>CM032450.1:51150047-51584705 GCA_019049505.1 Pachyrhynchus sulphureomaculatus | reverse complement strand
CAAAAAGTGTTTTTAACTAATGTTTATTGACAAAGTTTTATTTTCAATATTTGTGTAACTCTCTAAGTGTCTTTTAATCATGTTTTGTCTAATCATTCATACTACCTGGCCAACAAAAATGCAAATTTCATTGTCTTCACCAGAGATGAACTAACTGCTAAATTTTTGTAAGTACGAGGCATGTTTTTTAAGTAAGTACCGTTTTGGAATTAAAAAAAAGACGTGCAAAGATATCGCTATAATTTTATTTTTTACATGAAAGCCTGTACCTTAATCTACTTTTCTACATAATTTCCGTGAATATTGAGGCACTTGTCATAACGTGGCACCAGTTTTTGAATACCCTCCTCATAAAATTCTGCCACCTGACTTGTTAACCACTGTATCACAAATGTTTTGACTTCGTTATCGTCTTGAAGACGCTGACCACCCAGGTGCTTCTTCAAGTGCAGGAACAAATGGTAGTCGCTGGGCGCCAGATCAAGGCTGTATGGAGGATGATCTAGAGTTTCCCATTTAAAAGATTTGATGAGATCTTTGGTCCGATTAGCCACATGTGGACGGGCATTGTCATGCAGCAAAACGATACCCTTACTCAACTTGCCACGTCTTTTGTTCTGGATTGCACGACGCAGATTGTTCAATGTCTCACAATAAGACGCTGCATTGATTGTCTCATTACGAGGCAGAAACTCCACTAGCAATACTCCTTTTCTGTCCCAAAAAAACTGTGCACATGATTTTGCGGCAGAAATTGTTTGCTTAAACTTCACTTTTTTGGGTGATGATGAATGTCGCCATTGCATGGATTGTTGTTTCGATTCTGGTGTGACGTAGGCCACCCATGTTTCGTCACCAGTAACAATTTGGTCTAAAAAATGTTCACCTTCATTGTGGTACCGCTCAAGGAAAGTCAATGCACTGCCTAAACGTTGGGTTTTGTGCAAATCCGTCAACATTTTTGGAATCCAACGTGAACACAATTTCCGGTAATTCAAGTTCTCGGTCACAATGCGATTACAAAACACTACGAGAATATTGAGGAAAGCAGTCGCACAAAGATGAAATTGTAAAGCGTCTGTTTTCTCTCACCTTTTCGTCCACTTTCTGCACCAAATCTTCATTAACGACCGAAGGACGCCCACTCCGTTCTTCATCATGCACATTTGTGCGGCCATCTTTAAATGCTCTCACCCATTTCCTTACCATTCCATCACTCATAATGTTTTGTCCGTAAACTTCACAGATCTCACGATGAATATCGATCGGTTTTACGCCTTTAGCACTAAGAAATCGTATAACAGCCCGTACTTCACAATCGGCGGGACTCACGATTGTCGGAGGCATCTTAAACACTCAGTAAACAACGTATACAATGAAGAATCAGACTGTAATGGCGTCAGTGCGTAGACATGAGATGTAGGTTAACAGCGCGCATGCGCGGAACGCCGACCGTATCGCTGCGGCGGCCGAATCGCAAAACGGTACTTACTTAAAAAACATGCCTCGTAATTTCACATTCAGTCGTACAATTCATTTAATCACATTTTAAAAAAAACGAACGTTTTAGTTTATTTTCTGTACCTGGTTTGCATTTTTAGAATCCAGAAGAAGCTACCATTAGGCAGCGAAAGCTCGATAATAAAAATAAAAAGCAGATACTAGAGCCTTTAGATCTTTGATTGCTCATCTCTTCTCCTTATAAGGGCGTTTCCCAGCAGTTAAACTTACGATTATATATATATATATATATATATATATATATATATATATATATATATATATATATATATATATATATATATATATGTTTGAACTCGTGTTTTTACAAGCTTTCATTTGACACCCCACTCGATGACCTAGTAAAAAAAAAAATTTTCACTTCCGATTTCATCTCCCAAAACTAACCCCATAAGGCGAAATTTAACTTTCAAAACTACACGGCTCTGATCAGGCCATCAATTCCTATATTAGTACCAAATTTCAACTTTCTATGTTAAATAGTTTCGGAGAAAATCGGGTGTGACAGATGAGCAGACGGACAGACACCGAAGTGATCTTATAAGTTTCCGTACGGACATTTTCAATACCTTAAAACTATTTAAAATAGTCGTATGCTTGTTTACCAGCCGATAAAATTATTTATTGAGACGGGAGACATAAAAGAGAGACAAGCAATGTTGAGGAAGACCAACGACAGTTGCTGCAGCAAACTGTTAAAGCTGTAAAAGTGTGAACTGACCGAAATGCTCTCCGCAAACAAAAAATTTTATCTTCTGAGATGAAACCTTCAAAAAATTCTATGTCTCGTATTATTGTTATGTATTGATGTTATGTGGTTAAAAATAACGACTCAACCAACCACAAGGTTCGTCTGTATCCTCTATCGACCACCAAGTGATACAAACTTTAGAACACTTTTCGCTTCTCTTGCAGACACCATAGATCATTTACAAATTAACTATCCAAATGCCGAAATTGCCATCCTGGGCGACTTTAATGTCCACAACATCAACTGGCTTAAATATTCAAATACTACCGACGAACAAGGTCGTGAAGCCGAATCATTTTCAATCAGTTGTGGCTTGACTCAGCTTATTGATGAACCAACACGGATCCCTGATCGAGACGGAGAGTTCGCCAGTCTTCTTGATCTGTTTTTAACCACCAATCCGGAGATTTACACGGTCAGCGTAAATCCACCGTTAGGTTCTTCCGACCATAAACTACTTTCGACATCGAGTATTCTACCAATCAGTGACAGAGAGGCGCCCAAACCGCGCAAGATTTGGCACTACAAATCTGCTAAATAGGAAGATCTCATGGAATATTTTCGAACTTTCCCTTGGTTGGACGTTTGTTTTCGATCCGACGACCCATCTGACTGCGCCAGGGAGGTTTCCGATGTTATTTTGGCCGGTATGGATGCTTACATCCCTTTTTCGAAGAAATGCCCTTCCAACGGCAAGCCTTGGTTTGATCTAAAATGCAAAGAAGCTGTTGCTTCTAAACATCTTGCATACCGACAGTGGCGTGAAGATCCTAACACCATAAATCGTAACATCTTTGTTCGTGCCAGGAACAGATGCAAAGAAATTATCGACGAAACCAAGGAGGTACACAATCAACGGATTAGAAACAAACTTCTCGCTTGTCCCGGCAATTCCAGGTCCTTTTGGTCAGTCGCTAAGGCAGTTGGTCAGAATTTCACCAATCCACCATACCGCCACTCACACGGCCAGATAATTCTATTGCAACGACACCTGTTGAGAAAGCGAACTTGTTGGCTGAACTCTTTGCTTCACATTCTACTGTCGATTTCCAAGGAAATACACCACCTACTATTCCCATAGTGCAGTCAAGGATGCCCGATATTGTCTTCAGACAGCGTACCATAAAACGTATTTTGATGAAGCTAGACACCAAAAAGGCTTCAGGCGCTGACGGAATACCTGCCATAGTTCTCAAGAACTGTGCGAGGGAACTAACACCAGTTTTCTGTAGACTTTTCAACCTATCCTACAGAAAGGGAATATTTCCTTCCTGCTGGAAATGTGCCACAGTTCAGCCGATACCTAAAAAAGGCAAGAAGACCTTGCCAAATAACTACCGACCAATCGCACTACTCTCAATAATATCGAAAGTCATGGAAAAGGCTATCAATCAGCATCTTCTAAAAATATCTTGAAGGATTCAACATTATTAGTGATCACCAAATGGCTTTCGTAAAAATAGATCAACAGGAGATCTTCTGACTTATGTAACACATGTTTGGAACAACGCAATTGAACACTTTGGAGAATCTCGAGCGGTTGCTCTTGACATATCCAAGGCATTTGACCGTGTTTGGCACGATGGGCTGTTGGCTAAGCTACGTTCTTGTGGTATGTCTGAAAAGTTCTGTTTGTGGCTCTCATGTTTCCTCAGAGAGCGTTCTTTACGAGTGGCGGTTGACGGATTTCTTTCTAACACTTTCACTATCAACGCCGGTGTGCCCCAAGGTTCCATACTGTCTCCTACTCTCTTCCTCATTTATATTAACGATCTGCTGGAAAAGACCGAAAATCCAATCTACAGCTTTGCAGATGACAGTACACTTATCTCTTCATTCACTTTGAACGCTCGGGCATCGACTACTCAGACTAATATCCGCAGACAGCAGGAAGTCATTCAACTTAACAAAGACCTGGAAGAAATTCTATCTTGGGGTGACAATAACCAAGTGGAATTTAACGCTACAAAAACCCAGGCAGCAGTTTTTTCTAAAAAAGTTAACGTTGCAGAACCCGACATAGTTATGTCGGGGCACTCCATCCCTCTAACATCGTCACTCAATCTGTTAGGCGTTAATTTGGGAGCAAATATGTCCTGGCATGAACATGTTGCAGGCATAGCAAGAAGAGCTTCTCAAAAGTTGGGAATATTGTTTCGAACCAGAAAGCTTTACACTCCACAACAACTGTTAATTCTTTACAAAGCTCAAATTCGACCAACTATGGAATACTGCTCCCATGTTTTGGAGCTCCGCTCCCAAAACATACACTGCATTTGTTGGATTCTATCCAGAGAAGAGCTGTTCGTCTGATTGGACACCCGGAACTGACCGACGGCCTTGATTCGCTGGAACATCGAAGAACGGTTGGCGACTTGAGCCTATTCTACAAGTACTTTCATGGAAAGTGTTCGAAAGATGTGGCCCGTTTAATTCCTCCCCAGAGCGGTGCATATTAGCGCTAATGCTTCACATCCGTATGAGGTTCAGCTTGTTACTCCTCGTACAACGCTTTTCAAGCAGTCTTTTATATGGAGAACATCATACCTTTGGAATGGTTTACCCAGGACTGTGTTTCCCATCGAGTACAATCTACAGCGATTCAAGAACAACGTGAATCGCTTTCTCCGCACACGTGTCGCTCCTGTAGCGCTTTAGGGATTTCCCTGTAGCACGTGTGCTAGACCATAAAAAAAAAAAAAAAAAAAAAAAAAAAAATTAAAGAAGACCTTAGACTTGGCGCTTATAAGAGACACACTGGTCATTTGCTGACGGACTATTTAAAGCGAAAACGGTGGCAAAAATCTCTAACTGTAGAACAATCTTTCAATAAGCAAAGTGATAAGATTTATGCCAGATCTTCTAAGGAAGCGCCTGAACTTGTTCCGAAAGTTCATAGGGGCCATCATCCAGCACCAGTTATGGTTTGATGGGGAGTCAGCTTTGATGGGGTTACCAGTGTTTATTTTTGTGAAAAAAGTGCGAAAATTTCGGTTAAAGTATATCAAGACATTATTGTAGAGAACGGTGTGAAACCTTTAAACTACTCTTGTCAAAAATAAGCATTAGGTCTTCCAGCCAGATTTTCCACCAGGACACAAAGCTAAAACAACACAAGCATGGCTTCAACAAAATGTGCCTTCATGTATTAGTACAGAAGATTGGCCTTCTGCAAGTCCTGATCTAAATCCTTTAGATTAGAAACTATGGTCCTTCTTAAAGGGTATGGTTTGCTCTAAAAGACATGCCAACCTTGATTCTTTAAAATGCGAACTTTAATAAAAACGGTGGCCAATTTTCCGCTGGTTCAAGTGCGTGCTGCCATAGACGAATGGACTAATCGTTTGAGGACTTGTGTAAAAGCAATAGGGGGACATTTTAAGTAAATATGTTAAATTAATTTTGTTATTATGCATATATGAACTATTTTCATATTAATTTGTTTTAATTTTCAAAGAAATTAAATGTTTAGGCAATGTTTTCACTGTAACAGTATTTATGAGAGTACTAGATATACATTTATATATATATATATATATATATATATATATATATATATATATATATATATATATATATATATATATATATATATATATATATATATATATATATATATATATATATATATAAAATACAGGCCTTGAAGGCTTAGGGCTTAGTAAAACTTGTGTCCTTTTCCCTCTTCCATCATCCGGCGTCCAAGTATTGTTGGATCGTGTGTCTCCATTCTTTTCTGTTCTGCGCCTTCGTCCTCCAGTCTCTGACCCCTATGGCTCTTAAATCCTCCTCAACATGTTGCAACAATCTCCTCCTCGGCCTTCCCCTCCTTCTCGCACCCACAGGCTTCATCGCCAGTAACATTTTTTGCCGTGTCCTAACCATCTCATTTTTTGCGCTCTTATAAAAGATGTGATTCTAGGTCCATCATATAAGCCTTCCAGTTCCTCATTTGTCCGCCTAGTCCACCCTTCCGGTGTATTTCTTCCTCCGTAGATCACTCTTAACATCCTTCTTTCCCGCCTCTCTAGCGTATCTTCCTCCAATTTATTCATTACCCATGTTTCACATCCATAGGTGACAGTAGGTCTTATGACCGATGTATAAATCCTCAGTTTTCGTCTTTCTAGAGACGTACTTTGATGTCATTAGAGCGATCAGGCTCCCACATTTTTGGTTGTCCTTTGCTATTCGCGCCTTCAATTCGCTCCCCTCATGCCCGTTTTCTTCCAGCAGTACCCCCAAATATATAAATCTATCCACTCTCTCAAATTTATATTCCCTTCCATCATAGGTCACTACATTAAGTTCGTTTTCTTTCTTAGTTTCTGTGTTTCCTGCTATCATATACCTCGTTTTCTCAGAGTTGATTTCTAATCCATACTTACTTGCTTCTCTTATTAATCTTTTCGTTCTCTTTACCAGTTCTCTGCTAGACTTTGCTATCGACGTCAAATCATCCGCATATGCTATACACTGGTGCTCTTTATTAAAAATGGTACCGTTAGCCTATAGGCTGCTCTCTCTTATTATCCTCTCCAAAACTAAGTTAAATAACGTCGCAGACAGTGGGTCACCCTGTCGTAGTCCCCTTTCCACTATAAAATCCTTTGATTCCAGGCCATTCCACACTATTTCATTGGTCGTTTTTTGTAGAGTCATTTTAACTAATCTGATTAGTTTTGTTGGTATTTCTAAATGGAACAATGCTTGATACATTCTGTCTCTTATAATTCTATCATAAGCCTGCAGGAAGTCTATAAACAGGATATGTAACGCTATTTTATGCTCATAATACGTAGTTTGAATTTCTTTAACAGTGAATATCTGATCTGTTGTGGATCTGTTACTTCGGAACCCCGCTTGGTATTCCCCCATTCTGTCTTCTGCAAAGCCGTTCAATCTCTTCCGCAATACCTTTGCCAGAATCTTACAGCATGTATCTAGCAGAACTATTTCTCTCTCTCTCTCTCTCTCTATATATATATATATATATATATATATATATATATATATATATATATATATATATATATATATGTATATATATAACATGATCACGGTCTGCCTATTTCAATTCACTGCTTAATGTTGTTCTACGGGCTGCGTGTCCGGCTCACCCCGTTTTAATTCGGCCACCCTTTCTAATACGTCCACGAATTTAGTTTGTTGTCAGATCCATTAATTGCGTTTTCGGTCAGTTAATTTAATACCCAGTGTTCTCCGTTTGTGTGCTGGTTGTGTTCTGACCAATCTTTGAGCATGTATTTCTGTGAGACTTCATGTCTCAGCTCCGTAGGTGAGTACAGGGAGAATGTACAGTTTTCTTTTTAGCCTGTTGGGTATTTCTAATGTAAGACTGTCATTTAGATTTGCCAAATGCTGTCGGGACATTTTAATTCGTTGAGAAAATTCCTGTCATGTGGTGGATATTTGGTTCTAAATATATATATATATATATATATATATATATATATATATATATATCTATATATATATATATATATATATATATATATATATATATATATATATACATAGGTGAATGCATAAGTTTTTGCCGGTTTTTGTGGTAAAGAAAACACGTAATTTTCAAGGGAAATTCATTTTTTATTTATTCAAAATATTGGCCATTGGCTTCTACACACTTCGCCCATCTTTCAGGTAAATTATGAATACCATGCCAGAAAAAACTGCTTGTCTTTTGCAGCAACCCATTCGTCGAACCATTTTCCAATTTCCTCGAAATTGCTGAAGTGCTGCTCTGCAAGCGCGTGCCCCATTGATGCGCAAGAGGTGATAGTCAGATGGCGCCAGGTCGGAAGAATACGGCGGGTGCGGAAGGATGTCCCATCCAAGCGATTTCAAAGTGTCTTTTCACTGGTTTTGCTGTGTGAGACGGCGCATTGTCGTGTAACAAAATCACTTTGCCATGTCTTCTGGCCCATTCCGGTCGTCTTTCGATCAATGCGTGATTTAAATTAATCATTTGTTGGCGATAGTGTTGTGCATTAACGGTTTCGCCGGGCTTCAAGAGTTCATAATACACAATACCGCTCTGGTCCCACCAGACACAAAGCATGGTCTTCTTGCCGAAGCGCTTTGGCCTTGGTATTGAAGGACCGGCTTCGCCAGGTGACAGCCACGATTTTCTCCGCTTCGGGTTTTCAAAATAAATCCATTTTTTCTCACCCGTCACAATTCGGTGTTTTTCTTTCGTGGCGTTGAAGCAGCATTTCACAAGTGACTTTACGCTTTTCCATTTGCCGTTCATTCAAATCGTGTGGGACCAATTTGAACCGAGTTTATTGATCTTCCCCATTGTTCGTAAACGTCTGCTGATTGTTTCTTGGTCACAAGACCACAAGTCTTATTGGATGATGACCCTACTCAAACACAACAGCAATTGGCAAAAGTATTAAATGCTTTTGCCAATTGCTGTTGTGTTTGAGTTGGGTCATTATCCAATAACGCCTGCAATTCCTCCTCTTCGTACTTTTGTGGTCTACCAGAGGGCGCACTGTCTTTGATATTGAAATCACCACGTTTAAATTGTCGAAACCATGTCTTCACATGTTCTAATCGATGGAGCGTGCTCATCATATGTTTTTACCAGCAAACGATGACTTTCCGCAGCATTTTTCTTTTGATTAAATAAGAAAAGCAAAGCGTGCCGCAAATGTTCTTTTTCAGGCACAAAAGTCGACATGATCACTGAACGATACAATACAGACGCTAATGTTTGACGGACTCAACTTGTGTAAGTTGGTTAGGTTAATGTCAGATGAACAAACTGACGTATATATCAAATTCATACACTGCGTACTGTTCGCTGGTGCCATCTCTTAGTCAAACCGGCAAAAACTTATGCATACACCTATATATATATATATATATATATATATATATATATATATATATATATATATATATATATATATATATATATATATATATATATATATATATATATATATATATATATTATATATATATATATATATATATAGGTGACAACGTGGGGATTTTTAATTATTCTTATATTGAAACTTAATAATAATATATGCACGAGGATTTTTTTTTCAATAATATATTTTATTAAATATTTGTAATTTACTGTATCCCTGGTAATTTCATTGCAAACAAAAGGTTTACGAATTATAAAGCGACAAAAATAAAAACTATTAGTATCATCGGAAAGCTGAAAGACTTCTGTTCCTCTTTAATTTTTTTTTTACGTAACACCGTAACACCTTTATTCGTGCCCGGAACAGATGCAAAGAAATTATCGACGAAACCAAGGAGGCACACAATCAACGGATTAAAAACAAACTTCTCGCTTGTCTCAACAATTCCGGGTCCTTTTGATCAGTCGCTAAGGCAGTTAGTCAAAATTTCACCAAATCCACCATACCAGCAACGATACCTGTTGAGAAAACGAACTTGTTGGCTGAACTCTGCTTCAATCTTTTTTAGAGCTTGGCAGTTGAGCGTTATATACATGTATGTATCTGTATTCGTCAGGATCTTTGTTTGTCTATGTTGATTGTTAATCCTACGAATCTAGAGTGGTAGTCTAGTTCAGTAATCATGTCTTGTAGCTCAGTAGAGTCATTACTTATCAGGATAATATCGTCGGCGCATCGCAGATAGTTAAGATATTCGTCGTTGATGTTTATGCCTTTAACTGACCAATTTATTTCTCTGAAGGTGTTTTCAAGAAATGATATAAACAATTTGGGATCGTGTCGCCTTGCTTTATACTTCTTTTAATTGGAATTGGAGATGTTTTTCCCCGAGGTGAATATGCATTATTCTCCTCGAATAGATGTTTTCTTTTAATTTTGTGTATCTGCTGTCTATAAGACATTTCGCCATACAGTTTAGTACCGCCCACATCTTAAGAGTGTCAAATACTTTTTCATAGTTTATAGAGTACCACAATTACAAATTTCCGTATTTTAAAATTCTAATTATTGTGGCGTAATCCTGAGTAACCTGCTGATGGTCACAGGTCAAAAAAAACTAAAAGTGCTAAGTCTGTGAGGAAAAAATATTTTTGCGAGTATCATGAGTAAAAACATTTTACTTAGCTCTCAATATCTTGAAAACTGACGATTTCTCACTAAGGTCATATTTACGTATTCTGGTGAGTTAAAAACTGGCCTATCAACCCTCGAAAGGAACGAAAGGAATACGTTAGTTTTTAAGACACCCTGTATATATATATATATATATATATATATATATATATATATATATATATATATATATATATATATATATATGTACGTATGTATGTATGTATGAATGTATGTGTATATATATATATATATATATATATATATATATATATATATATATATATATATATTATATTTGGATAATCTGTTATCGACCGTACGTCAATTAGATGCGTGTTTGATCATTGGGAAACGGTCTGGACTGTAAATAAAACTCTTTTCTTCTTTAATACTCAATATTTCGTTATCGTTTGATAACTTCTTCAGGAGTAACTACAATATTAATCCACTGATTATATATATTAAAAACAATGTTATTTTTAATCTAGGTATTAAAATCTTAGAATATAAGACAAATAAATATGAACAAACGAATAAATGAATAAAATAACGTACGAAAATGCGAGTTAGTCCTCGAAATCAAAACTCAACATCTCGATTTTTCTGCACAAACTGAGAGTAAACAGCCTCGGCGCATATGTATTGTCGTGAATTCCAATTGAATGGACAAAACAGCAAAAGAAAAAGACTTTATTTACTTATTTTATACCAAGAGGTGGCAAAATTGTAATTATTAATGTTGTAATTGTAGATGATTAATAAGCATTGATTATGTTGCTGTAGATATTACTAAGTTGATTAGTGTCTGATTTATATAGTTGACTGAGTTGGGGTCCCTGTTTATGTGGTACATTTCTTCAAAAAGTCTCCTTTTATAGTTGGTGCCGTGAACTAAAATCTTAACGTTGTTATAGTCAAAATTATGACCTGTTTTTAAATGATGTTGTATGTGTCGTACTGCATATAGTGTATATAAGGCTAATCTACCAGGTGTACAAGTATGAAATGCGGATTTTAGACAACAGATGGTGCACCAATGCAGTTTGTGCTATAAAGATTTAACACTGCGCCATTTTGTTGTGTCATCAACAAGTGTCAGACGCGCACGAGTGATAAATTTGAAAAGTGTGGCATAGTGTTGTATTGTTATGTTCAATATGTCGAAATATATACCGAACAAAGAGCATTCGCGGACAGCATTAATTTTTTGTTTTCGTTTGAAGAAAACTGCTGTTGAATCATACCGATTATTTCGAGAAGCTTATGGTGAACATGCTCCATCGCAAGATACGTGTGAACGACGGTTTCGGCGTTTCAAAAGTGGTGACTTCGATGTTGCAGACAAGAACGTGGAAAACCGCCAAAAAAATACGAAGATGTGCAATTGCAAGCATTATTGAACGAAGATGATTTGCAAACACAAAAACAACTCGCCGAGCAATTGGGCGTTAGTCAACAAGCGGTTTCCAGTCGGCTACGAGAGATGGGAAAGATTCAGAAGACCGGCAGATGGACACCACATGAGTTGAACGACAGGCAATCGTATAGTTACACGGGATGAAAAGTGGATTTATTTTGAGAATCCCAAAAAATCGCTTTGGCAGAAAGACGATGCTCTGTGTTTGGTGGGACTAGAGGGGCGTGGTCTATTATGAGCTGTTAAAACTGTTAAAACGGTTAATACTAAACGTACCAACAACAGTTGACCGATTTGAACCGTTCGCTGCTTGAAAAAAGGCCAGAATACCGAAAGAGGCAACACAAAGTCATTTTTCTTCATGACAATGCTCCATTACATACGGCAAAACCAGTTCGCCACACGTTGGGAGCACTCATCTGGGAATTTCTACCCCATGCGGCTTACTCACCAGACTTGGCTCCTTCCGATTACACTTGTTTGCATCGATGGGTCACGCACTTGCTGAGCAGCGCTTTGGTTTGTACGAAGATGTGAAAAAATGGCTCGATGAATGATTCGCAGCAAAAGGGGAAGATTTTTACTAGCGTGGTATTCACAAATTGACCGAAAGATGGGAAAAATGTATAACAAGCGATGGAGCATACTTTGAATAAAGCACTTTTATCATTCTTCCGAATTTAACATGTTTTTTTAGAAAAAAAATCCGCATTTCATACTTGTACACCTGGTAGATTAACTTTATGGTAATAATATACAGTTTGGTTACGAATTGGTAAGTTGTTGAATGAAATTATTAACATATATTTCTTTCATTTTAGATAACTGTTGTATGTCTGGTAACATGTCTGATATTGCAACATGTTGCTGCTGTTGTCAATAATGGCCAAACGAAAAAGGTAGAAGAATTAGGAAAAACCCTCCCCGACAATAAAAGTTCTGAAAAAACTGATTCGGCGAGCGATTTGGTTTCGGAAAGTTCTGAAACGGCCAACCGAAGAGAAGCTTCCGCTATATCTAATACTTATGGACCTTTATCTTTACCGTCTTCTTCAAGTGGATATATAAAGTTACCAGTTCCTGTTTACGGAGTACCTAGTGCTCTGTCAAATAATGTAATATATCCAGCACCACCTCCAGATATTCCACCTGCACCACCTAAAACCGCGATATCTTCTCTGTATGGAGCATCTTCATTTGGAAAAATATATGGCGTGCCACAAGTTAATCCACTACCACCAATTTCGAAAGGATATGGTTCGCCGTTGATCAAATACGGTGCACCATCGTTTTCTTATAATCAATTTTCGACAAATTTGATTCCACCGAAGCCTGTGTACGGACCGCCAACAACTATTAATGGTTATGGAAAACCTCCTAAATACCATAAGTATCCCACAAAGAATTTTAATTTAAAACCTCCTAAATCTGTTTATGACGCTCCATTTAATTTTAAAGACAATTTTAGTTTTAACAAAATAAATAACTTCAACATTAACAGCCATGGTGGATTAAGTTCTAACAGTGTATCAAATAACGCATTTTCTGGTCTTTACTCAGGAATAACAAACATCAATCATCAATATGGAGCTCCAGTTTTACCACCCAAACCTATATCTTTACAATATGGAACTCCAAATTCCATTGTGTCACCGCAATATGGTGTTCCAAGTAAGACAGTTGTCGAATCTCCCACGGTAGCTTATGGTCCCCCACAACCTTCACCCAATCCTAGACCACCCCATCCTGGAGCACCTGCTCCTCCAACACCACCTGATATAAAATACGACGGATGGCAGCCAATCCAGGTCTTGTATCTAAACAACCTTTTGAAGAAAATCATCTCGGTACAATACAAATTTCTGGATCTCATGACTTAGCTCCGCCTCCATTAAACGTTGGTTACGACCAAGCAAAAGACTCATATGGTGCGCCTCTGGTCACAATCGATATTAGCCATGGAAATAATTTACTAGATCAATCAGGAATAAACAATGTGTATGATGTGTCGCTAAATTCTGTCACAGACACAAAAACAGGCGTAAGCGATTCATATAGCGCACCACTGGGCACGGTTACGGGATCTGGTGATATTGTTGCGTCTTCTGGTACAGAAGCTCACAGTGGTTCAATATCATATTCAAACGGTCAGAGTAGCTCGCATAATCTTGAATTCTCGTCTATTGGTGTTGGCCAGGATTCAGATATTCAATCATACACACAAAGTACTAAATATGGAATAAATCCTGACGGGGTATCTCAAAATAATGGTGGTTCATTACAAATAACAGAAAACTATGATGGACCTCAATTAAACACTATTTCGTCTGGACGGACCTATGGATCTAGTTATTCCTATAACGATATTGGATCTTTGACTAACAATATCAAAGCTAGTTTTAATCTACACAGTCATAAAGGTTCTTCCCTTTCTGGTTTCACAAAAGGTTTGGTTCCACCTAGCGGAATTTATGGAGCACCACCGAGTAGTCAATATGGCACACCTTTGTATTCAAATAGTCATGGAAATTATAGACCTCCAAAGAGACCAATTATTCATAAAGAGCCTATACAACCAGGATTATTCCAGAACATTGCCAAAGAATCATATAATAAAGATGTTTACAGCTTTGGCGGTCCAAAAAATAATTTATATTTAGCCCCACCACCCCCAGTAGGGCCAAGTAATTCTTATGGTGCTCCTTTCAGCACTGGAGCAATTTCTTTTCAAAACGTAGTACATGGTTCTTCAACTGCTGGTATAAATCTCATCAAGACAGCCTGAAAATACAAGGTGCTGAATCTAGCCCGTTAACTAGTTATAATGTTCCTTCGGGATCTAGTTATAATGTTCCTTCGGGATCTAGTTATAATGTTCCTATCTACTGATGAAAATTACGGTCTTTCCTCGTCAGGTGGTGATATTCACGTTGGGTTAGATTATTCGACTCCTTTACAAACAATTGATTTAACACAAAAACATGGGACATTTTCCCATGATTGTTCTCATAATAATAAACAGTATCATCTTTCAGGGTCAGCTAATGGAGTTTCTTCTTTAGGTCATAATTCTTATCTTTCAAGCTTCAGTACAAATAGCGCTACGTCACAGACGCAAAGCTTGTCAGATTTAGTTCCACCACAGCTTCAAGTATCTGTACTGTCTCCTCAATACGGAGCACCTGACTTAGCTCATAGTTCGTCTTTTAAGTCAGAAGCTAAAGTTAATTCACTTGAAATAAGTGACGAAACACACGGGAAAAACTACGGAAAATCTGTAGCTGAAAGCTTTGGGCCTAATAGTGAATTAGTCGAATCTCAATCCATAGATTTAAACAATATCCCATTACAAGGCAGTCTAGGAAGTTACACCCTTCAAATTCAATCAGCTGATGGTGTAGGCGGTCAAGTACCACACACACAAGTTTTAAATGATGGACTACTTCAATCTATTCTTCAAGCCATTGAACAGCCGGGAAAGCAAGGTCAAAATAAATATCCAATAATTTTACAAACTAGCATAGAACGAGACAATTATTCAGTAAATGAAACACTAAATCTCTCAAATGAACCTCAGCCTCAAGCTTCGGAATTACATGAAGTTAGTGTTGATGCACCAAAAGCAAATAAAATTAAAGATGATGCAGCTAATCAAGAAAATGAAGACGCACTACAGTTATTGGGCACTAATATGGCTCTCTACTATAAAAAGGATGACGTAAAAATGAATGATGATAAGGTAGAGGAGAATAGTAACGCAAATAATGGTCTGTGAGTCAATAAAATGTAGGCTTTTATTCAAGTTAAGTAATAATATTTTGCTCAACATTTCATATCTTGTCATTGTTGAAAAGCAACAATAGTAGGTCAATATCACAATATAGTAGAACCTAAGTTAATTTCAGAGAAAAACTAACAATGTTGCCATGTATGTGAGTTTACAACTTTAAAAATATTGTACATATTAGTTTTAAAAAATTAATATTATTTATTTTTAAGTATAGACAACATGTACAAAAATAGATGTTCTTGCTAAATAAAATTTATGCTTGCCTATCGAAAATTTAAGGTATATAATTTTTGGGATACTTAAATAAGCTATTATATGTAATTTATATTATAAAAGTTTACGATCTTAACGAATTCTACTTTGTTATGTTTATTCAACTAATGTACGTAAAATGAAGAGAAATACCTCCATGTGTAAATAATTAACTTATTACTTGTTCAGCTACACTTATTTATTTTCCATATTTATTTTATTTATAATGAAAATAAAACTATTTATTTGCATAATATGTGTTTTCACTTATCTTAGCCGGACTCCGTTTTCACACTTTCATATCTACAGTGTATGGCGCTAACGAATACCAGAGCGTCCATTAACCGTCAAAACTGAATCTATAATATATATAAAATGCAACGTCTGTCTGTCCGTTAGCGCGCTTATCTCTCGAAAACCACTTATCCGATTTACGTGTTTCTTTTTTTTAAATTCATACATTTGTTCTCTGGCCAGGTTATCTATAATCTTCTATAATATATATAAAGTGCAACGTCTCTCTGTCTCTGTCTATCCGTTAGTGCGCTTATCACTCGAGAACCACTTATCCGATTTACGTGTTTTTTTTTTAAAATTCATACATATGTTCTCTGGCCAGGTTATATAATAATAATAACAATAATCGAGTCAATATGGAATTTGTTATAAGTAAATGCAAAGTGCTCCATATCAACAAAGGCCAGTGGAAGGGCCACCATGAGACAGAAACCATCAACAATGAAACACTCGATAACATGTTCGACAAAGAAACATACAAATATCTAGGCTTCCAACAAAGCACCAAACTCAACCACACTCACATCAAAACAGAGCTCAGAACCGAATTCCAAAACAGACTGACGAAACTTTTACAAACAAAACTCAACTCTAAGAATCTCACTAAAGCCATAAACACGTTCGCTATACCTATACTCACATATTCATTTGGTATCATCAAATGGTCACAAACAGACATAGAAAATATTCACATCCTTATACGATCTCAATTCACCAAATATAGGAAATTACACCCCAACGCATGCAAAGAAAGACTTACCATCGAGAGGAAGGCAGGAGGAAGAGGAATTATAGACATCAGATCATTACACACAAAACAAATACAAGCACTTAGGAAATTCTTTCACACCAAGCAAACCAGCCTCCATACAGCAACAGTCAAAGCAGACAAAAACTATACCCCACTCGACTTATCCCGGGTAGACCACCCAGCAGATACACACAATCACAACCAATTACAACAGGAAAAGATGAAAACGTGGTCAGAAAAAACACTCCACGGAAAACACAGATACCACATAGAACAAGACCACGTAAATAAAAAACAATCATACACCCGGTTTGCGGGATGGGCAGCTATTCCCGGAAACAGAAGGCTTCTTACTTGCCATCCAGGATAAAGTCATATTAACCAGAAACTACCAAAAGCATATCATCAAAGAACTATTAGAGAAGACAGATGCAGAAAATGCCACCAGCAGAAAGAAACGATCGAACACATAACAAGCGGATGTCGCCAGACATGACTCAGCGGCAAAAGTAGTTCACCAAGCACTAGCCACAACATACAAGCTCATAGAAAACACAGATCCCTACTACAAATACACACCAACATCCGTACTTGAGAATAAAGATTACAAACTCTACTGGGACATCAGTATCCATACAGATAAAACAGTCTCCGCCAATAGACCAGATATTACTTTTCAGTGAAAAAAAGAAAAAGTCACCTATCTAATTGACATAGCTGTCCCCAACGACACAAACATCCAAACGAAATACACAGAAACAAATTTCCAAATACACAGACCTTGCAATGGAAATAAAAAGGCTATGGAAACAAGAAAAAGTCATCATTGTCCCCCTCATTATATCAGCCACAGGCTTTACACCAATAACATTCACACCACACTTGGTACAATTGGGACTCAACACAAACATACACAAAAACATTCAGAAGTCAGTGATTTTGAAAACATGTAACATTGTCAGGTCATTCCTTAATACACAATGGTAATAGCGTTTGTGCTGACTTGGCTTTGGCCCGCCAGGCAAACATGGAACCACATTGACCAAATGTGAGAAAAAAGAACTTTTTTGTAATAATATTAATCTGTGTAATATATATAAAACGTAACGTCTCTTTGTCTGTCTGTCCATTAGTGCGCTTAGCACTCAAGAACCATTTATCCGATTTAGGTGTTTTTTTTTTTTATAAAATACAAAGGGAATAAACAGAGACAAAATGCGACTATGTAGGAAAAAAGATGGAAGTTTAGCAGTAAGCTTGGCAGAAAGACTGAATAGATGGGCGGAATACTTTAAAGAAACATTAAATGGAGATGAAAATGAGGAGTTGAATGAGAAATAGGAAGCAAAATTAACTGAAGGGCAGGAGGGGACCAACAAACCCTGCAAAGAAGAAATAAGAGAAATACTAAGAACCCAAAAAAAAAATAAGGCCCCGGGTGGAAATTGTATAACAGCAGAAATGATCAAAGCTGGAGGAGTAAATCTGGAAAATGAAATATGCCGGTTGGTGCAAGAAATATGGGAAATAGAAAAGATGCCAGCTGAGCAATATAAAAAAAGGAGAAAAAACCATATGTGGTAATTGGTAGACTGGATGTCGTGTACAAGATAGTAGTGGTGACTATCAAAAACAGACTAGAAGAGAAAGCCGAATCTATTCTAGGAGAGTACCAGTGTAGATTCAAGAAAAATAGATCGGTTATAGACCAGATATTTTCGGTTAAGCAAATCCAAGATTTGAACAACGATTTAGAACAAAATTTGTCGCTACACTTGGTCTTTGTGGATTTCAGAGAAGCATATGACTCTGTAAATAGAGAAGGGCTACAAGATAATGGACGAACTAAAAATTCCAAGTAAATTGATTCGCATGGTGAGAATGACCCTGAATGACAGAAAATAGAGTGCTGGTTGAGGGTAAAATATCATACAAGTTAAAGATGAAGAGATGATTAAGACAGGGGGATTCAGGGTCGACATGTCTATTTAATTTGGTACTAGAGAAGATAATCTGGGAGTCAGAAATAAAAACAAATGGAACGATACCTGCTAATGCTTGGCCTATGCGGATGATGTAGCAGTGACTGCAAGAGCAAAAGAGAACCTCAAAAAAGCCATAAGTAGGATAGAAGAAAGGGGAAGGATGAGAGGACTAAAGATAAATAAGGAAAAAACAAAATACATGGAAATTACAAAGAAGAAGGATAATAAAAACAACAAAAGTTTAGATATTATAAACAACTTAGGGAAAAGATATATGTTTGAAAAAGTAGACAATTTTAATTATCTGGGAGTAACAATAACAGAGAGTGGACAAGAAAGGACGGAGATACAAGAAAGAATAGCAAAAGGACAGAGATGGTTGGAGGCAGTGAATATTGAAATCAAATAATGTATCAAGAAAAGCAAAAGAAACAATATATACGACAGTTGTCAGACCCACGGTAACATATGGATGCGAAACGTGCAAACTGAATGCAAGAGAAAAGGAGACGTTGGAGATGTGGGAAAGGAAAGCTTTGAGAAGAATCTATGGAGGAAGGAAAGAAGAGGGACTGTGGAGAAGAAGAACAACCTACGAATTAAAATTCCATATAAGCCAAATCATAAGAAGCCAGCGATTAAGATGGTTGGGACACGTAGCAAGGATGAAGGAAGAAAGACAGGCAAAGCAAGCCCTAATAAGAGGAGTGGTTGGAAGAAGGGTAGACCTCGATCTACATGGATTCAGGCAGTAAAGCAAGATCCGGACTTGAAGGGAATCCCGCACTGAAAAAAGCTAACAGCAGACAAAAAGAAGTGGAGACAAGTATGCAACCAAGCCATGGCCCCCACGAGCTATATAATAATATAAACATAACGAATAAGCAGTGACGATAAAGGTGAATCAAGTACACACGAGCGGAGCCACGGGCACGGCTAGGAACTTAAATGAGGTCGTACAAGCACCGATGATGCACCACGGTCCGGACCTCTAAATGAGGCAGTCACTCCAAGAAACACAAGAAAAAAATTACCATATTGTTTTGAACGACCACAAAGTAAAAGTGAGATATATAGCCGACATCGTGAAGATATCAACAGAATGCGTGAAACATATGTTGCATGACTATATCCCTATGAAAAAGCTATGTACCTCGCACTTTCACGATTGATCAAAAACAGCAACGTGTCGAAGATTCAGAACGGTGTTTGGCGTTGTTTCTGTGCAACTCGAAGAAGTTTTTACGTCGATTCGTAACAATGGACGAAACATAGATTCACTACTACAGTTCAACAGGGAGTCACACATGAGTGGTTGAAGTTAAAAAAAAAAACAAACATCAGCTGGAAAGGTTCTGGCAAGTATGAGCATGCAATAATACTGATCCACTATCTTAAGAAGAGGCGAATAATCACCGAAGACTTTTACGTTGGTTTATTGGAGCGTTCGAATGCTAAAATTAAGAAAAAAGGTCATATTTAGTGAAAAAAAAGGTATCGTTTCAGCAAAATAATGCATCAGCTCACAACTCATTAAAATCGATCGTAAAATTGGCCCAATTGAGCTATGAATTGCTTATCCATCCGCCGTAATCACCACATCTGGCCCTCAGCTATTATTACCTCTTTCCAAATTTGAAAAGATGGTTCCAGGGAAAAAGATTTGGTTGAAATGTGGAAGTGGAATGGGAACCTAAGGTTTATTTTAGAGAGCGCCACAAAGTGGACTATATGAAAGGTGTCCAAACGTTGGGACAAGTGTATCGCTTTTGAAGAAAGCTATGTTGCAGAATAAAATCGATTTTTGGCAAAAACATTGTTTTTTTCCTTCAAAAATTTCAGGACTTTTCACCACATGAGTAATTATAGAAATTATTTCCGTCTTTATTTAGCAAACATATTATATTTAAATACAAAAGACCGTCTGTCAAGTAAGAACGTGCCCGCGATAATTCATTTTTGGTACATGCGATTCTAGCGATTCAACCAAAAGTCGGTAGAGGGAACGTTTGTCTACGACGCATTTTAGTAAAAGTATCAGTCTCTCGCTGTCCCAACAATTTGGTGAGTCGCTAAGGCAGTTAGTCAGAATTTCACCACATCCACCATACCACCACTCACACGGCCAGATAATTCTATTGCAACGACATCTATTGAGAAAGCGAACTTGTTGGCTGAACTCTTTGCTTCACACTCTACTGTCAATTTCCAAGGAAAAACACCACCTACTATTCCCATAGTGCAGTCAAGGATGCCCGATATTGTCTTCAGACAGTGTATCATAAAACGTATTTTCATGAAGCTAGACACCAAAAAGGCTTCTGGCGCTGACGGAATACCTGCCATAGTTCTCAAAAACTGTGCGAGGGAACTAACACCAGTTTTCTGTATACTTTTCAACCTATCCTACAGAAAGGGAATATTTCCTTCCTGCTAGAAATGTGGCACAGTTCAGCCGATACCTAAAAAAGGCAAGAAGACCTTGCCAAATAACTACCGACCAATCGCACTGCTTCCAATAATATCGAAAGTCATGGAAAAGGCTATCAATCAGCATCTTCAAAAATATCTTGAAGGATTCAACATTATTAGCGATGACCAATATGGCTTTCGTACAAATAGATCAACAGGAGATCTTCTGACTTATGTAACACATGTTTGGAACAACGCAATTGAACACTTTGGAGAATCTCGAGCGGTTGCTCTTGATATATCCAAGGCATTCGACCGTGTTTGGCACGATGGGCTGTTGGCTAAACTACGTTCTTATGGTATGTCTGAACAGTTCTGTTTGTGACTTTCATATTTCCTCACAGAGCATTCTTTACGAGTGGCAGTCGACGGATTTCTTTCTAACACCTTCTCTATCAACACCGGTGTACCCCAAGGCTCCATACTGTCTCCTACTCTCTTTCTCATTTATATCAACGATCTGATGGAAAAGACCAAGAATCCAATCTACAGCTTTGCAGATGACAGTACACTTATCTCTTCATTCACTTTGAATGCTCGGACATCGGCTACTCAGACGAATATCCGCAGACAGCAGGAAGTCATTCAACTTAACAAAGACCTGGAAGAAATCATATCTTGGGGTGACAGTAACCAAGTGGAATTTAACGCTACAAAAACCCAGGCGGCAGTTTTTTTCTAAAAAAGTTAACGTTGCTGAACCCGACATAGTTATGTCGGGGCACTCCATTCCTCTAACATCGTCACTCAATTTGTTGGGTGTTAATTTGGGAGCAAATATGTTCTGGCATGAACATGTTGCAGGCATAGCAAGAAGAGCTTCTCAAAAGTTGGGAATATTATTTCGAACCAGAAAGCTTTACACTCCACAACAACTGTTAATCCTTTATATAACTCAAATTCGACCAGCTATGGAATACTGCTCCCATGTTTGGAGTTCTGCTCCCAAGCATACACTGCATTTCTTGGATTCTATTCAGAGAAGAGCTGTTAGTCTGATTGGAGACCCGGAACTGACTGGCGGCCTTGATTCGCTGGAACATTGAAGAACGGTTGGCAACTTGAGCCTATTCTACAAGTATGTTCATGGAAAGTGTTCGAAGGATGTGGCCCGCTTAATTCCTCCCAGAGCGGTGCATGTTAGAAGTACACATCGCGCTAATACTTCACATCCGTATGAGGTTCAGCTTGTTACTCCTCGTACCAGCAGTCTTTTATATGGAGAACATCATCCCTTTGGAATAATTTGCCCAGGTCTGTATTTCCCACCGAGTTACAATTTGCAGCGATTCAAGAACAACGTGAATCGCTTTCTCCGCACACGTGTCGCTCCTGTGGCGCTTTAGGGACTTCCCTGTAGCACGTGTGCTAGACCCATAAAAAAAAGTCGATTTCGAACTTTCGTCGAGATCACATAAAAATCAAAATGAGTCATTTGTTTGCGCGTTGTTTCGACGCAGTCTTTCCTTGTTCCCAACCAGGGGCCTGAAATGACATATACTGCGGTCGCTAAATATATTAAAAAGTCGGTGTCGTTTGTGAAGAAGTGGCTAAATCGTTTTAACGAGACTAAGAATGTCGACGACTTGCC
The DNA here is from genome assembly GCA_019049505.1 of Pachyrhynchus sulphureomaculatus. NCBI lineage: Eukaryota > Metazoa > Arthropoda > Insecta > Coleoptera > Curculionidae > Pachyrhynchus > Pachyrhynchus sulphureomaculatus. The sequence goes on along the minus strand of CM032450.1, from coordinate 51,561,794 downwards.
AAAATGTCCTCGGTAGGCAAAGTCACTACGGAATTTCAAAAAACGAATGTGTCTTTGTTTTCACGGGACCTGAAATTGACGTTGCGTCAAGAAGCGGCAAAATTAAGAAAATCGAGTTTGAATGTGTCCCTTGAGACCATTCGACAACATCTTCGTACTCATGATGTCAATTTCCGAAGCACGTTCAAGAATCCTTTGCGGGGTAAAAATCACGTCGCGAAGCGGCTGGCTTGGGCCCCCGATAAGATACTAGAGTGGCCATCACAATCGCCGGACGCCAACCCTATTGAAAAGGTTTGGTCCCTTGTAAAGAGAAAGCTCAGAGGAAAGACTGTGAGGACTTTGACTTAGTTGTCTCGCGAGATTCGAAAAATTTGGAGATCATTGCCGCGCGAGTATACAGAAAATCTCGTCGTCAGCATGCCTCGAAGATGCCAGAAGATTATTGATGCAGGAGGCGACAGGACAACTTACTAAGGTAATTGCGCCGTTTGTAGCACACCAAAGAATACATTGATGGCAAAAAATTTCCTCGCAACACATTATTTCAAGAATACAAGCGTTCACGTTCTTGCTTGACAGACTGTACATTTAATATACTTTTAGTTACTACTCAGTATATATCACCACTACACCAAACACTTTATTTTTGCACTCGACGCGCGTTTCGCTAACCATGTTATCTTCATCAGGAGCGATGATTGACTAAAGCTAAACTACAAATCTACCCCATTTATACTTAGCCTAACCCTAGAATTACTCAAGCGGAACTAATGACATAGGCAAGGCCATCAGTTCCGGTCAAGTAACCAGTAGAGGGGACTATAAGGAATAGGCCCTCTGTCTTTATTTAAACTACTTTTACATTTTATGATTTCCATACTTTCGTATGCGTTCATCAGATACATTTTTTATTAATCTTAGATTATCTAATGTTACAGTATGATCGATCAGCTTCAAGGGCATGTTCGGCCATGCTAGACTTTTCTGTTCTATTGTATCTTAAGTGTGCTAAATGTTCTTTAAATCGTGTTTTAATTGACCTTTTAGTTTGCCCAACATACTTTTTGTCACAATCATTACAACTAATTTCATAAATTCCACTTTTCTCACAATTGAGAATCTTATCTTTGGGATTTCCTAAGATATTCCTCAGATTGTCTGATGACTTATAGACTAAGGTGAGGCCTACCTTATTAAATACCTTATTGAGTCCCTTGCTATATTTCGGATTATATGGTATGGAGACATACTTGGTGTTGTTTTGTTCGCGTGTAAAAAAGGTGGAATTCTGAATATTAGACCTAAATTTATGTCTATTTATTAGCTTATTTACTAAGTCATCGTCATAACCATTGACTCTAGTTATATTTCTAATACGATTCCTTTCTTTATTAAAGTTTACTCTATTCAGAGGGAAAGTGACCAAACGATGAACTAAAAAATGTAATGAGGCTAATTTATGTTGTTTGCAATGAAATGAATCATTAGGAATATATCTATCTGTTACTGTGTCCTTCCTATAGATATCAAATTCTAATCTATTATTATTTTTAATAATTAAAATATCTAGAAAAGGCAATTGTCCTTTGTTCTCAATTTCGTACGTGAATTTAATGGAATCATACCGGCTATTTAATTTAGAAACAAAATCATCAATATTTGCTTTCTTTGTATCAAAAATTGCGAAAATATCATCCACATACCTATACCATACCCTTGGGAAATATTCGAATTCTTGACTGGCTTCGATTTCAAACTTACTCATGAATAAATTGGCTTATGAAAGGTGACAAGCAATTACCCATAGCTGTTCCTTCTTTCTGAACATAAAATTGATTGTTATATTGGAAATAATTTTATTCCATGCAAAGTTTAGATAATATTAAGTATTCACGAATAATTTCGTCTTCAAAGTCATAATACTTTTAGTTGTTTGTAAAGATCAATAATACAATAATATCAAACAAAAATCCTATTATTAGGATTAAGCATTATTTAACTTTACCCAAATATATATGACTCTATCTCCAAAAATTTCCGATATCCCAATACTGGGCATTGAATTTGTAACACTCTGCAAAAAAAAATAATGCCTCTCTCCATATGTCTAAATTGCTGGCGAAAGAAAATTAATTTCTAAGCAGCGAGAATATCCCATGTAAGCTCTCGCCGTCACCGTCGTTTGATCTACAACTCTTCTTTCTCCCTATCAAAACGAACTGAGGCGAAACATTCACTGGTTAAATTGAAATTTTCTCTACACAGCAGCTGTTGACATTTTTCCGGTCCTGAAAATGAATATGTAATTAAATTTAAATTAGATTGGATTTTTCGTTAATTTGACTTTGTGCGACTAAGAAGGTAATGAATTTTAAAAGAATCATTATCTGCGTTTCTCCAGTTGAAGGTCTCCAATTTTTCCAAGTACGAGGCATGTTTTTTAAGTAAGTACCGTTTTGGAATTAAAAAAAGACGTGCAAAGATATCGCTATAATTTTATTTTTACATGAAAGCCTGTACCTTAATCTACTTTTCTACATAATTTTTCCGTGAATATTGAGGCACTTGTCATAACGTGGCACCAGTTTTTGAATACCCTCCTCATAAAATTCTGCCGCCTGACTTGTTAACCACTGTATCACAAATGTTTTGACTTCGTTATCGTCTTGAAGACGCTGACCACCCAGGTGCTTCTTCAAGTGCAGGAACAAATGGTAGTCGCTGGGCGCCAGATCAGGGCTGTATGGAGGATGATCTAGAGTTTCCCATTTAAAAGATTTGATGAGATCTTTGGTCCGATTAGCCACATGTGGACGGGCATTGTCATGCAGCAAAACGATACCCTTACTCAACTTGCCACGTCTTTTGTTCTGGATTGCACGACGCAGATTGTTCAATGTCTCACAATAAGACGCTGCATTGATTGTCTCATTACGAGGCAGAAACTCCACTAGCAATACTCCTTTTCTGTCCCAAAAAACTGTGCACATGATTTTGCGGGCAGAAATTGTTTGCTTAAACTTGACTTTTTTGGGTGATGATGAATGTCGCCATTCCATGGATTGTTGTTTCGATTCTGGTGTGACGTAGGCCACCCATGTTTCGTCACCAGTAACAATTTGGTCTAAAAAATGTTCACCTTCATTGTGGTACCGCTCAAGGAAAGTCAATGCACTGCCTAAACGTTGGGTTTTGTGCAAATCCGTCAACATTTTTGGAACCCAACGTGAACACAATTTCCGGTAATTCAAGTTCTCGGTCATAATGCGATACAAAACACTACGAGAATATTGAGGAAAGCAGTCGCACAATGATGAAATTGTAAAGCGTCTGTTTTCTCTCACCTTTTCGTCCACTTAAAAAACATGCCTCGTATAATATATTTTAAAAATTAGGGAGAGGTCAAAACGTATGGTACAACGTAGGGAATATGTTGCTTAGCTTCCAGAAAAATTATGCAAACTAACCTTTTCATTTAAGTTGGGAATGTGGAATCTTGGGCACAATGATACTACTCAGTATATATCACCACTACACCAAACACTTTATTTTTGCACTCGACGCGCGTTTCGCTAACCATGTTAGCTTCATCAGGAGCGATGATTGACTAAAGCTAAACTACAAATCTACCCTATTTATACTTAGCCTAACCCTTGAATTACTCAAGCGGAACTAATGACATAGGCAAAGCCATCAATTCCGGTCAAGTAACCAGTAGAGGGGACCAGAAGGAATAGGCCCTCTGTCTTTATTTAAACTACTTTTACATTTTATGATCATATGATCAGATATATTTTTTATCAATCTTAGATTATCTAATGTTACAGTATGATCAGCTTCAAGAACATGTTCGGCAATACTAGACTTTTCTGTTCTATTGTATTTTAAGTGTGCTAAATGTTCTTTAAATCGTGTTTTAATATATATAACAATCAATTTTATGTTCAGAAAGAAGGAACAGCTATGGGTAATTGCTTATCACCTTTCATAGCCAATTTATTCATGAGTAAATTTGAAATCGAAGCCAGTCAAGAACTCGAATATTTCCCAAGGGTATGGTATAGGTATGTGGATGATATTTTCGCGATTTTTGATACAAATAAAGCAAATATTGATGATTTTGTTTCGAAATTAAATAGCCGGTGTGATTCCATTAAATTCACTTACGAAGTTGAGAACAAAGGACAATTGCCTTATCTAGATATTTTAATTATTAAAAATAATAATAGATTAGAATTTGATATCTATAGGAAGGATACAGTAACAGATAGATATATTCTAATGATTCATTTCATTGCAAACAACATAAATTAGCCTCATTACATTTTTTTAGTTCATCGTTTAATCACGTTCCCTCTGAATAGAGTAAACTTTAATAAAGAAAGGAATCGTATTAGAAATATAACTAGAGTTAATGGTTATGACGACGACTTAGTAAATAAGCTAATAAATAGACATAAGTTTAGGTTTAATATTCAGAATTCCACCTTTTTTACACGCGAAGAAAATAACACCAAGTATGTCTCCATACCATATAATCTGAAATATAGCAAGTGACTCAATAAGGTATTTAATAAGGTAGCCTCATCTTAGTCTATAAGTCATCAGACAATCTAAGGAATATTTAGGAAATCCCAAAGATAAGATTCCTAATTGTGAGAAAAGTGGAATTTATGAAATTAGTTGTAATGATTGTGACAAAAAGTATGTTGGGCAAACTAAAAGGTCAATTAAAACACGATTTAAAGAACATTTAGCACACTTAAAATACAATAGAACAGAAAAGTCTAGCATTGCCGAACATGCTCTTGAAGCTGATCATACTGTAACATTAGATAATCTAAGATTGATAAAAAATGTATCTGATAGGAGATTATTAAACGCATACGAAAGTATGGAAATCATAAAATGTAAAAGTAGTTTAAATAAAGACAGAGGGCCTATTCCTTATAGTCCCCTCTACTGGTTACTTGACCGGAATTGATAGCTTTGCCTATGTCATTAGTTCCGCTTGAGTAATTCAAGGGTTAGGCTAAGTATAAATAGGGTAGATTTGTAGTTTAGCTTTAGTCAATCATCGCTCCTGATGAAGCTAACATGGTTAGCGAAACGCGCGTCGAGTGCAAAAATAAAGTGTTTGGTGTAGTGGTGATATATACTGAGTAGTAACCTTTTCATATTATTTTTTATTATGAATATATTTTACAGTCTGTCAAGTAAGAACGTGACCGCTTGTGTTCGTGAAAAAATGCGTTTCGAGAACATTTTTTGCTGTCAGTATATTCTTTGGGATGCTAACAACAGCGTAATTACTAGAGACCGGATTATATGCATTTCCATATTTTCATATGCATTTGCAATTTAGACCATTCTCACCGATTATTGCATATTTTACCCAAAATGTAGTAATGATGCATATTTTCCCTATATTTACAATATTTTTCGGTATTACTAGGCAATTGAATTGCTCAGGGTATTGTTAATGTCGCCGTCTGGAACCGATCTTATCGCCGGGACCTTACCTGCAATAGTCTAAACATCGTTTAGGTTATAGTGCCAAGAGAATACTCAAAATTACGACGGTATTTTATTCCTTTGCTTCTTGGTCGGGATATTAAGTGATAAGTAGTTAGTTTCTAAGAATATTTGTTCGAGCGTGGATCAAATAAACAATTTTCTCGAAGACGAATTTTTATTTTAAAACAAGATATCAGTTTTAACATTATTGTTCACGCGCTTGCATCAGTGTAGTTTTTTTTGCAATTTTTAACGTGTTGTGTTAAAGTTTAACGTGTACCATGCCACCCGCAAAAAAAGTGTTTCTTCGTGGGTAGCTGATTATCCTGGAACATTTACATACGACGGAAATGTTTTATATTGTCGAGTTTGCGAGAAAAATGTTTCGTGCGCAAAAAAGTTTCAAATTGACCAGCATGTCAAGACAAGTCTTCATATCTCAGGATTGCAAAAAAAGGCCCACGACAACAATTTATAACAGCAGCAAGTAGCAAACAAAAAAATTACTTTAGCATGGATTTATGTGAAGCATTGCTTGCAAGTAATATTCCTCTCCACAAACTTACAAATCCTACATTCAAAGATTTTCTGCGAAGATATTGCTTGAATCAAAAAATACTAGACGAATCAACACTGCGTAAAAATTACATACCAACAATTTACCAATATGTTCTGGAAGAAATACGTAATAAACTTAAGGATGACATTATTTGGATTTCAGCTGATGAAACTACCGACAGTTGTGGTCGCTATATGGCGAATTTAGTTGTGGGTGCATTAAGATTAGAGCCTTCTTTTTCCTATTTGGTGGCCTGCAAGGAACTTGACAAGACAAATCATTCTACTATCGCCAGATTTGTGAATGAGGGTATTAAAAAAATATTTCCTGAATCTTCTGCAGATGAAAGAGTGTTTATATTTCTCTCAGATGCTGCTCCCTATATGATCAAGGCAGCTAAAGTCCTCCAAGTATTTTATCTAAATTTAATTCATGTGACGTGCTTGGCTCACGAGTCCATCGACTCTCTGAAGAAATACGATCCACGTTTGGAAATGTAAATAAACTGATTTCATCAGCAAAGAAAGTGTTTCTTAAGGCACCTGCTCGCAATAACGCCTATAAAGAAAAACTGCCAAATATGCCTTTACCTCCAGAACCAGTGGTAACTCGATGGGGTACATGAATTGAAGCTGTACTATTTTACAATGAACATTTCGAGGCCATCAAAGGTGTAGTAAATGACTTCGATAGTGCAGAGGCTATGGCAGTTCGTCAATCCAAGGAAGCATTTAACGATTCTGATATTAAAAAAAAACATAGCTTTGATTAGCACTCACTTTTCCCACATACCTGCGGGTATTAAAAAGCTTGAAACTCGAGGTTTGGGGTTGACCGAATCAATTCAGTTAATGAATAAAATCCGTAAAATAAACTCCACATTGTCAGATGTATTCCCGCGTAGAGTTAAAGAAAAGTTTGAAAACATTTTGTACAATAACCCAGACTTTGAACCTTTGCGTCGAAATTGATAGTTTTATTAATGGGAACAGGTGAACTTTTGCCAGAAACAATATGTGCTAACATAGCACTCAAATTCAAATACTACCCAGTTACCTCAGTGGATGTGGAACGTTCTTTTTCAACTATAAAAATATTTTAAGTGATCGAAGACACAATCTTACTACCCAACATTTGGAACAATACCTTATTGTTTACGTGTACAAGAATAGACAAATGTTAAATAATTTTAAAAAAATGTTAAATAATTGTTAATTAAATTTAAACATCGTCGATAATTTGTTCATTTTATGCTGATTTTAAAATAAAAAACTAAAAATTACTACTTTTATTATTATTTAATATTGCATATTCTGCAAATTTTTCGAGTCTCGCGAGACAATTATGTCAAAATTCTCAGAGTTTTCCTCTGAACTTTCTCCTTACCAGGGACCAAACGTTTTAGGGTTGGCAGTTGTGAGGGCCACTCTAATATCTTATCGTGGGTCCAAGCTTTCGCTTTGCGACGTGATTTTCACCCAGCAAAAGTTTTCTCAACGTGTTTCGGAATCTGACATCATGAGCACGAATGTTGTCGAATGGTCTTATGGGACACATTCAAACCCAATTTTCTTAATTTTGCCGCTCTTTGACGTAGCGTCAATTTCGAGTCCCCTGAAAACAAAGACGGGGTTCGTTTTTCGACTTTCGGGGTGACTTTGCCTACTGAGCCACGTTTTGGCAAGTCGTCGACATTTCTCGTCTTGTTAAAATGATTTACTCACTTTTTCACAAACAATACAGACTTTTGAATATATTTAGAGGCCGCGGAATGTGCTATAAAGACTGCCTCACCACGCACAAACAAGTGACTTGCCGAACCGATTGGCGCAGTGGGTAAGGCGCTAGCTTTGCCTGCTGTTGTTCGAGAGGTCAGCGGTTCGATTCCGTGTGGCGGCTAGGTGTTTGTGATTTGTCCCATATGTGAATGTGTAAAATTTGTGTGTCTAAAACAAAGAGAGATGCTGGCTAATTGGTATACGTCAACGCCATAAAACATAGTAAAAAAATAAAAAAAAAAACAAGTGACTCATTTTCGATTTTACGTGATTTCGAGAAAAGTCCGGAATCGACGGATACTTCTACTAAAATGCGTCGTAGACAAAGGTTCCCTCTACCGATTTTTTGTTGAATCGCTATACACGCATTTGCGTGGACACGTTCTTACTTGGCACACTGTATATTATCAATATTAAATGTGTATATATAGGGGTGTGTAATTTTTCCAGGCAAAAAATGAATAGACAGAGAGTATGTTACTTATATACCTTTTTCGGCCAAATCAATAATCCACTAAAAACTGTTATGAGTGTGGTAAGGACAAGAAGAAAACACTGAACAGAATTCCAACACGTCCTGTGCAATGAAGTCAAAAATCGCTCGTGGTCTGGTAGTAAAACTTGTCGGGAATGCGTATCGGTGTTGTCACTTATTTTTGTTAATTTTAATAACAGGGTATATCTGGTTATATATTACCCATTAATACAAATTTAGAAAATATTGAGCTGTTTTTAGTGTTCCGTACGGAACATTTATAAGATCACTTCGGTGTCTGTGTGTCTGTCTGTCACATCCGATTTTCTCCGAAACTATTTGTCATAGAAAGTCGAATTTTGGTAATAATATAGGAATTGATGGCCTCATCAAAGTCGTGTAGTTTTGAAACTCAAATTTTGACTTAAGGGGTAAGTTTTGGGGGATGAAATCGGAAGTGAAAAAAAAATTTTTTTTAGTAGGTCATCGAGTGTGGTGTCAAATGAAAGCCTGAGAAAACACGAGTTAAAAATATATGTATAATGTAATACTTGCGCACACTTTTCTTTGTATTATTTAAAAAAAATCGCGAAAAATCTCTGTCCCCACACCTTATCTCGAAAAGTACTGATCAAAAAATTTTGAAAAAATCCTAGAATATTCTCCAGGGGGTGTAAATTGAACGAAAATTATCACGAGTGCATTACCTTTAATAATTTATCTGGTATATAAAAAAAACAAAAATTTCAAGGTCATCAAATTTCAGTAAAGACTGGAAAGAAAACTTTGTTGAAAACTCATTTGGGGTGCGTTTTGTGAAGTCACTGATCATTTTATACCACCGTAACAACATTTTTTATTTTAAAAACAATCAACGTACGGAACACTAATTGTGCAAGTTCAACTTGCACTTGACCGGTTATTTATAAATATTATATTATTTTCTTTGTTCTGTTTTAGCTGAAAATACGCACTTTATTTAATAGATTATTGTTTTAATAATTTTGCGATTGCCGGTGTTCCATTGAACAAGTTGAATTTTAGAAATCTTACATTCAACCAAATCATCACCTGAAAACTATAACAAATAGATGCTTATACTGCACTCTGTCGGTGACTTACTAAGCCTATTCCAGCAGAGCGGCACAGCACGGCTGGCACTTATTGCAGAAACGCACCTTTCTCGAGCTTACTGCTCGAAGGCATAGATGGCAGATGTTATAGTTTTTCGTTAGTTACCTGGATAAAGGATTAAAAATGTGTTCTCGTATTTGCTGAACCTAACCCAGCTGATGAGCCGTGATACGGCGAAACGCGTCTTGGGATGGTTCAGCAAATACGAAGAACATTTTTGGTAGCTGCCAAATCATCACCCATCGTTTCTAGTCGTCCTTTCTTGAGCCCCCTGTTAATGTTAGATCGTGTTTAGATGTAAATACGTGTAACTTTGGTTATTTTTTAAATGGCATAGAGTGATCACAGATTTACTAGATGGGGTGAAAAGTCCCAAGACTTTCCGAGAGATGGTAGCACAAACAAAAATACCATGTGATTTTCAGTTAAAGTCAGCTCTCAGAAGATTCGTGTAAAATTTTCGTGACATTTCGTCTATTAGTTTGCGAGTTACAGCTGTTGAAGTGAGGCTACTTTTGATTTTCGCGAAACGGTGGAACAAAAAAAATTTGCATTGGTTTTGGGACGTGCCTGGAATAATACTAATCGACTATCTTGAGAAGGGACAAACAACCACCGGAGAGTATTATGAGGGCCATACACGTACTGGCAAGTTTGTCAGTTATACCTGAACAGTTTATCGAAAACCGGCGGCCTGGTGGACTAAAAACCCCATACACCTACAGTTGAATCCAGGCCGGCAAGCAGTCGACTCAAAATGGTCCCCAGTGATAAAGATGCGCGCGCTCACTACAAAACAAGAAGACACATGGAAACTGACGGCCGGCCTGTACCTTTCAGCCTCACCCCACTCACGAACTGGCTTACCTGCGCTTTCTTCAGATCGGTCGGTTGGACGAACGTATTTTCGTTTGTTCTCCGGCCACCGGTTAAGTCGTCTCTGACAGGTAAGCCGGAGCCCATTCATGTTCCGGCCGTTCGGTGTAGTGTTCAGGCATAACTGACAGGCTTGCCGGTACATGTACGGCCCCCATTATGCTGGTTTGAAAGGTGAAATCAAGAAAAACATTTAACGAAGAGAAAAGTGTTGTTTCACCAAGATAATGCCCTAGCTCACAACTTCATAAAATCGGTGGTGAAATTGGACCAATTGGGCTATAAATTGCTTCCGAAGCGGCCATATTCTCCAGATCTGATCCTCAGCTATTATTACCTCTTTCCAAATTTGAAAAGGTGGCGCCAGGGAAAGAGATTTGGTTCGAATAGTCGAATGAGAAACTAAGGCTTATTTTTAGAGAGCTCGATAAACGATACTATGCGAAAGGTATCCAAATATTGGAAGATCGCTGAGATAAGTGTATCGCTTTTGAAATTTGTTGTTAGAAACTAATTTGGGAGCAAAAATATGTCCCTGACATGAGGCAGACATGTTGCTTTTGCAGGCATAGCAAATTTGTTGAGAGCGTCTCAAAAGTTGGAAATATTATTTCGAACCAGAAAGCTTTACACTCCACAACAACTGTTAATTCTTTACAAAACTCAAATTCGACCAACTGTGGAATACTGCTCTCGTGTTTGGGACTCCGCTCCCAAACACACACTGCATTTATTGGATTCTGTTCAGAGAAGAGCTGTCCGTCTGACTGGAGACCAGGAACTGACCGGCGACCTTGATTCGCTGGAACATCGAAGAACGGTTGGCGACTTGAGTCTGTTCTGCAAGTAAAGGGTCGGCCATCTATCGGTTTAAATTTGAACCACCGGTTATTTCGAATCTGGCAATACTTATGTCAATCTATTCTGTCACAAAATTCAGTATATTATCTCCACTGAACGAAATGAATCGATTTACGCTTGAGCAACGTTGGGATTTATTGGAAATTTATTTTTATATTTATGGTCGGAAATTGCACGAAAATGTCGTACAAAATTTGGTAGCAGAGAAGGACCAACAGTGCCCGGTATACGCAAGTTTATTGCTAAAGTTCGTGAAACTGGTTTCATTGTTGATGCGCCAAGACGTGAGCGTGCTCGTACAGTGCGTACACCCGAAAATATCGAAGCTGTGGCTGAGAGTGTGCGTGAGAATCCATCAACATCAACTTGTCATCGTTCTCAAGAATTGAACATTTCACGCACCAGTTTACGTCGAATTTCGCGAAAAGATCTCGGTATGACGCCTTACAAAGTTCAATTGGTTCAAGAGTTGAAGCTGCATGACCATCCGCTTCGTTTTCGCTTCGCTAGATGGGCCAACGAGAAACTGCACGATGATGTCGATTCTGCCAAAAAAATCATCTTTTCGGATGAAGCTCATTTTCATCTTGGTGGGTACGTTAATAAGCAAAATAGCCGTATTTGGGGCTCAGAAAACCCACACGTGGTCTTACAGAAGCCAATGCACCCATTACGAGTGACTGTTTGGTGCGGCTTGTGGAGCGGAGGCATCATTGGCATATTTATTTGAAAATGAGGACGGCGCAACAATTACGGTCAATGGAGACACCTATATTACTTTCTGTTTTACAACCCCAGTCAAATCTACGCCACCTGGCTTGTGTCTTCCCACTTCATCCCATTGTATTTTCCCTGAATCAAACGATCTGAATTGAGTAGTTTATTGATGGAATGACATTGCTTTTTCGGATTGAATTAAATGGGACCTATTTTTATAACTTAATTTTCTTTTTATAACTAAATCGGTTTTGCGACTAGGCACAATAAAAAAGAACAAGGGAGACACCTTTTTGCTTTCTGTATTTTTCTGAAATTAATCCTTCAGAAATGTTTTAGAAATCCTTAAGGGAGGCTTTTTTTTCCTAATTTGGGGCTTCTTTACGGCCATCATTTTTAGAGGGTGGTAAAACTTTAGTTTAAGAAAGATCGCCACTCGCTCATAATACTCTGAACAGTTTAGTTAAAAGAAAGGCTTTTTTAGTGTTCCATACGGAACACTTATAAGATCACTTCGGTGTCTGTCCGTCCGTCCGTCTGTCACACCCGATTTTCTCCGAAACTATTTCAGATAGAAAGTTGAAATTTGGTACTAATATAGGAATTGATGGCTTTATCAGAGCCGTGTAGTTTTGAAAGTTAAATTTGGAAAATTAGTTTTGGGGGGTGAAATCGGAAGCGAAAAAAAAATTTTTTTTACTGTGACATTAAGTGGGGTGTCAAATGAAAGCTTGTAAAAACACGAGTTTAAAAATATATATAACCGGTCAAGTGCAAGTTGAACTTGCGCAATTAGTGTTCCGTACGTTGATTGCTTTTAAAATAAAAAATGTTGTATAAAAATGATCAGTGACTTCACAAAACACACCCCAAATGAGTTTTCAACAAAGTTTATTTCCAATCTTTACTGAAAATTGATGACCTTGAAATTTCTGTTTTTTTTTTTATACCAGATAAATTATTACAGGTAATGCACTCGTGATAATTTTCATTCAATCTACACCCCGTGGAGAATATGCCAGAATTTTTTCAAAATTATTTAATAAGTACTTTTCAAGATAAGGCGGGTGCATAGCGATTTTTCGCGATTTTTTAAAAATAATACAAAGAAAAGTACGCGCAAGTATTACATTATATATATATATATATATATATATATATATATATATATATATATATATATATATATATATATATTACTCTTGTTTTCACAAGCTTTCATTTAACACCACAGAAAATCGGGTGTGACAGACAGACAGACACCGAAGTGATCTTATAAGTGTTCCGTATGGAACACTAAAAATTTAATACTTGCGCACAACTTTCTTTGTATTTAAAAAATCGCAAAAAATCGCTGTCCCCCCCTTATCTCGAAAAGCACTAATCAAAAAATTTTGGAATATTCTCGACAAGGTGTAGACCAGAGGTTCCCAAACTTTTTTTGCTCGTAGACCACTTTCAAAATTTTACTGGTTTCGGTGGACCCCCCTGCTGCTACATTTCTACCACATTCCCAAAACTCGTCAAAAGATTAGATCTAACGATGGAAATTTGCGTCGTGGCTGAGTTCCAACCCTAAATTCGAAGTGGTAAAAATAAAAAGAAAAATAATATATTTTCTTGTGTTCTATTAATTAAAATAATATGATTACAGACTTAATAGAATTAAAATTAAACATTAATAACGTACCGTAACTTCAACAATGCAAATCAACAATTAAAAAAAAATAGTCATAATTTTAATGGGAGGCATGTACTTGATGGATTGACAGCAAATTATCAATATTTGGCTTCAGTTTTGTAAGGAATAACCGCAAATCTCCCCGTTCTGTGATGTTCAATCTGCTCCTTTTTTTTGTTAATAAGTTTGTAACTACACTAAAACTTTTTTCGACAAGGTATGACGAGGGAAACGCTATCAAAAGTTTTCTCACAATTTCCCACAGCCCAGGATATTTTTCGGGTATTTCTGCCTGCAGCCAAAATGTTTGATAGCCTTTTTTAAATTTCACCTTCAGCTCCTCATTGGTGCTAAGCTCGAGTAGCTCCTCTTGCAATACCACATTCGCCACTTCCGTTTCATCAAATGGATTTATGATCCATGGTGGTATTTCCATCGTCAGAATATCTTCAAATTTATTTTTAAAGTCATCATGCAGGGCATTTAAATGTTGAACGTATGTCTGAATATCCTCATCAAGACATTCTGCCTGTGACAAGTTTGGAAACTGGGAGAATTCGCGCCGACTAATATTTTGCTTCATAAATTTCAATTTTCCAAGAAAAGCCGAAATTACACCCTTTGTTTTTATTAAATTTAGGCTGTCCCCTTGTAACTGCAAGTTAATGTCATTAAATTTTTTGAATAAATCTGTCAAATACGCGATGTCTGCTTTCAATTTGATCAAGTTTTCTTTTAAATCTGGATCTTTACTTTCCAGAAACTCTAAAACTGATTCAAAAAGTGAGTAAAATCTTGTTAAACATGCGCCTTTCGACAACCAGCGTACTTCAGTATAAATAAACGGGTATTCAACGCATTGCTTCTTATTTTGTTAACTGCTTTAATCACAAATTAAAGCGATTGGTGCAATCTATCACTCAAATTTTTCGCTACCAAGTGTTGTCGGTGGATGACACAGTGAATTGCAGTTACTCTTGGTATAATTCTTTTAAGATGGCTTATAAACCCACGATATCGCCCGAAGATGGCAGGAGCTCCATCTGCTGCCACCGAAATAATGTTTGTAAATGGAATCGATTTTTCCTTAAAAAAATCACTCAGGACATTAAATATTGATTCGCTTTTAGTGTCCGGGAATAGCAGCTCCTCATGGATTTCTTCGTCCATAACAAATCGAACATATGCCAATAATAATGCTTCATTACCAGGTAAAGTTGACTCGTCCAGTTGGATAGAAAAATGAGTTGTTTGCAGATAATTACACAAGAAGCTTTCAATATCAGAGCTCATTTCATCAATACGTCTTTGTACAGTGTTGTTACTCAAAGGAATTCTTTTGAGTACGTCAAATGGAGGTTTGTGCAGAACAGTTTTTAAAACCTCTTCAACAGCGGGTAAAATTAACTGTTCTCCGATGGTGTGCGGCTTTCCAGATTTCGCTATAAGCAATGAGATATTTTAAGATGCCCGCAAGCCATCATCGTTACTTTGAGACGTTGAAGCGAACATACTGTGCACGGTGGGTCTCTTTTCATATTTTTCCTTCAATGTTTGAAAATATTTTAAATCTTTACCTATTTTATCAGGATGACACCTTCTTAGATGATCTTCGAGCTTCGATGGTTTCATAGAGTCATTGCTCAAAACTTTGTTGCATAAAAGGCATATGGGCAATCGTTTGTCTGCCTTTGATGGAAGAAATTTTCAAATAATCAACACTGTACTGTCGACATTTCTTCTTAGATTCAGCCATGTTTCGTATTAGTAACCTACCTGTAAAGAAAAAAATGTTTGTGTTAGTAATCATAAGGCGACTTTAACAGGATATGGCTATTTTAATAGAATAAAATAGGAATAATTAATTATTGCAATGAAAAAACCAAAATGCCGGCGGCAAAACTGATTTTAATTATTAAAAGCAATAAACTGCTAAGACCCATATAGAGGTTTCCACAAAACGGCTGAACCTATTTTAATGTAATGTAAAATATTTTTTGATTAATTATATTTTGATACATTTCAGTAAATTCGAGAGAAAATACTTTTAAAGAATATTTTGACATCAAAACTCCGCGATTTTAATGATTTATTTATTACTTTGATGTACGTTACGAATGGTACATAAAGACACGTACAATTTATGAAAATATTTTTAGTTATTTAGCATTAGCAACTACGAGGGCACTGAAATATGTACAAACATGCAGGTCAATCATATATCTCTCCTTTAGTGAATCACCACAGTCGGGTAAATAAATAATTTTATAATAAAAAGTACTAAAAGTTCAATCTTTCTCGGCTTTCTGTTCTTTTATAGAAGTATCGAATAATGGCCCTGTTCAGTATTTAACTTTTATTACGTACCTACTACACGCAAACATAACAAATATAATATTATTACAATATAAAATAAAAGTATGAATAACAAATAGGCAGGTACTTACTTTTTCCGGCACTGGCAAACACTGACATCGATTCACTTACACTTTTCTTTTTAAAATTCCGGAAACAAATGAGTAACGTTTGTCCTTGGCATTCGTATTTATATTGGTGAAGAATCAAACAAGTTCATGCAAGATTGCAAGCACAGCACAAGTCGTATTTCGTCCCTTAGCACGTCTGAACGGGTTGCGTTGCGGGCGAGCGGGCGGCGCTTTGCAAGTCTCGACGCGCGTTGTACTGAATATAGAATATGCAAGTTTTTACAAGTAACAGTCGCTGACCTTCTTAAAATACACTATTCAAAAAAAATTAAGGGAGGTTTTAAAACAAGGAAATTAATGCTAAATAAACAGGCTATCTGATCCATATGCCGGCCTATATGAAAAAAATTTTTTCAAGCCCGTGGACCAAAAAACAAGCAAAATATTTGCAATATTATTTTTTCACGCTATCTGTTAGAATTGCATGAGAACCGTAGCTCCTAAAAAATTTTAGCCAAAAAAATCTGAAAATTAGGATCTTAAAGCTTCAAATGCTTTTTTTAAAGTCTCAATACGACCATTTTTCACCGAAATACAGCCTGTCAAAAATCACCGAAAATTTGGAATTTTTTTTTGCTCCCTTAATTTTTTTGAGTAGTGTATTATCTGCCTACATTGATAGGTAAAGCCAAGCCAACATTTTTGTTCTTTACTATCGAAACCAGATAAATTTTCGTGGACCCCCACTTACAACTTGTGAACCCTCATTTTTTTTTTCACTTTGGGAATCACTGGTGTAGATTGACCGAAAATTATCACGAGTGCATTACCTTTAATAATTTATCTGGTATATAAAAAAAACAAAAAATCTTAAAGTCATCAGTTTTTAATACAGATCGGAAACAAACTTTGTTGAAAACTCATTTGGGATGTGTTTTGTGAAGTCACTGATCATTTTATACCTCCGTAACAAACATTTTTATTTTAAAAGCAATCGACGTACGCAACACTAATTGCGTTCAACTTTTTTTTTAATGAGGAGTACCTTCAATTGACCCTGGGAGCGATCATTAATACTGTAAACTTTAATTTTGAGATGCCCTCAGATGAAAAAATCCAGTGGTCTTAAATCAGGACTACATGGAGGCCAACTGTCACGTCTTTTAAAAATCGATTTAGTCAAAGGTATACTGCAAGCAATATCAGTTGGCTTTAAATTTTGCACTAGCCCTATCTTGTAGGGGTTCTGTTGTCAAGCTTTACGAAGAAAGTATAACAAACTGCTTATTGAGAGATCGGGAATACGTTTTATAGGTCATGCATTATGTTTTGTTTTAATACACTCCTGGACAAAATTAACGCAACAATATATTAAATTATACAAATCTCTATAATGAATTATTTTTAATAATTTTTTATGAACATTGGTTACATTAAAAGTTAGAAAAAACTTATTCGGATACTTTAAAAGTGAATTAGCTACCAAATTTCTATATAAGATTCGAATTAAAATTATTCTTAAGACCTAATAACAAAATCGTTGAAATTATGTAATAATGAAAAAAATAAACTGGGACACTAGTAGCAAAATTAATGGTGTAACTGGGACACTAGTAGCGAGTGTTGCCTCCTCTACTTCGGATGACAGTGTTTATGCGCCTAGGGATGCTTCTAATTATATTTTGGATAAAATCTTGGGGAATTTGCTCCCATTCTGTGATAACTGCATTTTCAAGTTCCCTCAGGTTTCTAGGTGCAGGTACATGACGTTTCACATTTTTCTTAAGGTAATCCCATACATGTTCTATCGGATTCAGATCCGAGCTTTTTGGTGGCCATTGCATAATCGGTATATCAACTTGATTAAGATAATCGAGTACCTCCCTAGCCACGTGAGGTCGAGCGTTGTCTTGCATAAACAGGAAATTGGGCCCCACAAAATAACCAAAAGGCATCACATGTTCTATTACAATATTCTCAAGATAGTAGTCAGCATTCATGGATCTCGTACGGACAGGAACTAACTCTGAGCGAGCATCAAAGCAGATGCCACCCCAGAACATAACAGAGCCACCGCCGAATGGAATCCTTGCAGAGGAGCAAACCTCTCTCCTGGTCTTCGCCATACTCGCTCACGACCATCTGGATGTTTTAGACTAACCCTAGTTTCATCTGTGAAGAAAACTTGTTTCCAATCATCCACAGACCAGTTTTCGTGATTTCGAGCAAAACGTAACCTGGCAACTCTGTTCTTTCTAGTAAGCAAGGGCGCAGTGGCTGGTCTCCTACTGTTTAATCCGGCTTCATTTAACAGTCTTCTAACTGTTTTAGAAAAAATTGTGACATTGCGAACAGCTTCAAGTTCATTTCTTATTATAGAACTAGTGACAGTCCTGTTTCTTAAAGCATATTGTCTTATAAAACGTTCATCTAGGTCGTTTTCGTCCTTGCCCTAGCCTTCTAGAATAAGTTTCTACTTTATTCAAGCGTCTTACCATACGACTTATTGTGGAACGATGTTTGCCTAACAAATTGGCAACATAACTCTGACAATATCCCTCGTCCAATAAAACTGAGGTTCGCACTACCTCGTGTTCAGTTAAATTCTTTATCTTCTAAAAAATTCTTTAAAACTGTAAATCTAAACGAATTGTTTTGATTTCTGTCATGAACAACGAAACAAAATATCCATAGCCTACTATTCAAATACTCCATAAACTTTAAAACTGACATAAGAAAAAGATAAATTAATTTTCAGATTGTTGCGTTAATTTTGTCCAGGAGTTTATTTAAAATCTAAATAAAATATTGTTACAACAAAAAATTATTCAGCGTACTTGTAGTCGATTTGTTTTTGCTTTCGTAGTATCAAATGACATTAACTTTATATTCAAACGTAGTTGTAGTTTTTTATTCCCTTGAAATGCGTTCTGTTTTATCAGGATATAGTCAAAAGAGTCCAAATGTCGCTTAGAGGGACCACTTAGAGGGTGTGAAACGGATTGGCGAAATCATTTTGAATCTCGCTGTTTTTGTAACGGGTGGCAAATATTGTCACGGAGGGCTTCTGTATTGACATAGAATATATCTAACTAAAAAGATCAGTAGCGTGGACTTTCTTTTTAGATAAATGAATGATATAAAAATTTTATCAAAAAAATATGTAATAAGAAAGACATAATAATTTGCTGCTGTTGTGAGCCTGTCGGGGATTGTTGAATGCTATAAACTAGTAATTCCCAAAGTAGTTCAGGTAGACCCCCAGGGGTCCACGGGAGACTCGACGGGGGTCCACGTTGGCGTGAAAAAAAAATGGCGGTTCACAAGTTGTAAGTGGGGGTCCACGAAACTTTATCTGGTTTCGATAGTAAAGAACAAAAATGTTGGCTTGGCTTTACCTATCAATGTAGGCATAATACACTACTCAAAAAAATTAAGGGAGCAAAAAAATTTCAAATTTTTCGGTGATTTTTGACAGGCTGTATTTTGGTGAAAAATGGTCGTATTGAGACTTTAAAAAAAAGCGTTTTGAAGCTTTAAGATTCTAATTTTCAGATTTTTTGGCTAAAATTTTTTAGGAGCTACGGTTCTCATGTAATCCGAACAGATAGAGCGAAATAATAATATTGCAAATATTTTGCTTTTTTTCTGGTCCACGGGCTTGAAAAAAATTTTTTCAATTAGGCCGGCATATGGATCAGATAGCCTGTTTATTTAGCATTAATTTCCTTGTTTTAAAACCTCTCTTAATTTTTTTGAGTAGTGTATTTTAAGAAGGTCATCATTCGATATTCAGTACAACGCGCGTCGAGACTTGCAAAGCGCCGCCCGCCCGCCCGCAACTCAACCCGTTTAGACGTGCAAAGGGAAGAAATACGACTTGTGCTGTGCTTGCAATCTTGCATGAACTTGTTTGATTCTTCACCAATACAATACGAATGCCAAGGACAAACGTTTTGTCCATTTGTTTCCGGAATTTTGAAAAGAAAAGTGTGAGTGAATCGATGTCAGTGTTTGCCAGTGCCGGAAAAAGTAAGTACCTGCCTATTTGTTATTCATACTTTTATTTTATATTGTAATAATATTATATTTGTTATGTTTGCGTGTAGTAGGTACGTAATAAAAATTAAATACTGAACAGGGCCATTATTCGATACTTCTATAAAAGAACAGAAAGCCGAGAAAGATTGAACTTTTAGTACTTTTTATTATAAAATTATTTATTTACCCGACTGTGGTGATTCACTAAAGGGGAGATATATGATTGACCTGCATGTTTGTACATATTTCAGTGCCCTCGTAGTTGCTAATACTAAATGACTAAAAATATTTTCATAAATTGTACGTGTCTTTATGTACCACTCGTAACGTACATCAAAGTAATAAATAAATCATTAAAATCGCGGAGTTTTGATGTCAAAATATTCTTTAAAAGCATTTTCTCTCGAATTTACAGAAATGTATCAAAATATAATTAATCAAAAAATATTTTATATTACATTAAAAATAGGTTCAGCCGTTTTGTGAAAACCTCTATATGGGTCTTAGCAGTTTATTGCTTTTAATAATTAAAATCAGTTTTGCCGCCGGCATTTTGTTTTTTTCATTGCAATAATTAATTAATCCTATTTTATTCTGTTAAAATAGCCATATCCTGTTAAAGTCGCTTTATGATTACTAAAACAAACATTTTTTCTTTACAGGTAGGTAACTGATACGAAACATGGCTGAATCTAAGAAGAAATGTCGACAGTACAGTGTTGATTATTTGAAATTTGGTTTTCTTCCATCAAAGGCAGACAAACGATTGCCCATATGCCTTTTATGCAACATAGTTTTGAGCAATGACTCTGTGAAACCATCGAAGCTCGAAGATCATTTAAGAAGGTGTCATCCTGATAAAATAGGTAAAGATTTAAAATATTTTCAAACTTTGAAGGAAAAATATGTTTATTTAGCATTGTTCGCTTCAACGTCTCAAAGTAACGATGATGGCTTGCGGGCATCTTACAATATCTCATTGCTTATAGCGAAATCTGGAAAACCGCACACCATCGGAGAACAGTTAATTTTACCCGCTGTTGAAGAGGTTTTAAAAAACTGTTCTGCACAAACCTCCATTTGACGTACTCAAAAGAATTCCTTTGAGTAACAACACTGTACAAAGACGTATTGATGAAATGAGCTCTGATATTGAAAGCTTCTTGTGTAATTATCTGCAAACAACTCATTTTTCTATTCAACTGGACGAGTCAACTTTACCTGGTAATGAAGCGTTATTATTGGCATATGTTCGATTTGTTATGGACGAAGAAATCCATGAAGAGCTGCTATTCGCGAAAACTTTGGAGACGGACACTAAAGGCGAATCAATATTTAATGTCCTGAGTGATTTTTTTAAGGAAAAATCGATTCCATTTACAAACATTATTTCGGTGGCAGCAGATGGAGCTCCTGCCATCTTCGGGTGATATCGTGGGTTTATAAGCCATCTTAAAAGAATTATACCAGGAGTAACTGCAATTCACTGTGTCATCCACTGAGAACACCTGGTAGCGAAAAATTTGAGTGATAGATTGCACCAGTCGCTTCAATTTGTGATTAAAGCAGTTAACAAAATAAGAAGCAATGCGTTGAATACCCGTTTATTTGCACAATTGTGCGGCGAAAATGATGAAGACTTCCAACGATTGCTCTTACATACTGAAGTACGCTGGTTGTCGAAAGGTGCATGTTTAACAAGATTTTACTCACTTTTTGAATCAGTTTTAGAGTTTCTGGAAAGTAAAGATCCAGATTTAAAAGAAAACCTGATCAAATTGAAAGCAGACATCGCGTATTTGACAGATTAGTTCAAAAAATTTAATGACATTAACTTACAGTTACAAGGGGACAGCCTAAATTTAATAAAAACAAAGGGTGTAATTTCGGCTTTTCTTGGAAAATTGTTAATGAAGCAAATTATTAGTCGGCGCAAATTCTCCCAGTTTCCAAACTTGTCACAGGCAGAATGTCTTGATGAGGATATTCAGACATACGTAAAACATTTGCCCTGCATGATGACTTCAAAAATAGATTTGAAGATATTCTGACGATGGAAATACCACCATAAATCCATTTGATGAAACGGAAGTGGCGAATGTGGTATTACAAGAGGAGCTACTCGAGCTTAGCACCAATGAAGAGCTGAAGGTGAAATTTAAAAAAGGCTATCAAACATTTTGGCTGCAGGCAGAAATACCCGAAAAATATTCTGGGCTGTGGGAAATTGCGAGAAAACTTTAGATAGCATTTCCCTCGTCATACCTTGTCGAAAAAAGTGTTAGTGTCGTTACAAACCTATTAACAAAAAAAAGGAGCAGATTGAACATCACAGAACGGGGAGATTTGCGGTTATTCCTTATGAAACTGTAGCCAAATATTGATAATTTGCTGTCAATCCATCAAGTACATCCCTCCCATTAAAATTATGACTATTTTTTTTTAATTGTTGATTTGCATTGTTGAAGTTACGGTACGTTATTAATGTTTAATTTTAATTCTATTAATTCTGTAATCATATTATTTTAATAAATAGAACACAAGAAAATATATCATTTTTCTTTTTATTTTTACCACTCCGAATTTAGGGTTGGAACTCAGCCACGACGCAAATTTCCATCGTTAGATCTAATCTTCACATTTTTGACGAGTTTTGGGAATATGGTAGAAATGTAGCAGCAGGGGGTCCACAGAAAATAAGTACAATTTTGAAAGTGGTCTACGAGAAAAAAAGTTTGGGAACCTCTGCTATAATCCTATAGAGGAATTGCTCAGCAAGTTGCCAACAATTAGAACTAGGCAGCGCTTGTATCAGGGCTCTACCCCGCCATGTATCAACTATTAAAATGAAACTTTGAATGAAAACTTGAAAATAGGAAACAAAATGGTGAGTTGAATCTTTATATTAGATGTTTGAATGGTTCACCTAAAATAATGGTTTCTAAAAGCCCCGAGGCTTCAAAAAACGAAAAAAGACTTTGAATGTTTATTATCAGAATGTTGGTGGCATGCGTACAAAGCTTGATGATTTGAGACATGCCACAGCACTCTGTACCTATGATATTATAATACTAGTCGAAACGTGGTTGACAGCAGAATATGGTGATGCCGAATTGGGGTTGGGGCAATATTGCGTGTACAGACGTGACAGGGATAGTGATGCGAGTGGCAAGTTAAGGGGTGGTGGTGTTTTGGTAGCAATTCATAGAAATCTCAATTCTACTGCAATTAACGTTGGCGAACATATTGTGGAACATGTTTTTGTTTCTGTGACATGCGGTAATCAAAAGATTTTAATTGGTGCGGTGTACTGCCCCCCACAGTTCTCGATACAGGTATATAATGAGCATGGTAATGCTGTGATTGAATTAATAGAACGATTTAATAATAGCGAGGTACTCATTTGTGGTGATTATAACTTGCCTGATGCTGTCTGGTTGGATGTAGACGATGGTTTAAGTGTGCAGTGTGTCCCGCGTCCTCTTCGGCGAATGTTATATGTGCGTGCTATGGATATCTCAATATGAGACAACTAAACTCTACGAGGCTGGTTTGAAAAGTCCGTGCGAAAATAAAAACTACTTATGTGTTTGGGGTAAACCTTTTTTATTTTTCGACAGAGTCTCCTTTTAGGCTTATACACTTCGTCCAACGATGTTCTAGTTTGTTGATCCCTTCCGAATAATAGGATTTGTCCAAGTCTGCAAAATATCCATTAGTGTCTGCAATCACCTCCTCGTTTGAATAAAATCTTTGTCCCGCCAGCCATTTCTTCAAATTGGGGAACAAATAGTAGTCCGAGGGAGCCAAGTCTGGAGAGAGTTGGAATCCTATTTCCATTAATTTTGCGACCACAAACTGCTGAGGTGTGTGCTGGTGCGTTGTCGTGATGGAAAAGGACTTTCTTGTGGGCCAATCGCGGGCGTTTTTCTTACAGCTCGGTTTTCAAACGGTCCAATAACGATGAATAATATTCGCCTGTAATAGTTTTACCCTTTTCCAGATAGTCGATGAGGATTATCCCTTGCGAATCCCAAAAGATAGTCGCCATAACCTTTCCGGCCGAAGGAACGGTCCTCGCCTTTTTTGGTGCAGATTCCCCCTTGGTAACCCATTGTTTAGATTGTTGTTTGGTCTTAGGAGTATAGTAATGTTTATTTATTAATATTAAACATATTTCATCCACAGTGACGAAACGACGCTTAAAGTCCTCCGGAGCTGCAAACCATCCTTGCAACACTTCACACGATTCCGTTTTTGGTCAAGCGTGAGCAATCGCGGCACCCATCTTGCGGATAGCTTTCTCATGTCTAAATGTTTATGCAAAATATTATGTACCCGTTCAGTCGAGATGCCCATAGCACTAGCAATCTCACGCACCTTAACTCTTCTGTCATCCATCACCATATCATGGATTTGATCAATGATTTCTGGAGTCGTAACCTCCACAGGCCGTCCAGAACGTTCACCGTCACTTGTGCCCATATGGCCAGTCCGAAAATTTTGAAACCACTTATAAACTGTTCTAATCGAAGGTGTAGAGTCACCATAATGTTTATCAAGCTTCTCTTTAGTCTCCTGAGGCGTTTTGCCTTTCATAAAGTAATGTTTAATCACCACACGAAATTCTTTTTCTTCCATTTCTTGAAAATCACTCGACTTCCTTGATTCACACGAATGCCAAACACAAAGAAATAGACCAATATGGCTGAAACTTGGTGTGCGTTCATTCAAGAGATGCTACTAACTAAACATGACCTCGATACGCGCCAGTGGTGCCATCTCTCGGACTTTGCACGGACTTTTCAAACCAGCCTCGTATTCCTAATATACATGGAAGATTTCTTGATCTTGTGTTTTGTAACAATCAAGATGTCAATGTTTCTGTTGCCCTTGAGTGTATTTTAAATGTTTCTCAGCACCATATTGCATATGAAATATCGATTCCCATCTATGTTGACAACAATAGTTTGAAATGTGACATACCATACTACGATTTTAAGAATTGCAATTTTCAATTAATCAATGTTTCATGGGAGTCGATTTTCAATGAAACTGATATAAATGTTTGTACCGAGAATTTTTACAATATTTTATATGATGTCATTGCCATCTTCGTACCGGTTAAACGCTTTAAAACAACAAATTTTCCAACGTGGTTCTCTGCAGACTTACAAATACTGGTTATGCAAAAGAAAATTGCGCACAAAATGTATAAACAAAACGGTTTATTCACCTCATACCAAGAGTTTTCTTTATTGCGTGATAGATGTAAACGTCTTCAATCAGCTTGCTATAAAGAATATTTGTCTAGAGTTGACAATGACTTAAGAGTCAACCCTGCGTTTTTTTGGAGACACGTTAACAATTCCAGAAGGTGTACTTCTTATCCACATAGCATGTTTTTGATGGATTCACTTGCTAATGATGGCAATGGCATCGTGGATTTGTTCGCGCATCATTTTTCGGCTAGTTATGTGAGAGAGAACTGTGACTTTTCAGCCTGTAATATTGATAACGTACTGGACGTGAACGTTGTGAGGATCTCATTGGCCGAAGTATTTGAAGACATTAATCAGCTTAAGATGAGTTATTCTCATGGCCCAGATGGGATTCCATCAGCATTCCTGAGACAATGTGTGTTTTCCCTGAGCAGACCACTACACTATATCTTCTGTTTTTCGTTGGACTCCTTCGTTTTTCCGCAATATTGGAAGACTAGCTTTTTAACACCCATTCATAAATCGGGAAATCGTGAGGATATAACCAATTACAGGGGTATTTGTATTCAGTCGGCTATACCGAAGCTCTTTGATAAGCTTGTCGCGGATCAACTTTCATGGATTTGTAGGAACTTTGTGAGATACGAGCAGCACGGCTTTTCTCGGGGAAGATCCACATTCACAAACTTGATAAGTTACGAGTAGTATCTGTTGGGCGCGTTTGGGAGAGGTATGCAGGTTGATGCCGTATACACTGATTTCTCGAAGACGCTTGACAGGGTTAATCAGGAGCTTTAGGTGGGTAAGCTTCGAGACCTGGAATTCGGCACGAGCGTGACTAGGTGGATCAAGAGTTTTTTGACTGAACGTAGCCAGTGTATACGTATATTAAATCATATTTCAAGAAACATATCGGTATGTTCAGGTGTCCCGCAGGGTTCACACAGTGGGCCTCTCCTTTTTAATTTGTTCATTAATGGTATTGGTGAGATGTTCAACCAATCTGAATATCTTTTATTTGCGGATGACCTCAAATTGTACAGAGGAATAGAAAGTGTAAACAATGTTACGCGTCTGCAGGAAGATCTGAATCGACTCTATCACTGGTCAGAAAGAAATGGCTTAAGTCTAAATGTTAAAAAGTTTTTCTGCATTTCCTTTAGTAGGAAGCGGAATATTGAGCCTCATTGGTATAGTTTGAACGGCACCCTGCTTGAGTCGGTGTTGGAGATTCGTGACTTGGGTGTGCTTTTGGACATTCAACTTAATTTTCGTGGCCATATCAATAATATTCTGAAACTGGGTCTCAGAAATCTTGGTTTTATTACCAGATATAGTAAGCAATTGTCGGCCAGCACGTTTAGACTGTTGTATTTTTCAATGGTCCGCTCTGGTTTAGAGTATGCTTCGGTAGTGTGGTCACTATCTTACCAGTGCCATATTGCTAAGATTGAGTCAGTGCAGCGTAGATTTCTACGAACTTTAGCTTTTAAAGCTGTAATAAATATTTATAAGAATGCAAGTTTTCATATTTACTGTAGGGTGATTATGAACGCTTTTGGTGTGGCTACTTTGGAGAAGCGTAGGAATCTTGCAGACGTTTTATTCCTATATAAACTCCTGAATGGCTTTATTTCCTCTCCACCACTTTTGGAGAGCGTCCAACTTAATATTATTCAGTATTCTATTTCACAGTGCTAATTATGGCTATTACAGTCCTCTCACGAGAATGTGCCGATTATTTAATAGATACAGCCTTGATCCCTTCAGTTGTAGGGTTAGCGATTTTAAAACGCTTATAAGCGCGATCGGGATCTGAGGTGTTAAACTGTTGCAATGCTTGTTTTTTTTTTTCTCCTTTTTCACGTTATGAATTGTATATGTGCATTGTGTTTTAACATTATTTTGTTTTTATATTACTATTGTAATTTTGTTTTTATATTACTATTGTAATTGGCTTGTCCGTCGAAATAAAATAAATAAATAAATAAATAAATAAAAAATTGAACAAAGTCATTATTTCAGCAGTTATGCATTCAATTACTTTATTTACATCGTATTAACAGGCTGAAAAGTTTTCGGTCTGATACATACAGTCCCTGGCCAAATTATTAGACGCACTGTATTTTTTTAGTAATTTTATGTTTCTTAAGAGTTTTTATGCAATAATGGTATATTTAAACTACAATATTATTGATTTTTATTTAAAAGAATTGTTGTAGACTACATATTTGTATTTATTTTTAACATATGGCAACACTGTGTTGACAAAGTGATATATGAACGTAAACAAGTACAAACCTGTATCAGTCGCGATCGGAATCGAGTCAGGTACGGACGTGTTTCTGTGGCTTTATGGACTGTGATTGTTTGTTTAACAGTTTTATACTACTCAGTTATTAGTTTATTTTGTATGTAGTGTTTTAAAAAAGTAATTGGACTATTTTCATTATGGGTAGAAAAGGCGATCTTTCACCAAATAAAAAAGCTGAAGTGAAGGCCCTTGTAATTGCGAAAACATTTACAAACCGAGAAATATCACGAAGATTGGAGGTTTCTAAAGCTAGTGTACGACGCATAAAAAAGAAAATTGAGTCAGGGAAGGAATTAAGCCCGAAAAGAAAGAAAAGATGCGGTAGAAAGAAAACCAATTTTCACTCCACGGTCAGAGAGATGTTTGAAGAAAATTTGTGTAGAAAACAGATTTGCTACCATAAAGGTAATAAAATCACAACTCCAGGATGCTAGCGTAAATGCTTCTGAGCGCACTGTTCGAAGAAAATTGAAAGAATTAGATTTTAAGGCCTGTCGCCCCGCCAGGAAGCCCAAGATAACAGCTGCATTGAAAGCAAAGCGCCTGAAGTGGGCCAAACAATGGCAAGACAAAGCTGTAGACTTCTGGAGATCGGTAAGATACAGCAATTTAATCAATAATTGATACATTATTATCATTTTCAGTTAAATAAAGCAAATAAACATGGAAGTTTATATATTTTTCCTATTTTTGACAGGTCTGCTTCAGTGACGAAAGCACATTCGAAATTTTGCAGAATAAAGCTCAGTATGTGCGTCGTCGTCATGGAGAAAAGTTTCATCCTGATTGTGTCGTCCCGACGGTTAAACATCCCACCAAAGTGATGATTTGGTCAGTCATCAGCGGCAAGGGCACTGGACGTCTGTACGTCGTCAAAGGAATAATGAGGCAAGATCAGTACAAAGAAGTATTACAAAATCGGTTGATTCCGCAGCTCAGAGAATGGTTTCCAAATGGGGAACCATTCACTTTCATGCAAGATGGAGCTCCCTGCCACACTGCTCGGTCTGTTAAAGCTTTTTTGGCAGAAAAAAATATCCCTCTGTTGGATTGGCAGGGTAATAGCCCTGATATGAACCCCATTGAAAATGTGTGGGAGCTGATGAAAAAGAGAAGTGGCTAAAGATGTGATTACCAACAAAACCCAGCTCCTAGAAAAGATTATTCATGTGTGGAATCATCATCCTCAAATGCAGGAGACAGTACAATCTTGCATTGATAGCATGCCGCGCAGAATTAAAGCTTTGATAGCGGCTCAACTAAATATTGACTTTTACTAACATTAATTTCACTTTTCTTTAAAACTTAATAAACTTATGCTTTTCTAAATTAATGCTGTTTTATTTATGTCAAATAAATAGGTAATTGATTGGATAATATAAAAATAAAAAACAAATCAATTTAAAATAATAAAACGGTACAATATCACTCGGTAATTAATATTTTACATGAAATCTTGCAGTGCGTCTAATAATTTGGCCAGGGACTGTAGATGTCGCCCTTTTCACAGAATCCATATGATTTTTAGGGAGTACCAACCTTCAAATGATACGTATCAAAATTTCATGACATTTCGACGATCAGTTTACAAGTTACAGTGGTTTTAGTAACGCTACTTTTGATATTTTCAAAATAATTGAAAAAATCGAATTTCGTGTGTTGATTAAACAGTGTTTTTTGATGGGCAAAAATACCGTTCAAGCAAAGCAATGGCTTGATAAGTGTTACGGGGACTCGGCCCCTGGAAAATCGCTCATCGTTTACTGGTATGCTGAATTTAAACGCGGTCGTACAGACACAAATGATGCTGAACGCTCTAGAAGCCGAAATGAGGTGGTTACGCCGGAAAACTTAAAAAAAATCCACAAAATTATTTTGGATGACCATAAAGTGAAATTGCGCGAGATAGCTGACACCCTAAAGAACGTATTGGTCATATTTTGCATGAACATTTGGGCATGAGAAAGCTCTGTTTGCGTTTGCTCACAGTGGAACAAAAAAATAACGTGTTGATGATTCTGAGCGCTGTTTGGACCTATTTAAGCGCAACAAAAAGGATTTTTTATGCGATATATGACAATGGATGAAACATGGATCCACGACTACACACTGGAATCAAATCGGCAGTCAGCTGAGTGGATAGCATCCGGTGAAAGCCGCACGAAGCGACCAAAGACACAACAGTCGGCTGGGAAGGTTTTGGCCTCTGTATTTTGGGATGCGCATGGAATAATTTTCATCGGTTATTATATAAAGGAAATGGTGCGTTTGAAGGCAGAAATCGTAAAGAAACCGTCCCAAATGAACACGAAAAAGTGTTCTTTCATCAAGACAATGCACCGTGCCGCAAGTGAATGGTTACGACGGCAAAATTGCATGAATTGAAGTTCGAATTGCTTCCTCATCTACCGTATTCTCCAGATTTGGCCCCCAGCGACTATTATCTATTCGCAGACCTGAAAAAAATGCTCGCGGGAAAGAGATTTGGCTCCAATGAAGAAGAAGTTATCGTCGAATCTGAGACCTATTTTGAAGGCCAAAACAAATCCTTCTATAAGAAAGGTATAGAAATGTTAGAAAAGCGTTCCACTGATCGTATTGCTCTTGAAGGAGACTATGTTGATGAATAAAGCCGGAATTCGCAAAAAAATATGTTTTAAGTAGCTAGCCCAAAAACTTTTCAGCCTACGTGTCATATGTAGAGATTTAAATTTCTTCCAACATATCGATAGTTATCGATATATTGATTAACGATAGCTGAATTGAAAACCTATTCATATATCCATATTTATCGATATGTCGATAGGAATCACTTATTTTCAGTCCTACGGTCATGAATTTTATAAAGTAATAAATTTTTTTTTAGAAAATCTCCCCCCCCCCTCAAATAATAATTATCGGTATATCCGTATTTACTGATATAATGATATATCGATACCTATCGATATATCAGCAATATATCAAGAGTTGTCGACATATGGATAGTTATTTATATACCGATAACTGTGAACAACTATAGACATATTGATAAGTTTAAATTTTCGATATGTAGGTTGCCATAGACTATCGATAGGTAAAATTAATTAAGGCCCATTCTTAGTTATGTGTTTTCTTTAGTTTTCGGAGAGTTGAGAAAATTGAACATTACGTTACATCTTCAGTAATGAACTCCTAAAGTTAAAAGGGCTAGGGAATTAGATGATATATGTATATATATATATATATATATATATATATATATATATATATATATATATATATATATATATATATTTATATGTATATATATATATATATATATATATATATATATATATATATATATATATATATATATTTATATGTATATATATATATATATATATATATATATATATATATATATATATATATATATATATATTTAACCAAGTCGTGATCCGCTCCGGATTAACCGAGCCAATCTAAGAACCTGATTATCCGAGGTACGCGCGTCTATGCTGCGTATTAACCGAGCTTCTAAAATATGTATATTTCCATTTAAAATCGTCAGGGCCTTTGAGGAATCCCTCTGGCCCGTGTGAGGGGTTCCCCTATTTATGTTTTTGGACTCTTTCAGCATGTAAATTTGCGTGAATGCAGTGCGTTATAGCGTTTACTACGGAGAAGTACGAGTATACTCACATAATTTATTTGGTTGGAGTTCTGGTAGTTAAGTGTATTTAATACGAACTGCTTTGTTTGAATTTCTGTTTGTCGTATTATAATGGAGCAAAATAAGCGTAAAAGAATCGGCATTCCTACTGAAGAAAAATTAAAAGCCTTCAGAAGAATTGAAGCAGGAGAGGCAATTAAAGTTGTTGCACGAGATTATGGAGTAGGTGAGGTAACACTTGGAGATTGGAAAAGAAACCGCACAAAAATAGAAGAGTGGTGTATAAATCAAGCCTCCTCGTCCTCAGGAAGAAAATTAGTGAAAACCGGCGACTATGAAAAGGTTAACGAAGCTTTATTCATATGGTTTAACCAACAGATATCAAAAGGTGTGCCTCTGTCAGGTCCAATTTTACAACAGAAAGCAATAATAATTAGTAGGCAATTCCCAGAGATAGATCAGTTTACCGCCAGTTCTGGATGGCTTGACCGCTGGAAAAAACGGTACGGTGTGCGACAACTGACTGTATGTGGTGAAAAACTTTTTGCTGATGTGCCATGAATTGAGAAGTTTAAGCAGAACTTTAAAAGCAAATCGAAGATTGTGGATACACATGTGATCAAATTTACAACTGTGACGAAACTGGTCCGAATTATAAAATGCTTCCATCAAAAACATTGGCATCTCGACACGAAAAAATCAGCTCCTGGGCACAAACGAAGTAAGGAAAGATTAACTATAATGGTATGTTCCAATGCAAGTGGCAAGCACAAAATCCCACTGATGGTGATTGGCAAGTCTGCACGTCCAAGAGCTTTAATAGACATCTCATCCAAAGCCCTACGAGTCTATTACAAAAGTCAGAAGAGCGCATGGATGGATGCGACCTTATTTACTAACTGGTTTGAAGAAGAGTTCGTGCCATCTGTGACTAAATTTTTGAACAGAAACCGTCTTCCTATTAAAGCAATTTTTTTAATGGATAATGCCCCCTCTCACCCTGGAGAAGGACTTCATGTGGGCGAAATTGTTGTAAAATTTTTTCCTCCAAATGTAACCAGCATAATGCAACCAATAGATTTAGGCATCTTCGAAAACATTAAAAAAAATTATAGGGATTTATATCTTGAACATCTGTTAGAATACACAGAAAAGGAGGATATTATCAATGGGAAGAGAAAGGTTACATTGAAAAATGTTATTTACTGGGAAAGTGAAGCTTGGGTAACTGTGCGTACTACCACTATTCAAAAATCTTGGTCAAAAGTTATTGATTTTGAGGACTATAATGACAGTGAAGATGATAATCCATTAAATGAATTAGCTTTGAAATTAAGAAGCCATGGAGAAATGTCCTGTTGAAATTTTGACAGCGAGATAGAAGAAAAAGAAAAAAGTTTATTTGAATTAATGCAAAAATTAAAAGGTTGCGAAAATATGACAAGAGAAGATGTTGTTGAATGGATTACAGCAGATGATTTAGAAGAAGAAGAAATGAGTATTGAAGAAATAACGAATGCCTTTCAGGAAACCGAAAAATCAGATGACGATGACGATGACGAAGCGGCGGTGGATGAACAGTCTCCCACTAAGATCTCTCATCAAGAAGGTTTTGCTTCTTTGGAAAAAGCTTTGAGGTATATCGAATAACAAGCGGAGGCAACCCCAGCGGATTTGCTTCTTCTTAATAGGTGGAGAAACATTGCAGCGAGAAAAAGAAGATGCAATATGAAACAGGAGCGCATAGATACCTATTTCGCTGTTTTATAATGTACGTACCTATTTATATAATAAAAACGTTAATACATCGGTTTAAAGTATTGGTGTTTATTTTTTGAATGAATAAAAATCAA
The DNA here is from genome assembly GCA_019049505.1 of Pachyrhynchus sulphureomaculatus. Taxonomy (NCBI): domain Eukaryota; kingdom Metazoa; phylum Arthropoda; class Insecta; order Coleoptera; family Curculionidae; genus Pachyrhynchus; species Pachyrhynchus sulphureomaculatus. The sequence continues at coordinate 51,528,703 of CM032450.1, read as the reverse complement.
ATCCGGATTATCCGAGTTTTCAGTTATCCGAGGAGGGTGCCCCCCCCCCCCCATGTTACCTCGGATAACCGGGGTTCTACTATATATATTAAATTTCCGGGTTTCAATCCGTTCGTCTAATAATGAATTTGCACTACGTTTCGCTAAAATCTCATTTGGCATTTTCAAGTGCTTTTGCTGCTGCTGCTACTCGATACTGTGATCTTGCTGCTGCTGCCGCTCGAAGTTAACTTAAGTTAGCTTCGAGCGGCAGCAGCAGCAAGAGCACTTGAAAATGCCAAATGAGATTTTGGCAAAATGTCTTGCAAATTCATTGTTAGACGAACGGATTGAAACCCGGAATTTTAATGTATTACATTCCGCCATCCGTGAAAACCTCTATTGTAACATATATATAGTGTATGTCCTTTAGGGAGTCAAGAAATGTGAAAAATGTATTATTTCTTCATTATTTTAGCAGAAATACTATATAGAGAGGTATCTTAGGTTTCTGCTGTAAATAACCTTGAGGTCCTTCCTTATCCAACTTGCTGTTGTGGTTAATATCTTACCATAAAGTATACATTATTTCAAATATGGCCTTGTAGTGTTTGAATTAAGTTATTCTCTGGTATGGAAAAGTCAGTACTTAATTTAAAACTTCATCTTTGCGCTTTACCGATTTTTTTATAGGATATTAAATACTTTTTTAAAGAAATTTTCACTATCGTGTTTATAAATTTCTAAATACGAGGATTGTACGACAAGTACGTGGTCTCGGCCAGGGACGGCGCTATTACTATTTAAAAAATTATATTTTCGTAAACATAACCTTTCACAAGAATCCTGTTAAATTGTCAAGTCGCTGCGTGATTTAGTTTGTGAGTGGCAGCCATTTAAATAGAACAACTTTTGTGGTTTTACAACATTGGAAAAAACTGAATATCGAGCAGTGATAAAATATTTGTTTTTGAAAAAGAAAATGAATGACGAGATAAAAGCGGAACTCAGCGAAGTTTGTGGAAACTCCTCATCTTCGTAATCGACCATAAAATATTGGACAGCTGAATTCAAACGCGGCCGTACAAGCAGTTTTGATGAAGAACGTCCGGGTCGTCCAAATGAGGTCACCACATCAGAAATGATTGAAAAAATCCACGATATAGTGATAAATGATCGGACAATGAAAATGCGTGAGATTGCTGAGACTGTGAGCATCTCAGTTGAACGGAGCAGAACATTTTAACGACCCATTTGGATATGATAAAGCTTTCTGCAAGATGGGTGATGCGATTGATTACAGTAGGATACGAATTGCTTCCGCATCCACCATATTCGTCAGATTTAGCCTCCAGCGATTATTTTCTATTTCCGAAAATGAAAAAATGGTTCGGCGAAAAAAATTTGACTCAATCGATGAGGCGGTTGCTGAAACAAACGCCTATTTTGAAGAGACCGAGAAATCGTATTTTTTAGATGTGATACAAAAGATAAAAAAACGTTGGTCTAAGGCCGCTCCCTGATTTGTCGATGCGGTATTGTTTTGCTCGGTACCTGTTTGGTAACCAAAAAAAAATGCCGAACGACTATATTTCAATGAAACTCACCTGACTTACTCCGCGCCCGCGCATCCCGCGAAAGTCAGGCACATCGAGAAAAACGATACCGCACCGACAAATCAGGGAGCGCCCTAACTGTATCGAGCTAAAAGGAGATTATGTTGACAAATAAAATAAATCGTACATATAAAAATGTTTTTTTCTTGTCAAGGCCAGGTACAACCCTCGTAGTTTCATAGATAACGTAATGTACAAGAGTTTTTAATGACTAATTAATTAGTCATTTTTATTTATGAACTTTCTAAGCTCGTTTTTACACAGAATATGCCTACTTTAGATGTACAAATTTATTGTTCTCACTTACATGCGAAAGAATGGAATCGTATATAAGATTATGTAAATCTCCCTTATGGATCATTCAGGGACATACGGTACCGAAAAAGCAATAAAAAGAATGGAAAAAGATAATTTGAGACAAGGGGATGATGAAATTGAAGACGTACAGTTTGTTTAATCAAAATTTGCATTTATTGAGAATGTGTCTGGTTAAAATGTAAGTTATTTTGCAAATAATTCTCTATTTAATGTAAGTAGCGTTCCTAAAAATGGATTGAAATTTTTTTGTAAGACATGCAGCACTAAAACTGACAACCAAATAAGAAAAGTGATCTACTATACTGTTTAACAGTGGTGTACTAAGAGAAGTTATGTCATTTTATTTCATTAAAAATAAAAATTAATAAATTTAAATCTCTCTTTTTGTGTCAGAAATTAGTTTATTATTGTTATCTTGCACCCTCATTCTATTTCAGTAACCAACAAAATAGTTATAGATACGTGAATTATAGAAATGCTTCAAAACATATAATACATAGAAACCCAAACAAATCCTACGCGAAATAATGATGCAAATCAATTTATTGGTTTTTTATCTGCGGGTTGTGAGACTCTGGAGCATATTGTGGATCAACCTATATTTAAAAATTATATAATAAACTTATATAAAATAAAATAATATTTTACTTAAATATTCTGATATACGTTATATATATATATATATATATATATATATATATATATATATATATATATATATATATACATATATATACGAGGCTGGTTTGAAAAGTCCGTGCAAAAATAAAAACTACTTATGTGTGTGGGGTAAACCTTTTTTATTTTTCGACATAGTCTCCTTTTAGGCTTATACACTTCCTCCAACGATGTTCTAGTTTGTTGATCCCTTCCGAATAATAGGATTTGTCCAAGTCTGCAAAATATCCATTAGTGTCTGCAATCACCTCCTCGTTTGAATAAAATTTTTGTCCCGCCAGCCATTTCTTCAAATTGGGGAACAAATAGTAGTCCGAGGGAGCCAAGTCTGGAGAATAGGGGGGATGTGAAACGAGTTGGAATCCTATTTCCATTAATTTTGCGACCACAACTGCTGAGGTGTGTGCTGGTGCGTTGTCGTGATGGAAAAGGACTTTCTTGTGGGCCAGCGCGGGCGTTTTTCTTGCAGCTCGGTTTTCAAACGGTCCAATAACGATGAATAATATTCACCTGTAATAGTTTTACCCTTTTCCAGATAGTCGATGAGGATTATCCCTTGCGAATCCCAAAAGACAGTCGCCATAACCTTTCCGGCCGAAGGAACGGTCTTCGCCTTTTTTGGTGCAGATTCCCCCTTGGTAACCCATTGTTTAGATTGTTGTTTGGTCTCAGGAGTATAGTAATGTATTCATGTTTCATCCACAGTGACGAAACGACGCTTAAAGTCCTCCGGATTCTTCTGGAACAGCTGCAAACCATCCTTGCAACACTTCACACGATTCCGTTTTTAGTCAAGCGTGAGCAATCGCGGCACCCATCTTGCGGATAGCTTTCTCATGTCCAAATGTTTATGCAAAATATTATGTACCCGTTCAGTCGAGATGCCCACAGCACTCAATGATTTCTGGAATCGTAACCTCCACAGGCCGTCCAGAACGTTCAGCGTCACTTCTGCCCATATGGCCAGTCCGAAAATTTTGAAAACTACTTGTAAACTGTTCTAATCGAAGGTGCAGAGTCACCATAATGTTTATCAAGCTTCTCTTTAGTCTCCTGAGGCGTTTTGCCTTTCATAAAGTAATGTTTAATCACCACACGAAATTATTTTTCGTCCATTTCTTGAAAATCACTCGACTTCCTTGATTCACACGAATGCCAAACACAAAGAAATAGACCAATATGGCTGAAACTTGGTGTGCGTTCATTCAAGAGATGCTACTAACTAAACATGACCTCGATACGCGCCGGTGGTGCCATCTCTCGAACTTTGCACGGACTTTTCAAACCAGCCTCGTATATATATATATATATATATATATATATATATATATATATATATATATATATATATACATATATACATATATACATATATATATATATATATATATATATATATATATATATATATATATATATATATATATAACAAAACAGTGCAATTAAAAGTTGGTGTTGCATTATTTTTCCGACTGAATTTTTTTTTTAATTCTCAAGCTTTCGTTTGTGTTTACAAACTTCTTCAGGAGATCTGTAAGAGAGAAACCACCGATCAAGAGGATTGAATTATGTAGATTATATCAGTTAATGACCTTCGTTACTGTTATGAAAGTCTTTTTTTACTTACAAAATGTATCAGTGATTGCTTACTTAACTTATTCATCACAATATCTCCTATTTTAGGTGAGCAAGAGCCTCCCATTGAGACACCCATTTTTTGTCTATAGAATTCACCATTAAGAGAGAAATAAGTGTTATTATAAAGATAATTAATTATTTCTAGAAATTTTTCTTTAGTTAAACTACAATTGTCTTCAATCATTGAAAAATATTCATCCAGAATAGACAAAATGAGGTCCAGAGGTATGTTTGTGAATAGGGATATAACGTCTACTGAAGCCAAAACAAAACCGTCAGCCAAAACAAAATTATTAATTTTTTCTGCGAATTCTTAATTCTAAATTTGTTAAAAGACTCAAAAGATCTCTTCAAAATATCACTGATATTGGACAACGGCTGTGTCGTAGCTCCAGTGCAGGAGACTATCGGTCTTAGCGGAATTCCAACCTTATGAATTTTTGGTAACCCATAATATTTTGGGCAAATCCCATTATAGGTAGTTAAATTTTTTGCAGTAATTTCATCCACAAACTTGAAATCTTTGAGTTTCCTAATTAATTTATTGCAACTTAATTCGACTTTATTGGTGGGATTTGAGTTAATTTTTTCATATGTATTAGTATCGTTAAGTAATTCATAGCACTTTTCCAGATAAGAGTTCGTGGACATAACCACTGTAACATTTCCCTCTCTTCTTGTTTCTTTCTCAAGATGTGCTGTGGTCTCCCACATTTTTTTGAGAAGTAATGAAGTTAGTGATATAATTTGTGGCTGTGGCCCTAACTAAATCGTCTGTCATTAGGTATGCACTGTATGAGATGTTCAAGTTCAGCAAGTATTTATTATGGACAGGCAAGCTGAACTTAGGACCGAGAGCCAAAAAATCTTCAATATGTGGAAATGTTTTTCAACAAACCTTCACTGTTTACACCCGGGTCACAATATTTAAGTTTTAATTGTTCTATTTTATTTAAATTAGTCCTTTTTATCTTCTTAAATAGTTTATTAAACGTAGCATGCTGAATGCACACAAAATCATCAACAATACTGAATCAATCTTTCAGTTTTTGCAATAATTTATTTTGCAAATTTTTTAATCTTCTAATTTGAAAATTGCTATCTGAGATGTTAATGCTGCTTAATCTGCTAGTTATCTGTGTTGTTAGATGTTCAACACACCTTGGGTGGATACCAACGGGACTGACCGAAAGTGTCCGTTCAAGAAGGGTATCCGCTTAAAAGAAAGACAAAAAATAGTTTTTTTAATGGAAACTGTAATTAAAGAATTTGGGACATTTCTTATGTATGTACATGTAAAATACTGTTCTGGTATACCGAATTTAAACGCGGTCGTACAGATACAAATGATGCTGAACACTCCGGACGCCCAAATGAGTTGGAAAACATAAAAAAAATCCACAAAATTGTTTTGGATGACCGTGAAGTGAAACTGCCTGGGATAGCTGACACCCTAAAGTTATTAAAAGAACATATATATGTTGCATTTGGGCATGAGAAACCTCTGTTTGAAATATGTACCGCGTTTGCTCACAGTGGACACAGTGTTGATGATTCTGAGCGCTGTTTGGACCTGTTTAAGCTCAATAAAAAGGATTTTTTCATGCGATATGTGACAATGGATGAAATATGGATTCGCCACTACACACCGGAATCAAATCGGCAGGCAGCTGAGTGAAAAGCAGATGGTGAAAGCCGCCCGAAGCGCCCAAAGACACAACAGTCGGCTGGGAACGTTTTGGCCTCTGTAATTTGGGATGCTCATGTAATAATTTTTATCGACTATCGTGCATATCCACGTATACAATTTAAGGTTAGAGAAGACCTGACAAAGCAAATGCAAATGAGGGAGATTGGTGATGAAATAGACCTTGAGATTAAGAGACTGAAAGACATTGTAGAGGTCACTAGTGAGAAACATCTAAAACCGACAAAAACGTCAAAAGAAAATCGTGGATGACGTATAAAATTATGCAACTGATGGAACAGAGAAGGCTGCTAAAAAACAAAAGTACGGCCGAATACCTACAAGTACATAAACTAATACAAAAAAGGATAAAAGAAGCTAAAAACTCAAAGTTGGAGGAAGACTGCAAAGAAATAGAAGCCCTACAAGAAAAACATGATAGTTTAATGTACATAAAAAAGTTAAAGAAGCAGTGGGTGTATTTAAACACAGGTCGCCAAACGGAATAATGAACAGCTCAAATAATGTTATTGTGGAGAAACAAGAAAAGATAGATGTTTGGAAAAACTACATCAAGCTGCTATTTGATGATGCACGCCCACATCTTCTACCGATGACAAATAAATCAGGTCCTCCCATAACGGCGGAAGAAGTTCGAGCTACGATCAGACAAATGAAAGAAAAGCCCCTGGTCCTGATAACTTCCATTCAGAATTCTTGAAGCTTCTGGACGATAATGGCATCAAGCAGATAACACACATATTTAATCGTATTTATGAAACAGGGAACATCCCGAAGGAGTGGTTAAAATCAGAATTTATAACACTACCAAAGAAACCAGGAGCAAAGAAATGCGAAGACTTCAGAACGATTAGTCTCATGAGTCATCTATTAAATGCATTTTTAATAACCATACATGGAAGGATCTACAAAGTTTGTGAAGAGCACATATCAGAAACACAGTTTGGATTTCGTGATGCGGTGGGAACAAGAGAAGCCATATTCAATATCCAGGTGCTATTTTAGAGATGTCGTGACGTTAGCTGTGACGTGTATGCTTGCTTCGTGGATTATCGCAAAGCCTTTGATAGAGTGCAACACCATAGACTCATGGAGATACTGAAGCAGGTGGAGATTGACGATCGTGACTTAAGGATAATTGCACATCTATATTTGAATCAGACTGCCTGCATAAACGTGGATGGAGACAAATCTGAAGCAATACACATATTACGAGGAGTTAGACAGGGGTGCGTTCTTTCGCCACTATTATTTAATATCTACTCCGAACATATATTTAATAAAGCTCTCGAAACTAATAACGCAGGAATACTTGTAAATGGAAAACGTTCAAATAACTTGAGGTATGCGGACGACACCGTAATTATCGCAGATAGTCTGGCAGACCTACAGGAAACTATGACAAGAGTGGTAGAGGTTAGTCGGGGAGTACGGGCTCGATATAAATATAAATAAACCCAAATATATGGTGATCAGCAAAAATAATATCCCGCATGAGGATCTGATAGATTCCAATAAACAACATATTAAACGAGTCAATAAATATACATACCTGGGATCTGTACTGAATGACCAATGGGATCACTCACAGGAAATAAGGTGTCGTATAGAAAAGGCGAGAGCTGTGTTTGTTAAAATGGCATCAGTTTTCAAAAACCGCTTCTTGGCAATAACGACTAAGGTACGACTTCTCCGCTGTTATGTCTTCTCCGTCTTGCTTTATGGAGCAGAATCCTGGACTGTAACTGAAGCCACCATGAAAAAGCTGACGGCGTTTGAAATGTGGCTACACCGCAGAATCCTGAGAATTTCATGGGTGGATCACGTGACCAACGAGGAAGTTCTTAGAAGAATGAAAAAACCCACGGAGATAATAACCACCATAAAAACACGGAAGTTAGAGTACCTGGGCCATATAATGCGTAATGAGAAGAGATATGGATTACTAAAAGAAATACCGCAGGGGAAAATTCCGGGTAAACGTGGCCCGGGCCGCAGGAGGATCTCGTGGTTGAAAAATCTTAGAACATGGTTTTCGGTAACAACCACCGCGCTTTTCAGAGCAGCCGTAAATAAAATTACAATAGCCACGATGATCGCCAACGTCCGGACCGGATAGGCACCAGAAGAAGAATCGTGAGAAGGAAAAATCCATCAAAAGCGAATGTTACATAAAGTTACTGGTGTATTTGAAAGCCAAAATCGCAAAGAAACGGCCCCAAATTAACTAGAAAAGGGGCTCTTTCATCAAGACAATACACCGTGACACAAGAAAATGGTTATGATAGCAAAATTGCATGAACTGAAGTTCGAATTGCTTCCTCATCCACCGTATTCTCCACATTTGGTCCCCCCGCGACTATTATCTATTCGCAGACCTCAAAAATATTCTCGCGGGACAGATTTGGCTCGAATGAAGATGTTATCGCCGAAATTGAGGCCTATTTTGAAGGCAAAGACAAATCCTTCTACAAGAAAGGTATAGAAATGTTAGAAAAGCGTTGGACTGATTGTATCGCTTTTGAAGAAGACTATATTGATAAATAAAGTCGAATTTTGAAAAAAAAAAATGTGTTTTTAAGTAGCTAGACCAAAAAACTTTTCAGTCTACGTGTTATATATGGTCTGGCGTTGTCATAATGAAAGTTAAAGGCGTTTCTGGTGATCAATTCTTTTGGATGTATGCTTTTTGAATCGCTCCAGCTGTTACTGTATGTTCCCTATTTGCCTCTTCACTTAGGCGGGCTGATGAGCTCCAATATGAAGCGAAACTTGCATGTACTAGCTTGGTGAATCAATAGACCCTCAGACCCGGATAGTTCATAACTTTGTATGCCCATACTTCTCATGCAAGAACAGTACACTTAGTTGAGACTATATATATATATTTTCTTAGCTTTATATATGTATGTTCTAACAGACGAGAAATATTTGCTTTGTAAATAATTAGTTTCAAATTTCATCCTAACGAACAACCAGTAAAAGTGCTCACAATACTATTAAAACTATACATTATTTTATGCCTGCCAAATTTCAAATCGATATCTCGTTTTGACGATCGCGTAATATAATACCTAAAGAATATATTAAAAATGTATGTGCAAGATAGGCAAATTAAATCACAGTCTAATTAAAATGAATTGAATATTTAAACCAACATCCCTAGTTAATATAAATCCCTTGAGAAAGGTGTATGTGAATTCCTTAATAAATATTTTAATTCACTTACATAGTTGATTTAGACTGGCTGGTAGGAAGATGGGAGGAATATTGCTCTCCGGAGGAAACGTTATAGACCCGAAAGCGTAGTGCCTCAAGCAGTTACTATTAATTAGCGACATTACATCTCCAGCACTCTCTGAAACCTTTTCTGCTGTTAATTTAAACATTGTAGACTGTGCTGGTAACCGAAACCAAGCTTAAGATAGCATGCTTTTATAGAGTTCAGTCAATTTGTACAATACTGTACATAAGTATTTAGAAAAAACAGACATAGTGATATAGTACTGCCTTCTTATCACGTAGCTCTAAATAAATACTCAGTTTAATTTCCTCATACTACAGAGTGACCTAATTCAAGTACTACACAAAAATAAAGTGTTTTAAAGTTTATTAAAACTCAAATCTGATATTTCCAAACTACATACTATTTCTAATAAAACTGAAAATAATGATAAAATAACATAATGCTCAAATTCCTCGAATGCGTTTCCAAAAGGACCTTGCCAAATAACTACCGACAAGTCACACTGCTCTCAATAATATGTAAAAAAGGTGGAATTCTGAATATTAAACCTAAACTTATGTCTATTTATTAGTTTATTTACTAAGGCATCGTCATAACCATTAACTCTAGTTACTCTATTCTGAATAGACGCGAAGAAAATAACACCAAGTATGTCTCCATACCGTATAATCCGAAATATAGCAAGGGATTCAATAAGGTATTTAATAAGGTAGGCCTCACCTTAGTCTATAAGTCATCAGACAATCTGAGGAATATCTTAGGAAATTAGATAAGATTCCTAATTGTAAGAAAAGTGGAATTTATGAAATTAGTTTTAATGATTGTGACAAGAAGTATGTTGGGCAAACTAAAAGGTCAATTAAAACAAGATTTAAAGAACATTTAGCACACTTAAAATACAGTAGAACAGAAAAGTCTAGAATTGCCGAATATGCCCTTGAAGCTGATCATATTGTAACATTAGATAATCTAAAAATAAAGTGTTTGGTGTAGTGGTGTTATATGCTGAGTAGTATTATTGTGCCAAAGATTGCACATTCCCAACTTAACCATTAATATGGCTTTCGTAAACATAGATCAACAGGAGATCTTCAAATTTATGTAACACATCTTTGGAACAATGCAATTGAACAGTTGGGAGAATATCGGGCAGTTGCTCTTGATATATCCAAGGCATTTGACAGTGTTTGGCATGATGGATCCTTGGCTAAATTACGCTCTTCTGGTATGTCCGAGAAGTTCTATTTGTGGCTTTCATATTTCCTCAAAGAGCGTTCTTTACGAGTGGCTGTCGACGGATTTCTTTCCTTCACTATCAACGCCGGTGTGTCCCAGGGCTCCATAATGTCTCCTACTCTCTTTCTCATTTACATTAACGGTCTGCTGAAAAAGACGGGGAATCCAATACAGCTTCGCAGATCTATCTCGCTTATCTCTTGAACGCTCGAACATCGGCTATTCATGCCAATATCCATAGACAGCAGAAAGTCGTTCAACTCAGCAAAGACATGGAAAAAATTCTATCTTGATGATAGTAACTAAGTACAATTTAACGCTACAAAAACCCAGGCGGCAGTTTTTTCTAAAAAAGTCAACGTTGCTGAATCGGACGTAGTTATGACGAGGCACTCCATTCCTCTGGCATCGTCACTCAATTTTCTGGGCGTTAATTTGGGAGCAGATACGTCTTGGCATGAACATGTTGCAAGCATAGCAACAGGAGCTCCTCAGAAGCTGGGAATATTATCTCGAACTAGTACAAAGCTCAAATTTGACCGACGATCGAATACTGCTCCCAAACATACACTGCATCTGTAGGATTCTATTTAGAAAAGAGATGTTCGCCTGATTGGAGACCCGGAAGTTTCCAGCAACCTTGATTCACTGGAACACGAAAAACGGTTGGCGACTTGAGTCTTATTCTACAAGTATTTTCATGGAAAGTCTTCGGTGGATGTAGCCTGCTTAATTCCTCCCAGAAATGCGCGTCGCGCTAATATTTAACATCCGTACGATGTTTAACTTGTTACTTTTCGTACAACCTTTTTCAAGCAGTCTTTTATACGGAGAACCTCATCACTTTGGATTAATTTGCCCAGGACAATTTACAATGATTCAAGACCAACTTGAATCGCTTGTTCCGTACACGTGCCGCTCATGTAGCGCTTTAGAGATTTTCATGCAGCATGTGTGTGCTGGGCCTATAAAAAAAACTTTAAAAGGGGGGGGGGGGGGGGGGGGGGGGGGGGTGTGGGGGGGGGGGGGGGGTGGGGGGGGGGGGGGGGTGGGGGGGGGGGGGGGGGGGGGGGGGGGGGGGGGGGGGGGGGGGGGGGGGGGGGGGGGGTTGGGGGGGTTGGTGGGGGGGGGGGGGAAGGACTGTTTCTGGCTTTGATATATGAGATACAACCCCCGTTGATATATGATACAACCCCTCTTGATATATGAGATGCAACCCCCCTTATCCCTCATTGACAACCCAACTTGATATATGAGATACAACCACCCTTATCCCCCATTTAGCCTACAATTTGGTAGTAGTTCGACGCAGTTTTTGTTGACACTCCATTTGGACTATGAAAGGCTTTACTAACCAGGGTTGTAGCGTCTGTTGATTTGTTAGGTGGTGACAATGCATTCCGTGTTCGCTTAGCAGTCAGATTCGGCGAATCTCTGGAAATATGTGCGTAAATTTATTCATCTGTTTCCCTTAATAATATTGTTATGTTTATTATTATTACCTCTGGTATTAAATCTATCGGAGATCCAAGCGGGGCCCTATTATATTGTGGCTCCAGAACCATCATATCCTAAAAATTTAAGTCATTTTAATGGAATTTTCAAATCTATATCAAGCAGGTCTTAGTCTCTAATGACCTGATTAAGCAGCAACAGAGAACGGTCCAAGGTAACATATTACGTGTTTTTGCTGTATACACATTTGCGGATATGAAAGCAGCATTAAGAAATTTCTAGTGCACTAGGGTGAATTGGTAATAATTGTCTATAAACAACTTACCCTTTTCCATTTTGACGTCATTATATTTGCGATAAGAAAGGCGAATAAGCCGATAATTGGCGTGCAGCACGGTTTCGACTGAAACGTCGACAGCTGGGAAGTTTTTTGTAGCTAACAGAATCACAGATAAATGACTTAAACATTTTTAAATCAACTAAGCTGGGAATGTGGAATCTTTGGCACAATGATACTACTCAGTATATATCACCACTACACCAAACACTTTATTTTTTGCCCTCAACGCGCGTTTCGCTAACCATGTTAGCTTCATCAGGGGGGATGATTGACTAAAGCTAAACTACAAATCTACCCTATTTATACTTAGCCTAATCCTTGAATTACTCAGGCAGAACTAATGGCATAGGCAAGGCCATAAGTTCCGGTCAAGTAACGAGTAGAGGGGACTATAAGGAATAGGCCCTCTATCTTTATTTAAACTACTTTTACATTTTATAATTTCCATATTTTTTTATGCGTTCAACAATCTCCTATCAGATACATTTTTTATTAATCTTAGATTATCTAATGTTACAATATGACCAGCTTCAAGGGCATGTTCGGCAATGCTGGACTTTTCTGTTCTACTGTATTTTAAGTGTGCTAAATGTTCTTTAAATCGTGTTTTAATTGACCTTTTAGTTTGCCCAACATACTTTTTGTCACAATCATTACGACTAAATTTCATAAATTCCACTTTTCTCGCAATTATTATTTTTTTGTTTTTTTTTATGGGTCTAGCACACCTGCTGCAGGGAAGAAGTCCCTAAAAGCCTACAGGAACGACACGTGTGCGGAAAAAAGCGATTTACGTTGTTCTTGAATCGATGTAAATTGTACTCGGTGGGAAACACAGTCCTAGGCAAATTATTCCAAAGGGATGATGTTCTCCATATAAAAGACTGCGTGAAAAGCGTTGTACGAGGAGTAACAAGCTGAACCTCATACGGATGTGAAGTATTAGCGTGAGATGTACTTCTGACATGCACCACTCTGGGAGAAATTAAGCGAGCCACATCCTTCGAACACTTCCCATGAAAATACTTGTAGAATAGGCTAAAGTCACCAACCGTTTTTCGATGTTCTAGCGAATCAAGGCCGCCGGTCAGTCCCGGGTCTCCATTCAGACGAACAGCTCTTCGCTGAACAGAATCCAATAAATGCAGTGTATGTTTGGGAGCGGAGCCCCAAACATGGGAGCAGTATTCTATAGTTGGTCGAATTCGAGCTTTGTAAAGAATTAACAGTTGTTGTGGAGTGTAAAGCTTTCTGGTTCGAAATAATATTCTCAACTTTTGAGAAGCTCTCCTTGCTATGCCTACAACATATGTTATTCATGCCATGACATATTTGCTCCCAAATTAACCCCCAACAAATTGAGTGACGATGTTAGAGGAACGGAGTGCCCCGACATAACTATGTCGGGTTCAGCAACGTAATTTTTTTAGAAAAAACTGCCGCCTGGGTTTTTGTAGCGTTAAATTTCACTTGGTTACTGTCACCCCAAGATAAAATTTCTTCCAGGTCTTTGTTAAGTTGAATAATTTCCTGCTGTCTGCGGATATTTGTCTGAGTAGCCGATGTCCGAGCGTTCAAACGAATGAAGGGATAAGCGTACTGTCATCTGCAAAGCTGTAGATTGGATTCTCGGTCTTTTTTCAGCATATCGTTAATGTAAATAAGAAAGAGTAGGAGACAGTAGCCTTGAGGTACACCGGCGTTGATAGTGAAGGTGTTAGAAAGAAATCCGTCGACTGCCACTCGCAAAGAACGCTCTCTGAAGAAACATGAGAGCCACAAACAGAACTTTTCAGACATACCATAGGAGCGTGGCTTAGCTAACAGCCCATCGTGCCAAACACGGTCGAATGCCTTGGATATGTCAAGAGCAACCGCTCGAGATTCTCCAAAGTGTTCAATTGCGTTGTTCCAAACGTGTGTTACATAAGTCAGAAGATCTCCTGTTGATCTGTTTTTAAGAAAGCCATATTGATGATCGCTAATAATGTTGAATCCTTCAAGGGATTTTAGAAGATGCTGATTGATAGCCTTTCCCATGACTTTCGATATTATTGAAAGCAGTGCGATTGGTCGGTAGTTATCTGGCAAGGTTTTCTTGCCTTTTTTTAGATATCGACTGAACTTGGCACATTTCCAGCAGGAAGGAAATATTCCCTTTCTGTAGGATAGGTTGAAAAGTCTACAGAAAACTGGTGTTAGTTCCCTCGCACAGTTTTTGAGAACTATGGCAGGTATTCCGTCAGCGCCAGAAGCTTTTTTGGTGTCTAGCTTCATTAAAATACGTTTTATGATACGCTGTCTGAAGACAATATCGGGCATCCTTGACTGCACTATGGGAATAGTAGGTGGTGTTTAGGAATGTTATCTTTGGGATTTCCTAAAATATTCTTCAGATTGTCTGATGACTTATAGACTAAGGTGAGGCCCACTTTGTTAAATACCTTATTGAGTCCCTTGCTGTATTTCGGATTATATGGAATGGAGACATACTTGGTGTTATTTGCTTCGCGTGTAAAAACAGTAGAACAGAACAGTCTAGCATTGCCGAACATGCCCTTGAAGCTGATCATACTGTAACATTAGATAATCTAAGATTAATAAAAAATGTATCTGATAGGAGATTGTTAAACGCATACGAAAGTATGGAAATCATAAAATGTAAAAGTAGTTTAAATAAAGACAGAGGGCCTATTCCTTATAGTCCCCTCTACTTGTTACTTGACTGGAACTGATGGCCTTGCCTATGCCATTAGTTCCGTCTGAGTAATTCAGGATTACGCTAAGTATAAATAGGGTAGATTTGTAGTTAAGCTTTAGTCAATCATCGCTCCTGGTGAAGCTAACATGGTTAGCGAAACGCGCGTCTAGTGCAAAAATAAATGTTTGGTGTAGTGGTGATATAGACTGAGTAGTGTTCTTAAATCAGCCAAAAATACGGACTGTGATACTCCATCACGACTCTCAATAAGCACTGCATTTTGCCTAAGTTCAAGTGATACATTTAGTCGATTCTAGTCTGATGTAGTAATAAATTTATCATCGAGTTAGAGGTAGGAAGCTTTCACGAAATGATGGAGGCTGTACTGGGGCCGATACATTAGCGATAAAGTAGTTAGTAGGAATCAACGTGTACAGTGGCAAGTAGTGCAGTAAATTAAACGTTACTCACCTAAAATCAATAAGAATTTTTAAACAGAAAACAGTGCAGTGGGCCAGTTTCTGAACCATCTGTGGCCAGTAAATGCCACAATAGCAGCACCAAACTGTTTTAAATCAAAATAAATTATTTATTATCTTTCTTATTCGTTATAAGAGTAATTCGGAGCGTTTACAGTATAACAATTAAAGAAGTATTATACTGCGCGGTTGTATTATAAGCCGTAATCCAGGCGTAATAAATTAAACCGATAACACAAGAAACGAAATTGCATGCGGATATCAAAACTCGATTCGGTCGGAACGAATAATTTTAAAATTTAAACTGACATTTTGAAGCCTTACTTTTTTATAGAGGAAAAAAATCTGTTAAAAGGTCTTGTTAGTACTATTATTATACCAAGTTAATAATACGAAAGTCGCCTTTTAGGTTTTTACAAACGACCACTAGATGGCGCTATTAAGATATGACATTATTATTGTTGTAAAATTTGAGATTTGTTATTATTAAAACGGTGGCAGCTCAGAAATTGGCCGAGTAGTTTATTTACAGTGAGCGTTTAAAAAACAGTTTTGTGAACAAATGGAAATTTCACGTGAATGTTTTCGTCGGATGATTTTTACGATTTTATTAAAGGTCTAATTCACACAGTAACTCGAATCGCTTCGTTCAACTAAATGATCATCAGAAAACACTCTTTACAATTGGTTTGGAGAGTTTCGTCATGGTTGTGCTTCCGTCAGCCATGAATTTCGTGAAGGTCGACCAAAATCTGTTTTTAACCACCGATATGGAGATGTACACGGTCAGCGTAAATACGCCGTTAGGTTCTTCTGACCATAAACTACTTTCGATATCGAGTATCCTACCGATCAGAGACAGAAAGGCGCCTAAACCGCGCAAGATTTGGCACTACAAATCTGCTAAATGGGAAGATCTCATGGAATATTTTCGAACTTTCCCTTGGTTAAACGTTTGTTTTCGATCTGAAGACCCATGGCGTGAAAGTCCTAACACCATAAACCGTAACACGTTTGTTCGTGTCAGGAACAGATGCAAAAAAATTATTGATGAAACCAAGGAGGCACACAATCAACGAATTACAAACAAACTTCTCGCTTGTCCCAACAATTCCAGGTCCTTTTGGTCAGTCGCTAAGGCGGTCAGTCAAAATTTCACCAAATCCACCATACCACCACTCACACGGCCAGATAATTCTATTGCAACGACACCGGTTGAGAAAGCGAACTTGTTGGCTGAACTTTTTGCTTCACATTCTACTGTCGATTTCCAAGGAAAAACACCACCTACTATTCCAATAGTGCAGTCAATGATGCCTGATATTGTCTTCAGACAGCGTATCATAAAACGTATTTTAATGAAGCTAGACACCAAAAAAGCTTCTGGCGCTGACGGAATACCTGCATAGTTCTCAAAAACTGTGCGAGGGAACTAACACCAGTTTTTTGGTTGTGGCTCTCATGTTTCCTCAAAGAGCGTTCTTTACGAGTGGCAGTCGACGGATTTCTTTCTAACACCTTCACTATCAACGCCGGTGTACCTCAAGGCTCCATACTGTCTCCTACGCTTTTTCTCATTTACATTAACGATCTGCTGGAAAAGACCGAGAATCTAATCTACAGCTTTGTAGATGACAGTACACTTATCTCTTCATTCACTTTGAATGCTCGAACATCGGCTACTCAGACGAATATCCGCAGACAGCAGGAAGTCATTCAACTTAACAAAAACCTGGAAAAAATTTTATCTTGGGGTGACAGTAACCAAGTGGAATTTAACGCTACAAAAACCCAGGCGGCAGTTTTTTCTAAAAAAGTTAACGTTGCTGAACCCGACATAGTTATGGGGGGACACTCCATTCCTCTAACATCGTCACTCAATTTATTGGGCGTTAATTTGGGAGCAAATATGCCCTGACATGAACATGTTGCAGGCATAGAAAGGAGAGCTTCTCAACAGTTGGGAATATTATTTCGAACCAGAAAGCTTTACACTCCACAACAACTGTTAATTCTTTACAAAGCTCAAATTCGACCAACTATGGAATACTGCTCCCATGTTTGGAGCTCCGCTCCCAAACATACACTGCATTTGTTGGATTCTATTCAGAGAAGAGCTGTTCGTCTGATTGGAGACCCGGAACTGACCGGCGGCCTTGATTCACTGGAACATCGAAGAACGGTTGGCGACTTGAGCCTATTCTATAAGTATTTTCATGGAAAGTGTTCGAAGGATGTGGCCCGCCTAATTCCTCCCAGAGCAGTGCATGTTAAAAGTAGACGTCGCCCTAATACTTCACATCCATATGAGGTTCAGCTTGTTACTCCTCGTACAACGCTTTTCAAGCAGTCTTTTATATGGAGAACATCATCCCTTTGGAATAATTTGCCCAGGACTGTGTTTCCCACCGAGTACAATTTACAGCGATTCAAGAACAACGTGAATCGCTTTCTCCGCACACGTAGCGCTTTAGGGACTTTCCGGTAGCACGTGTGCTAGGCCCATAAAAAAAAGTCCCTATCATATCGACTGGCCTTTAGGTGAAATTATTCTTGAGCGTGTGAAAGTCAAATTTAGTACCTAATTTAGAACTATGTGCTTGCAAGAGAAGCACTTAGTACTTCGTTTTACACATTATTTATGATTAAGTTAAAAATATTGTATAAATATAAAATATATATTTCGATGAAGGTCAGTAAGTATAAAAAATAATCATAAAACTTAATATAAGTCATTCTATTTTATCTCGTAGCTGATCAAAACTTAGATCAATACAATTTCAGCATGAAAGTCAACTAACCCCTGCACAATTTTTTCACTAATCAACCCTTGTGTAAGGGTAAAGATTAAGCCTATTTTTATTGGGGACTGTCGCTGTTATTTCAGACAACCCTTTTCTTTTATGCTGTTTATTTTAGCGAATATCCCGAGGCATTATTCTTTTAAAAATACTGCAGTGTTAGAACATCACATTTTATTTAGTGTTTCTAACTTTAAAAAAGGCTGTCATGAAAGAAAAATATTACGTTTTTTTATAGCACCTTTTATGAAATTAAAGGTGCAATAATTATAGTACTAAAATAGAGTTTGAGCTACATTTAGATGTTCTCACCTATACTTGTAGAGTTTTATTTTCTTTAGTTCAAATGAGATTAGATTTGAAAAACTGCTAGATTAACTAATTTAATTCCAAATTAAGGATATTACTTGTTTGTAATTCCACTCAGGTTCGATCCTCAAAACGATTAATTGAGTATGTCAGTCAAGGCCACATTCAACGTCATGCATGGTCTGTCGAATATTTCAGTCGGACCCATGGATCGAGCGCTGACCCTGACGTAAACTGCCAATGGAATGTTGATGGGGAACTACTTGGCTTTATAGCCAAACACTTACGGGATTAAACTAGTTGAGGAGGAAATTAAAGGGATTGTTTAGAATATTTACGCCCTCGTTAAGGTTTTTGGCGTCGAGGAATCATAAAATGATAATTCGGTTACTACAGTCTGTCAAGTAAGAACGTGACCGTTCATATTCTTGAAAAAATTTGTTTCAAGAACATTTTTGGCCATCAATGTATTCTAACAACGGCGCAAATATCTTAGTAAGTTGTCCAATCGCCTCCTGCATCAATAATCGCCTGGCAATTTATCGAGTCTCACGAGACAACTGAGTCTTTCCTCTGAGCTTTTTCTTTATGAGGAACTAAACCTTTTTAATAGAGTTGGTGTCGGGCGATGGTAAGGGACACTCTAATATCTTATCATAGGCCCAAGCGAGCCTCTTCGCGACGTGATTTTTGCCCAGCAGAGGTTTCTTCAACGTGCTTTCGAATTTGACGTCTTGAGCATGAAGATGTTGTCGAACGGTCTCATTGTCCATTGAGTTTCTTAATTTTGAGGCTCCTTGGCGTAACGTCAATTTCGGGTCCCGTGAAAACAAAGATACGAGTCATTTGACTTTGACTAAAACGTTTTGACAAGTCGTCGATATTTTTCGTCTCATTAAAATGATTTACCTACTTCTTCACAAACGATACAGACTTTTTAATATATTTAGCGGCCGAAGAATGTGCCATTTTAGGCCCCCTCGGATGGGAACAGAGAAAGACTGCCGACGTCCAAACGAGGGACTCAGTTTGGATTTTACGTGATTTCGACAAAAGTTCGTAATCGACTGATACTTTTACTAAAATGCGTTGTAGATAAAGGTTCCCTTTACCGTTTTTTGTTGAATCGGTAGAATCGCATCTACCAAAAATGAATTATCGCGGACACGTTCTTACTTGACAGACTGTATTTGAAGTATTAACAAAGACAGTATGTAAAAAGATGTGGTTTTAGGAAGTAGTTATTGCAGAAATGCAATAATGCCCATGACAAATAAAATACAATTTTGCTACTAGTGTCCCAGTTTATTTTTTTCATTATTACATAATTTCAACGATTTTGTTATTAGGTCTTAAGAATAATTTTAATTCGAATCTTATAGAGAAATTTGGTAGCTAATTCACTTTTAAAGTATCCGAATAAGTTTTTTCTAACTTTTAGTGTAACCAATGTTCATAAAAAATTATTAAAATTAATTCATTATAGAGATTTGTATGATTTAATATATTGTTGCGTTAATTTTGTCCAGGAGTGTATATATATATATATATATATATATATATATATATATATATATATATATATATATATATATATATATGTATATATGTATATTCTCAATTTAGTGGGGCTGCAGTCTATATTTAAATATTTATGGCCTTGGGTAGTGAAACAACCTTTTTTGTTAGTCGACCTTTCGAAATTATAATTATTTCTTCTTCAGGACATCAAAATGGTTTTTCTATAACAAAACAAGCAGTCATTTGCACAGAGGGATATTCCCCAATATACTATTGTTAACTACTCGCGACTACTCCTGTCTTTATATATATATATATATATATATATATATATATATATATATATATATATATATATATATATATCCCTTATGGGACAGTTTCGCTGACGTTTCGATGGAATCTCATCCATCTTTTTCAAAGCGTTGATCACTAGACGATATCTTGGCGTTGAATGATGATATCCAAGACATCGTCTAGTGTTCAACGCTTTAAGAAAGATTGATGAGTTCCATCGAAGCGACACAGTTTCTCTTATAGAGACTTGACCTAAGCTCTCGACGAACTAGATTATAGATTTACATTTAAAAAGCAATTGCTAAATAATGTTAAAACAAAGCAAAAATAATATAAAATTAGACTAAACACATTACTTAAATTGAGTAAAAAAAAAGTGTCGAGGTAAAAGTGCAAGTCAGATATTTACGGCAGATATAAATCACTATTTTCTATTATCTATTTATTCTATTTCCCTATCTTGTTTTTGGTTTTGCAGACACAAATTTATAAGAAAAAAATCAAAATTTTATTAAAGAATTAATATTTATGTACACTAATTTTAAATTTAAGATTAAGAGAAATAAAATTTACCGTAAAAAGTTAAAAATCACAAAAGTTTAAAACAAACGTTTTCTGTTTAAAATGACAAGAGTTTACATGCCACTTGAAACTTATTTTCAGCATCATTGCATTAGGGTAAAAGTGGTTTTTATGGCTTCTCTTTACCCCTTATACTAAAATCCTTTTTTAGTAGGTGAATAAATCACCCAAGATGTTTGCCAAAAAAGCGTAAGGCCTATGTTTAGGGAGTCGAAAAACTTAGAGTTAACCAACCATCCTAACTCTAGCGAGAACTACATATAGCAGAAACAGAAAGCATACATCAAAGACAAATAGCATTTCTTTGGGTTTTATTACCCGGAAAAAATCGTGAAAATTTTTTTGAAGTTTAGAAAATGTAAGGGAAATTCGATTAGCAGTTAATTAGTTTTGGAGTGAATAGTTTTTTTTATTTATGTTTGATAGCTATATGGTTAGGCACAAAAATTTTAATATGCAACAACTATATTACATTAAAATAGTCGCAGATTGCCGATTTTTTTATTTATTTCTTTCTGTTTTACTTTATAGTTTTAAAACAGAATAGTGGATGGACATGTTATCATATCGATATCCCTCCTTATCTATTCTTGAAGTTTAATTATGCTCATTAGAATCGTCTTAGTTTCACGTATTTACTGAATTTACCTTTAACTGACTTATAATTAGATTGTTCTAATCAGTACTAGTAGTTCTATTTTTTGGTATTTTTTTCTTGCATCTTGCTGCTCATTTCGAATTTTTCAA
Source organism: Pachyrhynchus sulphureomaculatus (assembly GCA_019049505.1). Taxonomy (NCBI): domain Eukaryota; kingdom Metazoa; phylum Arthropoda; class Insecta; order Coleoptera; family Curculionidae; genus Pachyrhynchus; species Pachyrhynchus sulphureomaculatus. The sequence goes on along the minus strand of CM032450.1, from coordinate 51,507,051 downwards.
TTCCCATTAAAAGACGCTGAGATGGACACGGGCCTAGTAACTGTCTTCACTTTTGGAGCAAAGCTTAGCGCAGTAGTATAATTTAATTTCCAAAGAATTATTTAGCTGAAGGGCATATCCACAGACGACCATTAAAGCCAGTGTTTTTTTGATTTTAACAGCAGCATAATAAATTATGCAATAATTTTTTAACTTATTAATACCTTAGTTGTTGAGTTAGTTGTCTTGTTGTGAACGGATAACTTCCTTAAACTAAAATCTCTGAATTTAATTTTCAAACGTGTATTATTTTTGGTATCATTAGAATGCTGATTTTCTACTCTTTCCAATAATACCTAAAACATTTGGATTTCCAAAAAATATATCAATTTCTTTTAAAACAGTTAGAAGACGGTTAAATGAAGCTGGATTAAACAGTAGGAGACCAGCCACTGCGCCCTTGCTTACTAGAGAGAACAGAGTTGCCAGGTTTTTTTTATTTTTTTTTTTTTTATTGGTCTAGCACACGTGCTGCAGGGAAGTCCCTAAAACGCTCCAGGAGCGGCACGAGTGCGGAAAAAGCGATTCACGTTGTTCTTGAATCGCTGTAAATTGTACTCGGTGGGAAACACAGCGCTGGGCAAATTATTCCAAAGGGATGATGTTCTCCATATAAAAGATTGCTTGAAAAGCGTCGTACGCGGAGTAACAAGCTGAACCTCATACGGATGCGAAGAACCAGCGCGACGTGTATTTCTAACATGCACCGCTTTAGGAGGAATTAAGCGTGCTACATCCTTCGAACACTTTCCATGAAAATACTTGTAGAACAGACTCAAGTCGCCAACCGTTCTTCGATGTTCCAGCGAATCAAGGCCGCCGGTCAATTCCGGGTCCCCAATCAGACAGACCGCTCTTCTCTGAACAGAATCCAACAAATGCAGTGTATGTTTGGGAGCGGAGCCCCAAACGTGGGAGCAGTATTCCATAGTTGGTCGAATTTGGGCTTTGTAAAGAATTAACAGTTGCTGTGGGGTGTAAAGCTTTCTGGTTCTAAATAATATTCCCAATTTTTGAGAAGCTCTCCTTGCTATGCCTGCAACATGTTCATGCCAAGACATATTTGCTCCCAAACTAACGCCCAACAAATTGAGCGACGATGCTAGGGGAATGGAGTGCCCCGACATAACTATGTCGGGTTCAGCAACGTTAACTTTTTTAGAAAAAACTGCCGCTTGGGTTTTTGTAGCGTTAAATTCCACTTGGTTACTGTCACCCCAAGATAGAATTTCTTCCAGGTCTTTGTTAAGTTGAACGACCTCCTGCTGTCTGCGGATATTCGCCTGAGCAGCCGATGTCCGAGCGTTCAAGGTGAATGAAGAGACAAGCGTACTGTCATCTGCAAAGCTATAGATTGGATTCCCGGTCTTTTCCAGCAGATCGTTAATGTAAATGAGAAAGAGAGTAGGAGACAGTATGGAGCCCTGGGGCACACCGGCGTTGATAGTGAGGGTGTTAGAAAGAAATCCGTCGACCGCCACTCGTAAAGAACGCTCTCTGAGGAAACATGAGAGCCACAAACAGAACCTTTCAGACATACCATAAGAGCGCAACTTAGCCAACAGTCCATCGTGCCAAACACGGTCGAATGCCTTGGATATGTCAAGAGCAACCGCTCGAGATTCTCCAAAGTGTTCAATTGCGTTGTTCCAAACATGTGTTACATAAATCAGAAGATCTCCTGTTGATCTATGTTTACGAAAACCATATTGGTGATCGCTAATAATATTGAATCGTTCAAGATATTTTAGAAGATGCTCATTGATAACCTTTTCCATGACTTTCGATATTATTGAAAGCAGTGCAACTGGTCGGTAGTTATTTGGCAAGGACTTCTTACCTTTTTTAGGTATCGGCTGAACCGTGGCACATTTCCAGTAGGACGGAAATATTCCCTTTCTGTAGGATAGGTTAAAAAGTCTACAGAAAACTGGTGTTAGTTCCCTTGCACAGTTTTTGAGAACTATGGCAGGTATTCCGTCAGCGCCAGAAGCCTTCTTGGTGTCTAGCTTCATTAAAATACGCTTTATGATGCGCTGTCTGAAGACAACATCGGGCATCCTTGACTGCAATATGGGAATAGTAGGTGGTGTTTTTCCTTGGAAATCGACAGTAGAATGTAAAGCAAAGAGTTCAGCCAACAAGTTCGCTCTCTCAGCAGGTGTGGTTGCAATGGAATTATCTGGCCGTGTGAGTGGTGGTATCGTGGATTTGGTAAAGTTTTGACTAACTGCCTTAGCGACTGCCAGGTTACGTTTTGCTCGAAATCACGAAAACTGGTCTGTGGATGATTGGAAACAAGTTTTCTTCACAGATGAAACTAGGGTTAGTCTAAAACATCCAGATGTTCGTGAGCGAGTATGGCGAAGACCAGGAGAGAGGTTTGCTTCTTGCAATATCTCTGCAAGGATTCCATTCGGCGGTGACTCTGTTAAGTTCTGGAGTGGCATCTGCTTTGATGCTCGCACAGAGTTAGTTCCTGTCCGTACAAGATCCATAAATGCTGACTACTATCTTGAGAATATTGTAATAGAACATGTGATGCCTTTCGGTCATTTTGTGGGGCCCAATTTCCTGTTTATGCAAGACAGCGCTCGACCTCACGTGGCTAGGGAGGTACTCGATTATCTTAATCAAGTTGATATACCGATTATGTAATGGCCACCAAAAAGCCCGGATCTGAATCCGATAGAACATGTATGGGATCACCTTAAGAAAAATGTGAAACGTCATATACCTGCACCTAGAAACCTGAGGGAACTTGAAAATGCAGTTATCACAGAATGGGAGCAAATTCCTCCAGATTTTATCCAAAATTTAATTAGAAGCATGCCTAGGTAATGGATAATCCCCCTCCAGGGTGAGAGGGGGATTATCGATTAACAAAATTGCTTTAATAGGAGGACGGTTTCTGTTCAAAAATTTAGTCACAGATGGCACGAACTCTTCTTCAAACCAGTTAGTAAATAAGGTCGCATCCATCCATGTGCTCTTCTGACTTTTGTAATAGACTGGTAGGGCTTTGGGTGAGATGCCTTTTAAAGCTCTTGGACGTGCAGACTTGCCAATCACCATCAGTTGGATTTTGTGCTTGCCAGATGCATTGGAACATACCATTAAAGTTAATCTTTCCTTACTTCGTTTGTGCCCAGGAGCTGATTTTTCCTGTCGAGATGCCAATGTTTTTGATGGAAGCATGTTATAATTCAGATCACTTTCGTCACAGTTGTAAATTTGATCACATGTGTATCCACAATCTTCGATTTGCTTTTTAAAGTTCTGCTTAAACTTCTCAATTGATGACACATCAGCAGAAAGTTTTTCACCACATACAGTCAGTTGTCGTACACTGTACCGTTTTTTCCAGCGGTCAAGCCATCCAGAACTGGCGGTAAACTGATCTCTGGGAATTGCCTACTAATCATTATTGCTTTCTGTTGTAAAATTGGAACTGACAGAGGCACACCTTTTGATCTCTGTTGGTTAAACCACATGAATAAAGCTTCGTTAACCTTTTCATAGTCGCCGGTTTTCATTGATTTTCGACGAGAAGGCTTGATTTATACACCACTCTTCTATTTTTGTGCTGTTACTTTTCCAATTTCCAACTGTTACCTCACCTACTCCATAATCTCATGCAAGAACTTTAATTGTCACTCCTGCTTCAATTCTTCTGATGGCTTTTAATTTGTCTTCAATAGGAACGACGATTCTTTTACGCTTGTTTTGCTCCATTATAATACGACAAACAAAAATTCAAATAAAGCAGTTCGTATTAATTACTCTTAACTACCAGAACTCCAACCAAATAAATTATGTGAGTATACTCATACTTCTCCGTAGTAAACGCTGCAAACTGCATTCGCGCAAATTTACAAGCTGAAAGAGTCCAAAAACATAAATAGGGGAACCCCTCACACGGGCCAGGGGGATTCCCCGAAGGCCCCGACGATTTTAAATGGAAATATGTTCATACATATTTTAGAAGCTCGGTTAATACGCAGCATAGACGCGCGTACCTCGGATAATCAGGTTCTTAGATTGGCTCGGTTAATCCGGAGCTCGGATAATCGCGACTCGGTTAAACGGGGTTCTACTGTATATATATATATATATATATATATATATATATATACAGTATATTTTAGAAAATTTTTGACGAAAGGATGTTAGCGTGTATTGTAAGATAATTGTTGTCACCACTTTTTCGAAAATATTTAGATTACACAAATGTTTTGCATACAAGGAAATGACTTATAATTTAGTAATACTTTAAATATTCTCTCTGAAATATCAATTTGAACTTTATTTAATTAAATAAGTAACATCGGCGGTAATTAAAGCAAATATTTAGTTTAGGTTGGCAACAAACAATGGGGTGCAGATAAGCGTAGGGGTATATACCGTTTTTGGAACAGCATTCCATATATTGTCACGAATCGGTCGCATTAAGTCGTGGGTTACAACCACAAGAGGGTTAGAAAATCAAACAATTCAGTTACAACATAAAAGTAAGAATGTATTCCTCACAAATTCTATATACATTTTACACTTATGAGGAAGAAATGCTAAGAGTATCAAGTTTGTTCTCTACTGGAGCTTTACGAACAAAAAACTAGGTTAATACGCTGGAGGTGCACGGGACAACCATTAAAACTAACACACTAGCGTAGCCGGCAAGGTTGTTGAGGCTGACGGCATGAAAGGCTCACTCAGAAGAAGAAGGTTTGAGTATTGAATGATGCCTTCTTAGCAGGTTCTGGTAGTAGTTCTGATGATGTAGTCTAATATCTATCAAGATCATCTAACAATCGACTTTATTTTTGAAATAATTGGAACCTAAACTCTCCAAGCATAGATAAGTGGCCAGAGAAACTGTGTAATATTTTAATATTTTTTTGTATATTTTTTTTTTATTTGTCTGCAAGTAGTGTATCTCTGAATGTATAACTGAATATTTTATCCGTGATGATACACCACGATCTGCCTGCTAAGGCTTGATGCTACTTTATTAATGCCAAGTCCTCTAAATGAACTTCACTTTAGACTGCAACGTTCTGTGCTGGCGCACGAAAAAGAAAGCTGTATCAGGTCAACTCACAACAGTTCCCAAATAAATGATTTTAATAACAGTTTTTCTGTGTTTAAATAATATACGATAATTCAATTTTAAGCTATTTGTAGCTACAAAATATTTTTTGTAGCTTCTGATTTTTTTTCTCTTCCTCGAGTTTATTTGCTGCACAAAATATACCACTGAAAATGGTCAAGTCGCAGTGATCAGAAATAAATAATTTGAATAAATATAATTGATCCCAATTCTATTTTTTTTTATTTTGAAGTTTTGTTTCTTTATGTTGCAGTTATGAAATAGAGTTACTTTTACTACAACAGATCATGACATTTCTTATTACATACAATGAAAAAGAGAGTCCATAGTAATGCTTTTTTCGTTTCTATATTTTACGACCGCTACGTTTTCTGCATAGTGGATATTCAGGGATCGTGGAGAAGTTACAAATACCTCGTTCTTATAACTGGAACAATACATGAATAACATTGAGTATTGGGGAAGATAAATATTACTCAGGAATACTTTGCCCTCTGTCAAATTTTACCAGTAAATGGTCTTCTTTGAGTAACTCCGTTCTCATAAAAAAGCAGTTTTTGAAAGACTAGCATCTTTATACGAAGGGTGTAAAATGTCTTGGTTAAAAATGCCGCTCCGTTTAAATTTATGAATATGGATACTTACAGAAAACAAAATTTAACTTATTCGTCTATAATATGTATAAAATACAACTGTCTGTCTGTCTGTCCGTTAGTGCGCTTATCACTGGAGAACCACTTATCCGATTTACGTACTTTTTTTTTTAAACATACATATATTCTCTGGCCAGGTTATAGGCTATATTTTATTACGATAGGTAGCATAACGAATGAGCAGTGACGATAATAGTGAATGGAGTCGGAAAAAAGTTGGCCGCTAGCGCGTTTCTTCGCAATACACAGCCTAAACCATTAAGTATAGAACAATAATATGTAGCAGAGAATATCTATAATCTATAATATATATAAAATGTAATGTCTCTCTGTCTGTCTGTCTGTCCATTAGTGCGTTTATCACGCGAGACCACTTATCCGATTTACGTGTCTTTTTTTAAATTCTTACATATATTCTTCGGCCAGGTTATATAATAATAATAATAATCTATATCTATAATATATATAAAATGCAACGCCTGTCTGTCTGTCCGTTAGTGCGCTTATCCCTCGAGAACCACTTATCCGATATACGTAATTTTTTAAATTCATACATATTTATGTACCAGGTTATAGATATATATTTTATTACATCTATGATATATATCTATATATATATATATATATATATATATATATATATATATATAATGCAACGTATCTCTGTCTGTATGTCTGTCCGTTAGTGTGCTTATCACTGGAGAACCACTTATCCGATTTACGTACTTTTTTTTAAAACATATATATGTTCTCTGGCCAGGTTATCTATAATCTTATATCTATATTATATATAAAATGTAACGTCTCTCTGTCTGTCTGTCTGCCTGTCTCTCTGCCTGTCTGTCTGTCTGTCCGTTAGTGCGCTTATCACCGGAGAACCACTTATCCGATTTATGTGCTTTTTTTTAAAACATACATATGTTCTCTGGCCAGGTTATCTATCTATAATATATAAAAAATGCAACGTCTCTCTGTCTGTCTATCTGTCCGTTAGTGCGTTACGTGCTTTTTTTTAAAACATACATATGTTCTTTGGCCCGGTTATAGGATATATTTTGTTGCGTTAGGTAACATAAAGAATAAGCAGTGACGACATTAGTGAATCAAGTCGGAAAAAAGGTTACCGTTAGCGCGTTCTCTCTTGCAATACACTGCCTAAACCAATAAATATGGAACAATATCATGTTGCAAAGAATATAATGTATATAAAATGCAACGTCTCTCTGTCTGTCTGTCTGTCCGTTAGTGCGCTTGTCACTTGGGAACTACTTATTCGATTTATGTATTTTTATAAATTTATTTATATATTATTATTCTATATAAGTCGATATAAGCCTAGATAACAGGAGATAAGGTGAGATAATGGGAGATAAGTATAAATAATGGGAGATAAGGAGAAATAATGGGAGATAAGCGGAGGTAAGTCTAGATAATGGGAGTTATGGTGAGATAATGGGAGATAAGAAGAAATATTGGGAGATAAGAAGAAATATTACGAGATAAGTCGAGATAAGCCTAGATAATGGGAGATAAGGTGAGATAATGGGAGATAAGGAGAAATATTATGAGATAAGGAGAAATAATGGGAGATGAGCAGAGATAAGCCTAGGTAATGGAAATTATAGAGAAATAATGGGAGATAAGGAAAAATAATGGGAGATAAGGGGAAATAATGGCAAATATTTTATTACGTTAGGTAACATAAGGAATAAGCAGTGACGATAGTAGTGAATCAAGACTACGCGAGCGGAGCCGCGGGCACGGCTAGTTAAGTATAAATAAAGTAGTTGGTTGTAGTGTCTTTAGAATTAACTAAAACCTTTTGGACTCATTCAGATAAATAATAAAAAATTTAAAAAAGTATTTAACTCTGTTAAGATATGAAACTGGAACTAAAATTCAATAAATTCCTAATGAAATACAAGACAGAAGAAATAAATAATAAAAGTTTGATTTTTCACTTTGATGACTAAATATAAATATTAAAACTATATATATATATATATATATATATATATATATATATATATATATATATATATATATATATATATATATATGTATGTATATATACAGTTTTAAAAGAATTTTTTAGAAGATAAACAATTTTCTGTAATAATGCGATAGATTTTCTTTAAAAGTAAGCTTATAAATTGTTCCCTTTTTCAAAGTAATACGTTTTTGTGGTAGACTGTTTTATTTTTGACCCCGAAGAATTAGAAAAATGAATCAAACAAGGAGTTTAACTGAACACGAGGTACTGCGAGCCTCAATTTTATTGGACGAGGGATATTGTCAGAGTTATGTTGCCAATTTGTTAGGCAAACATCGTTCCACAATAAGTCGTATGGTAGGACGCTTGAATGAAGTAGGAACTTATTCTAGAAGGCTAGGGCAAGGGCAAAAAAGATGCACTAGCGACCTAGATGAACGTTTTATAAGACAACATGCTTTAAGAAATATGACTGTCACTAGTTCTATAATAAGAAACGAACTCGAAGCTGTTCGCAATGTCACAATTTCTTCTAAAAACAGTTAGAAGACGGTTAAATGAAGCTGGATTAAACAGTAGGAGACCAGCCACTGTGCCCTAGCTTACTAGAGAGAACAGAGTTGCCAGGTTATGTTTTGCTCGAAATCACGAAAACTGGTCTGTCGATGATTGGAAACAAGTTTTCTTCACAGATGAAACTAGGGTTAGTCTAAAACATCCAGATGGTCGTGAGCGAGTATGGCGAAGACCAGGAGAGAGGTTTGCTTCTTGCAATATCTCTGCAAGGATTCCATTCGGCGGTGGCCCTGTTATGTTCTGGGGTGGCATCTGCTTTGATGCTCGCACAGAGTTAGTTCCTGTCCGTACGAGATCCATGGATGCTGACTACTATCTTGAGAATATTGTAATAGAACATGTGATGCCTTTCGGTCATTTTGTGGGGCCCAATTTCCTGTTTATACAAGACAACGCTCGACCTCACGTGGCTAGGGAGGTACTCGATTATCTTAATCAAGTTGATATACCGATTATGCAATGGCCGCCAAAAAGCCCGGATCTGAATCCGATAGAACATGTAGGGGATCACCTTAAGAAAAATGTGAAAGGTCATATACCTGCACCTAGAAACCTGAGGAAACTTGAAAATGCGGTTATTACAGAATGGGAGCAAATTCCTCAAGATTTTATCTAAAATTTAATTAGAAGCATGCCTAGGCGCATAAACGCTGTCATCCAAAGTAGAGGAGACAACACACGCTACTAGTGTCCCAGTAACACCATTACTTTTGCCACTAGTGTCCCAGTTTATTTTTTTCATTATTACATAATTTCAACGATTTTGTTATTAGGTCTTAAGAATAATTTTAATTCGAATCTTATAGAGAAATTTGGTAGCTAATTCACTTTTAAAGTATCTGAATAAGTTTTTTCTAACTTTTGGTGTAACTAATGTTCATAAAAAATTAATTCATTATAGAGATTTGTATGATTTAATATATTGTTGCGTTAATTTTGTCCAGGAGTGTATATATATATATATATATATATATATATATGTATATATATATATATATATATATATATATATATATATATATATATATATATATACATATATATATATATATATATATATATATATATATATATATATATTTATATAGATGTATATAGATGCAGTGTATGTTTGGGAGCTGAGCCCCAAATATGGAAAAAGTATTCCATCTTTGGTCGAATTTGTGCTTTGTACAGAATTAACGGTTGTTGTGGAGTGTAAAGCTTTTGAGAAGCTCTCCTTGCTTGCAACATGTTCATGCCAAGATACATTTGCTACCAAATTAACACCCAGCAAATTGAGTAACGATTCTAGAGGAATGGAGTGCTCCGACATAACTATAACGGGTTCAGCAATGTTAACTTTTTTAGAAAAAACTGCCGGCTGGGTTTTTGTAGCGTTTAATTCTATAGATAGAATTTCTTCCAGGGGTTTGTTAAGTTAAACGACCTCCTGCTGTCAGCGGATATTTGCATCAGTAGCCGATGTTCGAGCGTTCCAGTAGGCTTTTCCGTAGGATAGGTGGAAAAGTCTACAGAAAACTGGTGTTAGTTCTCTCGGCAGTTTTTGAGTACTGTGGCAGGTATTCCGTCAGCGCCAGAAGCTTGTTTGGTGTCTAGCTTCATTAAAATACGTTTCATGATACGCTGTTTGAAGACAATATCGGACATACACACACACACACACACACATATATATATATATATATATATATATATATATATATATATATATATATACATATATATATATATATATATATATATATATATATATATATATATATATATATATATATATATATATATATATATAGTTTTTTTTGATTTTTGGTTGGCATAGTAAACAAATTTCAAGTATTTATGGTTACTGTATGGGGAGCTAGAGGAGCTGCTTTGAATATATGTTCTTTTGAGAGCTCTTGGAGTTAAGAAATCTGAAAATTCCGCTATTTTTCATCATTTCCTGTTGTATGATATGAGGTTAATGTCGAATTTCAGTTGTAAATATTAAGAGAATAAGAAGAGAAAACAATAATGGAAATAAGTTATTTTCCACCATTTAACTTAATAATAATAATTGTTTTTTCCTTAAAATTACGGACTTGAATTTTTATTAACGTGAATTCAAATCCGTAAAAATGTATAAATTTTTTTACAAACGTAAGTTTGTCAAGAATTATTTATTATTAATTAATTACTTCATTCATTAATCTTCTAAAATAATTCCACTGGAATATTTTTATGTAAAGTGTAAAATTATACTCACTTAGAAAAAAAAATTGTGAAACATTATTTTTATCGCGCAGCCAATCTAAATTAGCTAAAATAAATATTTCTTACATTAATTTATTTTTTCATGTAAGAAACCATTATTTTCTCTTGTTTTCATTAAATTTTTTTTAAAATAAATAATTAAATATTCTACTCTTTTATTAGGCATGTATCTATAAAATGAATGTTAAATAAATAAGTCATCCTTTTAGCAAACCAGGAAAATCAAAGGGTATCAATGTTCATAAAAGTGTTAGGGGTAGTCCTAGAGTGTCTGCGACACGCCCGTTCGTGGCCGGCCCATGAATCCGCGTGAGCACGCGTTGCCGCCTCCGGCTCTGGCACGGCCGTCCAACTTTGGCGGTCTGTTCATTCTATAACTGCTTATTTATCGCGCGACTGTGACCTCAAACGCGCCGTCGATCTGTACCTGCCGTCTTCGTTGTCGTCTTTACCGCCATCTCGCGCGGTGTCTTCCACCAACTGACGGACGTTTGCAGTGCGATTGAAAGTTCTTTTCCGTCGCTACCGCGCGTAAACAACAATAGGACCACGTGCTACTTGAGACATGATCAACAGGGTAAACACGTAAACACGCATACTTCTAACGCATCTAATCACGTGGACGAACGGCGCCTAAAGTTAAGTGCAAGCAACTAAAGGTTAAAATTCTGTTAAATTGCAAATTAGCAGCGGTTTTAATATTCAACGTTGCGTTTAGCCGTTGCCTTGGCTACTCAACCGCCAGTAGTGGGCTATAGCCTTCTCGGCGTATATCCTTGCGCCGTTTGGCAGCCCCAAACTCAAACGCAACAAAGTATTTCAAGTGGACCAATTCGCAATCAACATCGTATTAACGATACAAATAATCGGCCGGCTCCATATCCATCATCAACTGTGCAAATTCCATTACAAATTCCAGTGAAAGCGCAATCAAATACAGTGGTAGAACATTCTCAGGTAGTTGTACCGGCGTGTAATTGTAATAATAACATAAACAATACATTTACTAATCAGGAGACTGTACCAGTACCGGGCTTGCCGGAAACAAGTGTTCCTGCAGCTCCTATAACGACGAATCCTATGTTGTTTGTTCCAGTTAGTGTTCCTAGCTTAGCACCAACTATAGCTGCTAGTATTAGCAAAGTGCCCGACATCTGCACTCCAAAGGTTTGGTATAACTAATTATCAATATATATTTGTTAGTATTTTGAGAGTGCTGTTTTAAATCGAGTCTCGAAATACAACTTTTAACACAAATTTAATTTAGATAAATACTGGCAAAAATCGACACGATTATACGATGTAATACTGTACATAGAAATGCTAGATTATTGTTGAATGCTCATAAAAATGGGATAGAGGTTAAGCGTTTACAATATAAAAAATATAAATTTAACACCACTTTCAATAACTTGTAAGGATCAATTTCCTTATTGCCGTTATAATCAAATTGTATAAAATGAAAGAAACTGAAGACAAAGATTTTTCTATTCTGCAATTTTCAAGAGTAACAATCTGGTTCTAGAAATACTTAGATATGCTTTCGATATTACTCATATTCCTGTATATGTATATATATACATATATATATATATATATATATATATATATATATATATATATATATATTTATTTATTTATTTATTTATTTATTCATTTCACAGTACAATAGTAATATTTCCAGTACATAATATATTTAAACCTAGAACCAAGCTAATAGTAAACAAGGTGCGCCTAGGTGTATAGAGATACCTGTATGCGCAGGGCTAAAATACAATTTAAATTATGCTAAGATTTGTAGAAGGTAAAGGTAATAATTAATATATAAGAAAATTAAGAAAAAGAAAAAACATACATATAAACATACATATATATATAAACATGCAGACAATCGCAGTTATGAATTATAACAATCCACATAATAGTTCAGAATTTTCTGCAATGAACAGTTTACATTTTTTTTCAAACAGTTTATAATTATTTATATTTCTGATATTCTGTGGCAACTTATTGAAAACCTTAGGTCCCAAAACTGACAAAGACCTCTGGTTTCGGTCATATTTTCTAAAGGGTACAACTAATATCGCATTTTCTCTCTTTCTAGTTCTATATTGAAGATTCACAATTTTTTTTTTTCATTTCTATAGCAAAATAGAGAAATGTTTAAAAGATATAAATTTCTTATATTCATTATATTTTCATTATATAATCTCTTGGTTGGAAAAAGTCTATCACGAAAGAAAATTACTCTAACAATATAGTTTTGTATCAAGCAGTTGACTCAGTGTATTATTATAAAGTCCACCCCACACAATGATGCCATATCTTAACAGTGACTCGACCAATGCCTTATAGACAGTAACCCGTAGTTTGAGGGGTAGTATTTTTCTTATTAGGTAAAACTTATATATGAGTCTTCTCAGTTTATTAGATAAATCTTGGACATGTTCAGTCCATCTGAGATGTTTATCAATCGTAATTCCAAGATATTTTGTGTGTGTGATTTCTTTCATGACCATGTTCATATCGTTTACCTGTATACAATCAAAGTCCGGTCGATTTGCCTCAGTCAGAGAGAAAGCAATGTATACCGTCTTAGAAAGATTTAAGGTTAATTTCATCAAATCAAGCCAGGCCTCAACAATGCTCACGCCCCTACCAACTGCCATTTCTACAGCATCCCATGTCTTGTCTCTGAAAACAAGAACTGTATCATCAGCATATGATATTGAAACTCCTTCTATGTTTAGGCTTAGTAAAGAGTTTATATAGCAGATAAAGAGAAGAGGACCTAGGACAGTGCCTTGTGGTACTCCAATCTGCACAGTTAGCGGTTCACTCAGTACTTTTCCGATCTTCACAACTTGTTTTCTTTCCTCTAAGTAATTTCTAAAGATGTTTAAAACCGAGCCTCTGACACCACAACGCTCCAAAACATCAAGAAGGCCAGAGTGAAGTACGGCGTCAAAAGCTTTGGCTAGGTCCAGGAAAACTGCAATACACTTTTTATCATCATCTAGAGAGGCCTTAATATGACTGACCAGTTCAGACATTGCATCGCAGTGCTAACTCCCTGCATGAAACCGAACTGCTTTTTGTTTATGATATTTTTGGACGTTAGATAATCATATAATCTTTTTTTAAGGCATTTTTCAAATAGTTTACCCTAGGCTGATATCACACTAATTGGACGGTAATTGGAAATATCTTGCTTCCCTTTTTATATATAGGGATTATTATTGTATGTTTATATATACATATATATATATATATATATATATATATATATATATATATATATATATATATATATATATATATATATATATATATATATATATATATATACACACACACACACACACACATATATATATATATATATATATATATATATATATATATATATATATATATATATATATATAGGGTGTTATCGAGTAAATTGAATACAGCTTTGTACTTATTTTTGGATAAAATACTCCCAAATTGTAACTGGACTACGTAATAAAAAATATTTTGCTCCACCATTGGACTATTAGAATTAGCTGAGGTCAAAACATATTAAATAAGTACAAAAGGAGAGGCAGTTAAAACCAGTCGAAGACAGATGGTAGAGTAGTCGATGACAGATATCAAAGATGTTGTGTCTTGTTTACCTCGTGCAACGGGCAGCAAAATAAATATATTTTTTTTGTGAAATATTACAAATTCTAAATGGAAAAAGTGCCGGAAGATCTGTGACGATAACTTTTGAACACAGTTTGCTTAATTAAACAAACGTACGACTACTGATATTTTTATGTTACGTGTTACATCTTTTAACTCTCTTAACCTCTATTAGGTGTGCTTTGTTACTACGAGATTCTTAATTGAGAAGGAGAAACACTGTTTACTACTGATTTTGACGCATATTAATAATAACTGGATTGCCCAAAAAGGTATTCGCAACGAACACATTTCAAGCAGAATCATTTATAGTCATATATTTGACAATTAAGCTATTTTTTCGTAATTTCTAGTTTTAATAAAAGTCCTTTTTCTGTTCAGTTTTTCTCTTGTAATTAATATTTTATTCTGACTTTCCTCAATAAATATCCAGCTGTAATGCTCGAATTAAGTTATTCTTTAGTCAAATTCAGTATCTATTATAGAGCAGCCTCCTTGCGAAGGAACAACTTTTCCGATTTTTTCGGGGTAAAAATGAATTTAAAATTTGACACAATTTTTAAATTAGTAGATTTTAACACGTAGGCTGAAAAGTTTTTGGGTCTAGCTATTTAAAACACATTTTTTTGCAAAATTCGATTTTATTCTTCAATGTAGTCTCCTTCAAAAGTGTTACAATCAGTCCAACGCTTTTCTAACCTTTCTAAAGCTTTCTTCTAGAAGGACTTGAATTTGTGTTCAAAATAGGCCTAAGTTTCGGAGATAACTTCTTCACCGGAGCCAAAGCTCTTTCCCGCGAGCATTTTTTGAGGTCGGCGGGGGCCAAATCTGGAAAATACGGTGGATGAGGAAACAATTCGAACTTGTGACACCGTGCATTGTCTTGATGAAAGAGCACTTTTTTCTTGTTTATTTGGGGCCGATTTCTGCCTTCCAATGCACCAATAACTTTATATAATATTCGCTATTGATGGTTTTTCTCTTCTCAGCATAGTAGATAAAAACGGAAAAAATTCTTTTCATTGCTCCTAAACAGGTCCAAACAGCACTCGGAATCATCAATACGTTGTTGTTTTTGGTTCACTGTGAACAAACGCGGTACCCATTTCGAACATGGCTTTCTCATGCCCATATGTTCATGCAAAATATGACCAACACCTTCTTTTGATGCCTTTAGAGTGTGAGCTATTTCACGCTATTTCACTTTACGGTCATCCAAAACAATTTTGTGTTTTTTTTTTTTTATGTTTTCCGGTGTATTGGTATCTGTACGACCGCGTTTAAATTCAGCATACCAGTAAATGATTTTTCAGGGGCAGAGTCCTCGTAATACTTCTCCAGATATTGCTTTGCTTGAACGGCATTTTTAGCCATCAAAAAACAGTGTTTAATTAACACACGAAATTCGATTTTTTTTCCATTGTTTTGAAACTATCAAAGGTAGCTTCACTAAAACCATTGTAACTTGTAAACTAATCGTCGAAATGTCATAAAATTTTGACACATATCGTTTGAAGGTTGGTACTTCCTAAAAAATCATATGGATTCTGTGAAAAGGGCGACATCTACTCGTATGTATCAGACTAAAAACTTTTCAGCCTACGTGTTAATACGATATAAATAAAGTAACTGAATGCATAACTGCTGAAATATTGACTTTGTTCAATTTTTTATTTAATTATTTATTTATTTCATTTTAACGGACTTCCTAAAAAATCATATGGATTTTTTGAAAAGGGCGACATCTATGTGTTAGACCGAAAACTTTTCAGCCTACGTGTTTCATATGAAACTTACCCCTTTATAAACTACGATAAATAATTGAAAAGTAACATTAAAATAATAACAAAATATATTCTTTGTTATCCAGTTCTTGTATATTTTCATTTCATAGTGTGAACTAACACAAAAAAGCACGGCGTCTGTATGTTTTCGTAATATTTACTGTATTTTCTGTCTAACATACTGTGGCTAATGTAACCACACTGGCCAACATCTGTGCCCTTTAGGTTCGATACTAATATAATTATTTTGTGCTTTAACGTATTTGAGAGCGTTGTTTGAATTGGGGTCTCGAAATACCGAATTTTACACACGTTACCCAACATTGTGTTGATTTTTGATATTAAAAATAAATAACCTGGGTCGGCTCATTTAAACTCATATATGATATAATAATATGACATTTAATTTAAATAAACTTTTTCCGTTATTAAACCGGCTTGTCAAATTAATATAACTGTTATTATATTAATATTAATAATTATTTTAATTAATCCTGATTTCAAGTACATATTGTAAAAATTTAACTCTACGTCCAAAATACTTATGTTGTTAAATCGGTGTTGCCAATTTAAAAAGGTAAAACCTTAAAAGGGTCAATCTGTTCCAAAAAATAATTGATACAGTAATTTAGTTAGTACTTTGCTCGCAAACACGCGGTTTTATAATAAATAAATAATGATAATCCCACAACATACAGTCACATTTCTACTAAACTTTAAGAACACCAGCGTTTTGTTTCTTACCTGATTCACTTGCAATGAAGATAGAGGTTATATTTATCCTTGGTTCCTTCAGGAAGATGAGTTTGGTCGATGATTACTAACCAACCTGAGGCGGGATCATCATTATCTGATTATATCGCGAGTCACCTTGTGTAGGTCGTATCCATAGGCCATATCGGAGGTTTCTTTTTCTTTTTGATATTAATAATAATAATAATGCCTCTCTGGAACTATGGTGGCTATACCAGTACTTCTGCATTCTTTTGGAGTAGTAAAGTGGACGAAAGAACTGCGAGATTTGGATGTTAGCACCCGAAAAATCATGCACATGATGATCTTTCTGTTCCTCGAATATTTTACCTTTCGTGCCGTCAAGGTGGGAGAGGACTTTTGAGCTTAGAGTGTCTGCATAATCGAATCGTTGTGGGACTAGCGTGTTGCAAAGAGTTCCGATTCTCTCCTAGAATCGGTCTGCGGCCACGAACGGAGAGGAGCGGGAGCCTTTCTGTTTAGGACTGCGGAAAATGCAGCGGAAAAACTTTAGCGACGTCATCGAACAATAAAATAATGATGTTACAATTCGACATTTACTGGAATTTTGCCTTTTCAACCACAAGACGGTAACAAGCTAACAAACTCGATATAGTACTTCTCGATAAAACATCAAAAAAAATTATGTAATTGAGTTTGCGGCCCCTGCAGAAACAAATATAGCAACTAAAAAGGAGAAACATGCTAGGTGCAAGATTTAAACTAGTCACCGAAGTTTTAGGAGGAATTAAGAATTAAAAACACATTCCTGAAGAACCTTAAGAGGATACCGGCTTGCTGTGCCACAGCTGACTAATTAACAATGAAGTTGCAGAGGGCAGTTATTCTTCGGTCTCTCAGATTGCTCAGGCAAAGAATTTGGTCAATGGTCACTATCATCATCCTTATTGTCGGACCACACCGCGTTGCGGCTTGTGTGGGTCGGAGCCACAGGTTTTGTTATGTCGGATTCTTTCTTCTCGTTCAGACAATAATAATAATAAAAATGATCATCAAAGACCCAGCTGTTACAGAAGGCAGATGCAGGAAATGCCACCAACATAAAGAAACGATCGAACACATAACAAGAAGATGTAAAATATTAACTAGAACGAAATACACAGCCAGACATGACTCAGCGGCAAAAGTAGTTCACCAAGCACTAGCCACAACATACATACTCATATAACACACAGCTTCCTACTACAAATACACACCAACATACATACTTGAAAATAAAGATTACAAGCTCTACTGGGATATCAGTATCCATACATATAAAACAGTCCCCGCCAATAGACCCGATATTACTATTCAATACAAAAAAGGAAAGGCACCTATCTGATTGACATAACAGTCCCCACAACTATACAAACATCCAAACGAAATACACAGAAAAAATCTCCAAATACACAGACCTTGTAACAGGAATAAAAAGGCTATGGAAACAAGAAAAAGTCATCATTGTCCCCCTCATCATATCAGCCACAGGCCTTACACCAATAACATTCACACCACATTAGGACTCAACACAAACATATACAGAAACATTCAGAAGTCAATAATTCTGAAAACAAGTAACATTGTCAGATCATTCCTTAATACGAGTACACAATGGTAATATCGTTTGAGTTGACTTAGCTTAGGCCCGTCAGCCAAACATGTAACCACGTTGACCAAATGTGAGAAAGAAGAACTTTTTGTGATAACACTAATGCCAGCTTAACTATGCAATAAATAGATAATAATAATACTAATAACAATAATATAGTTTGATCTAGCGATAAGCAAGGTAAAGGAGATGCAAAACGCGTCTCTTTGGATGATGAAGTTGGTAATAGACGAGGACGCTTCGGATGGATTTATAGTCTCAGAGATGACTTGTATAACTGTTACTAAGAGTCAAAGCCGACGCCAAGAGACTATTTGACCTGTTTGCATTCTTCCTAATGTGAAAAGCATCTAGTGGATCAAAACATCACAAGTCAAAAATTCAAAGATCTGGGTATGTTGGGACCCCCCGGAAATAACCTGAGGCAGTGGATCAGCAAATAGACTACGATGTTGAAGACATTCCCCTAAGAACGATGTTAAACTTCAATTAATAAAATGATATTATTTTATTTTTGAATAAATACTAAAAGATTAGGTCCATGTATTTCAAGGTACTCAGTATTGCGTTTTTATAAAAACCCAATTAAATTCATATATCAAATAAGGATAGCTTGCTTATATCGCGTCGGACACCTGGTTCGGAAGAATAGAAATAACTACCACTATTTGGGAAAAAGAACTTAAACAATGAGAACAGCATAATTCGGATCCGTATTGCGTTAATAGTATTTGGAAGGGCCAACAACCAGTGCTCTATGTTACAGCACCATACAAGTGGCTAATTTGTTTTAATACGAGGATGGATTGAAAAGTTCGCGGCCTCACCAAAAAATAATTATAATATTTTTATTATAGTACCCTCAATAAGTTTATACTTTTTTTGGTTGTCACAGTGTAAAATTTTGTTGCTGTAGAATTTGTAGTTTTTAGGTTAGAACGAGTTTAGTGAGACCAAGGGCAGCGTTTTCGGAAAAATGGAAAAAATTGAACAACCTGCGGTCATCAAGTACCTGTTTAAACAAGATTCACGATGATATGAAAACAACACTAGGCGAATCTGCTCCGTCATATATCATTGTGAAAAAATGGGTTTCAGAATTTAAACGTGGACGAGAGAGCATCCAAGATGACCCTCGCTCCGGCCGGCCCACGACGTCTACGACTGAAGAAAAGATCGGCAAAAGTGTGTGATCGCATATTGAAAGACCGTAGATTAACTATCAGGGAGATTGCAGAGACTATAGGTATCTCGTATGAACGAACACAAAACATCATTGCCCAACGAACTCGGATTTTCTAAGGTTTCCGCTAGGAGAGCCCCAGACTGGTTTTAGTTGAACAAAAACGAATTCGACTCACGATTTCTCGCGACTGTTTGGAGATGTTTGAGGCTGATCCGCAAGATTTCCTTAACACCACTACAAGGAGTGGAAAAAAATCTGGTGAACCGACCACAAAGAAAGCGAAGGCAACTCTGTCGGATGGAAAAGTGATGGCATCAGTTTTTTTAGGATGCTAAGGGTATTATTATGGTGGACTACCTTCCGAAAGGCGAAATAATAAATTCGACTTACTACTGCGCCCTTTTGCGTCATTTACGTCAAGAAGTTAAAGAGAAACGCCTAGGATTATTGAGAAAATAAGTTTTGTTCCATCAGGCCAACGCTCTCGTTCACACGTCTGTTGAGTTTATTGCTCAAATGCGTGATTGTGGTTTCGAATTGCTGCCCACCTGGCTTATTCACCTGATTTGGCACCTTCGGACTTTCATCTGTTTCCAAACCTAAAAACACCTCGGTGGCCAGAAATTTTCATCAAATGAAGAAGTCGAAGCTGCAGTTAACCAGTATTTAGAAGACTTGTGGAAGCTTTAGAAAGCAGGTGGAAGATGTGCATAAAGCTAGGTGGAGATTACGTGGAAAAATAAAATTATTGTTGTATGTATTTTATTTTTGAATTGATTCGGCCGATACTTGGTGGAAATTCATAACTAGAAGTTTTGCAAGAAGTAAAACACTACTTAAATTTCCACAAAATTTTTTCTTTTAACACGATGACATGTTTCGCTGTACGATAGCTTGTTCAGATGATTTGTTACAAAAATGAGGGTAAAATTACTATAATAAATGATTGGTTCACAATTTATGGCAGGTAATAAAATAATTTAATTAAAACAGATTTATTAATGGTGAATTATTTAAGTCTAATTATTCATTTATTAAGGAATCTAGGTAATTAAGTTTCAGGCTCTTTGTGCAAGTATGTACATACTTAATTAGCTAGAATTTTTAGAAATAAACAAATTGAAAAATTCAGATTCCTTGATAAATGAACAATTAGATCTAAATAATTCACCATTACTAAATCTGTTTTAATTAAATTATTTTATTACCTGCCATAAATTGTGAACTAACCATTTATTATAGTAATTTTACCCTCATTTTGTAACAAACCATCTGAAGAAGCTGTCATACAGCGAAACATGTTATGGTGTTGAAAATAAAAAATTTAGTGGAAATTTAAGTTGTGTTTTACTTCTTGCAAAACTTCTAGTATTTTATTTTGTTTTCTTGACTAGGCCGTGAACTTTTCAATCTATCCTCGTAGGTATATGAAATTAACTAGTCTTCTATATACGGAAAAGAAAAGAAATAAATGATTAAATATTCTGTTTTTATTTATTAGCTTAACGCATCAACGTTCAATAGTTTCAGGGTTAAGATTGTTGATTAGTGTTGCGATTTTCACAGTGATAAACGTCCATAAGATATATAAACTTATTGGAAGTAAATGGGGATATTATGGATATGTAGTGATTTTACCCACGCCAAGATGTTTTTCTGTCAACGTTTATAAACAAAATCTTACTGCCAAAAGTGTTTGAAGATCATAAATTCGAAATAAAAGTTTTTAAAATTTATGTAAGAAATTGTTACAATACTATTTCTCACAACCTTAAGAACATCAAGAGATGTACACCTTATTAATCAATTTTCAAATAAGCTATATTTATAGGAGTGACTTATTTTAGTGAACACTATATAACTCAACAAATAATGTAACTTGGGAAACACTCTGCATACAATAAAACATTTTTCACGAATAACAACTTATGATGTTCTGATTATCATTCCTTTGTAGTTCACAACCGGTTATATTATGATAGCAATTTGTTTTGTAAAAAATTCTTGAAAAGTAAATAATTCAGTTATATTTTAAATTTGTTATGTTTAATGTATATAAAGATCACTGAAGAATCAAGAATAATAATATTTTTAGTCGTTCTGAAAATAAATTCTTGGGAAACGAGATAGTATATTATATCTTTCATATTTTTAGAAAAAATATATATTTACAATTAGATTTATCAGAAAGATTTAAATTTAAAACAACTCCCAGAATATAAGGTCGTGATATATAGTTTCTACTTTTGGTTTGGTTCTTTTGATCACGATACAAGCAAAAAATTTAAGAAAATGCACACTTACTGGTTCATAAATATAGGAAGGACGGACATCCGATAAATTTGAAATATTGTTTTCATCCACGTGTTTCAAAAAAAAGTTTTATTTTTAATTCTTGTTACATGTAGTTTTAAGTTTAATGTTCGTATTGAAAGGAGCAATAGAGAAAATAATAGTATAAATAAAAAATAAATATTTTCTTTAGTGGTAACGAGATTTTATGAATTTACCTAATTAGAATTTAACACAAAGAACTAAATTTTATTAAAAAAGGGTGTTGCAGCCCTTTAATTTATTTTTTGAGGACAAGTTTTTGGAAACTCTAAATTCTCTGTTTATGCGAAAATTAAGAAGCATTTGAAAGAATTTTGCCAGACAAAGTATAATAAATGGTTAAAGCTGGGTAAGTTTTGCTTGCATAATTAATTAAGCACCAAAAATAAGGGCGTAAAAAGATCTTTCGCGCGCCTGGATTTCCTTTCATTAATGTTAATGAAAACTTTTAAAATGATAATTCTGATATAAATTTAAAGTTATGTTTTTAACTTTTAAATGCTAATTTTTTGTGTAAATTTTATTTTATTGATATCAAGAAGTTGTAAAAATCAAAATTCCTTATAAAAACTTTTTTTACAGTATAACATGATGAGAGAAAAAATACAGAATAATCTTGGAAAAATAATACTAGAATTTTTCTATCCTTTGTTATGGGGAAATATTCCATTCGTGAAAAAAAATTCCTTTGTGATTTTTGCATTTCCTTACATTTCACGATCTTTCGATCACGACAAACATTTCCATTATTGTCGGTTTATCGGTGAACGCTAACTCTCGAACGAAATTATTTATCAATTTCAATTTTGTTTCCCATATAATAAATAAAGAAGAAATTTATAATTTTTGAGCGTTGTTCCTTCAGAAGAAGGGTGGGTATAGACCCGGAATTTTTCAATATTTCTTACAGTGTGTATAAAGAAGATGAAAACCATCATTGTAATTTCTTGAGATAATTAACCCTAAGAAAAATAAATTGTCTTCAACTTCAACAAAAAAAAAATAGTAACAGAATTTGTCTTTATTAGGAATTAAAATTATATTTAATGCAACAATTGTTCACGTGAGTGCGTTTTTTTTTTATTACTTTTGCATTTTGATTTAATAAAATGTACGTAGTATTACAGTGTAAATTTATTTTCCTGAGTGTACGTTGTTGGATATTAATATATTCACCCTCACCTACTTTGGTTTCATAGCGCCGTTAAAGCCCAAATATATTAACCTATTCTAAATAAGTATAAGCATTATTATACATAATTTATGGCTATTACATATATGAACTTTAAAATATTGTGCTGCTTTGCTAGACATGGTAGTTAGTATTTAATATTTAATCAAATAAATGTAGTGAGATGTTTTGTAATGTGGCTGTTCTTGCCATTGTGAACAACTATTTTTTTAGCAAATTTCTTTATAGAGTCAGCGGCATTAAATTCTTGTTTATTCTTAAATATGGGTTAACACCACTTTGTATTTCAATAATTAAAGGATAATATTAATTAATATTAATATCAATAATAAACACCAAATTCAATTTTATACTTACTCTTGTTACCAAAAATTTCAATATAGATAAAAAAAGTTCCTAAATTGCCCAAAATAGGGAAATATATGTGTGCTAAATAAGAAAAACTCAAGGGATATTTTCGGACTATCCATTAGCTGAGCATTTGTTTTAGATCTGACGGCCCATCTGATCGGCCTAAGGCGGCTTTTGGTGTCACTTAGTCGGCATGACAGCTTATATTTCTTTTTCGAAGAAATGCCTTTATAATAACTAGCATTTGTTTAATTGAAGATACAAAAAAAAACGATTGTTTCCAAAGATCTTACCTACCGGACTTTAAAGTCATTAACTTAAAGATCTTTGTTTATACTCGAACTAGACCCAGAAAAATAATCAGTGACACCAATTACTAATTATTTCTGCCTTATAAAATCGTTAAATCCACAAATTTTCATTTATTCAATTGTTGTTCGAAAAAGTCTCTTTATTATTAATGAATTTGCAAACCAAAATAATTTTTATTTTTCATGTTTGATTGTGCGAGATGTGCTAACTCAGCAGCCTCAAATCAAACTCCATGAGGGGTTCAAATCTGTTTATATATACTTATATATACATATATATATATATATATATATATATATATATATATATATATATATATATATATATATATATATATATATATATATATATATATATATATATGCTACTTTTACTTTCCTTCTCTGACGCTCTGAACAGGAACGATGATTGATTAAACTTGAGATTAAAAACTAATCTATTTCCGTTATAATTGAATTGTGATTTATTGTGAAGTAAGGTGAAACCGACCAATTATAAACGGATATTTACTTGATGTAATAATAGTAGAGGTCTTAAAAAGAATTTAATAATGTAGGTCTCAAGTTAGGCTATAGGTCATCAGACAACTTAAAAAGAAAAAAATCTACTAACGTGAAAGAATGGAATATATGAGTTGTAGTGGTTGTAACAAGAAATAGGTCGTGTAAACAAGAAGATTGATTCAAATAAAATTTAGCGAATATTTACCTCATTTAAGGTACCGTAGATCAGAAAAATGAAATATTGCCAAACATGTTTTTTTGTCGTTCTCCTCCGCACCTGAGTAGGGATTTTGCCTTTTTTATATCCAAAGGATATTTGCGAGGATGTCGTAATACCCGTCCACGTTGTCTAAGTAACGAAACATACATTTTTGCATTTCACAGCACCTTTTAGACAACGCGGTATTTTTTTTTTATGAGTCTAGCACACGTGCTACTGGGAAGTCCCTAAAGCGCTACAGGAGCGACACGTGTGCGGAGAAAGCGATTCACGTTGTTCTTGAATCGCTGCAAATTGTACTCGGTGGGAAACACAGTCCTGGGCAAATTATTCCAAAGGGATGATGTTCTTCATATAAAAGACTCCTTGAGAAGCGTTGTACGAGAAGTAACAAGCTGAACCTCCTACGGATGTGAAGTATTAGCGCGACGTGTACTTCTAACATGCACCGCTCTGAAAGGAATTAAGCGTGCCACATCCTTCTAACACTTTCCATGAAAATATTTGTAGAATAGGCTCAAGTCGCCAACCCTTCTTCGATGTTCCAGCGAATCAAGGCCGCCGGTCAGTTCCGGGTCTCCAATCAGACGAATAGTTCTTCTCTGAATAGAATCCAACAAATGCAGTATATGTTTGGGAGCGGAGCCCCAAACATGGGAGCGGTATTCCATAGTTGGTCGAATTTGAGCTTTGTAAAGAATTAACAGTTGTTGTGGAGTGTAAAGCTTTCTGGTTCGAAATAATATTCCCAACTTTTGAGAAGCTCTCCTTGCTATGCCTGCAACATGTTTATGCCAGGACATGTTTGCTCCCAAATTAACGCCCAACAAATTGAGTGACGATGTTAGAGGAATGGAGCGCCCCGACATAACTATGTCGGGTTCAGCAACGTTAACTTTTTAAAAAAAAAAACTGTCGCCTGGGTTTTTGTAGCGTTAAATTCCACTTGGTTACTGTCACCCCAAGATAGAATTTCTTCCAGGTCTTTGTTAAGTTGAATGACTTCCTGCTGTCTGCGGATATTCGTCCGAGTAGCCGATGTCTGAGCGTTCAAAGTGAATCAAGAGATAAGTGTACTGTCATCTGCAAAGCTGTAGATTGAGATTGAGAGTAGGAGACAGTATGGAGCCTTGAAGTTCATCGGTGTTGATAATGAAGGAGTTAGAAAGAAATCCGTCGACTGCCACTCGTAAAGAACACTCTCTGAGGAAACATGAGAGCCACAAACAGAACTTTTCAGACATACCATAAGAACGTAGCTTAGCCAACAGCCCATCGTGCCAAACATGGTCGAATGCCTTGGATATGTCAAGAGCAACCGCTCGTGATTCTCCAAAGTATTCAGTTTCGTTATTCCAAACATGTGTTACATAAGTCAGAATATCTTCTGTCGATCTATTTTTACGAAAGCCATATTGGTGATCGCTAATATTGTTAAATCCTTCAAGATATTTTAGAAGATGCTGATTGATAGCCTTTTTCATGACTTTCGATATTATTAGAAGCAGTGCGACTGGTCGGTAGTTATTTGGCAAGGTCTTCTTGCCTTTTTTAGGTATCAGCTGAACTGTGGCACATTTTCAGCAGGAAGGAAATATTCTATTTCTGTAGGATAGGTTGAAAAGTCTACAGAAAACTGGTGTTAGTTCCCTCGCACAGTTTTTGAGAACTATGGCAGGTATTCCGTCAGCGCCAGAACCCTTTTTGGTGTCTAGCTTCATCAAAATACGTTTTATGATACGCTGTCTGAAGACAATATCGGGCATCCTTGACTGCACTATGGGAATAGTAGGTGGTGTTTTTCCTTGGAAATCAACAGTAGAATGTGAAGCAAAGAGTTCATCCAAAAAGTTCGCTTACTCAACAGCTGTCGTTGCAATAGAATTATCTGGCCGTGGTGGTATGGTGGATGTGGTGAAATTTTGACTAACTGCCTTAGCGACTGATCAAAAGGACCTGGAATTGTTGAGACAAGCGAGTAGTTTGTTTCTAATCCGTTGATTGTGTGCCTCCTTGGTTTCGTCGATAATTTCTTTGCATCTGTTCCTGGCACGAACAAAGGTGTTACGATTTATGGTGTTAGGATTTTCACGCCATTGTCGGTATGCAAGATGTTTAGAAGCAACAGCTTCCTTGCATTTTCGGTCAAACCAAGGCTTGCCATTGGAAGGGCATTTCTTCGAAAAAGGGACGTAAGCCTCCATACCGGCCAAAATACCATCGGAAACCTTCCTGGCGCAGTCAGATGGGTCGTCGGATCGAAAACAAACGACTAACCAAGTAGTACTACCATGGATCGTATTTGTATTTCTGATTAAGATTAATAAAAAATGTTTGTGATAGGATATTATTCAACTTATATGAAAGTATGCGTGAAATTTTAAAATGTAAAAATATTCTAAATAAGGACCTAGAACCTATTATTCACAGTTCTCTGTATGGCTTAAGATACTGGAATTAAACCTACGTATGGTAGGTTTTTAGTAGTTTTTAATCATAGATCATTTGCTGATATTTTGTGTGCTATAATAGAAATGATATTTGAAGTTGCATTTTACTGGAAACTAGTTTACAATATAAATGAAGACTATATACTATATATACATATTATTGGAATATATACTACATTTTTCATTCCATAGATAATGAACCAAAAGGGCCAGAAGTTCATCGCTTTATAAATTGATCGCAAAAAGGGGAATATTGCCTGGTTTAATCAAAACATAGAGCTCCCGGAATTCGACTTTGATAATTAACTCATTTTCCGACATTAGCGTTAATTTCTCAAAGTTCATACGGGTTCATTATTTAACAGTTGTCGGCTGATGGGGCGGCGTTAGCTCCGATTCTTTGGAAGGCGTCATTTTTCAATAGCCATTATACAGTTTAATATTTTCACGTATAATCGTAATCGATATTCTCACAGTAATAAGTTATTTTAATTAAATAATTAAATTAATATTCTCGCAGATAAAGCATTGTAATCAGAGCTTTTTTGTTACTTCCTTTATTAAAGGGATTCATGAAAAAATCACTCTCCGGGATTTCTGCACCTTTTAGGATCTCTTGATCACAAAAAACATTTTCTATTTGCGTTAGTGTATCGGTCAGGTGATATTGCCCTGTTAACATGATAACTCTCGAATGAAATGAGATATCGATTTCGACATTGGTACACATATAATATTTATAGTGGGGGAAAGAATAAAAGGATCGATACACATTTTGTAGTTCTGTTAGTATTTTTTAGTTTTTTATTGATTTTTATATTAATACTAAAGCATTGATGGTCTGTACAAAAACCACATTTATATTTTTCTTTGTTGCGACCCTAAACTGTACTGAATTTCTGCTTTACCGTGAGTTGACTTTTCCCAAACCTTGATAGCTATGTGTGTGTGTATATTTCTAGTCATACCTATGTGGTCAAGTTTATGTCCAATTTTTAATGTACCTTTAAGGTATATATTTAATAACATATATTCAAAATTATAAGGAACGGTAAAATTAAGAAAATTTTAGTGAATTAGGTGCTTAGTAAAACTGAATTTGAGAAATTTAGAAACTTCTCTTGAGATGTTCGAAAAAAGGGAGGTCTCAACGGTTTCCCAAAGCTCCTCGTTTGAGGACAAGCCAACCTCTAAACCACTTCTTCATTTCTCGGGAAAGGTAGAACTTCCTTAGGCTATATAGAGAGTGATCAAACATTTCCCATTTGCATCTTGTTAGTAGTTTTTTGGTCAGTGCAGCACCATATTGTGGGGCAGTCTCACGAAAGAAGTCGACACCTGAAGTAAGCATACTTCTCTGTTTGTTTTGGTTGACTCCTTGTAATCTTGTCAACGTCTCACAGTATGGAATCCACTCTACAGCGTTGCAGATGATAGTACGCTTATCTCAATATTAACTTTGAGCGCACGAACATCGGCTAGTCATTAAAATATCTGCACGCAGCAGGAGATCGTTCAATTTAACAAAGACCTGGAAGAAATTCTATCTTGGGGTGATAGTAACCAAGTAGAATTTAGCGCTACAAAAACCTAGGCGGCAGTTTTTTCTAAAAAAGTTAGCTTTGCTGAACCCGACATAGTTATGTCGGGGCACTTCCTTCCTTTAGCAACGTTACTCAATTTGCTGGGTGTTAATTTGGGAGCAAATATGTCTTAGCGTAAACATGTTGCAAGTATAGCAAGTAACTTTGATTCGGTGGAACATCGAAGAACAGTTGACGACTTGAGCCTGTCATATTAGTATTTCAATGAATAGTGTTCGATGGATGTAGCTCGCTTAATTCCTCTCAGAGCAGTGCATACTAGAAATATACGTCGCGGTAATACTTTACAACCGTATGAGATTCAGCTCGTTACTGTTCGTACAACCCTTTTCAAGCAGTCTTTTATATGGAGAAACTCATCCCTTTGGAATAATTTGCCCAGGACTGTGTTTCGGACCGAGGACAATTTATAGCGATTCAAGACCAATGTGAATTGCTTTTTCCGCACACGTGTCGCTCCTGTAGCGCTTTAGGGATTTCCCTGCAGCACGTGCATGCGTGTGCGTAGACTGTTGTTCCTGCTGGCAGAAATGGATCACATTAACACTGCGTAACTTGCACTTGGCGAGAAAAGCGATTTTTTTTTATGGGTCTAGCACACGTGCTGCAGGGAAGTCCCTAAAGCGCTTCAGGAGCGACACGTGTACGGAAAAAGCGATTCACGTTGATCTTGAATCGCAGTACTCGGTGGGAAACACAGTCCTGGGTAAGCCATTCCAAAGAGATGATGTTCTATATATAAAAGACTGCTTGAAAAGCGTTGTATGAGGAGTGACAAGCTGAACCTCATATGGATGTGAAGTATCAGCGCGACGCGTACTTCTAATATGCACCGCTCTGGGAGGAATTAAGCGGGCTACATCCTTCGAACACTCTCCATGAAAATACTTGTAGAATAGACTCAAATCGCCAACCGTTCTTCGATGTTCCAGCGAATCAAGGCCGCCGGTCAGTTCTGGGTATCCAATCAGACGAACAGCCCTTCTCTGAACAGAATCCAACAAATGCAGTGTATGTTTGGGAGCGGAGCCCCAAACATGGGAGCAGTATTCCATAGTTGGTCGAATTTGAGCTTTGTAAAGAATTAACAGTTGTTGGGGAGTGTAAAGCTTTTTGGTTCGAAATAATATTCCTAACTTTTGAGAAGCTCTTCTTGCTATGCCTGCAATATGTTCATGCCAGGACATATTTGCTTCCAAATTCACGCCCAACAAATTGAGTGACGATGCTAGGGGAATGGAGTGCCCCGACATAACTATGTCGGGTTCAGCAACATTTTTAGAAAAAACTGAACGATCTCCTGCTGTCTGCGGATATTCGCCTGAGTAGCCGATGTCCGAGCGTTCAAAGAGAATGAAGAGATAAGCGTACTGTCATCTGCAAAGCTGTAGATTGGATTCCTGGTCTTTTCCAGCAGATCGTTAATGTAAATGAGAAAGAGAGTAGGATAGAGTATGGAGCCTTGGGGTACACACAGTAAAGGCATTAGAAAGAAATCCGTCGACTGCGACTCGCGAGGAACGCACTCTAAGGAAACATGAGAGCCACAAACTTTTCAGACATACCATTAGAGCGTAGCTTAGCCAACAGTCCATCGTGCCAAACACGGTCGAATGCCTTGGATATGCCAAGAGCAACCGCTCGAGATTCTCCAAAGTGTTCAATTGCGCTGTTCCAAACAGGTGTTACATAAGTCAGAAGATCTCCTGTTGATCTATGTTTACGAAAGCCATATTGGTGATCGCTAATAATGTTGAATCCTTCAAGGTATTTTAGAAGATGCTGATTGACAGCCTTTTCCATGAATTTCCATATTATTGAAAGCAGTGCGACTAGTCGGTAGTTGTTTGGCAAGGCCTTCTTGCCTTTTTTAGGTATCGGCTGAACTGTGGAGTATCGGCTGAACTGTGTGTGTGCCTGACAGGTTTACTCGCGGCAGTCAAGTTTCAACTGGCAAGGTAACTTTGGCGATGGTAGGGAGGAGCGGCGCAGTAAATATCAGTCATTCTCTACGATGCTCTTTGTCTGATCTATAAACTGGTCACTTTGCTGTGCGTTCGGCGGTCAAAAAAAAACCTCCGTCTATTACTTTATGTGCGAACTTATTATATATATATATATATATATATATATATATATATATATATATATATATATATATATATATATATATACGAGGCTGGTTTGAAAATCCAACACAGTCCGTGCAAAGTCCGAGAGATGGCACCACCGGCGCGTATCGAGGTCATGTTTAGTTAGTAGCATCTCTTGAATGAACGCACACCAAGTTTCAGCCATATTGGTCTATTTCTTTGTGTTTGGCATTCGTGTGAATCAAGGAAGTCGAGTGATTTTCAAGAAATGGACGAAAAAGAATTTCGTGTGGTGATTAAACATTACTTTATGAAAGGCAAAACGCCTCAGGAGACTAAAGAGAAGCTTGATAAACATTATGGTGACTCTGCACCTTCGATTAGAACAGTTTATAAGTGGTTTCAAAATTTTCGGACTGGCCATATGGGCACAAGTGACGCTGAACGTTCTGGACGGCCTGTGGAGGTTACGACTCCAGAAATCATTGATCAAATCCATGATATGGTGATGGATGACAGAAGGGTTAAGGTGCGTGAGATTGCTAGTGCTGTGGGCATCTGGACTTAATGGGTACATAATATTTTGCATAAACATTTGGACATGAGAAAGCTATCCGCAAGATGGGTGCCGCGATTGCTCACGCTTGACCAAAAACGGAATCGTGTGAAGTGTTGCAAGGATGGTTTGCAGCTGTTCCAGAAGAATCCGGAGAACTTTAAGCGTCGTTGCGTCACTGTGGATGAACCATGGATACATTACTATACTCTTGAGACCAAACAACAATCTAAACAATGGGTTACCAAGGGGGAATCTGCACCAAAAAAGGTGAAGACCGTTCCTTCGGCCGGAAAGGTTATGGCGACTGTCTTTTGGGATTCGCAAGGGATAATCCTCATCGACTATCTGGAAAAGGGTAAAACTATTACAGGTGAATATTATTCATCGTTATTGGACCGTTTGAAAACCGAGCTGCAAGAAAAACGCCCGCGATTGGCCTACAAGAAAGTCTTTTTCCACCACGACAACGCACCAGCACACACCTCACTCAGCAGTTGTGGTCGCAAAATTAATGGAAATAGGATTCCAACTCGTTTCACATCCCCCCTATTCTCCAGACTTGGCTCCCTCGGACTACTATTTGTTCCCCAATTTGAAGAAATGGCTGGCGGGACAAAGATTTTATTCAAACGAGGAGGTGATTGCAGACACTAATGGATATTTTGCAGACTTGGACAAATCCTATTATTCGGAAGGGATCAACAAACTAGAACATCGTTGGACGAAGTGTATAAGCCTAAAAGGAGACTATGTCGAAAAATAAAAAAGGTTTACCCCAAACACATAAGTAGTTTTTATTTTTGCACGGACTTTTCAAACCAGCCTCGTATATATGTAGTAGTACCATAAAGGAAATACCAAAGTAAAATTATCAGGACCGACATTAAGAGAAAATGAAGGATGTCATTTCTGAGAACATACAAATTTGGTTCATATTTTATTTATTAAGAGCGTGATTTGAAAATTTCCAGCGCTGGGCCCGGCAGGCATTTCGTTAAATTAATAATGAACGAGGCAGAATAGAGGGCGAAGGGCGAGAGAATGCTGACCGCCATAGCATAGAGCAGATGGCATCGAATGTACTGGCGCTACAAAGTGGTTTATATGGGGGAAAACATAATTTTATTAGTATCCAGCTGAACACTGTCCGCAGCGAGGTTCACAGTTTTGTATTTTTAAAATAACTCTTCGTGTTGAGAGATAATATTTTCACTACTTGGACCTTATAATTACTGTAATTCTTTACTTTCCTTACTAAGTAGTAGATCACGAAAAACGTAGTTTTCGATTTTCGTTGGTTCGTTAATCTGTCCGTCTGTTGGTACGATAACTCACCAATTCAATTTCAAATTTGGAACACACATAACACTTGGGGTAGAAAGAAAACTTTTTTTTATTGAATTTTGATATTTAATTTCAAAATCCTGTCAAATATGAAATAAATTGAATCGATTGAAAATTTGTATTAATATCTCAAATAATGTTAGCCACTGGCTGTATCCGGAACAGTCCAAGCCAAAATAAAATTTAAAAAAATCTGAAATAAGAGTACTTTGTAGTAAGAAAAATATGGATGAAAAATACCTAAGGAAATAATTTTTTTCGGTACTTTCAAGTGATGCTTGACGATTATTCTAAAATTCCATTAAATGATTTTCAACAAATATCAAAATAATCATTACTGACTAATAATCGTAGGATGTTTAATTTGGGCTAACTATGTTAACTATATATTGATAGAATTGGGCTTAGTTACATGAATTTCCTGGAATATCCAATAACAATGAAAGCTTGCCATTTTGTCGGTTTCCAGTTTTTAATGGCACATATATTCTATATGTCCTTAGCAACAGTTAGTTCAGGTGGACTACCCCTGGCAACCGCGAGCCAGACCGTCAATGATTTGCTTATTGTTTGCTCGGGGGAGCGAGTCGCTATATCATACATCAGTTTTGACGCGGTTTGTATTTGCATTTGCATTTCATACTAGAGAAATTCAATAAGCTTTAAACATTACCACGTGAACTACCTTATTGTTTACATCCCTTGCTAATATATATATATATATATATATATATATATATATATATATATATACTAGCCGGGCCCGCGGCTCCGCTCGCGTGGTCTTGATTCACTACTATCGTCACTGCTTATTCCTTATGTTACCCAACGTAATAAAATATCTCCCATTATTTCTCCTTATCTCCCAATATTTCTCCTTATTTCCCATTATCTCTACATAATTTCCATTATCTAGGCTTATCTCTGCTCATCTCCCATTATTTCTCCTTATCTCCCATTATTTCTCCTTATCTCCCATTATCTCACCTTATTTCCCATTATCTAGGCTTATCTCGACTTATCTCCCATTATTTCTGCTTATCTCGCATTATTTCTCCTTATCTCCCATTATCTCACCATAACTCCCATTATCTAGACTTATCTCTGCTTATCTCCCATTATTTCTTCTTATCTCCCATTATCTCACCTTATCTCCCATTATCTGGGCTTGTATCGAATTATATAGAACATATGTATAAATTTATAAAAACACGTAAATCGGATAAGTGGTTCTCGAGTGATAAGCGCACTAATGGACAGACAGACAGATAGAGAGACGTTGCATTTTATATATATATTGTATTCTTTGCTACATGATATTGTTCCATATTTAATGCTTTAGGGAGTGTATTGCAAGAGAACGCGCTAGCGGCAAACTTTTCTCCGACTTGATTCACTATTATCGTCACTGCTTATTCCTTATGTCACCTAATAAAATATATCCTATAACCTGGCCAGAGAACATACGTATGTTTAAAAAAAAAAAGCACGTAAATCGGATAAGTGGTTCTCCAGTGATAAGCACACTAACGGACGGACAGACAGACAGACAGACAGACAGACAGATGGACAGAGAGACATTGCATTTTATATATATATATATATATATATATATATATATATATATATATATATATATATATATATATATATATATATATATTATAGATATTCTCTGCTACATAATATTGTTCCATATTTAATGGTTTGGACTGTGTATTGCAAGAGAACGCGCTAGCGGCAAACTTTGTCCGACTTCATTTACTATTATTGTCACTGCTCATTCCTTATGCTACCTATCGTAATAAAATATAACCAATAACGTGGCCGGAGAACATATGTATGTTTTAAAAAAAAAGTACGAAAATCGGATAAGTGGTTCTCCAGTGATAAGCGCACTAACGGACAGACAGACAGATATTCTGGACTGACAATTATGAACAAATTTAGAGCACGAGCAATCATGGATTACCAAGTAAAGTCAAGTTATGAGTAATTAAAAGACGTATAAAATTCATAAATAGGCCAATTTTGTATTTAATGGTTAGTTTTTGTTATGCACCTTATTTTTTTGACGTATAAATTGCATATATATTCAAACCCAACAATTTTGAACAATCTTAGACCATATAAGAATATGCTCGACCACGTAAACTTTAGTTATGAGCAATTTAAAAGGCGCATGAAATGCACAAATAGGCCAAATTTTATATTTAATGGTTATTTTACGTTGCGCACTTTATTTTTTTGAAATATAAATTATATAGATATCCAGAACTGAAAATTTGTAACATTCCTAGACCACGTGGTTGGGCGACTAAGTAAACTCAAGTTATCAGCAACTAAAGACGTATAAAATGGGTCAAATTTCGTATTTATTGGTTACTTTAAGTTGCGCACCTCATTTTTTTATGTATAAATTACATACATATTTAGGACTGACAATTTCGATTAAACTTAGAATTAAAATTTAATTGAACTTAGTATAATTAAAATCTGGCGGTATGACATGCGCAAATGTGCCAAATTTCGTATTTAACGTAATTTTTCGAATAGAGTAATAAAATAATTATCAAATTGTAATCAATAATCAATAGTTTCGAAAAAATAATTAATACATTATTTTCGTAAATAAGTATCATGAATAAGTAGTTTAGTTATATACTTTTTTAACCACCAATCCGGAGATTTGCAAGGTCACCCCAAATCCGCCGTTGGGTCTTCCGACCATAAACTGCTTTCGACATCGAGTGTCCTACCAGTCAGTGACAGAGAGGCGCCTAAACCGCGCAAAATTTGGCATTACAAATCTGCTAAATGGGAAGATCTCACGGAATATTTTCGAACTTTCCCTTGGTTAGACCGTTTGTTTTCGATCCGACGACCCATCTGACTGCGTCAGGGAGGTTTCCGATGTTATCTTAGCTGGTATGGAAGCTTACATTCCATTTTCGAAGAAATGTCCTTCTAACGGCAAGCCTTGATTTGACCGAAAATGCAAAGAAGCTGTTGCTTCTAAACATCTTGCCTACTGACAATGGCGTGAAAATCCTAACACCATAAATCGTAACACCTTTGTTCGTGCCCGGAACAGATGCAACGGAATTATCGACGAAACTAAGTAGGCACATAATCAGCGAATTAGAAACAAACTTCTCGCTTGTCCCAACAATCCCAGGTCCTTTTGGTCAGTCGCTAAGGCAGTTGGTCAAAATTTCACCAAATCCACCATACCACCACTCACACGGCTAGATAGTTCCATTTCAACGACCCCTATTGAGAAAGCAAACTTGTTGGCCGAACTGTTTGCTTCACATTCTACTGCCGATTTCCAAGGAAAAATACCACCTACTATTCCCATAGTGCAGTCAAGGATGCCCGATGTTGTCTTCAGACAGCATGTCATAAAAATGTATTTTAATGAAGCTAGACACCAAAAAAGCTTCGGGCGCTGACGGAATACCTACCATAGTTCTCAAAAACTGTGCAAGGGAACTAACACCAGTTTTTTGTAGACTTTTCAACCTATCCTACAGAAAGGGAACATTTCCTTCCTGCTGGAAATGTGCCACAGTTCAGCCGATACCAAAAAAGGCAAGAAGACCTTGCCAAACAACTACCGACCAGTCGCACTGCTTTCAATAATATCGAAAGTCATGGAAAAGGCTGTCAATCAGCATCTTCTAAAATACCTTGAAGGATTCAACATTATTAGCGATCACCAATATGGCTTTCGTAAACATAGATCTACGGGAGATCTTCTGACTTATGTAACACATGTTTGGAACAATGTAATTGAATCCTGTGGAAAATCTCGAGTGGTTGCTCTTGATATATCCAAGACATTCGACCGTGGCTGGTATGACAGATTGTTGACTAAGCTTCTCAAAAGTTGGGAATATTATTTCGAACCAGAAAGCTTTACACTCCACAACAACCGTTAATTCTCTACAAAGCTCAAATTCGACCAACTATGGAATACTGCTTCCATGTTTGGGGCTCCACTCTGAAACATACACTGCATTTTTGGACTTTGTTAAGAGAAGGGCTGTTCGTCTGATTGGAGACCGAGAACTGACTGGCGGCTGGAACATCGAAGAACGGTTGGCGATTTGAGTCTATTCTACAAGTATTTTCATGGAAAGTGTTCGAAGGATGTAGCCCGCTTAATTCCTCCCAGAGCGGTGCATGTTAGAAGTACACGTCGCGCTGATACTTCACATCTGTATGAGGTTCAGCTTGTTACTCCTCGTATAACGCTTTTCAAGCAGTCTTTTATATGGAGAACATTATCCCTTTGAAATGGCTTACCCAGGACTGTGTTTCCCAATGAATACAATTTACAGCGATTCAAGAACAGCGTGAATCGCTTTTTCCGCACACGTGTCGCTCCTGTAGCGCTTTAGGGACTTCCCTGCAGCACGTGTGCTAGACCCATAAAAAAAAAAACAGAAATCTATAAAATGTCACCTTATCGCTAAACGTCTTTTAATTGCTTATAACTTGAGTTGAGTTGGACGTCCATAGTTGCACATGGCCTAAGATTATTTGAAATTCTCAGTCCTGAATATCTATGCAATTTGTTTCTCGAAAAATAATGTCTGCAGCGTAAAGTAACCTTTAAGTTTGAAATTTGGCATATTTGTCCATTTTAAACGTCTTTTAATGGCTCATAATTTGGGTTTACTTGGTCGCCCCGTGGTCGCACGTGGTTTAAATACTAAAATTGGCAGTTCTACATATCTATGCATTTGAAACTTCAAAAACGTAATGTTTTCAAGGTACAATTATGTTTGTATCCTGTAAAATATACAATCCAGTG
Organism: Pachyrhynchus sulphureomaculatus; assembly: GCA_019049505.1. Taxonomy (NCBI): domain Eukaryota; kingdom Metazoa; phylum Arthropoda; class Insecta; order Coleoptera; family Curculionidae; genus Pachyrhynchus; species Pachyrhynchus sulphureomaculatus. The sequence goes on along the minus strand of CM032450.1, from coordinate 51,469,636 downwards.
TCGTTACCAATAAAATGGGCTTTAGCACCCTCTAAACCTTAATAATTTTATGCCAAAATTTCAGAGAACTCTATTTACATGTAATAGAAGATTTTTCGTTGGTAGCACCGTCAAATAAAGAAACTTTTTTTTTGTAGTCCCTCTAATATGCATATATATATATATATATATATATATATATATATATATATATATATATATATATATATATATATATATATACTCCTGGACAAAATTAACGCAACAATATATTAAATAATAAAATCTCTATAATGAATTAATTTTAATAATTTTTTATGAACATTGGTTACACTAAAAGTTAGAAAAAACTTATTCGGATACTTTAGAAGTGAATTAGCTACCAAATTTCTCTATAAGATTCGAATTAAAAATATTCTTAAGACCTAATAACAAAATCGTTGAAATTATGTAATAATGAAAAAAATAAACTGGGACACTAGTAGCAAAATTAATGGTGTAACTAGGACACTAGTAGCGTGTGTTGCCTTCTCGACTTCGGATGACAGCGTTTATGCCCCTGGGCATGCTTCTAATTAAATTTTGGATAAAATCTTGAGGAATTTGCTCCCATTCTGTGATAACTGCATTTTCAAGTTCCCTCAGGTTTCTAGGTGCAGGTATATGAAGTTTCACATTTTTCTTAAGGTGATCCCATACATGTTCTATCGGATTCAGATCCGGGCTTTTTGGTGGCCATTGCATAATCGGTATATCAACTTGATTAAGATAATCGAGTACCTCCCTAGCCACGTGAGGTCAAGCGTTGTCTTGCATAAACAGGAAATTGGGCTTTACAAAATGACCGAAAGGCATCACATGTTCTATTACAATATTCTCAAGATAGTAGTCAGCATTCATGGATCTCGTACGGACAAGAACTAACTCTGTGCGAGCATCAAAGCAGATGCCACCCCAGAACATAACAGAGCCACCGCCGAATGGAATCGTTGCAGAGATATTGCAAGGAGCAAACCTCAAAGCTCTCTCCTGGTCTTCGCCATACTCGCTCACGACCATCTGGATGTTTTAGACTAATCCTAGTTTCATCTGTGAAGAAAACTTGTTTCCAATCATCCACAGACCAGTTTTCGTGATTTCGAGCAAAACGTAACCTGGCAACTCTGTTCTCTCTAGTAAGCAAGGGCGTAGTGGCTGGTATCCTACTGTTTAATAATCCAGCTTCATTTAACCGTCTTCTAACTGTTTTAGAAGAAATTGTGACATTGTAAACAGCTTCGAGTTCGTTTCTTATTATAGAACTAGTGACAGTCCTGTTTCTTAAAGCATATTGTCTTATAAAACGTTCATCTAGGTCGCTAGTGCATCATTTTCGCCCTTGCCCTAGCCTTCTAGAATAAGTTCCTACTTCATTCAAGTGTCTTACCATACGACTTATTGTGGAACGATGTTTGCCTAACAAATTGGCAACATAACTATGACAATATCCCTCGTCCAATAAAACTGAGGCTCGCACTACCTCGTGTTCAGTTAAATTCCTTGTTCGATTCATTTATCTAATTCTTCGCGGTCAAAAATAAAACAGTCTACCACAAAAACGTATTACTTTGAAAAAGGAAACAATTTATAAGCTTACTTTTAAAGAAAATCTATCGCATTATTACAAAAAATTGTTTATCTTCTAAAAAATTCTTTAAAACTGTAAATCTAAAGGAATTGTTTTGATTTCTGTCATGAACAACGAAACAAAATATGCATAGCATATATTTATATATATATATATATATATATATATATATATATATATATATACATATATATATATATATATATATATATATATATATATATATATATATATATATATATATATATATATAATTTAATGTGTGTTAACTGAATGAATAATAAGTAGAATGTCACAAAAATGTAAAAAACATAATTTTGAATGACTAATTTCAATATACCATCGAAAATTACGGTTACTTAAAAACAGTTTATTTAGCTTTTTTAAAACGAGCTCGATTCTGTGTGCCAATAATAAGTTCATTTGCATTTTTGGCGTTCGAACAAAGTTGAATAAAGCCGCTGGGGCTTTGCTTTCGACATACGTACCCTCTTTTAACTGCCATTTTAATTTTATATATTGCTGGCTTAAACGCTAAAACGCAGTTGACAATAATTATAACTTTTGGACTTAGGGACGAAACGACGTATTAAAAATAGACAGTGTTAGCTAAGTGAGATATTTCGATTTTATTCTTTTTTCCCTGTCTAATTTACATTTTTCAACGTAAAATAAATCACTATTGAAGGATGCATCTTAGATAGTATACATATAGTCGGATATATTCCGAGATTTTTGCATTTTTCATGGTATCTGAAGGGATTTATTTACTGTGCAGAAGGGAAATAACCTCTCCAAATTCTACTATGTCAAATGTTATAGTTTTCGAATTAACTAATATTCCTCAGCTATGTCATATTGTTTTTAGTGTTCCGTACGGAACACTTATAAGATTACTTCGGTGTCTGTCAGTCTGTCTGTCTGTCACACCCGATTTTCTCCGAAACTATTTGACATAGAAAGGTGAAATTTGGTAATAATATAGAAAGTGATGGCCTCATCAGAGTCATGTAGTTTTGAGAATTAAATTTTGACTTAAGGGGTTAGTTTTGGGGGGGTGAAGTCGGAAGCGAAAAAAAAATTTTTTTACTAGGTCATCGAGTGTGGTGTCAAATGAAAGCTTGTGAAAACACGAGTAAATATATATACATATATATATATATATATATATATATATATATATATATATATATATATACTCGTATATAATGTAATACTTGCGCACACTTTTCTTCGTATTACTTTTAAAAAATCGCTGTCCCCTAACTTATCTCGAAAAGTACTGATCAAAAAATTTTGAAAAAATTCTGGAATATTCTCCAAGGGGTATAGATTGAACGAAAATTATCACGAGTGCATTACCTTTAATAATTTATTTGGTACATAAAAAAAACAAAATTTCAAGGTCACCAGTTTTCAGTAAAGATTGGAAACAAACTTTGTTGAAAACTTATTTGGGGTGTGTTTTGTGAAGTCACTGATCATTTTATACCACCCTAACAAAATTTTTTATTTTAAAAACAATCAACGTACGGAACACTAATTGTGCAAGTTCAACTTGCACTTGACCGGTTTTTTTAAGTTGATATATTATTTTAAAGATTGACGCCAACATCTAAAAATGGAAAATAAATTTGATTTGTGTTCCAAAATAGTATTTTCTCAGGTCAACCGCTATCGATATTGTATATCTCAAGAAATCTATTGGTAAATAATGCTCTAAGCAATATTAGTGTTCATTAGCTTGATATTTCAAATTGGTAGCCATTATTAATCAATAAGCTATCAAATGTAAACAAATATAAGAACAGGAGATTACCGGTGGCGCACGGTTTAGCTATCTCTGGAGCTATAATAAAGTTACACTGAAAGTGGTTTCACTTGATATATCCAAGACATTTGACCGTGCTTATCACGACGGATTCTTGTCTGGGCAGAAAGCGTTCTTTATAAGTGGGAGTCGACGGATTTCTTTCTATCAACGTCGGTGTACCCCAAGGCTCCATACGGTTTCCTATTCTCTTTCGCGTTTACATTAACTATCTGCTGGAAAGGAGCAGAAATCCAATCTACAGCTTTGCAGATAACAGTACGCTTATTTTCTCATACACTCTGAATGCTCGAACATCGGCTACTCACGCAAGTATCCGACAGCAGAAAGTCGTTCAACTTACAAAGATCTGGAAATATTATGTCGAATTGTTAATTTTGTACAAAGCTCAGATTCGACCAACGATGAAATACGGCTCCCATGTTTGGGGTTCTACTCTCAAATATACTCTGTATTCGTTAGATTCTATACAGAACAGACCTGTTTGCCTGATTGGAGATTTCCCAGCAACCTTGATTCCTTTGAACATCGAAGAAGGGTTGGCGAATCTATTCCATAAGTATTTTCATAGACTGTTCTATGGATGTCGCCCCCTTAATTCCGTGTTTTACAAGCTTTCATTTGACACCCCGCTTGATGACCTGGTAATTTTTTTTTCGCTTCTTTACCCCCAAAAACTTTTAAATTTAATTTTCAAAACTACACGGCTCTGATGCAGCCATTAATTCCTATATTTTGCCAAATTTCAACTTTCTATGTCAAATTGTTTCGGAGAAAATCGGGATACGGAACCCTAAAAATCATGTTTAGCTCTAGTTTGCAAGTTATATACCAGATTATATATATATATATATATATATATATATATATATATATATATATATATATATATATATATATATATATTAGAGTGACCGGATCTCATAGAGGGGAAAAAAATGTCGGAATCTTGTTCGTCTGGACCCCACAAAACGATTCCCCTTTCCAAATATTGAGATAGCCGAAATTTGAGCTCGATTAAACGACGTTAACCTGTGCTGCTCGTCGCTCAAAGTTTGAAAAAATCCAAATTTTTGGCCAAAAAGCTGACATATGGAGCCATAACTCCAGAACGGTAAATAATAGAAAACACGCTTAATATCTCAAAAGAAAGCTAATATTGTTCTTCAAAATTTATATTCTATACATAATTGTTGTTATTTTAAGTCAAACCGAGTTACAACAGCCTTAGCCCCAAAAACGTGACCTGGTACCACTAGGAGCATACTTCGTATATTTTGTTATTAAGTGATAAATTTTGCTTTTTTTTGGTATATTTTTGAGTTTAAAGTAGAAATATAATAAAAAAACAAGTAATACTGATAAGTCTAATGACATTTTTTATTTTAAAATATAAAAATTAGGTATATAATACATACAAAACAGACACAGAAAAGATACAGACGTAGTACCTACATGAGTTTATAATTTTACATAGTTATCTAATCTATTCTAGAGCTTTTGTTAAAGTAGTTTTTGAAACGTCAGGATATAATGCTCGGCATTTACTTACAACTTGCGGGACATATTGCTTTTGGTCTTCATCTTTTGTCAGAAGGTCGTTAAAGTCGGTTATTAATTTAACACCACGCTCAGCCATATCATTAACTACTTTTAATGTTTTGATAATTTTCAATCCTTCTTGGAAGTCATTATTTTGAGGCCAGGTGTTTGGATGTTGTCTTAGGAAATCTGTTTTTATATTAAATTGGTCAAAGAATGTAAACGTTTCTTTGGTAAGTAAATTTACCAATCCTCCATCAACTACCTCTTTTAAGTTTTCTTTCCTAACTATTGGATTTACAACCCTAGCGTGCTGTGATGGTTCATCTGTGCTACTGAGCAATTTATTAGCCATTAACAACTTTTCATCGTCTGTAATGGTGGGATCAAAAAACGATAATCCCACCAACTTTGCATTCAAATACCACAAATGGTTCGAAAATTTGGTCAGGGCTATTTCTGCAATGTCGTTGTCACATTCTTTATAGTCTAACAGACTATGCAAAATACCTAAATCTTGCTTTGGTGCAAGATGAGCTTTTGGAGCATTGAACCAAGCTTTACAATAAATTTTAACTAGGAAAACAGAAATGGCACGCGCAGAACTTTCTTCTTCTTTAGACATCTTAAATTGACGACGAAAAATGAACATTTTTAAGCAGTAAATAGCCTTTGCCATCCACCTAGCGTAATGAATGGCTCCTGGAGTTCTAAAACCCACAACATTGCCGTCTAGTGATCCAACAAATACGAGAACCAACTGCAATAGCTCCTTGTAGTCGTCTCTGGGGTGGCTCTCAGTTAATTTGGTCTCGAATTCAGCAGTAACATTTGCAATTACTTCTGGAGTTAGCTGCTTTTGTATTAGATTGTCACTGATACCTGTGTCGTATTTTCCTTTGTCTATCTTGGGCCACGCAGTGAGGAATCTCTTGAAAATGTCTGGATGAGGTCCAGTGGTTGATCCCATTTTTGTGTCGAATACGCCTCTTAACAGAATTTCCAAGATATGGTGACGGCAAGCTAGGTATAACAATTCTCTTCCTAACATTTGCTCCAATATGACGCATGCTCCTTTGAGTCTTCCCGTGTTGGATGCTGTAGTGTCGAAGCACATCGCCTTGACGGTGTTGAGAAGACCCCATTCATGTAGGCATTCATATACGGCTACGGCTTGCTCCTCTCCAGAGCTGTTTGCTGTTACAGGAACTCCCAGCAGCTGTTTCTTTTCGCCATATGAAATAGCTATAGCTATTCGCTCACATTGTTCATTTTTTAAAACACCCGGTAAAAGTTTACCGTTCCAATGGACAACCACGGGCTCTTTTTCAGGAATGTTTACTTTATCAAAAATTTTTTTATTATATTGTTCTCTGAACATTTGCCTTCTATCATGTAATAAAGTTTTCGAGACTTTGTACTCAAGAGGGTCAAGGTTTAGTGCTTCTAGAGTAGCTATTAAAATTCTCGTGGCATTTCTGTCGGATACCTTACATCGATCTAATAAAATGGACAATTTCATGTTTAAAATCTCTTTAACGCCCCTTGCAAATGAAACTTTCATCCTCTTGCTCTCAGATGGTCCTGGATCTTCTGCAGCTTCTTCAGGGATGTCCATGTCCTCCAAGCTCTCAAGTTCCTGGTAGATGCTGTCCTCTTCAGTGTCTTAAAATAACTTCACTAGATAATTGTTCGATCTAACCAGCTCAAAGGCACTTTAGAAACTAAACTGAATAAATAAAAGGTCGGTTGTACGCTGAAGTAAAATCACCATCCCTAAAATAGAAATTAGATTCACCCTCCTTTTTACCTGTCAAACGGGTCTTTCTTTGGTAAACTAGTCAGGTAATCCCCATATAATAAAAGATTAAATTTGAACAAAAGGCTCTTTATGTTTGAAAATTGAGTTCCAAAATACTTTTTAACAAAAAAATGTTAATTCCGAGACACATTATGTAAAAACTCGTAAAATTCTTAGAATACTCCCAAACTGGCTCCTACTGGTACCAGGTCACGTTTTTGGGGCTAAAGGCTGTTGTAACTCGGTTTGACTTAAAATAACAACAATTATGTATAGAATATAAATTTTGAAGAACATTAGCTTTCTTTTGAGATATTAAGCGTGTTTCTATTATTTACCGTTCTGGAGTTATGGCTCCATATGTCAGCTTTTTGGCCAAAAATTTGGATTTTTTCAAACTTTGAGCGACGAGCGGCACGGGTTAACGTCGTTTAATCGAGCTCAAATTTCGGCTATCTCAATATCTGGAAAGGGGAATCGTTTTGTGGGGTCCAGACGAACAAAATTCCGACCTCGAATAACGAACCCGTTTATAGTGAATTTCCGGTTAAAACGAACTATGTTATAATGCACGAAAAAACTTCTATAAGACCAATGCAAATTTTTATCGGTTGTAACGAGCTTTCGGATAAAGCGAACGAAATTTGGATACTTTGTGTCCGTTTATAGCGAACTTGCCACTCCCTGTGCTCGATATTGCGCGACTTGATCTAGGGAATTCACCAAAACTCGCTGGGAACTCCTATTCTACTTGTTTCCGTCGCGTCGCTAGTTCGAGCAGTATTATTTTCAATTCACTTGTTGTGTTATGCGGTTCTAATGTATATTTGATCAAAGTAGCAAAGTGAATGTTTAAGTTTTTATTTTAAAATAAGTACACGAAAACGTAAAGTCTTTACTTTAAAAGGCAAACACGATATTATAAGAAAATAGAAAATAGTGTTAGACAAAGTGAGGTTTGCAAACAGTTGAATTTAACTAAATCTACGGTTTCTATCATATGGAAGAAGAGGCAAGAAATCTTCTATGAGATTTTGGCGAAACGTCGTGTAAATTCATTGTTAGACGAACGGATTGAAACCCGGAATTTTTTATGTATTACATTCCACTATCCGTGGAAACCTCTATTGTAACATATATATATATATATATATATATATATATATATATATATATATATATATATATATATATATATTATATATATATATATATATATATATATATATATATATATATATATATATATAATTTTAAAATAAATAATATTATAACACATGGGCTGAAAAGTCCCGGGCCTAACAAAGAAAACACGGTTTTTTTTGGTTCAAAATTAGCTTTATTCATCAACGTAATCTCCATCAAGAGCAACGCAGTCATTCCAGCGCCGCTCTAACATTTCAATACCACTTTTATAGAACGATTTATCTTTTGCCTCAAAATAGGCCTCAGTTTCAGCGATAACCTCTTCATTCGTGCGAAATTTCTTACCGGCGAGCATTTTTTTTCAGGTCTGCGAACAGCCAGTAGTCGCTGGGAGCCAAATCTGGCGAATACGGTGGATGTGGGAGCAATTCGAAGTTCAATTCATGTAGTTTTGCCATTGTTTTGATTGACTTGTGACACGGTGCGTTGTCTTGATGAAAGAAAATTTTTTTCTTTGCCATATGCGGTCGTTTCTTTGCAATTTCGGCCTTCAAACGCTCCAATAACGCTATATAATATTCACTGTTGATGGTATTTCCTTTCTCAAGATAGTCGATGAATATTACACCACGCACATCCCAAAATACCGAGGCCATAACCTTTCCAGCCGATTGTTGTGCTTTCGGGCGCTTTGGACGAGGTTCACCAGTTGCTGTCCACTCAGATGACGATCGTTTTGATTCCGGAGTGAAGTGATGGATCCATGTTTCATCCATTGTCACATATCGACGCAAAAATTCCGGTTTGTTACGTTTAAACATGGCCAAAACACTGCTCAGAATCATCAACACGTTCTTGTTTTTGATCAACAGTGAGCAAACGCGGCACCCACTTTGAACAGAGCTTTCTCATAGTCGAATGCTCATGCAATATAAAGCCAACACGTTCTTTTGATATCTTTACGATGTCAGCTAACTCATGCAACTTCACTTTTCGATCATTCAAAACGATTTTATGGATTTTTTTGATGTTTTCTGGTATTACCGCCTCATTTGGACGTCCACTGCGTTCTGCATCATCGGTGTCTCTACGACCACGTTTGAAGTCAGCAAACCAACGTTTTATTGTTGTTTCTGATGGAGCGGAGTCCCCATAACACTTTTCAAGCCATTGCTTCCCTTGAACGGTATTTTTTCCCATCAAGAAGCAGTGTAAAATTAAAACACGAAATTGTTTTTGATCCATTGTTTTGAAAATAACAAAAGTAGCGTCACTCTTAGCACAATAACTCACAAACTAATGAATAGAATATCATGAAATTTTCACAGCTGTCTTTTGAAGGTTAGTATTAACTGAAAAAAGGTGACTGCAATAAAACTAGCACCATCTATGTGTTAGGCCCGGGACTTTTCAGCCCATGTGTTATAGTATATTTTTATTGGCTAATAAACTAAATTTTTATTTATTTTTTAATCGTTTTTAAATATTATTTGGTAAACTAATTTATGTTTCAATATGCCGCACATTAATTTTACATTGTGTATACTAATTTAATATTACTTTTCCAGCGTAAACATCCAGTATGGCTTCAAGTTTTGTCCTTGTGGCAAATTGAAATTAATTTTTAATGAATCTTCAGGCAGTTTCATTTTAAAGTATGTTTGTGTACTGAAAAAGTAAATTCTCTGAAAAAATTTAAGTATATTGTTTTGTCATAGTCGAGGTATACAGGTAAAAAAAGCCAACTTAAGTATACTTATACATATACTTTCAATAATACGACAAACTAATCTTTTATTTATTGAAGAAAATAATGCCAAATTCTACAATACCGTACTAATTTTATTGTAATTTATTGGAACAAGTTGTAACTTTTGCCTAGCAACTGCAGCGAGCAAAGAGCGCTAGTCGCGCGATAAAGTAAAAAAAATGGTGGCAGTGGTCGCTTCAGAAATCGCTAGAACCACGCTGGCGGCATGACGCTTCTACGTAGACCCCTCCATATACACCGTCTCGTCTGTTTAAACAGTTTCCGGAATGATTCTTTCTCCGGCCTTTAAGCAGCGCCATCTGGTAAACAACAGGAAAGGCACTCACATCTGTAAACAACATATTTGCATTCAATCGGCCAGTTGTGATCAGTCAGTGCAGAGTAGTAGACGTTCGAATTGTATGTGTCGTAGACGTGAGTTACAGAATTGTGATAGAGCCGCAAGCAGTGATCAAATTTCATGTAAAGCTACGAAGAGATTTGAATCTTTGAAAAAAGCTTATGCTGATGATTGCTTATCGCGTTCACAAATGTTTAAATAATTTAAGCGCTTTAAAGAAGGACGGGAGTCGCTCGAGGATGATGTAACGTCAGGGCGTTCTAACACAAGTTTACCCGATGCGAACGTCTTAAAAATTCGTCATCTTCTACAAACTGACTGTTACACAGGCCAACAAAAAAAATATTTGTAAAAACCAATACAACTAAGTGTTCTGGGTACTGAAACCGTATCTGGTATCAGTTTTTTTGTATCACCCACAGTTCTCGACATCGATTAAATTTCAAAATAGGGAAAATTAAATAATTAAATTATAAATAATTAAATTAAATAAAAAATTTAAAAAAGGCCAGCCTAGAACCAAGCAATTCTGCTTTTTCCTTGGTCAAATCCAAATCTCTCACTAAATCATTTAACTCAGCTTGTGTAAAGAACTGTGGTTTTAAATTTTCTAGAGAACATTGAAACTCATCATGATCCGGTCGACTTTCATTAAATTTGGGACTGGATTGTAAAACGTCATCAATAAACTGAGGTGGCTTAGGGACAGGAAGTTCCGGTTCATATCCTACCGGTTGATTAGCTGAAGTAAAGTTAGGATAGACAATAACTTTCTCATTTTTGGAGTTATAGTCAGAAACATCAACGCTGCAAAAATAACAATCATTTGAATGATTTTCTTGCTCTCTCCATTTCGTGAGTACTGCAAATCTAAAAGCTTTCTTTTCTTTCTTATACCATTTCTTAATTTCCTCGACACAAACATAACATACTTTGTGAGGAGCCCAACATTTTTCTTGATTACCGATTTCTACACCAAAATCTGCAAAGTACACTTTTTTTACAAAGTCAGTAATGTTTCTTTGATGTTTTTTTACTACAAACTCAACACAGATATAACAAAAAGGGGGGGGGAGATTTTTTACAACCACGATTAGCCATACACATAGAAATCAGGTAAAATTAATAAAAATGTTTTTTCATCGTTGGCCTGTGTTATCTTTCATTCGGATTGAGAGTAGAAATCCCTAAAATTCAAAAAATGCTTCAAGATTTCTTCTGCGGGAAATCTCTTAACCTCTCTATCAACCCAGATGAAGCTGTAGCTTATGGGGCAGCTGTCCAAGCTGCTATTTTAAGTGGTGATACATCGTCACAAATTCAAGATGTCCTATTAGTTGACGTCACTCCTCTCTCTTTGGGTATTGAAACCGCTGGAGGAGTAATGACCAAATTGGTAGAAAGGAACTCGAGGATTCCTTGCAAACAGCAACAGACTTTTACTACTTATACAGATAATCAAAGTGCTGTAACTATTCAGGTTAGCATAATTTAATACATCTACAACGTTGGTTCCCAACCCGTGAGTCGCGACCCACAAGGAGGTCGTCTTGGCTTCTTTGGGGGGTCGCCGGTTACCAATTTTAAAAATCAAAATTAAATTTTAAAATTTAAAGCTAGGTGTTAAAATGTTAATAATTTATTTATGCTTAGCAACACACAGGAAATGCGACGTAATCAGTGGACGGCTGGTGCACGCACCTTTCCTTATGCCTGGCGCAATCCGAGCGGGACAAGCTAGACAGGTGGTCCGCAGCGACCGCGACATATCTAAATCAAGTTTTTAAGACATTGGCCGGAATATTTTGAACAAGAGGAAAGTACGTGCGAAATTTGTTTTCCACAGCCTGACATCCAAACAAAAACAGCAATGGGTGGATACCAATATGAGCCTACCACAAAATGGTAAAGTCCGGTAGTGGTTCACCGAGACTGAAAAAAAGGGCGACTGACAAAGTTAAGAACGCATTTTTGACTCTTAAGAAAGTATCCACAAAGAACTTGTTCTCGAGGACACTCTAGTGAACGCCAGGTACTACGTGGGCGTCGTGAAGTGACTTGGCAAGAGGATTCAGAAAGTTCGATCGGAACGATGGAACGGAAAGAATTTTTTGGTGCTTCATGACAACGCGCCGGCTCTTACGGCTGGGATTGTAGTACAGTTTTCGGCGCGAGAACAAGTGTCCGTACTCCATCACCCTCCTTATTTGCCTTATTTGGCCCCTAGTGACTTTTTTTATTCTTAAAAATCAAGGCCCACATGAAGGCTCAAGCTATGACGATTTGGAGGACATTAAAGCCACTGTGACGGGCGAGCTAAACATGATCTCAAAAGAAAACTGTTCTAACAGTTTCACTGGTTCTATGAACGGTCTGAATAATGTATTGAGGTCAGAGGGGACTATGTGGAACATTTGAAGTGATAAAATATTCACTTTTATGGTAATTTTTCTATTTTCTTTATTAAGGCAGTCGGGGAACTTCAAACAGACTATGTATATAATATGTATTGTTGATATTTTCTCGCCTGTGCCCATCATGATAAGTAGTTCACCTATACGATGTAAGTTGTTCCAAATTCGACGTATTATTTTTATTATTGCGTCACATATTGCAGCTTTTTTATATATAGGAATATTTTTTTAATACATTTTTATATTTCTTGTTAGTTCCACAATTCGAATAAAAGGAAATTAATATATAGGTAATTCATCCAGAAATCAATCTTTTATAGATATTTATTAATATTAGGGAGATTTTGCAACGCTTATTTTGGCAGGCCATTGTCTTTATTTTAATTTCAAGTATGCACCAACCTCTTAAAGCTTGCGCAATAGTAAAGAGAAGAAATGAAATATAAAGGCTCAGGTGTTATCGTTATTTGAAGCATGCGCCGACAAAATAAGAGAAACCTTTAATAAGATAACGATTTCCCTTATTTAGGAACTTATATAGTCTGATCAATGGATCTTTGCAGTCATGTGATCAATGCGATGTTAAGAATATTCATACGATTCAATCAGCGTCAATTCAGTGTCGGCGGTCTAAGTTTTAAATGACAATTTCAAAAGTCAAAATAGAATTTAAAATTTTTCATCCGGTTTCGTAATTAACGGAAACTACGGATATATTAAATGGGTATGATGTGTAAAACACCCTAGTTCTTACTTGTGAAGGACATTTACCTCTCTGCATAAATCCAACGTCTAATATCACCTATTTTTATTTTTCAGGTTGCTATTAGATTATTTCGTGAGTAAATTTACTTTATGAAAAGTTTACAATTGTTATCTGTCAGTTATTTGAAGTTTGTGTAATGTTTGTAATGAAATTACAATACACGCTTAACACATCTTTACCAAATTTACATTATAAAAACTGTAAAAAGTTTCACCGTAGAACCCATTAAATAAAATTTTAAAATAGAGAACTGAAATATAATACTTTTAAAAATAGAAAGATATTTCATGACGAGGGTATAAAGTATGGATAGGAGATATAAATTGCATAATCCAATTTTAATATAATTTATCAAATCGAACTAATAGATAGATAGATAAATCTATATTTGTCCTGAAAAATTCACAATGAATGTTGCCCAAGGGGCTTGAAACGTGTCAAAAAGTAATATTTAAATTATTAATTGAATAATGACACTAATCGCTAGAAGTAGATTCTTCAATCTCGCTTTCATCATTCCCAACACTTTGAATTGTTGTGGCTGTTACTTGATGGAAATTCATAACGAATGTAATAAAAGACTGATTTTGTCAAATTTCCACTTTATTTAGTTTCACAGAAACTGTATGACGCGTTTCGCTATACTATAGCTTCGTCTGATACAAAATAATATTTGAATATTAATGTTTTTACATTTATACAAATACCCTAAGGTAGATAGGTAATAAAATTAATACTATATGCTAATGAATATTGCTGGGAAATCCATTCTGAATATTAATTGTATAAATTGAGTAAAGGTGAGTTACCATGGGTCAAACAGGTATCTTTTTGTTCGTTTAAGATGATATCTGAATTTTTAATTCTATTTATTTCTAAATTTTCTAATAGGTTTAATTTGACGCCTTTGTTTTGTATGTGTAAAATTTTAAATTTATCGTCAAAAAGATGATTTGATTCTGTTAAATGATTACAGTAAGCTGAGTCGGTTTTGTTTTTTAAATAGTTTCTTTTATGTTCTGAAACCCGAGTTTCGAATAAGCGACCAGTCTGACCTATGTAACTTTTATGACAAGAACCACAATTGCGTTTTTAATGAATTTTCCTAACGAGTTGTTTGTTCTAAAAGCTATGTTGATATTATATTTGTTTAAGTGGTTTTTAATCTTCTCTGACGTGTTACCAAAATAGGTTAAATTATTATATTTTTTCCCTGTGTTTTCTTTCTTGGGGTATACTAAAGAAATAGCAAATATGCACATATATGCTATTTTTAAAGCATTTATGCAAATATTTAGAAAAATGCATATAATATGCAAAATATGCAATATATGCGCTTTGCATATTTGGGTGTCCTTACTTATCACTATTATGGTAGGACCTGTTTTTTTTCCTACTTATATGTATAAACTACTAAAGAAAACGGTAAAATTGAAATTATAATCTTTATTGCAAATAACACTGACAACAGTTGGTTAGTGTTCAGCTTATGTTGAGATTTTGCAATCCTGGCACAATGGCAATAAAGTGTGTGTAGTGCTAATTTCTAACGAAATTTTATTTATCGCACATTCGTATTAATTTGAAAATATTAAAGGAAGTGGGAGAAACCTGTTAGACACAACCTTAATTTAGAAACTTGTGTTGCCCCATTAAACATTAATAACCAGCTTGCTTAACCATAAAATGAAATTTAAAAAATCCCCTAATTTTATATAAGACTAGCCGTGCCCGCTACTCCGCTCGCGTGGACTTGATTCACTACTATCGTCACTGCTTATTCCTTATGTTACCTAACGTAATAAAATATCTGCCATTATTTCCCCTTATCTCCCATTATTTCTCCTTATCTCCCATTATCTCTATATAATTTCCATTATCTAGGCTTATCTCTGCTCATCTCCCATTATTTCTCCTTATCTCCCATTATTTCTCCTTATCTGCCATTATCTCACCTTATCTCCCATTATCTAGACTTATCTCGACTTATCTCGTAATATTTCTCCTTATCTCCCATTATTTCTCCTTAATACTTATTATCTCCCATTATCTCACCATAACTCCCAATACTTAGACTTATCTCTGCTTATCTCCCATTATTTCTCCTTCGCTCCCATTATTTAAACTTATCTCCCATTATCTCACCTTATCTCTCAGTCATTACCTAGGCTTTTATCAAATTATATAGAACATATGTATAAATTTATAAAAATACGTAAATCGTGGTTCTCGAGTGATAAGCGCACTAACGGACAGGCAGAGAGACGTTGCATTTTATATATATTATATTCTTTGCAACATGATATTGTTCCATATTTAATGGTTTAGGCAGTGTATTGTAAGAGAACGTGCTACCGGTAACCTTTTTTCCGACTTGATTCACTGTTATCGTCACTGCTTATTCTTTATGTTACCTAACGCAATAAAATATATCCTATAACCTGGCCAGAGAACATATGTATGTTTTAAAAAAAAAGTACGTAACGCGCTAACGGACAGACAGACAGACAGAGACGTTGCATTTTATATATATTATAGATAGATAACCTGGCCAGAGAACATACGTATGTTTTAAAAAAAAAGTACCTAAATCGGATAAGTGGTTCTCCAGTGATAAGCGCACTAACGGACAGACAGACAGACAGACAGACACGACAGACAGAGATATGTTGCATTTTATATATATTATAGATTTAATAAAATATATATCTATAACCTGGTCAGAGAACATATGTATGAATTTAAAAAATCACGTAAATCGGAGAAGTGGTTCTCGAAGGATAAGCGCACTAACGGACAGACAGAGAGACATTGCATTTTATATATAATATAGATATAGATTATTATTATTATTATTATATAACCTGGCCAAAAAATATATGTATGAATTTAAAAAAAGACACGTAAATTGGATAAGTGGTTCTCGCGTGATAAACGCACTAATGGACAGACAGACAGACAGAGAGACATTGCATTTTATATATATTATAGATATTCTCTGCTACATAATATTGTTCCATATTTAATGGTTTAGGCTGTGTATTTATTGCAAGGGAACACGCTAGCGGCAAACTCTTTTCCGACTTCATTCACTATTATCGTCACTGCTTATTCCTTATGCTACCTATCGTAATAAAATATAGCCTATAACCTGGCCAGAGAACATAAAAAGTACGTAAATCGGGTAAGTGGTTCTCCAGTGATAAGCGCACTAACGGACAGACAGACAGAGAGACGTTGCATTTTATATATATTATAGATGAATACCAACCGAACCTTGTAATCCCCTTGCGTCAATACTGCAAATGCTTGAGATAACGATAAGGACAAAGAAATGTGAAAAATAATCGTTGCAAAATCTCTCTGTTAATATAAATTGTAGGCTGAAATATTATTTCTTTTTTATAAATAAATATAATACTTTTTAAAACATGATGACAAAAGCCGATATAGTTTTGTTATTGTATTCGTAATCAAAGACTAATTTATTAGGAAATTATCTGTGAAATTTTGGCAATGGCCGGAAACACGGGATTTATTATTTAAGAAAGGTTATCGGCACCAAAGCCGTGCCCGAAAACACTAATAATCTTATTAATCTTATAACCAATCATTTACGCTTAGCTCAACACCATCTCGTTGCCAATGTTTCATAATGCAATTTAATCGGTTATCGCCTAAAATTTATAGTTTATTCGGATAAAATTCGATTACATTTACATTAATAAATTACATTGTATTGTTTTTTTTTCATTGATCTTCCAATTAACTTCATCGGGCCATGAAGTCCCTGGTCTAATATATTATGCAAATAATTTTGCACTATTTGGTGCAATAAGTATTAAGTTAAAGTAGTAAGAACGTCAAGCTCAAGCGGAGATCGAAACTTTAAAGTAGAGCACCAACATCTGTTATCATATAAACCTCATATACAGTGCCACCTCGATAATCCGGATCTCCATTAAACCGGATTCTTTAATAATCTGGACAAACATTTCTATTGCATTGTGTACTTTATAATCCGGATTTGATAGTACTAGGTAATCCGGACCTGCATTTTTCGACATCTACTAACTACATGGGAAAACTGAAATCGATAGTGAGGGGATTCCCCTAACTTCCAGTCTAATACATCTGGGATTCACACAAACTGTAGGTGCCTTTGATTTGCCTACAACGCATCGCGTATCGCGTCTAAAGATTAAGGACTTTGTAGTTGTTTGTTTATTGTCTCAAGTACAACATACCTACGTTCTATTTTACTTTATGTGGTTCATATAAGTATGTAAACGTTTTTTTTTACGTATATGTACATATTAAAATGCCTTCTAAAAGAAAACATATTACACTATCAATAAAACAAAAGTCCGATATATTAGAAACACTAGTTCTTGGTGAAAGCGGAAAAGTGTTGGCAAATGAATACGGAGTAGGAACATTCACAATTTCGGATATAAAAAAGAAGCAAGGGAAAATCAAAAGGTATGTATATATGATTTATTTTAAAGATGATTTTGGACAGTCACTATGAACGTGTAACTTCTTTTATATTTATTTCCAAATGTGATTCCGGTTCTGGCGTCAGAAAAACCTTACGAAAAGCCGAATATCCAGAAATGGAAACTCGTTTGTATACATGGTTTTGTACGCAACGATCAAGGCACGTCCCAATTTCCTACGAAATTTTATCAGGCAAAGCAATACAGTTTTACACTGAAACCTACGGGAATGATAATTTTAGAGCTAGCAGAGGCTGGATTTCTAACTTCAGAAAAAGACATGGTCTGCGTGCTTTAAAAGTTTGTGGCGAAAAACTATCCAATTATTTTATCGGAAAAGTCTTTTTAGCCCATATTTTATCAAATAACGAAGAGAACCTTGTTAAGTTATTAAAAAGCATTAACCTAAAAGATGCTGTATGTCTGCCATGCAATTCATGGGAAAAAGTCTCCCCTGAAGTCTTGAAAAAGTGCTGGCACAAAATTATGGCTTATGTGGCAGATACCAACCCAGACACTGAATATGATGCTGAAGATCTGATTCCTCTGAGTGAATTGAGGCACAATTTGCTTTCCACGAATGAAGAAATGAAAGGTAAAGCCTGAAATTTTTCTTTTAGTATTTTTTTGGTTAATTCGTAAATACTTAACAGATGTTTCAGATATGCTGAATGTTCTCACTGAGCAGAATCTTACGAACGTGGAAATATGTAACTGGCTTGAAAATGATGAAGATTTGTTACCACTGGAAGACATAGATGATACAGATGAACAACACGAGAGTGATAATGAAGGTTCACAGTAAAATACTGATACAAACCAGACTGTTAAGAACACTGTGAAGAATGATGAGGCAGTTAAAAGTTTCAATGTGTGCATGAGATGGGGAGAAGAAAATGATATCCCTCTAAGTGATGTTCTTGTACTTCAAAGATTAAAAGAAATTGCTTTTATGATGAATTAGAGAAGGGTCAAGCAAACAAAAATTACAATTTTTTTTACAAAATAAGATAAAACTTGATAAGATATGCTTCTATTTTAAATATTATTCTATGTATGTACTATTTTTTTAGTTATTTCGTATTAAATGATTCGTTTTTTAATATAAATAATGTCCTGCTTCAGTAATTCGAATTATTTACTAATTCGGATCACCGCGTTTTAATTAGTCCGGATTATCGAGGTTGCACTGTATTTGCTTTCTGCAAAACTAAATTCAGTTCATCCACCAATACAGTCAGCTGTCTTTATTCTGGATACGATTTTAATTTCCTTTTTAGGCGTAACTTTGGATTTTGTCTTTTTGTCAGAAGTGTTTCTTGCTAACTAGAGGTGGCTCTTGAACCCCATGACTTTAATTTTGTATGGCTAAAAAAACACTTAATAAATTACAAGGTCCATCTGCTGCTTCCATCGACCGTTAAGTGATGCGGAGCTATAGAATACTCTTCGCTTCTGTTGCAGACAGCGTCGATCATTTACAGATTAATCAACCAAGTGTCGAAATTACCATCCTTAGCCACTTTAAGATCCACAACATCGATTGTCTAAAATGTTCAAATGCCACCAAGGAACAAGACTGTGAAACTAAATATTTCTTAATTAGTTGTGGCCTCACTCAGCCTATTGATAAATCCAGGCGGATTTTTGATCGTGACGGAGAGGGGGGGGGGGGGTGGCGGAGAGTTCACCAATTTTTTTGACCCATTTTTAACCCCATATCCAGAGATTGACACTGTTACCGTAAATCCCCCTTAAGTTCTTCCCATCATAAAATGGTCTCGATATCGTGCATTTTACCAATGACTTACATGGTGAGACAATACTCGACATGTGCAGAAAACTGGTAAGTCTGCTTTCACGGAGACTAAACTTCAATTGAAAGATCGTGTCGTTCATGCTGGGATACCGATGAGCGATAAGTTTGAAAGACTGGATAGATCGATTTGAGGTCGCTAGTGAAGTGAACTTTCGTCGCTTCGAGTCCGTTGAGACCCGAAAAGACTAATGCAACATTGCGCAATATGGATTCATTCATTCGAAGAAGACAGCCTCCTGAACACACCCGTCTTTTCCGTTTTAACTTGCATTTTGTTCATGTTCAGCTGTTAGACACTAGTTTCTTTCGGCCTCATGGATTGCGAAAACGACAAATTAATTTCGTCCGTGCAGTTGCAGCCAGCTTTGCGGGATAGTACCAGTCCTGATTAAGCCAATAGTAAGAATGAGGAATCTTGGAGGATGGTTTTGTCCATGCTCTACGAAGAGGACATGGAAAGTTGGGATAGGGAGAAGATAAACGTAGTTGGTAAGTTATTTTATTCTTTACAACAACACATTATACATTAGTTACAGTAATTACTGCATGTAGAAACAAAATAAAGGTCTTAAAATGAATATATTTTTGAAGCATGTTACATTTTGATATTTTCAGTTCTAAATTTGCTACAAAATATTGCTCCAAAATGTCTCGAATTTTCGTACACTGGATCTCAGTATTGCTAGAATTAACTTTATTATTTTCATGTAACCTCATGTAAATATCCATCTGGTTGGCATAAAAAGTTATGGATGGAGTATAACACACGCTTTGTTTGTTGCTCTGTGAAAAATTCTCCATTTAATTGTCAAGATTCCAAACGTTGAACATAGCAAGTTTTTACCATGGTACGGACGCATTATCGAATTGGTCAGTGCGAACATTTCATCCTCTACAAGTACGAAAGGCATTTTTGTATCGGATTTTCCAGGAAAAAATGTGGTGTCTGGAATAACGAGGGTATCTGCTTGTAATTACTTATTGAACAGAGAATGGTTAAAAATTGACGAGTCGTTGTTTTTTATATAATCTCCAATGTCAACGTAGGTAAAGCAATCACGCCATTGTGCCCCAGGGCTCCATACTGTCTCCTACTCGCTTTCTCATTTACATTAACGATCTGCTGGAAAAGACCGGGAATCCAATCTACAGCTTTGCAGATGACAGTACGCTTGTCTTTTCATTCACCTTGAACGCTCGGACATCGGCTGCTCAGGCAAAGACCTGGAAGAAACTCTATCTTGGAGTGACAGTAACCAAGTGGAATTTAACGCTACAAAAACCCAGGCGGCAGTTTTTTCTAAAAAAGTTAACGTTGCTGAACCCGACATAGTTATGTCGGGGCACCCTATTGCTCTAGCATCGTCGCTCAATTTGTTGGGCGTTAGTTTGGGAGCAAATATGTCCTGGCATGAACATGTTGCAGGCATAGCAAGGAGAGCTTCTCAAAAGTTGGGAATATTATTTCGAACCAGAAAGCTTTACACCCCACAACAACTGTTAATTCTTTACAAAGCTCAAATTCGACCAACTATGGAATACTGCTCCCACGTTTGGGGCTCCGCTCCCAAACATACACTGCATTTCTTGGATTCTGTTCAGAGAAGAGCGGTCCGTCTGACTGGAGACCCGGAATTGACCGGCGGCCTTGATTCGCTGGAACATCGAATAACGGTTGGCGACTTGAGTCTGTTCTACAAGTATTTTCATGGAAAGTGTTCGAAGGATGTAGCCCGCTTGATTCCTCTCAAAGCGGTGCATGTTAGAAATACACGTCGGCTGGTGCTTCACATCCGTATGAGGTTCAGCTTGTTACTCCGCGTACAACGCTTTTCAAGCAGTCTTTTATATGGAGAACGTCATCCCTTTGGAATAATTTGCCCAGCGCTGTGTTTCCCGCCGAGTACAATTTACAGCGATTCAAGAACAACGTGAATCGCTTTTTCCGCACACATGCCGCTCCTGGAGCGCTTTAGGGACTTCCCTGCAGCACGTGTGCTAGACCCATAAAAAAAAATTATCATCACAAAAAAACTCAAAGTTGTAGAGACAAGTAGCGTTTGTAGTTATGGAACAATGAGCCTTTATTTAATTGTTTAATGTCACGGATATGTTTTCAATAGCAGTTAGGAAAATCGCTATTTTGAAAAAAACCTTAAGCTATTTTTTCCCATTCCTCCTTGTTGGATTGAAGCATCGATTTGTCTTTCAAACAATTTCAAATTGCTTCAGATACTTCCCGTTTTATTTCACTTATTGTAGAAACTCCCATCCTATATCCATAATGTAGATCTGTCACAGAGCAACCACCGGCAACATATCTGAAAATAAATTGTCAAAATCGATTAAGTAATTGATTATTCATCAGACATAATTTATATAATCTCAGGAAATTGGACACACATTTTTTGATTTATATACTTCAGGAAAAAAAAAATAACTAAAAAAATTTAAGGAACTAACTGCTTTGGTAGCAGATGATGTTTTTGCTGCCATCCATGAAACATACTAAGTAAGTAACGCAGTAAAATTAAATAGTTTCAAATTTTTTTTTTCTTTCAGTGCCCAATCATATTTTTGAGATATTGAGCAAATCGAAGAATGCACTGAAGAACAAGTGGATTCCAAAGAGTTACAAGTGCAGCGGCTGGTTCAAAAAAAAAAACCGGTCAAGTGCAAGTTGAACTTGCACAATTAGTGTTCCGTACGTTGATTGTTTTTAAAATAAAAATTTTTGTTAGGCTGGTATAAAATGATCAGTGACTTCACAAAACACACCCCAAATGAGTTTTCAACAAAGTTTGTTTCCAATCTTTACTGAAAACTGGTGACCTTGAAATTTTGTTTTTTTTTTTATATACCAAATAAATTATTAATGCACTCGTGATCATTTTCGTTCAATCTATACCCCGTGGAGAATATTCCAGAATTTTTTCAAAATTTTTTGATCAGTACTTTTCGAGGTAGGGACAGCGATTCTTTAAAAGTAATACGAAGAAAAGTGTGCGCAAGTATTACATTATATATATATATATATATATATATATATATATATATATATATATATATATATTATTTTACTCGTGTTTTCACAAGCTTTCATTTGACACCACACTCGATGACCTAGTAAAAAAATATTTTTCACTTCCGATTTCACCCCTCAAAACGAACCCCTAAGTCAAAACTTATGTTACGGTGGTATAAAATGATTAGTGACTTCACAAAAACACATCCCAAATGAGTTTTCAACAAAGTTTGTTTCCAATCTTTACTGAAATCTGATGACCTTGAAATATATTTTTTTTTTATATACCATATAAATTATTAAAGGTAATGCACTCGTGATAATTTTCGTTCAATCTACACCCCGTGGAGAATATTCCAGAATTTTTTCGAAATTTTTTGATAAGTACTTTTTGAGATAAGGCCCGGGACAGCGATTTTTCGCGAATTTTTAAAAATAATACAAAGAAAAGTGCGCGCAAGTATAATATTATATATATATTTTTTACTCGTGTTTTCACAAGCTTTCATTTGACACCACACTCGATGACCTAACAAAAAATTTTTTTTTCACTTCCGACTTCACCCTCCAAAACTAACCCCTTAAGTCAAAATTTAATTCTCAAAACTACATGGCTCTGATGAGGCCATCAAATTCTATATTATTACCAAATTTCACCTTTCTATGTCAAATAGTTTCGGAGAAAATCGGGTGTGACAGACAGACAGACAGACAGACAGACACCGAAGTGATCTTATAAGTGTTCCGTACGGAACACTAAAAATGACAAGAAAAAATCTGAAATGTCAGAAGATGATCCAGACAGGCATTTCTGGTTGTTACTTTTGGGAGATTTCAGGAAGATTCCAAGTGTCAATAAAGCTTCTGTGAAAATTGCCATCAAAAAAGCCAGAAATGGCGGATAGTATATAGAGCATGCCCATTCCTCTTTAGTTATTAATCAACAACCCCCTGTTATTAGCAGTAACCGCACCTTTCAGATACAGTCCATTAACTTAGAAATGAATGATTCTGGTGAATTAAGCTAAACGCAACATCGTGAATTGTACTAATTTTTAGTGTTCCGTACGGAACACTTATAAGATCACTTCGATGTCTGTCTGTCTGTCACACCCGATTTTCTCCGAAACTATTTGACATAGAAAGGTGAAATTTGGTAATAATATAGGAATTGTTGGCCTCATCAGAGCCATGTAGTTTTGAGAAATAAATTTTGACTTACGGGGTTAGTTTTGGGGGGTGAAGTCGGAAGTGAAAAAAAAAAATTTTTACTAGGCCATCGAGTGTGCTGTCAAATGAAAGCTTGTGAAAACACGAGTAAAAAATATACATACAATATTATACTTGCGCGCACTTTTCTTTGTATTATTTTTAAAAATTCGCGAAAAATCGCTGTCCCGGGCCTTATCTCGAAAAGTACTTATCAAAAAATTTCGAAAAAATTCTGGAATATTCTCCACGGGGTGTAGATTGAACGAAAATTATCACAAGTGCATTACCTTTAATAATTTATCTGGTATATATAAAAAAAACAAAAATTTCAAGGTCATCAGATTTCAGTAAAGATTGGAAACAAACTTTGTTAAAAACTCATTTGGGGTGTGTTTTGTGAAGTCACTGATCATTTTATACCACCGTAACATAAATTTTGACTTAAGGGGTTCGTTTTGAGGGGTGAAATCGGAAGTGAAAAAAAATTTTTTTTACTAGGTCATCGAGTGTGGTGTCAAATGAAAGCTTGTGAAAACACGAGTAAAAAATATATATATAATGTAATACTTGGGCACACTTTTCTTAGTATTATTTTTAAAAAATTGCGAAAAATCGCTGCCCCCCATTATCTCGAAAAGTACTGATCAAAAAATTTTGAAAAAATTCTGGAATATTCTCCACGGGGTATAGATTGAACGAAAATTATCACGAGTGCATTACCTTTAATAATTTATTTGGTATATAAAAAAAAAAAAAAAATTCAAGGTCACCAGTTTTCAGTAAAGATTGGAAACAGACTTTGTTGAAAACTCATTTGGGGTGTGTTTTTTGTGAAGTCACTGATCATTTTATACCACCCTAACAAAATTTTTTATTTTAAAAACAATCAACGTACGGAACACTAATTGTGCAAGTTCAACTTGCACTTGACCGGTTTTTTTATTTTTGAAACTAAAAAAAAATAATATTACTTATTGATTTTTTTAATGAACAATATGTAAAAGTTTACTTTGGCTGTCAGTATATACAACTGTCATACCTAATATGTACATGTAAAATTTTTCGAATAAATATTCTAAATATACTTATTGTTAGTAAATTTCCACATTTTTACTTACCTTAACGTCAACGATAGCCTTTCCTGTGGTGAAATGCTGTCTCTCATGTTTGTTTTCTGTGTTTCAATTGCGGGCTTTACGTTGCCGAAGAGCTCTTGAAATGTTGCTGATGACATCCTATAAAAGTTAAAAAACTTACTCGTATCTTGTTCGAGTTCCCGGTGTGTGTACGTGCCCTTCCTCTTACGAATATTGTTTATAAAATGGACCCACCATTTTTTCTCCTTTTTGTTTTTTTTTATTTAAATGCCAAATGATAAGGATCTGTAGCTCATCCATAATTAGACTGCAAACCGAAGACAGGATTTAGGAAGATGAGGTGGAGCGTAGGAAGGGGAAAGTCGCTGATCGACAGTTTTTTTCCTGTCTCTTGCTATTTTTTTCTGACTGCGGTCTCTCGCACACCGATCTATTAGATTAGTCTCCTCCGTATGAAAGGAGCCTACACCGGTTCTATAACCGATTTTTTTTCACACGTTGTTAGTGAAGGTGTCAGAAAGAAACTCGTCCATTGGCATTCGTAAAGAACGCTATTTGAGGAAATTTGAGAGCCATAAACAGAACTTTTCAGACGTATGAGAAGAGCGTAGCTTAGTGAACAATCCGCCGTACCAGTCACGGTTGAATGTCTTGGATATATCAAGAGCAACCGCTCGAGATTCTCCACAGGATTCAATTGCGTTGTTCCAAACATGTGTTACATAAGTTAGAAGATCTCCTGTTGATCTGTGTTTACAAAAGCCAAATTGATGATCGCTAATAGTAATGAATCCTTCAAGATATTTTAGAAGATGCTCATGCTGCTAGCCTTTTCCATGACTTTCGATATTATTAAAAGCAGTACGACTGGTCGGTAGTTGTTTGGCAAGGTCTTCGTGTCATTTTTGGGTATCGGCTGAATTGTGGTGCATTCCTAGCAGGAAGGAAATATTCCTTTTCTGTAGGATAGTTTGAAAAGTCTACAGAAAACTGGTGTTAGTTCTCTCGCGTAGTTGTTGAGTACTATGGCAAGTATTCCGTCAGTGCCAGAAGTTTCTAGCCTCATTAAAATACATTTATATATATACAGTATGTGTACATACATTTTATCTTTACACCGCCAGTCGGTTACGTAATAAAATATAAATATGTATTTAAAAATTATATGTTCTGGAAACTTTTAGAATAAATATGTTTTGTAAAACATTGTTTACTACGCGCGTAAATTTTATGTAAAAATTGATCATAAATTTTAAACGAATAATATTTATGTCAAATTTATGTAGGTAAACGTGATTTATCAATTTAATATATTTTATATGTAATTCTGTCTTTAAATATTATGAGAAAATATATTATAAAGTTTATATAGAAATTTATATCCCATTTATGTCTGTGGATATGTACAACATACATTTTTTTAACACAAAGGTATCACAAAGTTAATACTATGTAGCCCCTGGTAAGATAAATGTAAAAAAAAAACACTTTTAATTGGATAATTTCTTAAAATATTTGAAATGTAGCTTCGGATATATCTTGTAATAAACTTATCACCTATAGAATCGTTTGCCATCAAATCAATCATCCATTTAAATCTTCGATGAGGGCAGTACGATATCCTTTATAGTACGTCCATGTAACGCCACGAACAGATCTAGAATAGGGCTGTCGAGGTCATGCACAGTTCGAGCCAAATTCGGAGGTAACGCCTCCCGCTGCCCCCACCACTGCTAGACGTTAAGCGGCCGAGCCGCCGATCGCGGCTCGGCCGCTTACCAAACACAATGCGCTCCTCCTATGTCTCTCATAGCCGCTCCTGAGACTGCGCGAACGGCGTTGTGGATACCGTACCGACGTTGCCACCTATATTTATTAATGTCAATACCTGATTACATATGGTTATAAATAATTTATTAAAATATAAATTTAGAATATATTCAGCGGTTAATGATAATAATAATCTAGTCTAGCAACTACAAATGTAATGGACTGATTACCAGTAGATGCAATCAACCAATTTTTAATGCATGTTGGATGATTGATCGTATTTTAATATAAATTTGCGTAGGCTTGTTGTGAACTATCCTATTATATTTTGTATTTTTTTCTTGCGTTTTTTAGTGTGCCGTACGGAACACTTATAAGATGACTTCGGTGTATGTCTGTCCGTTTGTCTGCCTGTCCGTCTGTATGTCACACCCGACTTTCTCCGAAACTATTTGTCATAGAAAGTTGAAATTTGGTAATAATATAGGAATTGATGGCCTCATCAGAGCCATGTAGTTTTGAAAGTTAAATTTTGACTTAAAGGGTTAGTTTTGGGGGGTGAAATCGGGAGTGAAAAAAAAAAAATTTTATTAGGTCATCGAGTGTGGTGTCAAATGGAAGCTTGTGAAAACACGAGTAATATATATATATATATATATATATATATATATATATATATATATATATATATATATATATATATATATATATATATATGTATATAGTAGAACCCCCGGTTATCCGAGGTAACGTGGGGGGGGGGCACCCTTCTCGGATAACTGAAAACTCCGATAATCTGGATTTGGTTTTTATTCATTCAAAGCTTTTTCCAAAGAAGCAAAACCTTCTTGATAAGAGATCTTAGTGGGAGACTGTTCATCCACCGCCGCTTCATCATCGTCATCGTCATCTGATTTTTCGTTTTTCTGAAAGGCATTCGTTATTTCTTCAATACTCATTGCTTCTTCTAAATCATCTGCTGTAATCCATTCAACAACATCTTCTCTTGTCACATTTTCGCAACCTTTTAATTTTTGCATTAATTCATACAAACTTTTTTCTTTTTCTTCTATCTCTCTGTCAAAATTTGAACAGGACATTTCTCCATGGCTTCTCAATTTCAAAGCTAATTCATTTAATGGAGTATCATCTTCACTGTCATTATAGTCCTCAAAATCAATAACTTTTGACCAAGATTTTTGAATAGCGGTAGTACGCACAGAATCCCAAGCTTGATTTACTCAGTAAATAACATTTTTCAGTGTAACCTTTCTCATCCCATTGATAATATCCTCCTTTTCTGTGTATTCTAACAGATGTTCAAGATATAAACGCCTATAAATTTTTTTTCATGTTTTTCGAGGATGCCTTGATCCATTGGTTGCATTATGCTGGTTACAGTTGGAGAAAAAAAATTTACAACAATTTCGCCCACATGAAGTCCTTCTCCAGGGTGAGAGGGGACATTATCCATTAACAAAATTGCTTTAATAGGAAGACGGTTTCTGTTCAAAAATTTAGTCACAGATGGCACGAACTCTTCTTCAAACCAGTTAGTAAATAAGGTCGCATCCATCCATGCGCTCTTCTGACTTTTGTAATAGACTAGTAGGGCTTTGGGTGAGATGTCTTTTAAAGCTCTTAAACGTGCCGACTTGCCAACCACCATCAGTGGGATTTTGTGCTTGCCAGATGCATTGAAACATACCATTATAGTTAATATTTCCTTACTTCGTTTGTGCCCAGGAGCTGATTTTTCCTGTCGAGATGCCAATGTTTTTAATGGAAGCATTTTATAATTCTGACCAGTTTCGCCACAGTTGTAAATTTGATCACATGTGTAACCACAATCTTCGATTTGCTTTTTAAAGTTCTGCTTAAACTTATCAATTGATGACACATCAGCAGAAAGTTTTTCACCACATACAGTCAGTTGTCGTACACCGTACCGTTTTTTCCAGCGGTCAAGCCATCCAGAACTGGTGGTAAACTGATCTATCTCTGGGAATTGCCTACTAATCATTACTGCTTTCTGTTGTAAAACTGGACCTGACAGAGGCACACCTTTTGATCTCTGTTGGTTAAACCACATGAATAAAGCTTCGCTAACCTTTTCATAGTCGCCGGTTTTCATTGATTTTCTTCCTGAGGACGAGGAGGCTTGATTTATACACCACTGTTCTATTTTTGTGCGGTTTTTTTTTTCAATCTCCAACTGTTACCTCACCTACTCCATAATCTCCTGCAACAACTTTAATTGTCTCTCCTGCTTCAATTCTTCTGATGGCTTTTAATTTTTCTTCAATAGGAACGACGATTCTTTTACGCGTGTTTCCCTCCATTATAATACGACAAACAAAAATTTAAACAAAGCAGTTCGTATTAATTACACTTAACTACCAGAACTCCAACCAAATAAATTATGTAAGTATACTCGTACTTCTCCGTAGTAAACGCTATAACGCACTGCATTCACGCAAATTTACATGCTGAAAGAGTCCAAAAACATAAATAAGGGAACCCCTCACACGGGCTAGGGGGATTCCCCGAAGGCCTCGACGATTTTAAATGGAAATATGTACATACATATTTTAGAAGCTCGGTTAATACGCAGCATAGACGCGTTCTTAGATTGGCTCGGTTAACCAGGAGCTCGGATAATCGCGACTCCGTTAATCGTGGTCCTACTGTATATATATATATATATATATATATATATATATATATATATATATATATATATATGTAATGTAATACTTACGCACACTTTCCTCTGTATTATTTTTAAAAAATCGCGAAAAATCGCTGTTCCCCACCTTATCTCGAAAAGTACTGATCAAAAAATTTTGAAAAAATTCTGGAATATTCTCCACGGGGTGTAGATTGAACGAAAATTATCATGAGTGCATTACCTTTAATAATTTATCTGGTATATATTCGAGGCATTGTTGTTGAGTTAGGCTTTTACTAAAATCATAAAACATCATGCAGCGAAAGCCTTCACGTGAAATTTCCATTTGTTCACAAAACGTTTTTTTTTTTTAAACTCGACCAATTTCTGAGCTGCCGCTGTTTTAACAATAACAAATGTCAAATTTTACAATGGTAATGTCACTTTTCAATAGCGCCATCTATGGGCCGTTTGTAAAAACTTAAAAGGCGGCCCTTGTATTACAACAATAAAAAAATCCTAATTCGAATTTGTAGCAAGTTTATAGTTGATGTAGTTTTAAAATAATATTTTTCCTCATATGAGTATGTTTGCAAAGACTGAGAAGCTTCACAAGAAATACAAATAAAATCTCGGCTAATGGGGACTAATTTCAAAATACTCCCTCTCAACTTTTCTACAACTATGTCTAAATCCCTTATTATTGAACGAGCAGAAAAAAAACAAAAATTTCAAGGTCATCAGTTTTCAGTAAAGATTGGAAACAAGCTTTTTTGAAAACTCATTTGGAGTGTGTTTTGTGAAGTCACTGATCATTTTATACCTCTGTAACAAGATTTTTTATTTTAAAAGCAATCAACGTACGGAACACTAATTGTGCAAGTTCAACTTGCACTTGACCGGTTATTTTTCATTTTTATAATTAAAAATCAGAATACTGCACAACAATAATATGTGCTTAACAGTTTTGCTTATATAAAATATAACAAAACATATAACAAAATAAATTGTGAAGTGATTCACTCACTAATTTCCTTACAGATATCCAGTTCTAAAATAAAGGCTAAATTTGACCATTCCATACTGAAGTATATCTTAATTTAATGCACTTTATGGTGAAATATTAATTAAAAAATGGAAGTAATGAAAAAATAATTAGGTTCCACATTCCTCGACTCTAAGAAAATTGAACAGGACTTCTAAGACCATATATACCAACCAACTCCTCTAATCGCCTCTTCAACCCCTGTACCCGCTTATATATTTTACTATAAATAGTAATCTTTAAATTACATTATGATTTTGACCAACAACCTGGGCAAATGCTTGAAATGCTATTGAAACTATACAATATTTAACCCCTCCCCTCACTCCTTGTAATTACTTACCATGCTGAAAGCAAAAGTTATAAAAAGAATTTAGATTTTCAGATTTTGCGACTCCAAGAATCCTGAAAAGGACATATGATGCGATATATACAAGACAAACCCCCTTAACGTCCCCCCCCCCCACCCTTTTAACCTCTAATAATTTTTACTATAAATCAACACTCATATATTTGTTTATTACTTCAAGAAAAATTACCATTCGACACTCCTTTCGCCATCTTCCCCTGAACTGATATTGCTTAAAAAGTATAGGCTTCTTCCTTTCTATCTTCTAGTTGTAATAATAATATTGGTGAGGAGTCTTAAAGTCAAGCAAACAGACCGGAGGGATTCTTCTTGCTAACCTCAATTAACGTCTGGGTAATATCAACCAAACGGAGTCTACGGTTTAACGTGGGATTCAAATTACATAGTCGGCAGATATTTTTTTTTAACGTTCGCCTCCCCGCCTGAGTAGGAATTTAACCTTTTTTTTCATGTCCTGAGGATATCGGTGGGGATTTCATATTACCCATTAACGTTGACCAAGTGCCGAAACATACAGTTGTGTATTTCACAGCGTCTTTAAGACAACGCGTTAGTGCTGCCGAGGACGTTACTGCATTTCTGCAAAGAACTACTACCTATGAACGTGGACAGGCCAAATATACTAAATAAATTAATAAATAAAGTATACCGACCTGCCGGGATTGGACCCGAGTCCTTCTGCACCGTCTACTATGCCACGGGGCCACGAGCCGCCATATACTACTATCGCAGCCTATACTTTTACGAGGCTGGTTTGACAAGTCCGTGCAAAGTCCGAGAGATGGCACCACCGGCGCGTATCGAGGTCATGTTTAGTTAGTAGCATCTCTTGAATGAACGCACACCAAGTTTCAGCCATATTGGTCTATTTCTTTGTGTTTGGCATTCGTGTGAATCAAGGAAGTTGAGTGATTTTCAAGAAATGGACGAAAAAGAATTTACTTTATGAATGGCAAAACGCCTCAGGACACTAAAGAGAAGCTTGATAAACATTATGGTGACTCTGCACCTTCGATTAGAACAGTTTATAAGTGGTTTCAAAATTTTCGGACTGGCCATATGGGCACAAGTGACGCTGAATGTTCTGGACGGCCTGTGGAGGTTACGACTCCAGAATCATTGATCAAATCCATGATATGGATATATGGTGATGGATGACAGAAGAGTTAAGGTGCGTGAGATTGCTAGTGCTGTGGGCATCCCGACTGAACGGGTACATAATATTTTGCATAAACATTTGGACATGAGAAAGCTATCCGCAAGATGGGTGCCGCGATTGCTCACGCTTGACCAAAAACGGAATCGGGTGAAGTGTTGAAAGGATGGTTTGCAGCTGTTCCAGAAGAATCTGGAGGACTTTAAGCGTCGTTTCGTCACTGTGGATGAAACATGGATACATTACTATACTCCTGAGATCAAACAACAATCTAAACAATGGGTTACCAAGGGGGAATCTGCACCAAAAAAGGCGAAGACCGTTCCTTCGGCCGGAAAGGTTATGGCGACTGTCTTTTGGGATTCGCAAGGGATAATCCTCATCGACTATCTGGAAAAGGGTAAAACTATTACAGGTGAATATTATTCATCGTTATTGGACCGTTTGAAAACCGAACTGCAAGAAAAACGCCAGCGATTGGCCCACAAGAAAGTCCTTTTCCATCACGACAACGCACCAGCACACACCTCAGCAGTTGTGGTCGCAAAATTAATGGAAATAGGATTCCAACTCGTTTCACATCCCCCCTATTCTCCAGACTTGGCTCCCTCGGACTACTATTTGTTCCCCAATTTGAAGAAATGGCTGGCGGGACAAAGATTTTATTCAAACGAGGAGGTGATTGCAGACACTAATGGATATTTTGCAGACTTGGACAAATCCTATTATTCGGAAGGGATCAACAAACTAGAACATCGTTGGACGAAGTGTATAAGCCTAAAAGGAGACTATGTCGAAAAATAAAAAAGGTTTACCCCAAACACATAAGTAGTTTTTATTTTTGCACGGACTTTTCAAACCAGCCTCGTATACTCCTGTTGTTTTTAACTCCCTGCTAGTCACGAACCTCGACGGAGGCTGCTCTCCATCCGTTCTATAAGTATTCTGTGTGTATTAAATTTGAAATTAATGTCGCATATCGTTTGAGAGTTATCACGCAAACAGATCGACAGAGAGACAGACACATCGCCGGAAATTGATGACTATGTTTTTGGTGATCTAGGGACTCTGAAACATGAATAAATGGAAATATGTCTGCAGGTGGCTTTCTCGTCAAGCTTACAGATCAGTGGTCAAAATTTTTAAAATTAAAAACAATACTTATATTTAAGCTTGCCAATATGCTTTCTCACACTGAACTGATATACGAGTATAACGATCTCTCCTGTAAAAAATAAATTCACTATTTTTATACTGGCGAAGTGGCGCATAAAAGCAATAGAACATATCCGTAGTTATTTATATAGATAAAAGCTTTCTTATTGTCCGCTGAGTAAGGAGCAGCATTGTTAGCCCCGTCAACCAATAATTTATTTTTGGGAGTTTTTAAGGTTTGCTTTTAACCAGTAGAAATTTTGATGTCTCTCATATACGTCTTCCTTCATGCACTCAACGAAAAAAAAATAATAATGAAAATCTATATGTCTAAGTGTTTGATTTATTAAAAGGTTTTTTTTTTACTGCGGGTTTATAATTTACTTGCTCCATTACACCTACGGGTTTATCGTTTAGTTACTCTCCCTTGAAATGAAGTCTGACTCAAAATTTTTTTATGGGCATAGCACACTTGTTGCAGGAAAATCCTTAAAGCGCTACAGAAACAATGCGTGCACTTTGGTCTTGAATCGCTGCAAATTTGTACTCGTTGCGAGGCATAGTCCTGGGCAAACAAAGGGATGAGGTTCTCCATATAAAAGACCGCTTAAAAAGAGTGGTATGAGGAGTGACAGGCTGAACTTCATACGGATGTGAAGGATCAGTGCCACGGGTATTCCTAGCACTGTTTTAGGAATAATTAAGCGGGCTACATTTTCTATGAAAATAATTGCAGAATAGACTGAAGTCGACAACTGTTCTTCGGTGTTTCAAGGAACAAAGCTTGCTAGTCAGTTCTGGATTTCCAATCAGGCGGAGATCTTTCTTCTGAATAGAATCCAACAGATGCGGTGTATGTTTGGAGAACAGCCCCAAACATGGGAGCGGTATGGTAGAATTTGCGTATTAAACAGAATTAACAGTTGTTGTGAGGTGTAAAGATTTAGAGTTCGAAATAATATTCCCAGCTTTCGAGAAGCTCTCTTTGCTATGCTTGCAACATATTCATGCCGAGACATATTTGCTTCCAAATTAACGCCCAGCAAATTGAGCGCTGATACTAGAGGAATGGAGTACCCCGACATATCTATGTCAGTTTCAGCAACGTTAACTTTAAAAAAACTGCTGCCTGGGTTTTTGTACCGTTAGATTCTACTTGGTTACTTCTTCTTGTTCCACGTACTGTAGGGCTCAGGCCTGTAGTCTCCAACTCATCAGTTTTCTTGAGATTTTGATGTCCATGATTCGAGCCATCTCTTTGGAGGTCTTCCCAGGGGTCGTCGTGTCCGTGGTTTACCATCTCGCGCGATTCTCGCTAGTCTCTCCTCAGTCATTCTCTCCACGTGATCTCTCCAAGCTCTTCTACGTTTACGTCCCCATCTGATTATGTCTTCCACTTCACATTCATGTCTTATGTCTGTGTTTCTTTTCCTATATCTTAGTGTGTATCCTGAAATGTTTCTAAGTATTTTCATCTCTGTTGTTCGAAGAATGCTTTTTGTTCTTTTATCGTCTGCTCTTGTTTCCATAGCGCATATTATTGTGGGTCTGACACATGTTTTGTATATCCTTACTTTTGCCTTTTTATTTATAAAGGCATTGTTCCAGATGATGTCCCGAAGTGCGCCTCATATTCGGCTGGCTTTGTTTGCTTGGTCCTTCACTTCGTTTGTTCTATTTTGGCATGAGGTGATTTGTATGCCTAGGTAGTTAAATGTTCTATTGTTTTGTTTTCCAGAGCAAGTTTGCATCTTATTGGCTCTTTAGATATGACGAGGGTTTTGGTTTTTGTGTTGGATACCTCCATGTTGAGGGCTTTAGCTTTTGTGTAGAATGAGTGCAGCAGCCGCTGTAAGTCATCTTCGTTCTCCGCCACGATCACAGCGTCGTCTGCATAACAGACAATGTTGATTTTACCCATTGTAAGTGAATATCCTTCTCCATGTCTCTGATATGGGTTATTATCAGGCATACTTGAGATATGGGAACGAAGAAAAGAAACTCAGAAATTAACGAGAAATAAAAGAAACTTTTGGGAATGATTCACCTCCGAAATGAAACATGACCTATAGGGAGCACAAAAGTGTGGATAATGATAAGAAGAAAGAAACTCGAAGTCGTGGAGTACACACAAACAGAACAAATCGATGAGACCCGCTCGAAAATCTACTTTGAGCAGTTGTACGCAGATGCACCCGAAAGAGAAGACGAGGATGAGGAAGAAGATGAGAAAATCGAAGAACCCTTAGAGATACCGGGTGAAATGACGATAGAACACGCAAAAAAGATTAAAAACAGGAGAACACCCGGGCTAGATAACATACCAACTGAGCTACTGAAATATGGAGGGCAACAATTAATGGCAGAACTTACAAAGCTATTAAATAAAATATTATCAACTAAAGAAGTCCCTAATGAATAGAGAAAAAGTATAACCATTCCTATATTCAAGAAAGGAGACAAGAAATTACCAGAAAAGTATAGAGGTATAACTCTGTTAAGTTCAACCATGAAGCTTTTTACAAAGATCATAGAAGCAATAATAAGTCAGCATGTAAACCTATCGGAAGAACAACAAGGCTTCAGAAAAAATAGGTCAACCGTAGATGCCATCTTCATAGTCAGACAAGTAGTAGAGAAGGCCATAGAATACGGAAAAACGCGCATTTATGTGCTTTATAGACCTCACTAAAGCATTTGACAGAGTAAGACTAAAACATGTAGTTGATATCCTAAAAAGAAAACATGTGCCAAAAAACATAATAGACATCATAAAACAACTAAACCACAATACAGGCCCTCACATCTTAGTTAATCAAAGACTGACAGAGGAAATACAAACGTCAACCGGAATCCGACGAAATAATCGTACTGTCATCTGCAAAGCTGTAGATTTGATTCCTGGTCCTTTCCAGCAGATTGTTAATCGTGACGGCCGCTACCCGTAAAGAACGTTCTCTGATGAAACATGAGAGACATAATCAGAATTTTTCAGACTTACCAAAGGACGTAGCTTAGCCTACAATCCATAGTTCCAAACGCGGTCGAATACCTTGGATATATGAGGTGGACCGTTCGAGATTCTCAAAAGTATTTAATTGCGTTGTTCCACACAAGGGGGATTCAAAAATGAAAGGAATTGTATTAAGAATATAGCTTGAACTTCAGTACCATATAATCCAAGATATACCAGAAGGCTTAATAAGGTATTTAATAGTACATACGTTAGTATGTACGAGGGTCGCTTCAAAAGTGCTCGGCCTAATAAAAAACCGCAAAATTGAAGATTTTTTTTTATTTTTTGATTTAATCGTCTTCCAAACCAATACATTGAGTCCAACGATTTTCCAACTTTTTAATACCCTCACTATAATACGATTTATCCAACTATAAATAGGCGTTCGTCTCAGCTTTAACAACTTGATCATTCGAAGTAAATCTTCATTCAGCCAGCCATTTCTAACGGTTTGGGAATAAGAAGTAATCGCTAGAAGCTAAATCTGGGGAATACTGTAGACGTGGAAGCACTTTGCAGCGGAGGGCATGCAGTTTTGCAGCAATAACCCGAGACATCTATGAAGGCGCATATCATAATGAAAAAGCACTCGCTTTTTTGCGAGATGTGGACGTATCGCCTTAATAGCACCCGTTAATTGGACCAGTGATGAAGGATAATACTCCCAGGTGATGGTTCTATCTTTCTCCAGGTAGTTTATCAACACACAAACATGAGAATCCCAAAAAACTGTAGCCCGCAGATAGAACCGTTCTTGCTTTGTTGGGCGCATTTTCACCCGCTTCCACCCACTGTTTCGATTGCTCCTTCGTCTCTGGCGCATAGTGATGAAACATGTTTCATGCGCTGTTATGAAACGTCGAAGAAATCTACTGGAATTATGTTTAAGTCTAAACTTTCATGGGAAATGTTCATTCGAAATGCGTTTTTGGTCGATTGTTAACAAACGCTACACCCATCGAGTCGCTGTGCGTCTCGCGAAAAATCACTATCCCCGCTCTATCTCGAGAAGTTTTAATCCAAAAATTTTGAAAAAATTCTGGAATATTCTCCACGGGGTGTAGATTGAACGAAAATTATCACGAGTGCATTACCTTTAATAATTTATCTGGTATATAAAAAAAAATTCAAGTACATCAGTTTCCAGTAAAGATAGGAAACTTTGTTGAAAACTCATTTAGGGTGTGTTTTGTGAAGTCATGCTTAAAACAATTTGTAATGGTTTCTCTACTGACTCTTTGCCAAGCCATACGGATATAAGTTTATAGGTCCAAGAGAGTTACAGAAAAAAATGTTACCTTTATCGATCGCCTCTAACATTTTCACACGTAAAAATCTTTCTATAATGACATTTTAAAGAATGTATCACACCTTGATCCATAGGCTGGAGCTTGCACTGTTTGGAGGCATAAAAAACAATTTTATTTGCAATAGAACAACTTCAGGGTGTGCTGGACAGTGGTCAATCAAAAGTATGTGGGGCAAACAAGAAGGTCGATTCAAAAAAGATTTAAAGAATATTAAGCTCTTTTAAGGTACGGTAGATCATAAAAATGAAGTATTGCCAAACATGCCCTTGAATATATATCAGATAATTTTAGGATAATAAAAAAAGACGAATACTAAAGTATAAAACTATAAAGTGTTAAAGCAATTTAAATAAGGATCAAGAACCTATTCCTTACAGTTCCATGCCTGTATTACCGTTTTTAATTTTAGATTTAGTCAACCGTTGCTTATATGGTTAGCGAAATGCGCGTCGAATGCAAAAATGAAGTGTTTGGTATATTGGTGATAACCGTTGTTTAGTGTCATTGTAACAAAGATTTCAATTTATTATATCGCATAAAAATGATAAGTTTCATCTCTGTTTCAAGTATTATGTGAACTAAATTTAATATCAATATATCTTTCGCTGAAATCTGGAAATGGGAAACTATGTTTTTCGTGATCTGGAAACCCTAAACCGTGAAGCAAAGCAAAAATCTCGCAGGGGAATTTGTCATTGAAATATCCTAGCTTAAACAGTAAATTTAGTTACCTGTAAATTAAACTAAACTTATAGCAAAAACGGATGCGGTTATTTGAGAATAAACGGCAGGATCCTGAATATCACCCGACTGCCGACCTAGCGTTCCCTTTTACCGTCATCCCTCTATTTCATTGCGCCGCCTATCTGTGTTTGTTCAGCTTGGACCACAAATTCTGACACCGTTTGTTTAAGGATACCGACATGTAAAAACAAGAGTCCACGAATTGGATTGTTCTCAATTCAAGGGGGCCGAAATTGCTTTATTTTTTTTACAAAGGTGTAAAATATTTTCTTTTAAAGAACAAAAGCTTTAAACGAGGTTTTCATCAAATATTTCAAAACTTATGGTGTAGATAAGCTTAAAAATGGGTAAAATGAATGATTTATTCAGTATTTTTCTTTGCAAACATGCAGTGGGGGAATATTAATAAAAAATAATTAGAAATTTACCTTGCTCATAGAATGAAAAAAAAA
Source organism: Pachyrhynchus sulphureomaculatus (assembly GCA_019049505.1). Taxonomy (NCBI): domain Eukaryota; kingdom Metazoa; phylum Arthropoda; class Insecta; order Coleoptera; family Curculionidae; genus Pachyrhynchus; species Pachyrhynchus sulphureomaculatus. Next base: position 51,431,078 of record CM032450.1, on the reverse strand, counting down.
ATATTTGATTTGAAAACTGCAATCCTCTCTTTTAAAGTCACGTTAAAGAAGCTACATGCCCCTGTGAACGTACATTAAAAAATAAAATTCAAATGTGTATGATATCGATAAAAAATTGTCAGGCATTCCAAAAAAAAAACTTTTTTGTGATGTGTTGCTAGATTATTATTTTATGAAATTTACTATTATTTATTATGAAGTTGGAAGTCACACAAATAACTTTGATTGTGTTAGCCGACACTTGTTGGAAATTCATAATAAAATTATAAAAAAAAAACAACACTATGTTTTAATTTCCAATATATGTAAAGTCACTTGACAATTGTTTCACCATACAATGGCTTCTTCAGAAGTAAATAAGAAAGAAGAATATTTGGTAGTAATCCTGGTTATATAATGCAGGGCTGTCAAGGTCGTGTACAGATAGGTAAGATTTTAAAAGTTGTACGTATTGGCGTGGCAGAAGCAATTCCAGTATATAGATCAATGCCATACTTTGTCAAAAACCTGAGCTACATCGAGGAAGACTGTAGAACACTTTTTTCTTTTCTAGAGATTTTTCTACAATTTTGGTGATTCTATGCACTTGGTCGATAGTTAAGTGGTTTTTCCTGAAACCGCACTGGTGGTTCGGAAACAAGTTCTTTTCTTCTATTATTGGTTTTAATCTTTTGTGGAGTAGCTTTTCGTATAGTTTTGAAATTACCGGTAGTAAAGATATTGGTCTATACGATGCTACGTCATGTACAGGTTTTCCTGGTTTTGGGATCATAATAACTTCTGCAATTTTCCTCATCTTAGGTACATACTTCAGTCTGAAGGATGCATTAATAAGATTGGTGAGTTTTACTATGGCTTTTCTAGGAAGTTGTTTTAAGACTTCGCCAGTAATTAAGTCAAAGCCGGGTGCTTTTTTCGGGTCGATATTCTTTTTAATTTCTGACTGACACTTCTTTTGGTGAAATAGGTTTGATGATAACGTTATCTTGTTCTTGTACAGTCCATTCTTGTAGGTCTTCTCCATCGTTTGGTTGGAAGATACCTTCTAGGTGTTCTGCAAATCTACATGCTTTTTGGTTATTGTTTCTAGCCCAATTTTCATCCGAGTTTCGGATTGGTGGATTGTGCAAAACAGGTCTTTTCAGTCGTTTGGTAGCCTTCCAGAGTGAGTAGTCTGTTTTGTTGTCATTTGTTAGTTCACTTAGATAGGCTCCAATCGATTCGTTCTTGAAGAGCTGAATTTCGCGTTACAGCTGCTGTGTTGCATTGTTTAGCGCTGTTTTATCCGTCGGTGATCTGGTCTGCTGCCATTTTCGTCTAAGTTTTCTTCTCACAGTTCGAGCCAATTTCGGAGGTAACGCCTCCCGCTGCCCCCACCACTGCTAGACGTTAAGCGGCCGAGCCGCCGATCGCGGCTCGGCCGCTTACCAAACACAATGCGCTTCTCCTATGTCTCTCATAGCCGCTCCTGAGACTGCTGACCTTGACAGCCCTGATATAGTGCTTAAAACTATCCTTAATTACCTAAGATTATGCTAATCATTTTACTATATTATTTACAGACAGAATTATTTTAAGAATGCAAATCTGTGGTACTATTTCCGAGAACTAATAAAGATTAAGTAAGGGTGAATGGTTTAAGTCTACTTCTTCGTTTAATATTTGATTGGAGTTTTTCCGTTTGTTAATTTCAAGACATTCAAGCAAATTTAATTTTTTAGATTTATTTTCTACATGTAGGATTTTTAACGTATGATCAAAATTATGGGATTCGTTTATTATATGGGTTGCGTAATGTGAATTGTTCTTATTAGTGTTCCGTACGGAACACTTATAAGATCACTTCGGTGTCTGTCTGTCTGTCCGTCTGTCACACCCGATTTTCTCCGAAACTATTTGTCATAGAAAGATGAAATTTGGTAATAATATAGGAATTGATGGCCTCATCAGAGCCATGTAGTTTTGAAAGTTAAATTTTGACTTAAGGGGTTAGTTTTGGGGGGTGAAGTCGGAAGTGAAAAAAAATTTTTTTACTAGGTAATCGAGTGTGGTGTCACATGAAAGCTTGTGAGAACACGAGTAAAAAATATATATAATGTTATACTTGCGCGCACTTTTCTTTGTATTATTTTTAAAAAATCGCGAAAAATCGCTGTCAGCCCGCCTTATCTCGAAAAGTACTTTTCAAAAAATTTTGAAAAAATTCTGGAATATTTTCTACGGGGTGTAGATTGAACGAAAATTATCACGAGTGCATTACCTGTAATAATTTATCTGATATATAAAAAAAACAGAAATTTCAAGGTCATCAATTTTCAGTAAAGATTGGAAATAAACTTTGTTGAAAACTCATTTGGGGTGTGTTTTGTGAAGTCACTGATCATTTTATACTTCCATTACAACATTTTTTATTTTAAAAGCAATCAACGTACGGAACACGAATTGCGCAAGTTCAACTTGCACTTGACCGGTTATTTTTTAAATAACTATGTTTATGTTCTTTAATGCGAGTTTCAAAAGATCTACCAGTTTGTCCAACGTAGGTTTTGGTACAAGATCCTCAATTTAATAGATAAACTCCTGATGTTAAGGATTCCTTAGATTTGGTTTTGTTATTCAAAATTATACTCCCTAAGGAATTACTGGTTTTGAATGCTATTTTATTGTTCTTTTTTATTAAATGGCAATTGTTCTAGTTATTTTCCCTGTGTATGTGAGTGTACTAAATTTTCCTTTTTTGTCATTAATTGTGGGATAAATTAGAGATAGTTTAAAGGATTTTTTATTCAAGATATTATCAATAATGTTGGGGTCATATCCATTATTAATTGCTATTTGTTTGATTATGTTGAATTCTCTGTTAAAATTAGTTTTAGTCATAGGGATATGTAACAATCTATGTATGAAAGAGTTAAAAGCTGCCATTTTGTGAGGATAAGGGTGGGATGAATTATAGTGTATGACTGTATCAGTAGGTTTGTGGAAAATCGAGAAATCGTGTTTATTTTTCACTTTTGATATAGATATGTCTAAGAAATTTATAGAGTTATTGGTTTCTAATTCTATGGTAAATTTAATATTAGGATGCAAATTATTTAGTAAGCTAAGGAAGATTGTTAGTTGTCTATCTGCTCCCGTGAAATAGGAAATTATATCGTCAACATATCTATACCAGTAAACAATATTTTTGCTTATCGCGTTTTGATGAATTTTTAGTTCTAAATGATCCATGAAAATTTCCGCTAGTAACGGGCTTAAAGGATTACCCATTATTAGACCTTCTTTAGATGTATAAAAGTTATCGTTGAATTCAAAATAGTTTTGATCCAAGCACGTCGTAAGTAAATCTAAGATATCCCGTTTAATAATTTCGTTTACTTTATTCTTGATTAAGAGCTTATCTACTAATTCTATGACTTCATATGGTGGGATACTAGGAAATAATGTTTGTACATCAAATGAGATAATTCTAGAATTTTTTGGTAAATTAATATTTTTAATTTTATCAATTAGTTTATAGGTGTTGGATATACTATATTTCGGTTTAAATTTGCAATGTTGTCGTAGTAAAGGGATGAGTTTTTGTGATAATTTGATTGATAGTGCCGTAACAAACGATACAACTGGTCTAATAGGGAAATCCTTTTTATGCAATTTAATTAGGGAATATAATTTTGGAGCCTGTGGGTTCATTATTGAAAAAAAAGTACTTTAACAAAAATATGTTTTTCGTCATGTAAAAACCCTAAGACTTAAAGAAGAATCTCGGAGGGTTTTTTCACGGATACAATACCACTGTTAGCAGGAGTAGTAAATACAGTCTGTCAAGTAAGAACTTGTCCGTGATAATTCATTTTTGATAGATGCGATTCTACCGATTCAACAAAAAATCAGTAGAGGGAACTTTTGTCTACGACGCGTTTTAGTAAAAGTATCAGTCGATTCTGAATTTTCGCCGAAATCACGTAAAATCCACAAGGAGTCACTTGCTTGCGCGTCGGTTAGAGGAGGGCCTCCCTTGGTCCCATTCGGGATTCAAAGATATTTTATTAAAGGAAAAACCTCAACAGCATAGTAATTAAGATTATTATAATTACTGTCAGTTTAAAGTATTATAACTGCTTACGAGATAAATTGTTTGAAAACCGCCAAACGTGGCGTACGATCCATGTCAACCGCGATGACCAAAAAATAATATTTTAGAGGGTTTTTGCAAAACAAATTAGAAAAATTAGAAAAAAACGGTTTAGGAAAAAAAAATAGGGCTTTTTACAAAAGGTATGTCGAAGGAAAAAAAAGTTGTTTGGCGTTGCGGCGCTCAGTGTCGTTTTCACTACCAAATATCAAATACGTCAGTATACTCTTTGACATGCACTATGTCATCCTACATTTAAAAAAAATATAAATATCCGCAAATTTTCTATATATCCGGGTAGGGCGTCTAAAAATGATCACACTGTACGCATACCTAATACTTCATCGAAAGCTGACAGAGCAGCTTTCAAGCCGACAGAGTGGTTGACACGGTCAACACTTAAACGCAGGCAGCGCGTTTCGAGGGATCCTTCTCGGGCATATGTGGTTAATGTAAAATAACTGAAAACGGACAACACCCATATTTCAGCAGTTTACTCATCGTTCTCTTATTCGTCAAATCCATCCCGAGACGAGTTTCGCCGGATCACGGCTCGTCAGTCGGGCTAGGATTGACAAACAAGAGAACAAAATTTGCTGGTACTTATCCTCGGCCTGCGTTTAAATGTTGACCGTGTCAAACACTCTGTTGGCTTGAAAGCTGCTCTGTCAGTTTCGATGGAGTATTAGGCTTTAGTACTTAGTACAATTGTCTTCAGACAGCGTATCATAAAGCGTATTTTAATGAAGCTAGACACCAAAAAGGCTTTTGGCGCTGACGGAATACCTGCCATAGTTCTCAAAAACTGTGCAAGGGAACTAACACCAGTTTTCTGTAGACTTTTTAACCTATCCTACAGAAAGGGAATATTTCCGTCCTGCTGGAAATGTGCCGCGGTTCAGCCGATACCTAAAAAAGACAAGAAGACCTTGCCAAATAACTACCGACCAGTCGCACTGCTTTCAATAATATCGAAAGTCATGGAAAAGGTTATCAATCAGCATCTTCTAAAATATCTTGAACGATTCAATATTATTAACGATCACCAATATGGTTTTTGTAAACATAGATCAATAGGAGATCTTCTGACTTATGTAACACATGTTTGGAACAACGCAATTCAACACTTTGGAGAATCTCGAGCGGTTGCTCTTGACATATTCAAGGCATTCGACCGTGTTTGGCACGATGGACTGTTGGCTAAGCTACGCCCTTGTGGTATGTCTGAAAGGTTCTGTTTGTGCCTCTCATGTTTCCTCAGAGAGCGTTCTTTACGAGTGGCGGTCGACGGATTTCTTTCTAACCCCTTTACTATCAACGCCGGTGTGCCCCAGGGCTCTATACTATCTCCTACTCTCTTTCTCATTTACATTAACGATCTGCTGGAAAAGACCGGGAATCCAATCTATAGCTTTGCAGATGACAGTATGCTTGTCTCTTCATTAACCTTGAACGCTCGGACAGCGGCTGCTCAGGCGAATATCCGCAGACAGCAGGAGGTTGTTCAACTTAACAAAGACCTGGAAGAAATTCTATCTTGGGGTGACAGTCACCAAGTGGAATTTAACGCTACAAAAACCCAGGCGGCAGTTTTTTCTAAAAAAGTTAACGTTGCTGAACCCAACATAGTTATGACGGAGCACTCCGTTCCCCTAGCATCGTCGCTCAATTTGTTGGACGTTAGTTTGGGAGGAAATATGTCCTGGCACGAACATGTTGCAGGCATAGCAAGGAGAGCTACTCAAAAGTTAACAACTGTTAATTCTTTACAAAGCTCAAATTCGACCAACTATGGAATACTGCTTTCATGTTTGGGGCTCCGCTCCCAAACATACACTTCATTTGTTGGATTCTGTTCAGAGAAGAGCTGTCCGTCTGATTGGAGACCCGGAACTGACCGGCGGCCTTAATACGTTGGAACATCGAAGAACGGTTGGCGACTTGAGTCTGTTCTACAAGTATTTTCATGGAAAGTGTTCGAAGGATGTAGCCCGCTTAATTCCTCCCAAAGCGGTGCATGTTAGAAATACATGTCGCGCTGGTGCTTCACATTCGTATGAGGTTCAGCTTGTTACTCCGCGTATAACGCTTTTCAAGCAGTCTTTTATATGGAGAACATCATCCCTTTGGAATAATTTGCTCAGCGCTGTGTTTCCCACCGAGTACAATTTACAGCGATTCAAGAACAACGTAAATCGCTTTTTCCAAACACATGCCGCTCCTGGAGCGCTTTAGGGACTCCCCTGTAGCACGTGTGCTAGACCCATAAAAAAAACAATTCGTTGTATCCGTGTTCCGTAACTACTTGGAAAAGTACCAGTAAATTTTGGTCTCTTCTTTGTCAATCCTAGCCTGACTAACGAGCCGTGATATGGCGAAACGCGTCTCAGGATGGATTTGACGAATCAGAGAACGGTGGGTAAACTGCTGAAATATGGACCTTGTCCATTTTCAGTTATTTTACATTAACCAATAATTTATATTTTGAAACATTTAACATCTGTTAGCAGAGCCCTTAAAGTCCTTATATTACTTATGTGTAGGAATTACTCCATATCGATAACCCCAAAACTTCATTAGTACAGACAAAGAAACCTTCTTGGATCAAAGCAATTCGCTTTGAACAAAAACAAAATATTCTACGTATATAAAATTAAATGTAAGGTAGATATTTTCCTAAAGAAAACAAAGCTTTGGTTTATGATTTAAGGCGAAATTTTTGTTGGTTAGATAAAGGTAACGAAGTTACCAAAGAAAAAATTGATTTGGTTTGAAATATATATTCAAATATCTCGAATTACGATAAAATAACTGTGGGCTTGATGTGCAAGGTATTTGGTTTTTTTAAGGATGAAAACTAATTTTATTTTTTGAATTTTAAATGAGAGATCATTTACTTGTGAAGGGAAAAAAATAAAGGGCGAGTAGGAAGTATTATTTGTAGTTTTATACACAGACTAGCCGTGCCCGCGGCTCCGCTCGCGTGGACTTGATTCACTACTATCGTCACTGCTTATTCCTTATGTTACCTAACGTAATAAAATATCTACCATTATTTCCCCTTATCTCCCATTATTTTTCTTTATCTCCACATAATTTCCATTATCTAGGCTTATCTCTGCTCATCTCCTATTATTTCTCCTTATCTTCCATTATATCTCCTTATCTCCCCAATATCTCACCTTATCTCCCATTATCTAGACTTATCTCGACTTACCTCACAATATTTCTCCTTATCTCCCATTATCTCAGAATAACTCCGATAATCTAGACTTAGCTCTGCTTAACTCCCATTATTTCTCCTTATCTCCCATTATTTATATTTATCTTTCGTTGTCTAGGCTTATATCGAATTATATAGAACATATGTATAAATTTACACGTAAATCGAATAAGTGGTTTTCAAGTGATAAGCGCACTAACGGACAGACAGACAGACAGGGAGACATTGCATTTTATATATTATATTCTTTGCTACATGATATTGTTCCATATTTAATGGTTTAGGCAGTGTATTACAAGAGAACACGCTAACGGTAACCTTTTTTCCGACTTGATTCACTATTATCGTCACTGCTTATTCTTTATGTTACCTAAAGCAATAAAAATGTATCCTATAACTTGGCTAGAGAACATATGTATATTTTAAAAAAAAGCACGTAACGCACTAACGAACAGACAGACAAATAGACAGACAGAGAGTCGTTGCATTTTATATATATTATAGATAGATAACCTGGCCAGAGAACATATGTATGTTTTAAAAAAAAGCACGTAAATCGGATAAGTGGTTCTCCAGTGATAAGCGCACTAACAGACAGACAGACAGCTAGGCAGAGAGACAGGCAGACAGACGACAGACAGACGTTGCATTTTATATATATATTATAGATATAAGATTATAGATAACCTGGCCCGAGAACATATGTATGTTTTAAAAAAAAAGTACGCAAATCGGATAAGTGGTTCTCCAGTGATAAGCACACTAACGAAGAGACAGACAGACAGACTGAGATACGTTGAATTTTATATATATTATAGATGTAATAAAATATATATCTATAACCTGGTCAGAGAACATACGAGGCTGGTTTGAAAAGTCCGTGCAAAGTCCGAGAGATGGCACCACCGGCGCGTATCGAGGTCATGTTTAGTTAGTAGCATCTCTTGAATGAACGCACACCAAGTTTCAGCCATATTGGTCTATTTCTTTGTGTTTGGCATTCGTGTGAATCAAGGAAGTCGAGTGATTTTCAAGAAATGGACGAAAAAGAATTTCGTGTGGTGATTAAACATTACTTTATGAAAGGCAAAACGCCTCAGGAGACTAAAGAGAAGCTTGATAAACATTATGGTGACTCTGCACCTTCGATTAGAACAGCTTATAAGTGGTTTCAAAATTTTCGGACTGGCCATATGGGCACAAGTGACGCTGAACGTTCTGGACGGCCTGTGGAGGTTACGACTCCAGAAATCATTGATCAAATCCATGATATGGTGATGGATGACAGAAGAGTTAAGGTGCATGAGATTGCTAGTGCTGTGAGCATCTCGACTGAACGAGTACATAATATTTTGCATAAACATTTGGACATGAGAAAGCTATCCGCAAGATGGGTGCCGCGATTGCTCACGCTTGAAAAAAAACGGAATCGTGTGAAGTGTTGCAAGGATGGTTTGCAGCTGTTCCAGAAGAATCCGGAGGACTTTAAGCGTCGTTTCGTCACTGTGGATGAAACATGGATATATTACTATACTCCTGAGACCAAACAATAATCTAAACAATGAGTTATCAAGGGAGAATCTGCACCAAAAAAGGCGAAGACCGTTTCTTCGGCCGGAAAGGTTATGGCGACCGTCTTTTGGGATTCGCAAGGGATAATCCTCATCGACTATCTGGAAAAGGGTAAAAACTATTACAGGTGAATATTATTCATCGTTATTGGACCGTTTGAAAACCGAGCTGCAAGAAAAACGCCCGCGATTGGCCCACAAGAAAGTCCTTTTCCATCACGACAATGCACCAGCACACACCTCAGCAGTTGTGGTCGCAAAATTAATGGAAATAGGATTCCAACTCGTTTCACATCCCCCTATTCTCCAGACTTGGCTCCCTCGGACTACTATTTGTTCCCCAATTTGAAGAAATGGCTGGCGGGACAAAGATTTTATTCAAACGAGGAGGTGATTGCAGACACTAATGGATATTTTGCAGACTTGGACAAATCCTATTATTCGGAAGGGATCAACAAACTAGAACATCGTTGGACGAAGTGTATAAGCCTAAAAGGAGACTATGTCGAAAAATAAAACAGGTTTACCCCAAACACATAAGTAGTTTTTATTTTTGCACGGACTTTTCAAACCAGCCTCGTATGTATGAATTTAAAAAATCACGTAAATCGAATAAGTGGTTCTCGAGGGATAAGCGCACTAACGGACAGACAGACAGACAGAGAGATGTTGCATTTTATATATATTTTAGATATAGATATTTAGATATATATTTTAGATATATATTTAGATATAGATTATTATGATTTTTTGATATGATTTTAGATATAGATTATTATTATTATATAACTTGGCCGAAGAATATATGTATGAATTTAAAAAAAGACACGTAAATCGGATAAGTGGTTCTCACGTGATAAGCGCACTAATGGACAGACAGACAGACAGAGAGACATTGCATTATATATATATATATATATATATATATATATATATATATATATATATATATATATATATATATATATATATATATATTATAGATTATAGATTATAGATATTCTCTGCTACATATTATTATTCCATATTTAATGGTTTAGGCTGTGTATTGCAAAGGAATGCGCTAGCGGCAAACTTTTTTCCGATTTCATTCACTGTTATCGTCACTGTTCATTCCTTATGCCAACTATCGTAATAAAATATAGTCTGTAACCTGGCCAGAGAACATATGTATGTTTTGAAAAAAAGAGTACGTAAATGGGATAAGTGGTTCTCCAGTGATAAGCGCACTAACGGACAGACAGACAGACAGAGAGACGTTGCATTTTATACATATTATAGATACAAAAACTTTTAAATATTGAGCGTTTTAGACGATTACGGGCCTAATAAAAATAATTTAAACGAAATAAATTCTGTTTATTTTCGGAGAGTGATGGAAAAAAATGAGATTTGATGATTTAGTTTTTATTATTTAATTTTCTTTTACATTGTAAAATAATTAGTATGTTCCACAAGCATACGATAAGTATGGCAGAAGACTTTCGGCGGTTTATATTGTCGATATAAAATGAAGAATACATTACTCACATGTAAAAGTGATATCTTCATCTTTATTCAACTAATAGGCTTTTAGGGAAAGTGCATGATATATGGTTGTATTTGAGATCAAAAAAGCTTTCAAGAAATATATAGATATAGGCCTGTGTTTAAAAATGTTGGCATCAGTAATAAAAATAATGGGTAAAGTTATCGATTTAGTACTATCTTCGAAAATACAATTTCTAATACACTCCTGGACAAAATTAACGCAACAATATATTAAATCATACAAATCTCTATAATGAATTAATTTTAATAATTTTTTATGAACATTGGTTACACTAAAAGTTAGAAAAAACTTATTCGGATACTTTAAAAGTGAATTAGCTACCAAATTTCTCTGTAAGATTCGAATTAAAATTATTCTTAAGACCTAATAACAAAATCGTTGAAATTATGTAATAATGAAAAAAATAAACTGGGACACTAGTAGCAAAATTAATGGTGTAACTGGGACACTAGTAGCGTGTGTTGCCTCCTCTACTTCGGATGACAGCGTTTATGCGCCTAGGCATGCTTCTAATTAAATTTTGGATAAAATCTTGAGGAATTTGCTCCCATTCTGTGATAACTGCATTTTCAAGTTCCCTCAGGTTTCTAGGTGCAGGTATATGACGTTTCACATTTTTCTTAAGGTGATCCCATGCATGTTCTATCGGATTCAGATCCGGGCTTTTTGGTGGCCATTGCATAATCGGTATATCAACTTGATTAAGATAATCGAGTACCTCCCTAGCCACGTGAGGTCGAGCGTTGTCTTGCATAAACAGGAAATTGGACCCCACAAAATGACCGAAAGGCATCACATGTTCTATTACAATATTCTCAAGATAGTAGTCAGCATTCATGGATCTCGTACGGACAGGATCTAACTCTGTGCGAGCATCAAAGCAGATGCCACCCCAAAACATAACAGAGCCACCGCCGAATGGAATCCTTGCAGAGATATTGCAAGGAGCAAACCTCTCTCCTGGTCTTCGCCATACTCGCTCACGACCATCTCGATGTTTTAGACTAACCCTAGTTTCATCAGTGAAGAAAACTTGTTTCCAATCATCCACAGACCAGTTTTCGTGATTTCGGGCAAAACGTAACCTGACAACTCTGTTCTCTCTAGTAAGCAAGGGCGCTCTTACTGTTTAATCCAGCTTCATTCAACCGTCTTCTAACAGTTTTAGAAGAAATTGTGACATTGCGAACAGCTTCGAGTTCGTTTCTTTTTATAGAACTAGTAACAGTCCTGTTTCTTAAAGCATATTGTCTTATAAAACGTTCATCTAGGTCGCTAGTGCACCGTTTTCGCCCTTGCCCTAGCCTTCTAGAATAAGTTCCTACTTCATTCAAGCGTCTTACTATAGGACCTATTGTGGAACGATGTTTGCCTAACAAATTGGCAACATAACTCTGACAATATCCCTCGTCCAATAAAACTGAGGCTCGCACTACCTCGTGTTCAGTTAAATTCCTTGTTCGATTCATTTTTCTAATTCTTCGGGGTCAAAAATAAAACAGTCTACCACAAAAAACGTATTACTTTGAAAAAGGGAACAATTTATAAGCTTACTTTTAAAGAAAATCTATCGCATTATTACAGAAAATTGTTTATCTTCTAAAAAATTCTTTAAAACTGTAAATCTAAACGAATTGTTTTGATTTCTGACATGAACAACGAAACAAAATATGCATAGCCTACTATTCAAATACTCGATAAACTTTAAAACTGACATAAGAAAAAGATAAATTAATTTTCAGATTGTTGCGTTAATTTTGTCCAGGAGTTTATATACACTGAATTTGACATTTTTATGTTAAAAAGCTAAGCCTTACTATAGGTGCGACGCGTGTGCAAAAAAGACGACTCACGTTGTTCTTTAATCACAATCGTACTCGATGGGAAACAAAGTTCGAAAGAGATGAGGTTCTTTATATAAAAGAATCTTTTTAAGGATAATGGTAAGAGAAGTGATAAGCTGAATCTCACACGGATGTACTGTATTAGTGTGACATGTACCTAGCATCATTTTGGGTGGAATTAATGGCGCTACATCCATCGAACACCTTTTATAAAGAACCTGAAGGCTAGAGTCAAGTCTTCTGTCAAGTTCTGCCATGTTCCAAAGACTCAAGGTTGCTGGTGAATTCTGAGTCTCTAATCATGCAAGTAGCTGAATAAAATCGAACAAATGCAGCGTTTGTTTGGGAGCAGAGCCCTAAATATGAGAGTAGTCTTCTATCGTTGGTCGAATTTGAGCAGGATTAAAAGTTGTAGTGGAAAGCAAAAAAAAAGAGTTCTAGTACATAATAATAGTTTTTGAGAAGCTCTCTTTGTTATGTAACATGTTCACGCCAAAACATACTTGCTTTCAAGTTAACTTTCAGTAAGTTAAGTAACGATACTTGAGGAATGGAGTATCCAGACATAACTATGTCGAGTTCCGCCTTGGTTATTGTAGCGTTAAATTCTACTTGGTTACTGTTATTTTAAGTTAAAGATTCTTTCAGGTTGTTGACTTTCAGCTGTGGGCTGATATTTGCGTAAGTAGTTGATGTTCGTTTGTTCAAAGGAAATGAAGAAAAAGGCGTGCCCTTATCGGCAAAGCTCTATTAAATTCCTAGATATGTTGAATGTTTATTCATTTTTTTTTGGGGTCACTCAGTAATTATATTCCAGTCGTACAAACTATTTTGGTTAAGAAGAAAGGACAAATAACTAAATAGTTTGATTAAGATAAAGTATGTTTAAAATTATGCTTTTTCCGAACCCGACGAAAAGAAACACTCAAAATAGGACTGTTGATTTGTTTATTTTATCGTTCCAATAATTACGCTCTAGTCCTCTCCACGCACTATTTCTATTACTTTCTTAACCCTAAGAGTCGCAAAAAGGATATATATTTGACAATAAATACATCTTTTATTTCAACCAACTAGGAAAAAATCCTAATATGAATACGGTATTGTATTTATTGTAATAAAATTGTTTTGAAAAAAATCTATCAATTCCAGATATTTAAGGAAAATCTTTTTTCTCGCCTTTTTACCCTTTTTTATCTCCTAAAGATATCTTCGTTGTAATTCCTGTCAACATTGTCCAAGTGCCGAAACATTCATTTGTATTTCACCGCACTTTTTAGACAATGCGGTAGTGCTGTCACGGACGTTACTGCATTTTTTTTTATGAGTCGTGCTGCAGGGAAGTCTCTAAAGAGCTACTGGAGCGATACATGTGCGGAAAAAAGCGATTCACGTTGTTCTTGAATCGCTGTAAATTGTACTCGGTGGGAAACAGTCCTGGGTAAGCCATTCCAAAGGGATGATGTTCTCCATATAAAAGACTGCTTGAAAAGCGTCTTACGAGGGGTAACAAGCTGAACCTCATATGGATGTGAAGTATCAGCGCGACGTGTACTTTTAACATGCACCGCTCTGGGAGGAATTAAGCGGGCTACATTCTTCGGACACTTTCCATGAAAATACTTGTAGAATAGACTCAAGTCGCCAACCGTTCTTCGATGTTCCAGCGAATCAAGGCCGCCGGTCAGTTCTGAGTCTTCAATTAGACGAACAGCCCTTCTTTGAACAGAATCCGACAAATCCAGTGTATGTTAGGGAGCAGAGCCCCAAATATGGGAGCAGTATTCCACAGTTGGTCGAATTTGAGCTTGGTAAAAAATTAACAGTTGTTGTGGAGTGTAAAGCTTTCTAATTCGAAATAATATTCCCAACTTTTGAGAAGTTCTCCTTGTTATGCCTGCAACATGTTCATGCCAGGACATATTTGCTCCCAAATTAACACCCAACAAATTGAGTGACGATGCTAGGGGAATGGAGTGCCCCGACATAACTATGTGGGGTTCAGCAATGTTAACTTTTTTAGAAAAAACTGCCGCCTGGGTTTTTGTAGCGTTAAATTCCACTTGGTTACTGTCACCTCAAGACAGAATTTCTTCCAGGTCTTTGTTAAGTTGAATGACTTCCTGCTGTCTACGAATATTCGCCTGAGCAGCCGATGTCCGAGCGTTCAAAGTGAATTAAGAGATAAGCGTACTGTAATCTGCAAAGCTGTAGATTGGATTCCCGGTCTTTTCCAGCAGATCGTTAATGTAAATAAGAAAGAGAGTAGGAGACAGTATGGACCCTTGAGGCAAACCGGCGTTAACAGTAAAGGTGTTCGTCGACTGCCACTCGTAAAGAACGCTCTCTGAGGAAACATGAGAGCCACAAACAGAACTTTCTGCAGTTTCTGCAGTAACTACTACCTATGTATGTGACCATGCCCAATATACTTAAATAAATTAATAAATAAAGTATATAGACCTGCCGGGATTAGAACCCGAGACCTTCTGCACCTCAAGTAAATTACGACGCCATGGACCCACGAGACGCCACACTACTACTTCTTGTTTATGCAGAAATCCGTTTCCCTCGGTAATAATAATTTTTTTTGAGTTTTTTGATCAAAGGCTTGTACACCGTACTTAATATCTCCATTCTATAACGCAAATTGTACTTGGAAAACAGGTGAAAAGCTTTATAAAGGTATCGATATTTTTGTTGGGTCAAAGGCAATGTGTGCTCGTGTCAGTGGTAGAGTTTAATAGGTCCCAGCCAGAACGTCAAAATTGGAAAATGACATTACCGTAAATTAAATTTCATAAAACTCCTTTGTAAGGATATGTCGGCAATTTAGAAGGTACGGCAAGGTTAGGCCCTTTGGTCAGTAATTTGACACGTACGCGGAAATGAAATATCAGTTTCAAATTTGATGTTTAAAGTAGGAAAATGTCTATATGTATATATATATATATATATATATATATATATATATATATATATATATATATATATATGTATATATATATATATATATATATATATATATATATATATATATATATATAAAAAAAGGGTGGGCCATTTAAAAGTTTAAATTTAAAAATGCAATAAAACAAAAACGGTTTGAAATTTTGCCAAATTTATTTTTTTGTTGTGAAGTACAATTGTTCCGGTTAGAGATGGAATATTATTTCATTCATATGGCTGCCGCGGCTGGCCTCACAGTACCCCATTCGATCGGACCAATTTTCGAGCACTTTTTCGAGTGTATGGGGGCGTATCTCGGCAATGGCATCACGAATGTTGGCCTTCAAATGCTCAATTGTCTCTGGTTTGTCTTGTCACAACAAATGCAGTGTATGTTTGGGAGCGGAGCCCCAAACATGGGAGCAGTATTCCATAGTTGGTCGAATTTGAGCTTTGTAAAGAATTAACAGTTGTTGTGGAGTGTAAAACTTTCTGGTTCGAAATAATATTCCCAACTTTTGAGAAGCACTCCTTGCTATGCCTGCAACATGTTCATGCCAGGACATATTTGCTCCCAAATTAACGCCCAACAAATTAAGTGACGATGTTACAGGAATGAAGTGTCTCGACATAATTATGTCGGGTTCAGCAACTTTAACTTTTTTAGAAAAAACTGCCGCCTGGGTTTTTGTAGCGTTAAATTCCATTTGGTTACTGTCACCACAAGATAAATATTCTTCCGGGTCTTTGTTAAGTTGAATGACTTCCTGCTGTCCGCGGATATTCTTCTGAGTAGCCGATGTCCGAGCGTTCAAAGTGAATGAAGAGATAAGCGTACTGTCATCCGCAAAGCTGTAGATTGGATTCTCGGTCGTTTCCAGCAGATCGTTAATGTAAATGAGAAAAAGAGTAGGAGACAGTATAGATTCTTGAGGTACACCGGTGTTGATAGTGAAGGTGTTAGAAAGAATTCCGTCGACTGCCACTCGTAAAGAACGCTCTCTGAGGAAACATGAGAGCTACAAAAAGAGCTTTTCAGACATACCACAAGCGCGTAGCTTAGTCAACAGCCCATCGTGCCAAATACGGTCGAATGCCTTGGATATGTCAAGAGCAACCGCTCAAGATTCTCCAAAGTGTTCAATTGCGTTGTTCCAAACGTGTGTTACATATGTCAGAAGATCTCCAGTTGATCTATTTTTACGAAAGCCATATTGATGATCGCTAATAATGTTGAATCCTTCAAGATATTTTAGAAAATGCTGGTGATGAAGATGCTTATTTAGCTGTCCATTCTTTTCGATTTCCAAGGCTTCATATACATATATATATATATATATATATATATATATATATATATATATATATATATATATATATATATATATATATATATATATATATATATATATATATATATATATATATATATATATATATATATATATATATATATATTATATATATATATATATATATATATATATATATATATATATATATATATATATATATATATATATATATATATATATATATATATATATATATATATATATATATATATATATATATATATATATATATATATATATATATATATATATATATATATATATATATATATATATATATATGTATATTAATGGGCGTGATAAATGTTCATTATGCCAATATTTCGGTCCTTGGTTGGGTGGTTGGGATCTTCTTCAGGGCAAAAACTGAAAAGGACAAAAAGTCTACTAACTGAGAAAACTTGGGCAAAGATTAAAATATTCAAATTATTATTATTAATAAATTGATGTAGAAGTACAATAAAATATAAGATGTAATATAAAACAAAAAACACTCACATGAATAGTGAGAAGTTGAGTTAATATGAATGGCCATAATTAGCGTGTAACACAGAAACGTCTAACAATCCATTAAAGTAAACACTATAAACTAATACATAAAGTTAAAAAGATCAAATTTATAACGGGGATGTTTTAGAAAACCCTGGATGCGGAAAAACATTTTTAATTATTATTAAATTAATTTACTCGAAATAACCACCTGTAGCCGGGGTCATGCGCAAAATGATTCGACACACCAATGAGAAAAGACAGGGATAAGGGACTATTTTTGAAAATCCTAAAAACCTAAAAACCGAAATTTTAAACAACCGGAAGGAGAACTGGTCCATTGAAAAATATATAAATGGTCAAATAAAGAGAAGAAAATACCAATTGAACGACATTAAAATCGATAAGGAAATTCGGATCAAAAGCAACCATGAATTTTGGGTAAAGAGGGGAACAAGAGATCTAGCAAAAGAGAAAAAGAGAGAAGGGAGGATAATATGTTATATTAACTTATTAATTAATTTATTTAATTTATGTAATTTGTTGATTTAATTATTGAAAAATTATTAATTTGAGAAAGGAGATTTATTAACCAAAGGGTGTATTAAAGCATGAAAATTCACAGAGGGAAGAAAGGGGAAATCCTTAGACTTTGACAATGACAGGGGAACAAATCCTTAGAACCCAGGACCAAGGGACCTACAACAACAGGAGAAAGGGAAAGAGGAAGAGAAAATAGAATATTGAGAGTTGATCTGTTAAGATAACGGACTATTATTTTGGAGATAAATTATCATAAATCGAATGACGACAGGGAGTTGTCACATGGCATAGAAACATCACAAGAAAGGAGAAAACTGTATATGTTATTCAAGCCATTGTATTATTTATATATATATATATATATATATATATATATATATATATATATATATATATATATATATATATATATATATATATATATATTACAATAGAGGTTTTCACGGATGGTGGAATGAAATACATTAAAATTCCGGTTTTCAATCCGTTCGTCTAAAAATGAACTTGCACAACGTTTCGCAAAAATATCATTTGGTATTTTCAAGTACTTTCAAGGCAATGTATTATATATATATATATATATATATATATATATATATATATATATATATATATATATATATATATATATATATATATATGTATACACAATAGAATCTTGAAAAAATTAACCGAAATGTTCCAAGGGTAATTAACGTTTTCGAACTATTAACTTTTCTAAGCGGTTTTCAAAATTGAAAAAAATAAAATGATAAACCTAGATTTTTTGGAAATGACATGCTAAATTTATTTCATTGACTTAGTTTTCATCACTACAAAAAAGAAACTTTAATTTGTACCGGTTGGTTTAAAGTTCACAGTCACTCTTGAATATTTTCGTGCGCAGTAACTTTATATTAATTTGTACGGAGTGGTTTAAAGAAGCTGTCGAGACTTGTTTGTTTTTCTTTCTTTTGTGTAATAGCTCTTGATCATTTTCGTGCGCATATTGACAAGGTCTGCCACCTGATTTGCATCGTTATTGTTTTCAAACCATTTTATCAAGGTATTGATGCTTTCAACTGCTTTCGAGAAGCTCACTTTTGGTTGTTGAATATCTTGCTCGATAATTGACCCGTCGTTATCATTATCGGACACTTCGAAATCATCGTTATCTTCTGAAATTTGATCACTGTTCCAATTTTCAATGACATCAATGCTGATGTCAACCTTATCACCCACCTTTGACATCAACAACTGAACTTCTCGAAGTGTATCTTTGTATGCGCTATTTAATGTAATCAATTTAGAGAGCGGAATGTCGTCTTCACTATCGTACTGATCATCATCCCACTTTTTTATCTTATTCCACACTTTTATAAGAACAGCTTGCCTCAATTCGTCCCACACTGATTTAAGTAGCAAAATAGCATCACGAATTGTATGTGCCTTCAAAATATTTTCAGTCGGAACGTTTTCTTTTGCGACAATGTTGCATAACAATTTAATTCGATATCCTAACTTGACCAATCTTATGGGATTTTGACCCATGGGTTGCAAAACCGCTGTTACGTTAGGTGGTAAAAGCATTGCAGCAATATTTCCAACATCAGACTGTAGCATGTCAATTGCCTTATGGGCAGTACAGTTATCAATCAGCAACAATGCCTTTGGTGGTAAATTATTTTTAGCAGAAAATTGGCGAACCTGCAAAAATTTTTATGCAATAGCCTGCAAAATTTTTTATGAAACTAAAAAAATAAGTTTACCTGTTTTATAAATGAATGATGGAACCAGTTGAAGAATAACTCTGAATTCATCCACGACTTCTTCGAATTGGCGTATTCCAATGGGTTTTCAAATCCCTTAAAGCAACGTGGATTTGCAGATTTACCAATGACCAACGGCTTTAACTTGTGCGAACCATCTGCGTTAGCACACAACAAAAATGTGATTCTTTCCTTTGCAATTTTTCGGCCCGGTGCGGTCTTTTCGTTTGCTGTGATAAATGTTTTATCCGGTAAAAAACGATAAAATAGTCCAGATTCATCCGCGTTATATAGTTGCGAGTCGGAAATGTCCATTTCATTAATTTTTGCTCTTAAATTATGAATGAAAGATGTAACATCCGACGTATCGTTTGAAAGGATTTCCCCACAAATTTTGAGATGGCGAATACCATGTCTTCTCTTAAAATTTGCTAGCCATCCATCACTAGCATTCAATTTTTTTCTAGGGTGCAGTATGGCGAATTCGTGCTTAGCTCTTGATTTTAAAATTGGACCAGTCATTGCACAATTACGCTGTCGTTGGTTCAAGAACCATTTATACAACCTTGCCTCAAGATCAGCATATTCCGGTTTATGTAGTGTTTTCTTGTGTGCTTTTTCATATGTATTCGCCACAGCCTCTAAAATTTCATGGCGTTTTTTCTTTATTTTTGAGATGGCTACTTTAGATACACCATAATTCAACGCCAATCGTGTTCCGTGAATACCTTGATCAATCTTTTTTAAAATCTCCACTTTCTGCCGCAAATCTAATCTGATTTGTGATGATTTGTTCTGCTTTGACATTTTTTAAGTAAAAAATACGCAACTCACAAACTCAAACGCTAACGACTAACTAAATCAATGTTGTTTGACGATGAAGATGATCATAGGTTTTCGCAGCTCAAAATAGAAAAGAAGTTCGGGGAATACCATAATCCAACAAACAAAATTAGAGCTCGGTGCTGCCACTGAGAATTTTTTAAAAGTGGCCAAATTGCCACTTTTATGAACGGAAAAAACCGTTGTTTTGAAAAATTCATACGCTCTGAAACGTTAACTGAAGAGTTAACTTTTTAGAGCGGCACGAAATGGATGCTGAAATAAGGTTAACTTACCCGAGTGATTAACTTTTACGCGAGTTAACTTTTTCGAGATTCTACTGTATATATATATATATATATATATATATATATATATATATATATATATATATATATATATATATATATATATATATATATATAAGCATATATTTGTGGCAAAACGTTTCGACCATACATCCTGGTCTTCATCAGTTGTTTAATCTGTTATTTATTTTAAAATGTTGTATACATATAAATTAAAAATAAACTAAAACGATACATGAAAACATTACATGGATTATTTGACATGGGCAATTACATTTGACTTTAGTATTAGCACTAGCTCATACATACATACGTTTCCGTAGCACTTTTCCCGAGATTAACGTGAAATTTCATACACAAACTGCTCTGTTATCGTACTCTTTGTAAGAATCGCAGAAAGACACAATTATACCTTTATATAAACGTGCATATAGAGCAAAGTGAGGGAACTAGCAAGTCGTAACTTAACTGTGTTTACTATATATCTAACGTCACGTATTGACGCGTTCTTGCTATGTATTTGGACCACACCACGTATAGTATATAAGACAAGAACATTTTTAGTGCTACACGCTCAAGGAACAATCACAACTAAAACAAAAAAGGGTTCAGGAAAAACTTCTGATTATTTCCTTTGGTGTTAAGTTTTCATTTCTTTTTCTCAGTCTTGATTATAAAGTCAAAAAAAAATAATCGTTCCCGTATCTCTTCGGTCAAACTAAAACAAAAAAGGGTTAGAGAAAATCTTATGATTATTTTCCTTGGCGTTACGTTTATATTTCCTCGTGATTTTACCTTCTTATTTTTAGGCTCACTTTTGCCATAAGAGATTAAATAAAGGGTCAGAAGATGGAAAACCTAAACGTTTGTAAAGGCTTTTAATGTCTCTTAAGAAATTAGATTTTTATTCTGATTGCAGTGGAAAATGGAAAAGGTAATTTAATTTCTTTTCGTTTGTAAAAAGATAAACGGCCTATCTGTTCGCTTAAATCTAAATATTTATTTCACATACTATTTATTCTAACTCTGGGATCTACTTGTTTTTCTTCACTGTAACGAGATTAAGTAATAGCCAATTTTGTGAAAACATCTTAGGATGCCAATAATAACTCAATCGAACAGGGCAAGTTAACGATAGGGTAAAGTTCATTATCTCATTTTTTTCAGGAATGACGGAAAAATACAAATAGTTTTAGGGAATATTAAGGTCCACAGTTTAAAATTATTTTTGAGTATACAGGATACTTCAAAACAGTGTGGCCGATATAACATGTTTTTTTAAATGGAATATCCTATTTTCTAATTTATTTTTAAATTCTGGGTAAAATTTTATAACTTTTTTTGTTAATAATGTTATATACATAAATCTAGTAGTTTTTCTAATATTTCCATTTTTTTTAAAAAATACTCATAACACAGGTCTGCAACAAAAATGCTGTCTGGACGTTTTCAACTGATTTCTATGTATTTAGGTGTTCTGAAAACTAAAAAATACTCAAAAAATTCCAGAACGTCAGGTTATTTTGCAAAACGCAAAATTTTATTATAAAAAAGGGTTTTTTTGGACTAACTTGAAGTCATACATAAATAGGTACAATTTTATTTTGATTACTGTTTTTAAATGTATACAGGCCATAACTATCATTACTTTCTGAGCTAAATTAGCAAACATAAACGTTGTAACCAGAACGTGCGCGCTCCGATAGTATAGAAAGTGGCGCGGTACAATTACGTATTAACTCGTCATTGTTTTATAGATCTTGGTTCAATATAGTGCAATGTCATCTCTGCGGAAGTGTGTGCATTCGTCTGACAGTTTCTGTTATATTTGTGGCGAATATATGGTATTAATGCAACAACTTAATATTACGGACTTTGTAAAAAAAGTATACTTCACGTATTTTGGCTTAAAACTTGGAGATCAGGATAAAGTTTGGGCACCTCATAAAGTCTGCAAACGATGTGTTGAAGACCTTCGAAATTGGTTTAAGGGCAAGAAAAAAGCTTTCCGATATGCGGTTCCTATGGTATGGCGCGAGCAAAAGAACCATAGTGATGATTGTTACTTTTGTTCGTGTAATGTGAAAGGGTATAATTCAAAATGGAAGCAGTCCATTTCATACCCCAATCTGCAATCAGTTATTCGTCCCATCCCTCATGGGACCGAAATATCAGTGCCCAAGGCCCCTGCTACCTTGGAAGAGATTCCAAGTTCTGACGAAGATGGTGCTGTACCTGAACCCGATGACAAGTCAAGTTTTCAATTTGAAGATGACAGCAGTCCGAAATTGTTTTCCCAGGGCGAGCTAAATGATTTGGTAAGAGACTTGAATCTTCCCAAAAACGCTGCTGAGTTGCTTGGATCAAGGCTCAAAAGCAGGAACTTACTTTTACCGGGAGTGTCTTCCTCCTGGTTTAGATATCGTGAGAAGCAGTTCACTTCCTACTTTGCCCAAGAGGACGAGTTGGTTTATTGTACCAATATTGAAGGTTTGATGGATACATTTAAGATCTCATATGACCCAGCACAGTGGCGTATTTTCATAGATTCTTCAAAAAGATGCCTTAAAGCAGTTCTGCTTCACAATGGCGGTTTCTGTCGGTCATTCCGTACACCTCAAGGAAACCTACAAGAACTTGGAATTTGTTCTTCGCAAATTAAAATATAAAGACCACGATTGGCAAGTGTGCGGTGATTTAAAAATCTTGGGCATGTTGCTCGGACAACAATCTGGGTTTACCAAATTCCCTTGCTTTTTGTGTCTATGGGATAGTAGAGACCGAGCAAATCACTGGACCAAAAAGTGTTGGCCTCCGAGGGAGCTTAAAGATGACGAAAAGAACTTTGGTGCCTCCTCATAAAGTTCTTCTACCACCGCTTCACATAAAGCTGGGATTGATGAAGCAATTTGTAAAGTCACTTCCAAGAGATGGAAATTGCTTCAAATACTTAATATCAAAGTTTCCAGGCCTCTCGGAGGCAAAGTTGAAGGAAGGTGTTTTCGTTGGACCAGATATTAGACGGCTTATGGCTGATCCACAATTCATCACAACCATGACGGAACCTCAAAGAGAAGGGTGGATTGCCTTTAAAGAGGTCATAGAGAAATTTTTAGGCAATAACATAGACCCTAACTACAAACAAATCGTCAAAAAAATGTTAAAGCATTGCAAGCTTTAGGTTGCCTAATGAGTTTAAAAGTACATTTTCTTCATTCCCACCTCGACTACTTTCCAGAAAATTTAGGAGATCTGAGTGAAGAGCAAGGTGAACGATTTCGCCAAGATATTAAGGAGATGGAAACAAGATACCAGGGAAGATGGAGCGTCTCAATGATGGCAGACTACTGTTGGACGCTTCAGAGAGACCTTCCAGATGCTTCCTACAAGCGAAAATGTACCAAAAGGAGTCTCACTGGGAAAAAGAAATGTGTTTAGTGCTTACTAATGAATGTATTTTAGATAAAAAAAATAAGTTTTGTTACGCAATTATAAATTTAAAAAAATTTTTTAGTCCTTTATCTTTTATTTTAAGATGATAACTTGTTTAACATAGATACCTACTTTGTCAGAAAACGTGACGTTCTATGACAAAATGAAAGTCATTTTCGGATTCAGTTCACCCAAAAACATAAGATTTGCGCAAAAAAACCAAAACAGCTTTCAATTTTTTTTCTGCAGACTTGTGTAATTAGTACGAGAATTCTATAGAGATGAAAAAAATACATATGTAAAGAAATTTGAGTTAGATGCTACAGGGTGTTGCAAAATAAGTTTATACATTTCGACCATTTTAAATTGAAAAATCTCAAATTTTTTAAATGGCACACTCTGTATATTATTATTTTTTCTAATAGATTTTATAAAACCCTCCAACTTTTATTAAGTATGTCATATACCTATTTCTAGTAGTTTTCAATTTATTTTGAATTTTTACCCTTGTTTTTAATACACTTACGCTACGCTACGAAAACATAAGCAAATAATTAATAATAATTTAATATGGTTTAACTTATCTAATGATTAATTATTATGACGTAATAAATGTTTAAAAATATGCCCGTCTACTTGAATATACATGTTTAGTCGTTTTACTATATTTTCCTTCACTTTGTGTGTTGTAGGGGGATTCACATAAACGCGATCTTTAATGTAGCCCTACGAATTTTTTTTTTGGTCTCGATCCGACTTAAATAACCGGAGTTATTCAGATTTTAAGTTTAAAAAAACGCGTTTTTGAAAACTTCAATTGTTTATAAACAAAAGAGCACAGGTTTTTGGAGGTCCAAACGTCGGGACAATACTCCTGGGGATAGTCTAGAGATTATAAAATATAATATTGCCGTATCTAAACTATGCTTATCTCATCATTATTTTGGCCTTTTTTACTGAACCAAAAGCAATGTTTAATCAATACATCCAAATGCCGAAATTGCCATCCTGGGTGACTTTAATGTACACCACATCAACTGGCTTAAATATTCAAATACTACCGACGAGCAAGGTCGTGAATCCGAATCAATTTCAATCAGTTGTGGTTTAACTCAGCTTATTGACGAACCAACACGGATCCCTGATCGCGAAGGGGAGTTCGTCAGTCTTCTTGATCTGTTTTTAACCACCAATCCGGAGATGTACACGGTCAGCGTTAATCCGCCGTTAGGTTCTTCTGACCATAAACTACTTTCGACATCGAGTATCCTACCAATCAGAGACAGAGAGGCGCCTAAACCGCGAAAGATTTGGCACTACAAATCTGCTAAATGGGAAGATCTCATGGAATATTTTCGAACTTTCCCTTGGTTAGACGATTGTTTTCGATCCAAAGACCCATCTGACTGCGCCAAGGAGGTTTCCGATGTTATTTTGGCCGGCTTACAACCCTTTTCCAAGAAATGCCCTTCCAACGACAAGCCTTGGTTTGACCGAAAATGCAAAGAAGCTGTTGCTTCTAAAATCTTGCCCACCGACCATGGCGTGAAAGTCTTAACACCATAAACCGTAACACCTTTGTTCGTGTCAGGAACAGATGTATAGAAATTATCGACGAAACCAAGGAGGCACACAATCAACAAATTAGAAACAAACTTCTCGCTTGTCCCAACAGTTCCAGGTCCTTTTGGTCACTCGCTAAGGCAGTTGGTCAAAATTTCACCAAATCCACCATACCACCACTCACACGGCTAGATGGTTCTGTTGCA
The DNA here is from genome assembly GCA_019049505.1 of Pachyrhynchus sulphureomaculatus. Lineage (NCBI taxonomy): Eukaryota > Metazoa > Arthropoda > Insecta > Coleoptera > Curculionidae > Pachyrhynchus > Pachyrhynchus sulphureomaculatus. The sequence goes on along the minus strand of CM032450.1, from coordinate 51,405,338 downwards.
ACGACACCTCTTGAGAAAGCAAACTTGTTGGCCGAACTGTTTGCTTCACATTCTACTGCCGATTTCCAAGGAAAAACACCACCTACTATTCCCATAGTGCAGTCAAGGATGCCCGATGTTGTCTTCAGAAAGCGTAGGGACTTCCCTGCAGCACGTATGCTATACCCATAAAAAAAATCCTAGAGATTATAAAATATTGCCGTATCTAAACTATGCCTATCTCATCATTACTTTGACCTTTTTTACTGCACCAAAAGTAATGTTTAATCAACACACGAAATTCTTGTTGTTCCATCTTTTAGTAAAAAACAAAAGTAGTATGACTCAAACAGCTGTAACTCGCAAATTAATAGATAAAATGTCATGAAAATTTCACACAAATCTTTTGAGAGTTGACACTAACTGAAAATCATATTTTTTTTTTATTCGTACTGATGAAAATTGACTTCTTCTCGAAAAATAAAAAAATATATCCCATTAACAAGGGAAGTAAAGGCTAGTAATCAAAAGATGGTAACCAAATAACATGCACTATTTTTATTTAACCCATTATTTCGTTTTATAAAATAAAAACTCCGTTACGTTTTTCCTCAATATATTTTACTACCGATTACCACATAAAACACTTGCCAGAGTGCGAGGAAAAGAAATATATAATACGGGATTTAAAAGGGTCTAAAGCCAAAAATCAGAAACTATTACAAAAAACGTTTCTTTTCCTATCACGAAGTTCCAGAGCTGTAGAGTGATTGTGGTTAAATCCTTAAAGAAAAACATGGGATAGTCCGACTATAAGATTTATGAGATAGCTGTTCCGTATATCTAGCCACTGGAAAAATTGATATTGACCGGCCTAATGGAAAGTTGACGACTTTGTACCCAATACTTTACGGCATTGGTTTAGATTCGAATAGTGAAAAATATATTTGAGGAGAAAATATATGTTTTTCGAATTGCATCGATTTTTTTTTATGGGTCTAGCACACGTGCTGCAGGGAAGAAGTCCCTAAAGAGCTACAGGAGCGACACGTGTGCGGAAAAAGCGATTCACGTTGTTCTTGAATCGCTGTAAATTGTACTCGGTGGGAAACACAGTCTTGGGCAAATTATTCCAAAGGGATGATGTTCTCCATTTAAAAGACTGCTTGAAAAGCATTGTACGAGGAGTAACAAGCTGAACCTCATACGGATGTGAAGTATTAGCGTGATGTGTACTTCTAACATGCACCGCTCTGGGAGGAATTAAGCGGGCCACATCCTTCGAACACTTTCCATGAAAATACTTGTAGAATAGGCTCAAGTCGCCAACCGTTCTTCGATGTTCCAGCGAATCAAGTCCGCCGGTCAGTTCCGGGTCTCCAATCAGACGAACAGCTCTTCTCTGAATAGAATCCAACAAATGCAGTGAATATTTGGGAGCAAGAGCAATGCTAAATATTAGACTCCAAGATCATATTCCTAACATCGAGATACGAAGAAGATCAAGAGTGACAGATGTAATACCATGAATATGCATATTAAGGTGGAATTGGGCGGGGCATATTGCAAGAATGAATGATAACAGATGGATAGCCACATAGTAGAATGGAGGCCTAGAGAACACAAGAGATGCAGGGGTAGACCACGGACAACTTAAAAAGATTAGCGGGACACGATTAGATGCAAAAAGCAAACAACAGAGCTCATTGGAGACAACTTGGGGAGGCTTACATCCAACTATAGATGGAGTAGGCTAATGATGATGATGATTTTATTGAAACTCAGGGCGGCATCATGTTAAATATATTTTGCAACGGTCTTAGAGTTTACGACACTAAGATATATAGAGGAGAGACTGGGATGTGATTACAAGCGATTCTTCCCCTTCCCAAAAAAAAAGTGTATTGCTTCACTTGAATTTTAATTTTTTTTGGTTAGAAAAAATAGACATTTTTCCTTACCAAAAGGAAAGCATTCTTTCATTATTTTTTTAGGTCCTTTTAAAACCAAACAAAGGAAATTATATTCGTCCCGCGGTTTTTACTTTAAATTAAACTGCGTAATTGTACAAAAGAAATAAAAAAAATTAACTGTTCTGTACCGTTGTAGGGATTTAAAAACAAATAATATTAAATATAATCTGACTATGCCTGAGGGATGAAATTATATTCATATGAATTAAAATTGCGAAATTGTCATCCAGTTTTATTTAATAAGTAATTTACTTGTGTAAAATGTATTTTATTGCAGTCAGGTGGATAAAATATTTTCCCTGCTTAATTAGCATTTAAAAATTTTACTTTCTAGTCACGTCCAGTCTAGCTGAAGTTAATTGAATTTGGCAAAAAATGCTCCAATTACCATTGAAGCTTGTGCGTAGCTTGCAAAAACGGCACGGAACAATTAACCAATTTAAGCAGTGTACCAAAAAATAGACTGTTCATTGATAAAAGTAAATAAACTCTTAGAGGAGGTTCACGTTAAATTGAGGTTGCTAATTAAGAATTTAAAATAACAACACTATTAACCTTGCAAATATTCCGATTTTGTCTTCAGAAGAGAGTTGGTCGCCTGATTGGAGACCCGAAACTGGTCAGTAACCTTGATTTGTTGCACAAGTATTTTAACGGAAAGTATTCGATGGATGTAGCCTGTTTAATTCCTCCCAGAGGGGTGCATGCTATAAATACATGTCGCGCTAACACTTCACATCCGTATGGTTCAGCTTGTTACTTCTCGTACAACTCTTCTCAAACAGTTTTTTTATGGGGATAATTTGCCCAAGACTGTGTTTCCGGCCGAGCACAATTTACAGCGATTCAAGATCAACGTGAATCGGTTTTTCCGCACACGTATTGCTCCTATAGCGTTTTAGGGATTTCCCTGCAACACGTGTCCACAGCGAATTTTTTTATTTCGATTAGAATTTGGATTTAACTCTTCGGCTATTGACAAAATAAAGAATACAAATAAGACAAAGATACAAGAAAAGCTGTTAATGCACTATTCAGTAAGACAATGATGTATCATTGACAAAAAAATAATAGCTAAGCCATGTTGACAACGAAACTAGCGTATGAAAGTGAGGTTTAGGAATAAAGGAAAATGAAGTGGCCAAACTAATGGCTGTTAAGTTATTTCGAAAATGTGTCGATATGTCAAAAAAAGAAAGCTCCCTAATTGAAAGAATTAGAACTAGAACTAAAATGAAAGAGCACACATCTCCACTCGGATCCAAGAACATAGAATCAGTATCAAAAACAAATAAACAACTTCAGCTCTTTTTTAGCACCATCATGATACTGATCACAACATCAATTTTGAGGGATCTAAACAAATAACCTCGATTTCACATTATAAAACACGCATAGTCAGAGAAGCCTTGGAAATCGAAAAAAATGGACAGCTAAATAAGCGCGATAATGCACTGAATATCTCCGCTCCATGGAAGGGTCTACTAGCTAAACCAAGAAATAACTAAAACATCTAGAAGGCGACAGTCAGCATAGCGCCGGAACCCGTAATTACCACTGATACCGGCGCCCAGCCGGCAAACACCAATGCCCGGACGAACACTCCCGATCCCTCCACCTACAATCTGCGCCGACCGCACTTTGGTTTCTTAGTTAGTATCGAGCGGCTGCAACAGCAAGATCATAGTATCGAGTACCAGCAGCAAGAGCACTTGAAAATACCAAATGAGGTTTTGGGGAAACATCGTATATACGAGGCTGGTTTGAAAAGTCCGTGCAAAAATAAAAACTACTTATGTGTTTGGGGTAAGCCTTTTTTATTTTTCGACATAGTCTCCTTTTAGGCTTATACACTTCGTCCAACGATGTTCTAGTTTTTTGATCCCTTCCGAATAATAGGATTTGTCCAAGTCTGCAAAATATCCATTAGTGTCTGCAATCACCTCCTCGTTTGAATAAAATCTTTGTCCCGCCAGCCATTTCTTCAAATTGGGGAACAAACAGTAGTCCGAGGGAGCCAAGTCTGGAGAATAGGGGGGATGTGAAACGAGTTGGAATCCTATTTCCATTAATTTTGCGACCACAACTGCTGAGGTGTGTGCTGGTACGTTGTTGTGATGGAAAAGGACTTTCTTGTGGGCCAATCGCGGGCGTTTTTCTTGCAGCTCGGTTTTCAAACGGTCCATTAACGATGAATAATATTCACCTGTAATAGTTTTACCCTTTTCCAGATAGTCGATGAGGATTATCCCTTGCGAATCCCAAAAGACAGTCGCCATAACCTTTCCGGCCGAAGGAACGGTCTTCGCCTTTTTTGGTGCAGATTCCCCCTTTGTTAACCCATTGTTTAGATTGTTGTTTGGTCTCAGGAGTATAGTAACGTATCCATGTTTCATCCACAGTGACGAAACGACGCTTAAAGTCCTCCGGATTCTTCTGGAACAGCTGCAAACCATCCTTGCAACACTTCACACGATTCCGTTTTTGGTCAAGCGTGAGCAATCGCGGCACCCATCTTGCGGATAGCTTTCTCATGTCCAAATGTTTATGCAAAATATTATGTACCCATTCAGTCGAGATGCCCACAGCACTAGCAATCTCACGCACCTTAACTCTTCTGTCATCCATCACCATATTATGGATTTGATCAATGATTTCTGGAGTCGTAACCTCCACAGGCCGTCCAGAACGTTCAGCGTCACTTGTGCCCATATGGCCAGTCCGAAAATTTTGAAACCACTTATAAACTGTTCTAATCGAAGGTGCAGAGTCACCATAATGTTTATCAAGCTTCTCTTTAGTCTCCTGAGGCGTTTTGCCTTTCATAAAGTAATGTTTAATCACCACACGAAATTCTTTTTCGTCCATTTCTTGAAAATCACTCGACATCCTTGATTCACACGAATGCCAAACACAAAGAAATAGACCAATATGGCTGAAACTTGGTGTGCATTCATTCAAGAGATGCTACTAACTAAACATGACCTCGATACGCGCCGGTGGTGCCATCTCTCGGACTTTGCACGGACTTTTCAAACCAGCCTCGTATATGACTCAATACAATCGCAAACTCTTACTAAGAACCAAAGACGAAGTCAACAAGCTTACTCATATGCACCAAATTCCCCCAGAACCTCCTCCATCTACCGCAAATCTCCCCTCTTCCTCAAACTCCCCCAGTCGAAATAAATTGGTCGTTGCTTTCTTTACCATTCATTCCTGGCCTTACCAACAAATTAGTCCATATTTTGCGTGTCATTCCTAACATTAAAATTGCAAAATATTATTTCTTTAAAAATAGACGTGTTTTCAGCAAGTTGAAGGCCCCGTTGCCAGTTCTTTTCATGTCAGACTTAGTGTACTCAATTTCCTGCCTCAATTGTCCATCAATCTATTTTGGCCAGACTTCTCAATCCTTGAATCGTCGTATTGCACTCCATAAAAGTGATACTAGATGCCATCCGCAAAGATGTGCTTTGGCGACCCATTCTGTTTACCTTTAATTTCAGAGAACCCAAAATACTGCATTTCTCTAAAAATGCGAGAAACAAATTTAAACTGGAGAATTATAGACCCATCAGAATCATGACGTATAGATTAACGTACAAATTAGACAATTATCAACCACGCGAATAAGCTGGATTTAGACGGGTATACAGCACTTTGGACCATCTTCAAACAATTAGACTACTAGTGGAAAAAGCAAATGAATATAAGGTCGCCTTGTGGATAGCAATCGTTGACTATGAAAAAGCATTTGATTCGGTAGAGATATTGGCAGTTCTTAACGCCTTAAGGAATAGCAGAGTCGATAAAAGGCACATAACTCTTCTCCAATACATATATAAAAATGCGACATCACAAATAATGCTTGAAGAAGAAACAAATAAAATCAAAATAAAAAAGGAATTAGACAAGGCGACTCGATATCCCCAAAGCTGTTCACTTTGACTCTAGAAGACATATTCACATCGCTAAAGTGAGAAAATAAAGGAATACTAATAGACGGTGAACGATTAAATCACTTAAGGTTCGCAGATGATATCACTCTGATCGCCAACACAAAAGAAGAATTTCAAGAAATGATGATGAAATTAAGTGACAAGTCTCGAGAAACAGGTTGTAACATTCATTTTTTCCTAGATTTTAAGATCATGTTATGTTACTGTTTTTCGCCTTATAATTTACATTTTTTTTTTTCCATTTTTATATCAAGCAGTGTTTACTAACTTTTAGTAACTGCAGTGTAGTTCACTCGAATTTTTGAATCGTTTATATTACAGTGTGCAGTGCGCGTTGTCTGCTGGGTATATTAAATTTGTTTCTTATGCGTCGATTGGCTAGATATTTGTATCCGGGAAGTAGCCATCTTTAAGACGTGATTCATATGGAAGGGAGAAGGATATTTAAGGGTCCGGATGGCATGGATCTGGGTTCTTTTTTCTCAGCCAAAGTAAGGGCTTCTTTTTTTAGAAAGCCGCCAGTAGGCTTTCACTATCAAATAGCCGTACTAATATTAGTGATGGAGTAGTGTGAAAGCGGTTTTAGTGCTCAATTTAAGGCTTTTTCTCTGAATCCGGTTTATTCCCAGACCTTTAGGGGCCAAAGAAAAGTTTAGTAGCCTAAAGGGAACTGAAGTAACCAAGGGGGAGACATCTGTGTTTTGAATATCCCACCGGGATAGGCCGAGAAGCTCGTAGGAAAACCGTAAGTCAACAGAATATCCATCCGTAGACCTATTTTCCCGCAGATAAGTGTGTTTCATGTAGTATTGAACTGATAACTCGTGAAATGAACCTCACAAACCTTCAACATCGTGTGTAGCAAAGTTTTAATCCTGATTTGAGGACTTTATTTAGCAATACTACCTATTAGGCTAAGGTTTTTTTGTAATACAGGGTAATAACAGAACCGCAAAAGTTAGAATTTTTAAATTAGTCATTAATAAACCTTTTTTTCTTGTTTAAGGCTAGTGTTTCACTGTACCACCTATTTTACTTTTGAGGACAAAAGGGTTGTACCATATCAAAATTATCCTTAACAACTATATAACCCTTCAGTGTTTTTTCATTTTTTTTAGCTGAAGTTAGATCCTTTTTTAGTGTTCCGTACGGAACACTTATAAGATCACTTCGGTGTCTGTCTGTCTGTCTGTCTGTCACACCCGATTTTCTCCGAAACTATTTGACATCGAAAGGTGAAATTTGGTAATAATATAGGAATTGATGGCCTTATCAGAGCCACGTAGTTTTGAGAATTAAATTTTGACTTAAGGGGTTAGTTTTGGGGGGTGAAGTCAGAAGTGAAAAAAAAATTTTCTTACTAGGTCATCCAGTGTGGTGTCAAATGAAAGCTTGTGAAAACACGAGTAAAAATATATATATAATATTATACTTGCGCGCACTTTTCTTGGTATTATTTTTAAAAATTCGCTAAAAATCGCTGTCCCGGGCCTTATCTCGAAAAGTACTTATCGAAAAATTTCGAAAAAATTCTGGAATATTCCCCACGGGGTGTAAATTGAACGAAAATTATCACGAGTGCATTACCTTTAATAATTTGTATGGTATATAAAAAAAAAACAAAAATTTCAAGGTCATCAGATTTCAGTAAAGATTGGAAACAAACTTTGTTGAAAACTCATTTAGAGTGTGTTTTGTAAAGTCACTGCTCATTTTATACCACCGTAACATAAATTTTGACTTAAGGGGTTCGTTTTGAGGGGTGAAATCGGAAGTGAAAAGAATTTTTTTTACTAGATCATCGAGTGTGGTGTCAAATGAAAGCTTGTGAAAACACGAGTAAAATATATATATATATATATATATATATATATATATATATATATATATTACTTGCGCACACTTTTCTTCTTATTACTTTTAAAAAATCGCTGTCCCCACCTTATCTCGAAAAGTACTGATCAAAAAATTTTGAAAAAAGTCTGGAATATTCTCCACGGGGTATAGATTGAACGAAAATTATCACGAGTGCATTACCTTTAATAATTTATTTGGTATATAAAAAAAAAAAAAAATTTCAAGGTCACCAGTTTTCAGTAAAGATTGGAAACAAACTTTGTTGAAAACTCATTTGGGGTGTGTTTTGTGAAGTCACTGATCATTTTATACCACCCTAACAAAAATTTTTATTTTAAAAACAATCAATGTACGGAACACTAATTGTGCAAGTTCAACTTGCACTTGACCGGTTTGTAGTGTTCCGTACGGAACACTTATAAGATCACTTCGGTGTCTGTCTGTCTGTCTGTCTGTCTGTCTGTCTGTCTGTCTGTCTGTCACACCCGATTTTCTCCGAAACTATTTGACATAGAAAGGTGAAATTTGGTAATAATATAGGAATTGATGGCCTCATCAGAGCCATGTAGTTTTGAGAATTAAATTTTGACTTAAGGGGTTAGTTTTGGGGGGTGAAGTCGGAGGTGAAAAAAAAATTTTTTTACTAGGTCATCGAGTATGGTGTCAAATGAAAGCTTGTGAAAACACGAGTAAAATATATATATATATATATATATATATATATATATATATATATATATATATATATATATATATATAATATTTTACTTGCGCGCACTTTTCTTTGTATTATTTTTAATAATTCGCGAAAAATCGCTGTCCCGGGCCTTATCTCGAAAAGTACTTATCAAAAAATTTCGAAAAAATTCTGGAATATTCTCCACGGGGTGTAGATTGAACGAAAATTATCACGAGTGCATTACCTTTAATAATTTATATGGTATATAAAAAAACAAAAATTTCAAGGTCACCAGATTTCAGTAAAGATTGGAAACAAACTTTGTTGAAAACTCATTTGGGGTGTGTTTTGTGAAGTCACTGATCATTTTATACCACCGTAACACAAATTTTGACTTAAAGGGTTCGTTTTGAGGGGTGAAATCAGAAGTGAAAAAAAATTTTTTTTACTAGGTCATCGAGTGTGGTGTCAAATGAAAGCTTGTGAAAACACGAGTAAAAAATATATATATATATATATATATATATATATATATATATATATATATATATATATATATATATATATATATAATGTAATACTTGCGCACACTTTTCTTCGTATTACTTTTAAAAAATCGCTGTCCCCTACCTTATCTCGAAAAGTATTGATCCAAAAATTTTGAAAAAATTCTGGAATATTCTCCACGGGGTATAGATTGAACGAAAATTATCACGAGTGCATTACCTTTAATAATTTATTTGGTATATAAAAAAAAAAAAATTTTAAGGTCACCAGTTTTCAGTAAAGATTGGAAACAAACTTTGTTGAAAACTCATTTGGGGTGTGTTTTGTGAGGTCACTGATCATTTCATACCACCCTAACAAAAATTTTTATTTTAAAAACAATCAACGTACGGAACACTATTTGTGCAAGTTCAACTTGCACTTGACCGGTTTTTTTATTTTAAAATGAATGGTGCCCAAAATTTGTACAATCAAAAATTTTAAACAACTATAGAGACTATTTCCAAAAGACGTACAAAAATTACATATTACTCTACCAAGAAAAACTGAGCTAGTGTATGTTTAATTTCTTTAGTTCTTTTAATTTCAATATCCACTCAATCCATTCTTAGAAATTATAAAAAAGTATAGAAAGGGAATGCCACAAGTAGCGCCTCAACGTACAGGGTTTTTTTTTTAAAACGCTACAAATGGCTCAATGTGCGGGCGAAGTTAAAACGCCACAAGGTCTAAAAATAAACTTTACCAAAACCAAATATTTGAACAACGGTCTGCATTTGAAAGGCTACAATCGACATTTAAATATATATTGCATCGCATCGCATATCGCAAGGTCGAATGATAACAGATGAAAACTCCGTATAGTTAAATGGAGGCCTACAGAACACAAAAGACGCAGAGGTAGAACACAGCCGAGATGGACGGACGACATAAAAAGATTAGCAGGACACGATTGGATGCAAAAAGCAAACAACAAAGCTCATTAGAGACAACTTGGGGAGGCTTACATTCGACTATGGATGGAATAAGCTAATGGTGATGATGATTATATATATATATATATATATATATATATATATATATATATATATATATATATAAAGGGTGATTCATTTAGAGGTACTTTTTTTTAAATAAAAAAAAATGAATAAAAACAATTTTATTTTATAATCTTTATTATCATATAAAAGAACCATTCTTTACAATTATTTCTTAAAGATAATTTCTTTCAAATGTTGTCCGCGACTACGGTTAACAACGTCCATTCTGAAGTTCCAATTTTCAATGACGCGTGTGAGTATTTCGACTGGTATTTGGCCAATGACTCGAGTAATATTGGCCTCCAATGCCTCAATTGTAGCTGGCTTATCCATGTAGACTTTGGACTTTACATAGCCCCAAAGGAAAAAGTCAAGAGGTGTGATGTCACATGATCTAGCCGGCCAATTCACTGGTCCAAAGCGTGAAATGATCTGTTGGCCGAATTGCTCTCGCAGTAAAGCCATGGTTTCACGGGCTGTATGGCAAGTGGCGCCATCTTGTTGGAACCGAATTTCGTCGAGACCACGGGCTTCAATTTCTGGCATCAAATAGTCTGTTATCATGGCGCGATAACGGTCACCATTCACAGTAACATTCCGGCCCTGTTTTGAAGAAATATGGACCGATTATTCCACCGGCCCATAAACCACACCAAACAGTTGTTTTTTCTGGATTTAATGGCAGCTCTTGAACCTCTTCAGGTTGTTCATCACCCCAAATACGGACATTTTGTTTATTCACGAACCCATCAAGCCAAAAATGGGCCTCATCGGTGAACAAAATTTTTCTCGAAAACAGTGGATCTTCTGCAAGCTTGTCAAGAACCCAACGACTAAAACAGAAACGATTCGGAAGGTCGGTCGGCTTCAGTTGTTGCACTAGTTGAATTTTGTATGCTTTTAAAGAAAGATCCTTACGTAAAATACGCCAAGTTGTTGAATATGACAGGCCAAGCTGTTGAGAACGGCGACGAATCGACACTTCACGGTCTTCGCGTACACTCTCCGCTACCGCCCCTATATTTTCTTCACTACGTGCTGGATGTGTGTCTATTCGGTCGAGCATTATCCAATAATGAAAACTGGGTCTCAAACTTATTGATGGTAGAGCGAATTGTGCGTTCGGTAGGCCAATTATGTGGACCATAAGTTGCTCTAAGCGCCCGATACACATTCCTCGTAGAACGCCCATTTTCGTAATAAAGTTGAACAATTTGTAGACGCTGTGCCGGGCTAAGTCTTTCCATTATGAATTGTCAAACACTACTGAACAGGAATGCCACTTCAGTTGACACGACGCATGCGCAATCTGCAATTAAATCCCCATCATATATATATATATATATATATATATATATATATATATATATATATATATATATATATATATATATACAGTGGCTTGCAAAAGTTTCCGGCCAGTGACATTTCGTACTCTAATTTATTAAAAAAAAGACTAATGATTTTTAATCATTATAAGATGTGAGTATGATATATAAGAAACAAAATAATATAGTAAAAGAATATTATTTATGTTTGTGAATATATTTATTATTATTATTATTCTTATATTTATATGTGCAAAAGTTTCCGGCCACATAATATACATTGACGCAGTAAGAGGTTCAAAGACGTATTTACGAATAATAGCGCCTTGATTGTTCACATTTAGTTCATAAAAGGTCGTGGGAGCATAAACATGGCTCGGCATATGCAAATCCAAATTCGTGAGAGAGTATTAAAATTTTCAAAAGAAGGAAAGTCTTCTCGTGAGATTCCTTCATTATTATCGATAGGTAAATTAACCGTGAACGATATTATTGTAAAATACCATTGTGGATATGGTTTAAAAGATCGTCCGCGTAGTGGAAAACCAAGAAAAACGTCTAAAAAAGTAGGTCGTATCATTAAACGCAAATCAACTGTTGATGTCAAGAAAACTGCTGCCGAAATTGCACGCGAGCTAAAGGATGGAAACGTAGCTAATGTTAGTCGTAGTATTGTGACACGAAGACTACATGATGTGGGACTTTTTGGCCGTATAGGTATTAAAAAACCATTAATTAATAAAAAGAATAAGAAGGCCCGATTACAATTTGCCAAAGATCACCTAAATTGGACAATCAAAAAATGGAAAAAAGTAGCTTTCTCAGACGAATCTAAATTTAATCTTTTTGGAAGCGATGGTAGACAACATGTACGACGTCCTATCGGTACGAGAAATGATGTTCGGTACCAAATTCCTACTGTAAAATACGGCGGAGGAAGTGTGATGGTTTGGGGAATTTTTCTGCACAAGGAGTCGGTCCATTGATCGAGATCAACGGAAATATGAACGCTGATATTTACAAGGACATTTTAGAAAACAATTTGTTATCATATGCTGAAGAAACATTGCCGCAGAATTGGATATTTTAGCAGTATAATGACCCCAAAACATATATCCAAGTTGTTAAAACAGTGGTTTTCTGCTTCAAATGTGAGAGTTTTAAGCGGGCCATCTCAATCAACGGACTTGAACCTAATAGAACACTTATGGGAAACGCTAGATCGTCAAGTTCGAAAGCATACATATTCAAATAAAGCCACATTATTCAAATCATTGAAGGAAGAATGGGATAAAATTTCACCTGCTTGTATTAAACGATTAATTGAGTCACTGCCACAACGTTGTGAGGCTGTTATCGCTGCAAAGGGTATGGCTACAAAATATTAACCTAAAAATATAATTTATGTTTATTATAGAGCATATGGACTAATAATTTTTCTCGTAGTACAAAGTGGCCGGAAACTTTTGCACGTATAAATATAAGAATAATAATAATAAATATATTCACAAACATAAATAATATTCTTTTACTATATTATTGTGTTTCTTATATCTCATACTCACATCTCATAATGATTAAAAATCATTAGACTTTTTTTTTAATAAATTAGAGTACGAAATGTCACTGACCGGAAACTTTTGCACGCCACTGTATATATATATATATATATATATATATATATATATATATATATATATATATATATATATATATATATATATATATATATATATATATATATATAAACTCCTGGACAAAATTAACGCAACAATCTGAAAATTAATTTATCTTTTTCTTATGTCAGTTTTAAAGTTTATCGAGTATTTGAATAGTAGGCTATGCATATTTTGTTTCGTTGTTCATGACAGAAATCAAAACAATTCGTTTAGATTTACAGTTTTAAAGAATTTTTTAGAAGATAAACAATTTTCTGTAATAATGCGATAGATTTTCTTTAAAAGTAAGCTTATAAATTGTTCCCTTTTTCAAAGTAATACGTTTTTATCGTAGACTGTTTTATTTTTGACCCGGAGAATTAGAAAAATGAATCGAACAAGGAATTTAACTGAACACGAGGTAGTGCGAGCCTCCGTTTTATTGGAGGAGGGATATTGTCAGAGTTATGTTGCCAATTTGTTAGGCAAACATCGTTCCACAATAAGTCGTATGGTAAGACGCTTGAATGAAGTAGGAACTTATTCTAGAAGGCTAGGGCAAGGGCGAAAACGATGCACTAGCGACCTAGATGAACGTTTTATAAGACAATATGCTGTAAGAAACAGGACTGTCACTAGTTCTATAATAAGGAACGAACTCGAAGCTGTTCGCAATGTCATAATTTCTTCTAAAACAGTTAGAAGACGGTTAAATGAAACTGGATTAAACAGTAGGAGACCAGTCACTGCGCCCTTGCTTACTAGAGAGAACAGAGTTGCCAGGTTACGTTTTGCTCGAAATCACGAAAACTGGTCTGTGGATGACTGGAAACAAGTTTTCTTCACAGATGAAACTAGGGTTAGTCTAAAATATCCAGATGGTCGTGAGCGAGTATGGCGAAGACCAGGAGAGAGGTTTGCTCCTTGCAATATATCTGCAAGGATTCCATTCGGCGGTGGCTCTGTTATGTTCTGGGGTGGCATCTGCTTTGATGCTCGCACAGAGTTAGTTCCTGTCCGTACGAGATCCATGAATGCTGACTACTACGTTGAGAATATTGTAATAGAACATGTGATGCCTTTCGGTCATTTTGTGGGGCCCAATTTCCTGTTTATGCAAGACAACGCTCAATCTCACGTGGCTAGGGAGGTACTCGATTATCTTAATCAAGTTGATATACCGATTATGCAATGGCCACCAAAAAGCCCGGATCTGAATCCTATAGAACATGTATCACCTTAAGAAAAATGTGAAAGGTCATATACCTGCACCTAGAAACCTGAGGGATCTTAAAAATGCAGTTATCACAGAATGGGAGCAAATTCCTCAAGATTTTATCCAAAATTTAATTAGAAGCATACCTAGGCGCATAAACGCTGTCATCCGAAGTAGAAGAGGCAACACACGCTACTAGTGTCCCAGTTTATTTTTTTCGGTATTACATAATTTCAACGATTTTGTTATTAGGTCTTAAGAATAATTTTAATTCGAATCTTATAGAGAAAAACTTCTAAAGTATCCGAATAAGTTTTTTCTAACTTTTAGTGTAACCAATGTTCATAAAAAAATATTAAAATTAATTCATTGTGGAGATTTGTATGATTTAATATATTGTTGCGTTAATTTTGTCCAGGAGTGTATATATATATATATATATATATATATATATATATATATATATATATATATATATATATATATATATATATATATATATATATATATATATGTATATATATATATATATATATATATATATATATATATATATATATATATATATATATATATATATATATATATATATATATATATAAAGCATGATGCAAAAGCTTTTACGCATGCTCATACTTATTCCGTCGACGAACACGGATGGAACAAAGTATCCGAATAAGTTTTTTTCTAACTTTTAGTGTAACCAATGTTCACAAAAAATTATTAAAATTAATTCATTATAGAGATTTGTATGATTTAATATATTGTTGCGTTAATTTTGTCCAGGAGTGTATATATATGCAAAAGCTTTTACGCATGCTCATACTTATTCCGTCGACGAACAAGGATGGGACAAATAATAATCTTCAAAATAAAATTGAAAATCCTCAAAGTAAATAAATATCTTGGAAATAAGAATATATTAAATCTTTTGTTTAATAATTATTGATAACTAACTTACTTTTGAGCGTGTTAAATTCAAAACTTACTTCATTTAACAAACCTTGCGATATTATTTTTTATGATTATCATAGATATAACAGGATATTATTTATTAACAAATAGGGTATTTTTATTCTAGTCTTATCGTAAGATTTTCAATAGAATGTTCAATTAAATTATCTTGCTGTTACAAGATATTGTTATTTAAAATACAAGAGCTCTTTGCAGGTAAATATACCCAACGTAGACTAATAAAACTCCAACCTTGCTTTGTTATTACTGCAGATATTCTACTGCGGATATCGATTTTGTTTAGTTTTCGCTAAACATTACTGCATTCTCTTCAGTAAGTTAATTCTTTTTCAACCGACCATAGCAATGTCAAAAGAGAGAGTTATGTGTGTATATTTGAATGTGCTTATGTGTATTTAATGCAAAGTCTCCGACAAAAAAGCTAGAACTAAAATTTCCGCTCAGCTGGCTGGTTTCCTTATTTTTAATCGGATTTTTATGATTTGTTTATTAGCTTCAACGTAAATTTATGAAACTCACTTTTAAATAATTAATAAGTCTCTTGTTTAAGCATGGATAAATTCAAGTTTTCTTTAAAATTTAATAATTTAATGCTAAATGCATTTCTTATACAGTTTCCTCTTTAAGTTTTGCCGTTACTATCTTGCTAATATCTTGATTTTAAGACGCAATTTATTGAAACCCTTAAGGCGTTAATAACACGAACTAATGAAATATATTAATTAATTGAGGTTTTATTAGGGTATACGTGTACATCTAACACATGGGCTGAAAAGTCCCGGGCCTAACAAAGAAAACACGGTTTTTTTTGGTTCAAAATTAGCTTTATTCATCAACGTAATCTCCATCAAGAGCAACGCAATCATTCCAGCGCCGCTCTAACATTTCAATACCACTTTTGTAGAACGATTTATCTTTTGCCTCAAAATAGGCCTCAGTTTCAGCGATAACCTCTTCATTCGTGCGAAATTTCTTACCGGCGAGCATTTTTTCAGGTCTGCGAACAGCCAGTAGTCGCTGGGAGCCAAATCTGGCGAATACGGTGGATGTGGGAGCAATTCGAAGTTCAATTCATGTAGTTTTGCCATTGTTTTGATTGACTTGTAACACGGTGCGTTGTCTTGATGAAACAAAATTTTTTTCTTTGCCATATGCGGTCGTTTCTTTGCAATTTCGGCCTTCAAACGCTCCAATAACGCTATATAATATTCACTGTTGATGGTATTTCCTTTCTCAAGATAGTCGATGAATATTACACCACGCACATCCCAAAATACCGAGGCCATAACCTTTCCAGCCGATTGTTGTGCTTTCGGGCGCTTTGGACGAGGTTCACCAGTTGCTGTCCGCTCAGATGACGATCGTTTTGATTCCGGAGTGAAGTGATGGATCCATGTTTCATCCATTGTCACATATCGACGCAAAAATTCCGGTTTGTTACGTTTAAACATGGCCAAACACTGCTCAGAATCATCAACACGTTCTTGTTTTTGATCAACAGTGAGCAAACGCGTCACCCACTTTGAACAGAGCTTTCTCATAGTCAAATGCTCATGCAATATAAAGCCAACACGTTCTTTTGATATCTTTACGATGTCAGCTAACTCACGCAACTTCACTTTTCGATCATTCAAAACGATTTTATGGATTTTTTTTGATGTTTTCTGGTGTTACCGCCTCATTTGGACGTCCACTGCGTTCTGCATCATCGGTGTCTCTACGACCACGTTTGAAGTCAGCAAACCAACGTTTTATTGTTGTTTCTGATGGAGCGGAGTCCCCATAACACTTTTCAAGCCATTGCTTCGCTTGAACGGTATTTTTTCCCATCAAGAAGCAGTGTAAAATTAAAACACGAAATTGTTTTTGATCCATTGTTTTGAAAATAACAAAAGTAGCGTCACTCTTAGCACAATAACTCATAAACTAATGAATAGAATATCATGAAATTTTAACAGCTGTCTTTTGAAGGTTAGTATTAACTGAAAAAAAGGTGACTGTAATAAAACTAGCGCCATCTATGTGTTAGGCCCGGGACTTTTCAGCCCATGTGTTATATTCTAGACGAATTGATTTATCCAGTAATTCTTTTGAAAATATATAGCTCTAAAATAAGTACGGAATTTGACTTACTCACACTTAAGAATCACATAGTCTAATTGCTGCAAGTCGAGATTCTAAATGCACACCATTTTCAAATTCCTCAATTTGAAAAACACTGAAAAGGGTGTATAAACACGGTATAACCTCCGGTACTCACGCAAATATCCGCAGATAGCGGGTAGTCGTTCAACTTAACAAAGGCCTGGAAAAAACTCTATCTTGGGGTGACAGTAACCAAGTAGAAGTAATGCTGCAAAAACCCAGGCGGCACTTTTTTCTAAAAAAATTAACGTTGCTGAACCCGACATACTTATGTCGGGGCACTCCATTTGCTGGGACTTAATTTGAGAGCAAACATGTCTTGGCATTAACATGTTGCAAGTATAGCAAAGAGAGCGCTTCTTAAAAGCTGGGAATATTATTTCAAACTAGAAAGCTTCACACTTCATAACAACTAGTAATTCTCTACAAAGCTCAAATTCGCACAACGGTGGAATAGTGCTCCCATGTTTAGGGTCTGCTCCTAAACATACACTGCATTTGTTGGATTCTATTCAGAAGGGAGCTGTTCACCTGATTGGAGACCCGGAACTGGCCAGCAACTTGATTCGCCAGGTTCTTCGATCAGTCGCCAACCGATCGAAGAACGGTTGGCGACTGACGAAAAGAGTTCGATAGATGTAGCTCAATTAATTTCTCCCAGAGTAGTGCATGCTAGAAATACACGTTGCACTAATACTTTACATCCGTATAAGGTTCAGCGTGTTACTACTCGTACAACCCTTTTCAAGTAATCTTTTATATGGAGAACCTCATCCCTTTAGAATGGGGTGAAAAGTCCCAAGACTCTCCGAGAGATAGCAGCACAAACAAAAAAGCCATATTTGAATTGTTGGGGCTGTTACTTGATGGAAATTCATAACGAATGTAATGAAAGACTGATTTTGTCAAATTTCCACTTCCAGTTTCAGTGAAACTAAATAAAGTGGAAATTTGACAAAATAGAAGATTCGTATAAAATTTTCATGACCTCTTGTCTATTAGTTTCCGAGTTACAACTGTTGGAGTGACGCTACTTTCCATTTTTGTAAAAAGACGGAACATATCCAAGGCATTCGACCGTGTTTGGCACGATGGACTAAGCTACGCTTACGCTCTTATGGTATTTTTTTTTTTTTTTTTTTTTTTTATGGGTCTAGCACACGTGCTACAGGGAAGTCCCTAAAGCGCTACAGGAGCGACACGTGTGCGGAGAAAACGATTCACGTTGTTCTTGAATCGCTGTAAATTGTACTCGATGGGAAACACAGTCCTGGGTAAACCATTCCAAAGGTATGATGTTCTCCATATAAAAGACTGCTTGAAAAGCGTTGTACGAGGAGTAACAAGCTGAACCTCATACGGATGTGAAGCATCAGCGCGACGTGTACTTCTAATATGCACCGCTCTGGGAGGAATCAAACGGGCCACATCTTTCGAACACTTTCCATGAAAGTACTTGTAGAATAGGCTCAAGTCGCCAACCGTTCTTCGATGTTCCAGCGAATCAAGGCCGTCGGTCAATTCCGGGTGTCCAATCAGACGAACAGCTCTTCTCTGGATAGAATCCAACAAATGCAGTGTATGTTTGGGAGCGGAGCTCCAAACATGGGAGCAGTATTCCATAGTTGGTCGAATTTGAGCTTTGTAAAGAATTAACAGTTGTTGTGGAGTGTAAAGCTTTCTGGTTCGAAACAATATTCCCAACTTTTGAGAAGCTCTTCTTGCTATGCCTGCAACATGTTCATGCCAGGACATATTTGCTCCCAAATTAACGCCTAACAGATTGAGTGACGATGTTAGAGGGATGGAGTGCCCCGACATAACTATGTCGGGTTCTGCAACGTTAACTTTTTTAGAAAAAACTGCCGCCTGGGTTTTTGTAGCGTTAAATTCCACTTGGTTACTGTCACCCCAAGATAGAATTTCTTCCAGGTCCTTGTTAAGTTGAATGACTTCCTGCTGTCTGCGGATATTCGTCTGAGTAGTCGATGTCCGAGCGTTCAAAGTGAATGAAGAGATAAGTGTACTGTCATCTGCAAAGCTGTAGATTGGATTCTCGGTCTTTTCCAGCAGATCGTTAATATAAATGAGGAAGAGAGTAGGAGACAATATGGAACCTTGGGGCACACCGGCGTTGATAGTGAAGGTGTTAGAAAGAAATCCGTCAACCGCCACTCGTAAAGAACGCTCTCTGAGGAAACATGAGAGCCACAAACAGAACTCTTCAGACATACCATAAGAACGTAGCTTAGCCAACAGCCCATCGTGCCAAACACGGTCAAATGCCTTGGATATGTCAAGAGCAACCGCTCGAGATTCTCCAAAGTGTTCAATTGCGTTGTTCCAAACATGTGTTACATAAGTCAGAAGATCTCCTGTTGATCTATTTTTACGAAAGCCATATTGGTGATCACTAATAATGTTGAATCCTTCAAGATATTTTAGAAGATGCTGATTGATAGCCTTTTCCATGACTTTCGATATTATTGAGAGTAGTGCGATTGGTCGGTAGTTATTTGGCAAGGTCTTCTTGCCTTTTTTAGGTATCGGCTGAACTGTGGCACATTTCCAGCTGGAAGGAAATATTCCCTTTCTGTAGGATAGGTTGAAAAGTCTACAGAAAACTGGTGTTAGTTCCCTCGCACAGTTCTTGAGAACTATGGCAGGTATTCCGTCAGCGCCTGAAGCCTTTTTGGTGTCTAGCTTCATCAAAATACGTTTTTATGATACGCTGTCTGAAGACAATATCGGGCATCCTTGACTGCACTATGGGAATAGTAGGTGGTGTTTTTCCTTGGAAATCGACAGTAGAATGTGAAGCAAAGAGTTCAGCCAACAAGTTCGCTTTCTCAACAGGTGTCGTTGCAATAGAATTATCTGGCCGTGTGAGTGGCGGTATGGTGGATTTGGTGAAATTTTGACTAACTGCCTTAGCGACTGACCAAAAGGACCTGGAATTGCCGGGACAAGCGAGAAGTTTGTTTCTAATCCGTTGATTGTGTACCTCCTTGGTTTCGTCGATAATTTCTTTGCATCTGTTCCTGGCACGAACAAAGATGTTACGATTTATGGTGTTAGGATCTTCACGCCACTGTCGGTATGCAAGATGTTTAGAAGCAACAGCTTCTTTGCATTTTAGGTCAAACCAAGGCTTGCCGTTGGAAGGGCATTTCTTCGAAAAAGGGATGTAAGCATCCATACCGGCCAAAATAACATCGGAAACCTCCCTGGCGCAGTCAGATGGGTCGTCGGATCGAAAACAAACGTCCAACCAAGGGAAAGTTCGAAAATATTCCATGAGATCTTCCCATTTAGCAGATTTGTAGTGCCAAATCTTGCGCGGTTTGGGCGCCAGTATGTCTGAAAAGCTCTGTTTGTGGCTCTCATGTTTCCTCAGAGAGCGTTCTTTACTAGTTGCAGTCGACGGATTTCTTTCTAACACCTTCACTATCAACGCCGGTGTACCTCAAGGCTCCATACTGTCTCCTACTCTTTTTCTCATTTACATTAACGATCTGCTGGAAAAGACCGAGAATCCAATCTACAACTTTGCAGATGACAGTATACTTATCTCTTCATTCACTTTGAACGCTCGGACATCGGCTATCCGCAGATAGCAGGAAGTCATTCAACTTAACAAAGACCTGGAAGAAATTTTATCTTGGGGTGACAGTAACCAAGTGGAATTTAACGCTACAAAAACCCAGGCGTCAGTTTTTTCTAAAAAGGTTAACGTTGTTGAACGCTCCATTCCTCTAACATCGTCACTCAATTTGTTGGGCGTTAATTTGGGAGTAAATATGTCCTGGCATGAACATGTTGCAGGCATAGCAAGGAGAGCTTCTCAAAAGTTGGGAATATTATTTCGAACCAGAAAGCTTTACACTCCACAACAACTATTAATTCTTTACAAAGCTTAAATTCGACCAACTATGGAATACCGCTCCCATGTTTGGGGCTCGGCTCCCAAACATACACTGCATTTGTTGGATTCTATTCAGAGAAGAGCTGTTCGTCTGATTGGAGACCCGGAACTGACCGGCGGCCTTGATTCGCTGGAACTTCGAAGAACGGTTGGCGACTTGAGCCTATTCTACAAGTATTTTCATGGAAAGTGTTCGAAGGATGTGGCCCGCTTAATTCCTCCCAGAGCGGTGCATGTTAGAAGTACACGTCGCGCTAATACTTCACATCCGTATGAGGTTCAGCTTGTTACTCCTCGTACAACGCTTTTTAAGTAGTCTATTATATGGAGAACATCATCCCTTTGGAATAATTTGCCCAGGACTGTGTTTCCCACCGAGTACAATATACAGCGATTCAAGAACAACGTGAATCGCTTTTTCCGCACACGTGTCACTCTTGTAGCGCTTTAGGGACTTCTTCCCTGCAGCACGTGTGCTAGACCCATAAAAAAAAAAATTCTTATGTTGATTAAACATTCATTGCTTTTTAATGAGAAAAAAATACAGCCAAAACCCAAGAATGGCTTGAGAAGCATTATGGCACATCTGCTTCGGCGAACGCAACTGTATGTCGGTAGCTAAGTGAATTTAAATGCGGTCGTACAAGCACCGCTCTCTAAAAAACACAAAAAATCCACCATATTGTTCTGAATGGCCGCAAAGTGAAAGTGAGAGGGATAGCTGACATCGTAAAGATATCAACAGAACGCGTGAGACTTATTTTGCATAAATATTTGAGTATGAAAAAGCTGTGTGCCCGAGGGGTGCCGCACACTCTCACGATTGATCAAAAGCAGCAATTTATCGAAGATTCAGAACGCTGTTTGTCACTGTCTCGGAATAATACTAAGAAGTGTTTGCATCGATTCGTGGACGAAAGATGGATTCCGCAGAGTGGCTGGGACTGCATGCAAGCCAACCAAAGCGACCAAAATCACAAACATCGGCTGAAAAGATTACTTACGTACTTACTTGTTCCTAAGTCGTTCTACCGTGAGGTGTAAGAGTGTGGAGTTGAGTTGATCAGCCTCTTCCACTCCTTCCTATTCCGTGTCAAGTTCTTAATTTCACTGAACTGAATATTTCTCTCCTGGGCAGTCTTCTTTGCTTCCTCTTGCTATGATTTCCTAGGTCTTCTTCTTCTATTTGCTCCCTGGACTCGCTCCTCATAGATTCTTCTTGTTATTGTTTCTTCCGTCATCCTATGTGTATGTTCCGGCCATCCCAGTTGTCTGTCCTGAATTTTGTCACTCTCGGTTTTATTTTGAATTTATTTCTGAATACTTCGTTCCTGATTTTGTCCCTTCTTGATTTTCCATCTACTTCCGTTGCGTTTATTTTACTCTTGTCCTTGCTGATATTCCATGTACCTGTAGTAGTAATTTTTTTTTCCTGTTTATTAGTATCCAATTTTCCGTACATTCCCTCTCTATTCGTTTCCGTTTCCCTTGCCTGTGTCTTTCTAATTCTTCCCGTCCTCTTAATCTTTGCTTTCGTCAGTTTTTTGATTTCTTACCCTCTGCATTTCCCGTCTGTTCCCTCAGTTCTCGGTTTTCTTTATCCGGTCTCTACACTTTTCCGTCCATTATTGTCCTCTGATATCCTAACTTTACTGATTTTCCTCTTTCCCTTTTCTCCTTTGCTGTCTGCTTGATTCTTTTCTGTATCTCTCGTTCTTCCTTAGTTAGTTCGTTATTGATGTAGATTCTCTCTTGCAAGCCCTTTAATTTCCTTTTGTTGCTCATGACTACTTCCTTCACCGCTGGGCTCTCAAACTCGATTTTTTAAATCTTTTTCTCAATTTTTATTCCCTCTTTAATCTGTACTTTCGTGTCCATGTTGCTTCTTATAAAGTTCTCAATTCCAGGTTTTAGATTCATCTTATCCTCTGTGTTCAATTCCAGGCCTGTTGTTACCGCATTATTCCTTATATGGTTGAAAAGATTTTTGGGAAGTATTGTTTGGGATTAGAATGGAATAATACTGATCGACTATCTTGAAAAAGGGAGAATAATCACCGGAGACAAAAAGGCTGCATTTACCGAAGAAAAAAGTACTGTTTCACCAAGATAATCCACCTCACAACTCCTTAAAATCGATGGTGAAATTCGACCAACGAGTTATTTCCTCATCCACCGTGTTCACCAGATCTGACTTCCATCGATTATTACCTTCCAGATTTGGTTTAAATGAAGAAATCGAATGGTAAACTGATAGAGCTCGACTATCTATACTATATAAAAGGTATACAAATGTTGGAAGATCGCTTGGATAAGTGAAATCGCTTTTGAAGGAAACTATGTTGGAGAATAAAATCGATTTTTAGCTAAAACGCAGTTTTTCTTTAAAAGTTTTGAGAATTTTCATTCCATGTACGAATTTCAGGCCCTGTTCAAAACCATGTTTATACTACACGATCATAAATAATGGTCGTAAAAGGCCCTTTAATGGCAATACAATAAAACTGGTAACTCAAAAGAAATGGTTAATATATTTTTGAAAACGGTATAGGTCATAAATTTTCATTACTGATCGACAGGCTATATGCCTCGTTGTTTTATGGGAACTTAGAGCGTGTGTAACTACAATACCAGAACAAAATAAGAATGAATGATGAAGAATTAGAGAACTAGAAGATATTGTCGATTATATTGAAGTCAAGCATTTAACTCAAGAATTGAGAGATATTTTATTAAGCAACTATATTTACGGTGGCATTTTGGAATCTTCAGCACAATGTGCAGTATCATCAACGGTTATCACTAGAGACCGGATTATAGGCAACATAAAAATCTTGAAATATGCATGAAAAATGCTTAAAATATGCATGAAAAGGGTCAAAATATGCAATATTAAATAATAATAAAAGTAGTAATTTTTAATTTTTTATTTCAAAATCAGCATAAAATTAACAAGTTATCGACGATGTTTAAATTTAATTAACAATTATTTAACATTTTTTAAAATTATTTAATATTTGTATTCTTGTACACGTAAACAAT
Organism: Pachyrhynchus sulphureomaculatus; assembly: GCA_019049505.1. NCBI lineage: Eukaryota > Metazoa > Arthropoda > Insecta > Coleoptera > Curculionidae > Pachyrhynchus > Pachyrhynchus sulphureomaculatus. The sequence continues at coordinate 51,381,052 of CM032450.1, read as the reverse complement.
AAGGTATTGTTCCAAATGTTGGGTAATAAGATTGTGTCTTCGATCACTTAAAATATTTTTATAAGTGGAAAAAGACCGTTCCATGTCCACTGAGGCAACTGGGTAGTATTTGAATTTGGGTGCTATGTTAGCACTTATTGTTTCTGGCAAAAGTTCACCCGTCCCATTAATAAAACTATCAATTTGACACAAAGGTTCAAAGCCTGGGTTATTGCACAAAATGTTTTCAAACTTTTCTTTAACTCTACGCGGGAATACATCTGGCAATGTAGAGTTTATTTGACGGATTTTATTCATTAACTGAATTGATTCGGTCAACGCCAAACCTCGAGTTTCAAGCTTTTTAATACCCCCAGGTACGTGGGAAAAGTGAGTGCTAATCAAAGCTATGTTTTTTTTAATATCAAAATCGTTTAATGCTTCCTTGGATTGACGAACTGCCATAGCCTCTGCACTATCGAAGTCATTTACTATACCTTTGATGGCCTCGAAATGTTCATTGTAAAATGGTACAGCTTCGATCCATGTTCCCCATCGAGTTACCACCGGTTCGGGAGTTAAAGGCACATTTGGCAGTTTTTCTTTATAGGCGTTATTACGAGCAGGTGCCTTAAGAAACACTTTCTTTGCTGATGAAATCAGTTTATTTACATTTCCAAACGTGGATCGTACTTCTTCAGCGAGTCGATGGACTCCGTGAGCAAAGCACGTCACATGAATTAAATTTGGATAAAATACTTGGAGGACTTTGGCTGCCTTGATCATATAGGGAGCAGTATCTGAGAGAAATATAAACACTCTTTTATCTGCAGAAGATTCAGGAAATATTTTTTTAATACCCTCATTCACAAATCTGGCGATCGTAGAATAATTTGTCTTGTCAAGTTCTTTGCAGGCCACCAAATAGGAAGAAGAGGCTCTAATCTGAATGCACCCACAATTAAATTCGCAATATAGCGATCAGCTGAAATCCAAATAATGTCATCCTTAAGTTCATTACGTATTTCTTCCAGAACATGTTGGTAAATTGTTGGTATGTAATTTTTACGCAGTGTTGATTCGTCTGGTATTTTTTGATTCAAGCAATATTTTCGCAGACAATCTTTGAATGTAGGATTTGTTTGTGGAGAGGAATATTACTTGCAAGCAACGCTTCACATAAATCCATGCTAAAGTGGTTTTTTTTGTTTGCCTATAGAAGTGGAATCATTGCTACTTGCTGCTGTTATAAGTTGTTGTCTTGGGCCTTTTTTTGCAATCCTGTGATATGAAGACTTGTCTTGACATGCTGGTCAATTTGAAACTTTTTTGTGCACGAAACATTTTTCTCGCAAACTCGACAATATAAATCATTTCCGTCGTATGTAAATGTTTCAGGATATTCAGCTACCCACGAAGAGACACTTTTTTTTGCGGGTGGCATGGTACACGTTAAACTTTAACACAACACGTTAAAAATTGCAAAAAGACACTGATGCAAGCTCGTCAACAATAATGTTAAAACTGATATCTTGTTTTAAAATAAAAATTCATCTTCGAGAAAATTGTTTATTTGATCCACTCTCGAACAAATATTTTTAGAAACTAACTATTTATCACTTAATATCCCGACCAAGAAAAAAGGAATAAAATACCGTCGTAATTTTGGGTATTCCCTTGGCACTATAACATAATGGATGTTTAGACTATTGCAGATAATGTCCCGGCGATAAGATCGATTCCAGACGGCGACATTAACAATACCCTGAGCAATTCAATTGCCTAGTAATACCGAGAAATATTGTAAATATAGGGAAAATATGCATCATTACTAGATTTTGGGCAAAATATGCAATAATCGGTGAGAATGGTCTAAATATGCAAATGCATATGAAAATATGCAAATGCATATAATCCGGTCTCTAGTTATCACCATTATTTTATTTTTGCACTCAACCTGAGTTTCGCTAACCAGTAAGTATCATCAATAGCGATGCCTGACTAAATATAAAATTAAAAACTATACTATCTGTACTAACTTTATGATCTATTCTAGTCGATCCGACTAATCACAGACGGAGGTTGAGTAATAGGTATTCGGCCTTATTTATACTCTTTTTAGATTTTGTAATTAATACGGTCGTATGCGTCTAATGATTTTCCATTACATACATTTTTTATTAACCTTAAATGATCTTACATTACTATATGAGGATGTTCAAGAGTATGTTTGGCAATACCGTTTACAAAGCTCAAATTCGACCAACTATGGAATACAGCTCGCATGTTTGGGGCTTCGCTCCCAAACACACACTGCATTTGTTGGATTCTGTTCAGAGAAGAGCTGTTTGCCTGATTCGAGACCCGGAACTGACCGGCGCACAGAGCCTTCAATTTTGGTTCGATTCGGACAATTTTTTTTTTAAATTGAAGCTTATTAAATTCTGAACAAAGTTGTCGGAGCCGATTTTTCAATTAAACTTTTGTTTCAAAATGGCGGACGTTGGTTTCTAATTATATAGCGACTGAGACACAGAAAACGCTTACAGTTTCAAACCAAGTTGTGCCACTGTTTAGCAATAGCAGCCACTTTTTTGCTACAACAGCAAACAATGTGGCTAGTGCAGCAAAATATTTACCTGTCCCTATTTTAACAAAACGTTTTAGCTGTTGTAGCCATTTTCTAGCTGTCTGAGCTGTCCTTTTCTGCGTGTATCGCTATTTTTTGTATCTGCTAGAAAATTGTCTACGATACTTAAAATTTACAGCAGCAATATTCTAGCAATAACTGCATGAAAATTTAAATCCCGCAACTAAACTTGAATAACTTGAATGATCTGACTGCCACAGTCTAAATGCCACAGAGAAACTTTCTTGCTCGATTCAATTTTGGCATCCGCCATACTTGATTTGTCATTTTAAGTCAATTGTTGAAACATATTTATAATTAACAACCTTAAAGAAATTATTTATGCAAATGTTATGGATATAAAATAATAATGGTACGTTTATTCATATTTATAATACTTTTATTGTTCATGGCAACCATTTTGGGTTCATTATTATTAATCTTGTAACTGTGATATTAGATATATTATCTGCGACATAAAAAAACATACATACACGCATTTTAGCACAATTTGGTTTGAAACTGTAAGCGTTTTCTGTATCTCAGTCGCTATATAATCAGAAACCGCCATTTTGAAGACGTCCGCCATTTTGAAACAAAAGTTTAATTGCAAAATCAGCTCCGACAACTTTGTTCGGAATTTAATAAGCTTCAATTTAAAAAAAAAATCGTCCAAATCGAACCAAAATTGAAGGCTCTAGACAATTTTGAAACACGATTTTTCGTTTTTCCCCACTGTGCGGCGTGGCGGCCTTGATTCGCTGGAACATCGAAGAACGGTTGGCGACTTGAGTCTGTTCTACAAGTATTTTCATGGAAAGTGTTCGAAGGGTGTAGCCCGCTTAATTTCTCCCAGAGCGGTGCATTTTAGAAATACAGGTCGCGCTACTACTTCACATCCGTATGAGGTTCAGCTTGTTACTCCGCGTACAGCGCTTTTCAAGTAGTCTCTTATATGGAGAACATCATCCCTTTGGAACTATTTGTTCAGGGCTGCGTTTCCTACCGAGTACAATTTACAGCGATTCGAGAACAACGTGAATCGCTTTTTTTTTCCGCACACGCTAGACCCATAAAAAAAATACTTGATTTTTCTGATCTGCCCTACCTTAAGTCAGCTAAATGTTCTTTAAGTCTTGTTTGAATCGACCTTTTTGTTTACTTCACATACCTCTAGTTACAATCATTGCAATGTATCTCATATATTTCATTAATTTTACCTTCGTGAGTTTTATCCTTCGGATTTCCTAAGATATTTTTAGTGTTCCGTACGGAACACTTATAAGATCACTTCGGGGTCTGTCTGTCTGTCTGTCTGTCACACCTGATTTTCTCCGAAACTATTTGACATAGAAAGGTGAAATTTGGTAATAATATAGGAATTGATGGCCTCATCAGAGCCATGTAGTTTTGAGAATTAAATTTTGACTTAAGGGGTTAGTTTTGGGGGGTGAAGTCGGAACTGAAAAAAAAATTTTTTTACTAGGTCATCGAGTGTGGTGTCAAATGAAAGGTTGTGAAAACATGAGTAAAAAATATATATATAATATTATACTTGCGCGCACTTTTTTTTGTATTATTTTTAAAAATTCGCGAAAAATCGCTGTCCCGGGCCTTATCTCGAAAAGTACTTATCAAAAAATTTCGAAAAAATTCTGGAATATTCTCCACGGGGTGTAGATTGAACTAAAATTATCACGAGGGCATTACTTTTAATAATTTATATGGTATATAAAAAAAACAAAAATTTCAAGGTCATCAGATTTCAGTAAAGATTGGAAACAAACTTTGTTGAAAACTCATTTGGGGTGTTTTTGTGAAGTCACTGATCATTTTATACCACCGTAACATAAATTTTGACTTAAGAGGTTCGTTTTAAGGGGTGAAATCGGAAGTGAAAAAAATTTTTTTTTTACTAGGTCATCGAGTGTGGTGTCTAATGAAAGCTTGTGAAAACACGAGTAAAAAATATATATATAATGTAATACTTGCGCACACTTTTCTTCGTATTACTTTTAAAAAATCGCTGTCCCCTACCTTATCTCGAAAAGGACTGATCAAAAAATTTTGAAAAAATTCTGGAATATTCTCCACGGGGTACAGATTGAACGAAAATTATCACCTTTAATAATTTATTTGGTATATAAAAAAAAAACAAAATTTCAAGGTCACCAGTTTTCAGTAAAGATTAGAAACAAAATTTGATGAAAACTCATTTGGGGTGTGTTTTGTGAAGTCACTGATCATTTTAAACCACCCTAACAAATTTTTTTATTTTGAAAACAATCAACGTATGGAACACTAATTGTGCAAGTTCAACTTGCACTTGACCGGTTTTTTATTTAAGTTTTGCGATGACTTATAAACTTACGTGAAGCCTCCATTATTACTAAATATCAGAGGATTTAATACACTATACTCGCTGTATATAAATAATAGATCCTTGTTCTTCCAAAAGTATAAATACACAGCTAAAATACTGTAACTTACTGATTTCTTCTGCATTTAAAAAAAAAATGTTTAATTTACCTTTGGAGCGAAACATGTTTACATAACCGAAATTATTCGAGATTTCAGAATCCAGTGAAAGTTTGCCGTTTATCCATTTTCCTTTTGTTTCGTTGACTTTAACAATATCTCCAGCACGACATTTTTGAGAGCTACCAAAAATACTAGATAAATAAAACATTTTATCAAAACGTAAAATAATTTTCAGAAAATAATTGATTCTTAACTGGTTACAATATTTTTAGTATGAATAATTAAAAAATATAAGGTAAATATAAAAAAAATTCTATAAATTCAATGATTTTTTTATATGGTTTATTTTTAAAATCTCCAAATAAAGTCTCACCCGCTTCAATAAATGCTTCCTTCACAACCAATCCATCATCAAATGGTTTCTTGTGTTTCGCCAATATATGAGATATTTTAAATGACGCGATCGTTGCAGCTTTTGATTGTTTGGCTGGTCTTGTGGACATGGTTTGTTCTTTTTTCAAACAAGTTATCAAATCACGTACTTTTCGTTTTCTTAATTCACTCTGTGACGGAAAATCCTTTTCATAGTTTTCATGAACCGTTTTATGATGCCTCTCTAAGTTCGCTTAGGTATTGCAACTGACGCACGGCAAATGAGACATCCTTTACCATACAAAAGAAAAATTCTTCCTCTCAATCGTTATTAAAATGATAAGTTTTACTTTTCTTCGCCGCACTCATTTTGGACTATTTATTAATAAACTTTGTATCGATGTATCGCCTTCAAGTTACAACTCAGACTGACTCCTATTCTTGCAGGCGCAACATTTATATCGGCGCGAACGAAGTCTCGAATGTTCCCGTCAAACAGTCCGCCCGAAGTTTCTAGAAAAATCGGCGGGAATCAAAAACGCGGCTTTTCTTTGACAAGTACCGCGCGTCCCTTTGATAAAGCCGCCTTTTGCCGCTAGCAGGGGGTTATTACGATAAAAGAAAGTGAAGAGGGGGTTATTCTGGCCTAATTGTGGATCGAATAAATTTTAGTAGCTTATTCATTACATTTCGTTTTAGTTACCTAAAACAAAATCTGTGAATAGTTCTATATCGGAATTTTTTTCTCGAGATCGACTCAAAAAGCACTCGCGATCGACCGTTTGAGCACCCCTGCAGTAGGAAAACACAACAGGTGTGTTGCGTTTTCCTACAGCAAAACATTAAAATGATTTAGATAATCAGGTCATGTTAAGGATCGTTTTAAATCTGGACCTTCAAAAGTTAAAATAAGCGATGAAAAAAAGTGTGCGCAAGTATTACATTATATATTTTTTACTCGTGTTTTCACAAGCTTTCATTTGACACCACACTCGATGACCTAGTAAAAAAAATTTTTTTCACTTCCGATTTCACCCCTCAAAACGAACCCCTTAAGTCAAAATTTATGTTACGGCGGTATAAAATGATCAGTGACTTCACAAAACACACCCCAAATGAGTTTTCAACAAAGTTTGTTTCCAATCTTTACTGAAATCTGATGACCTTGAAATTTTTGTTTTTTTTTATATACCAGATAAATTATTAAAGGTAATGCACTCGTGATAATTTTCGTTCAATCTACCCCCCGTGGAGAATATTCCAGGATTTTTTCAAAATTTTTTGATAAGTACTTTTCGAGATAAGGCGCGGGACAGCGATTTTTCGCTATTTTTTGAAAATAATACGAAGAAAAGTGCTCGTAAGTATTACGTTATATATATATTTTTTACTCGTGTTTTCACAACCTTTCATTTGACACCACACTCGATGAACTAGTAAAAAAACTTTTTTTTCACTTTCGATTTCACCCCCCAAAATTAACCACTTAAGTCAAAATTTAACTTTCAAAACTACATGGCTCTGATGAGGCCATCAATTCCTATATTATTACCAAATTTCAAGTTTCTATGAAAAATAGTTTCGGAGAAAATCGGGTGTGACAGACAGACAGACAGACAGACAGACAGACAGACAGACAGACAGACAGACATATAGACAGACAGACAGACAGACAGACACCGAAGTGATCTTATAAGTGTTCCGTACGGAACACTAAAAATAGATGATATATTTTAAATAAAATAATTGAATTCAGTGATTTCCATGTCATGTTCTGTGCCATTTTGCATATTTGTATCCTCTAAAACATTTGTTCAATGTTTTCATATGTAAATACAAATTCAGTTAAGAACGATATTGCTTATGGTTTGCTTATATTGTAATATGTGAACACATCAATTCACTTTCATATCTGAGAGAGTAAGAAGGCTCCGACTAAGTTAAAATTCATGTAAAATGGTTAACTCGTAATGTAAAACTCTGACACTAACATCAGAATATCATGCGGAGTCAAGTGCGTGCTATTTATCTAAAGAAGCCTTGCGAATGAATTAGGCATACAGCAAAAACTTGTGGAGTTATTGCATTACCTTGGTCGATCCCCACCACTATCTACGACCTAATAATTTATTTTTGTAGCTTACGGGTGAAGTTATTGGATAGATAGGGCTATCAAGGGTAATGGTGGTGGCAGCCTAATTTAACCTCACAACTACTGCCTTAATTTTATCCTCCTAATTGTCGATAACCTTAATGATGATTTTCTTCTTCTCATAGCATTAAAATCTCATAATAAGGAGCTACACACCTTATTTACTGTGATTTTACTTCCTGAAGTGATAGCAGAAAAAAGTTATTTCGCCTCAATTTCTACTTCTCTAATGGGAAATATTCTATTTGCGAACCAATAACCCTTTGAAATTTGTACATTTCTTCACGTTTCAGGACCTCTAGAGCACAAAAAACATAGCCCCCGCTTCTCGTGGGTCTATCTGTTGCCACGATAACTGTCGAACGAAATGAGATATAGTTTTATTATTTGGTACAAATATAACATTTAAAGCATAAATAGAACCCAAAATTTTAAGCCATATGGTTTAAGGGGAAAATGGTAAACAAGTGAGGATCTATATATTTTGTATATACACAATATTCTTTTAATATTTTTCTTTGGTCAGTTGTTGAGATAATTAATATCCAATTTCTGTCATTCTGTCAGTTGGTCGGTCTGTCTGCTTCTTTATATGTTAGCTAAAATTGCTCGTGCTCTTACACCACCTTTTCAAATTCCGACACAATGATTACATATTAGCCTTCTTTCATCTCTTTCTTTTCGAACATGATATACGATTGTAAATTATTATGCTTTAAATTAATTACAGTATGGACTTAACACAAGAAAAATGTATGTGATGGTTTATGGTAAATAGAAAAAATGTGTTTGTTATTATGTCTTTTTATTGTTAGGTCAAGGAAGTTTAAGCTCATACTGAAATAATTATCCATAATACCTCATGTCAGCCACCAGGTCACAAACTTGCAGTTTTCCATAATATAATTTACAGACTAATAAATATTCCTCTGAACCAAGACGATTTTCAAAAAAAACTTAATATTATAAAACAATTAGCAGTAAATAATGACTATTCACCATCAATAATAGGTAATATTCGCAAGAAAAAACTTTACAAAAAAGCCATTAGTACAGTTTTTCCGAGTAATAAAGAACCTTATAAAAACGTAAAGTCAATAACGTACTATGGTAGATGCAGAACTAAATTAAATTGATTCTTGAGAAAATTAAATATTAACACAGCATTTAAAACATCCAACACACCAAATTTATAAAAAATAACCAAACTAAAACAGATAGAGACAATAGATCCGGAGTATACAAATTAAATTGTGGAAATTGCTCAAAAACATATATAGTACAGGTACAGGTACAGGAAGAAGTTTTTCGAAAAGAATAAAAGAATATGCTTCATCATACATTAATAGAAAAAATAACTCAAATTACGCAAATCATTTAATTGAAAATAACCACCAATTCAACCCAAATATTACATACTTGCACAAAGAGCCTGAAACTTAAATACCTAGAATCTCTAGAAATAAACAAATTGAAAAATTAAGATTCCTTAATAAATGGACAATTAGACTTAAATAATTTACCATTACTAAATCTGTTTTAATTAAATTATTTTATTACCTGCCATAAATTGTGAACCAACCATTTATTATAGTAATTTTACCCTCATTTTGTAACAAACCATCTGAAGAAGCTGTCGTCCAGCGAAACATGTCATGGGTTAAAAATAAAAAAATTAGTGAAAATTTAAGTAGTTTTTTACTTCTTGTATTCGATATTCTGTTTTGTTCGGAAAATGTCGCGGAAACCGCCAAAGTGTATTTTTCGTGATTCAGAAACTCTGTAATGAAAGAATTGCAAAATTCTCGGAAGGTGATTTTGCAAGAACACAATACTTTTTAAAATATTAAAGCAATAAAACTAATTAAAAAATCGTTTACCACTCTATCTTTAGTTAGTAAAACGGTTTTACAGAAGACTTTAAAACTTCTTACTAATGAGAGACAAACTAATGGCTCCGAAAAATATTTTTAAAATACATTATCTATTCAGATAGGGGAAGTATAATGACGCTCATTTGCATATATTGCTCGTTACTGAACTTGATGCCGTTAATCGGAAGTTTAACTTTTAGAATTTTACGTTAAGCAAACTTTCTGCCCAAAGTTCTACGTGCAAAGAAGCCGTGCCGTCTAAGTACATGTTGTTCTAAAACAGGTGTGATTTTTATTAGAGAAAGAATGTAGCAGGATAAAGTAGATCCTGTAGATCTACAGGGGCTAGAAAAATGAAATAAAGATCGTCTAAAATAAACGGAGAGAAATTGAAAGGAGAAGACGAAAAACATCGAAGACAACTAAATGAAGTCTTCCTTAAAAACACTGGACCCCCAGATGAAGCCTGAAGCGAGAGTCATAAGAGAAACGTCGGAGAGTATAGCCAGGTCTGTAAAGAAAACCAAGAGTAAACGGTCAAATGAAACAAAACAACTATTAGAGAAGAGGAGCCAAATGATAAAGGAGGGAAAAAGATTCAGTGGAATTTACCGAAATTAATAAAATCACAGAAGTAGAGTGAAATTATCTGAAATACATCCTAAATATGAAAATCTCCATGATACTAAAAACAAACATCTATACCAGGGATGTCAAAGATACGGCCCGCGGGCCGCATCCGGCCCCCGGGACGTATCAATAAGGCCCGCGATCGCAATGAAGAATCATAATTTTTAACAACCGCATATTATATACTATATAATTAAATAAATGAAATGTTATAATAATTCAGTACATTTTTTTTATTTGAATCTGGCCCGCCTACACATTCTAAATTTAATATATGGCCCTCTGCAAAATTGAGTTTGACACCTCTGATCTATACATACATATCAAGGATTTTCTACAGCTGACGCTGTCTTCCTTCTCTCAGCCTTTGATTCCATCCGTTTCTATCTTCCCAGTCTCCATCTGTTAGACCCCTGCCCTCCATAGCCTCGTCCACATCGTCTCTCCACGATCGTCAGGGTCTTCCTCTTTTTCTTCTCCCTATAGGGCTCCACTTCGTTATTTTCTTTATCCACCCATTATCTTCGCTTCGTCTTATGTGTCCATACCATTTTAATCGTTTTTGTTCAATGGTGTTTATTGCGTTCTCTTTGATGTTCATTCTGCTTCTTATTTCTTCATTTGTTATTCCCTCCATACAACATCTTCTCCAATACTCCATCTCTACCGCGTTAATTTTAGATTTATTTCTTTTGTTGATCGTCCATGTTTCTGACCCGTATGTCATTATGCTTTGTATTATTGATTTATATATGCGTGTTTTGTTTCTCTTTGTAATGTGCTTGTTCCACAGGATCGAATTTAATTGTCTTATGCATGTCAGCGTTTGCCCTAATCTAGCTTTAATCTCTTCTTCTGATGTTGCGTTTTTTGAAATGATGGTTCCTAAATATTTAAATCTATCGGTTCCTTTGATTATTGTTTCGTTATATACTTCTAGATTCTCCACGTTTCCCTCCTTTGTTGTTAGATATTCCGTTTTATCAAAGTTTATTGCTAATCCTGCTTTAGTGTATTCTTCTTTCAGTTTTCTTACCATATAAATGAGGTTTTCCTCATCTTGCGCTATGATTACTTGGTCGTCTGCGAATCTTAGAGTATATAAGTAATCTTCTCGTATTGGGACTCCCATTACACTACATTTTTGCTTCCATTTTTTTAATGTTTGTTCGAGGTATATTTTGAATAGTGTTGGGGATGTAGAGCATCCTTGTAATAGGCCTTTTGATATTTGGAGTCTCTTCTCTATTTTATGTCCTATTTTTATGTTCACTGTGTTGTTTTCGTAGAGAGCTTTTACTGCGTATATTAGTTCTTTGTCAATGCCTATTTCTTTCATTGCGTTCCATAATCTTTGTCTTGGTACTGAGTCATAGGCCTTTCTTATGTCTATGAAGGCTAGATGAACTTCTTTATTCTTTGCCAGTTTTTTTCCATTGTTTGTTTTATAGTGTATATGTGGTCTATACATGATTTTCCGGCCGTAAAGCCTGCTTGGTCTTCTCCAATTTTTCCTTTTATATTTTCCTCCATGATATTTTTAATAATTTTTCCATACAAACATCTATAAGGAGTGCATACTCCCGGTTGTTACAAACGGTTCTGAAATATGAGTTCTAATTAAAAAGGTTATTAATAAACGGAGGGTAAACCAGAGAGCTGTTGAAAGAAGGCTGTTGGGCATAACGCCCAAAGATCAAAAAACCAACGAATATATTAAGGCGAAAATCCAGGTAACAGACATCGTGAAACGAATCGGCTCCTTAAAGTGGCAATGGTTAGGACATATCGCTAGACATACGGAAAACTGGAGTGGAAACATCACCAGATGGAGTATGTTGGGCGAAAGGAAAAGCGCGACTATACCCCAACAGAGACGGCATGACGAACCAAAGCGATTTGCTGGGTTGAACTGGTACTAGATCGCCCAGAATGGGAAAAAATCGTCAAGCATGAGAGAGACCTATATTCAATGGATAGAAAACGACTAACACAGAAGAAGAAGAAGTAGAGGTCTATGTCAGTTTTTATTTCCTATTTAAATATACAAGACATATGAAGAAGAACCCAACTGCTCAAGGAAAAAGCAACTATAGTTCTTACTCCGGATTCCTATTTCTATAAACGAAAGTTTACTGAATCAGTTGAGATTTACAAACAGACTAACAACACACGTGGAAGACAATCATTATACTGGGTTATGCAAGGATTCCGAAGATGCCTCGGTCAACCGTAGAAGAAACGTGGGAAAGTTACTCCATTTTTTTATAGGCGTAACACACGTATTGCAGGCAAATCCCTAAAACACTACAGGAGCGGCACGTGTGCAGAATAAACGATTAACTTTGGTCTTGAATCGCTGAAAACTGTACTCTGAGGGAAACACAGTTTGTCTGGGCAAATCATTCCAAAGGGAGGATGTTCTTCATATAAAAGACTGTTTGAAAAGGGTTGTATGGGGAGTGAGAAGCTAAACTTCATAAGAGTGTGATTTACTTATACGAGGCTGGTTTGAAAAGTCCGTGCAAAAATAAAAACTACTTATGTGTTTGGGGTAAACCTTTTTTATTTTTCGACATAGTCTCCTTTTAGGCTTATACACTTCGTCCAACGATGCTCTAGTTTGTTGATCCCTTCCGAATAATAGGATTTGTCCAAGTCTGCAAAATATCCATTAGCGTCTGCAATCACCTCCTCGTTTGAATAAAATCTTTGTCCCGCCCGCCATTTCTTCAAATTGGGGAACAAATAGTAGGCCGAGGGAGCCAAGTCTGGAGAATAGGGGGGATGTGAAACGAGTTGGAATCCTATTTCCATTAATTTTGCGACCACAACTGCTGAGGTGTGTGCTGGTGCGTTGTCGTGATGGAAAAGTACTTTCTTGTGGGCCAATCGCGGGCTTTTTTCTTGCAGCTCGGTTTTCAAACTGTCCAATAACGATGAATAATATTCACCTGTAATAGTTTTTACCCTTTTCCAGATAGTCGATGATGATTATCCCTTGCGAATCCCAAAAGACAGTCGCCATAAACTTTCCGGCCGAAGGAACGGTCTTCGCCTTTTTTGATGCAGATTCTCCCTTGGTAACCCATTGTTTAGATTGTTGTTTGGTCTCAAGAGTATAGTAATGTATCCATGTTTCATCCACAGTGACGAAACGGCACTTAAAGTCCTCCGGATTCTTCTGGAACAGCTGCAAACCATCCTTGCAACACTTCACACGATTCCGTTTTTGGTCAAGCGTGAGCAATCGCGGCACCCATCTTGCGGTTAGCTTTCTCATGTCCACATGTTTATGCAAAATATTATGTACCCGTTCAGTCGAGATGCCCACAGCACTAGCAATCTCACGCACCTTAACTCTTTTGTCATCCATCACCATATCATGGATTTGATCAATGATTTCTGGAGTCGTAACCTCCACAGGCCGTCCAGAACGTTCAGCGTCACTTGTGCCCATATGGCCAGTCTAAAAATTTTGTAACCACTTATAAACTGTTCTAATCGAAGGTGCAGAGTCACCATAATGTTTATCAAGCTTCTCTTTAGTCTCCTGAGGCGTTTTGCCTTTCATAAAGTAATGTTTAAGCACCACACGAAATTCTTTTTCGTCCATTTCTTGAAAATCACTCGACTTCCTTGATTCACACGAATGCCAAACACAAAGAAATAGACCAATATGGCTGAAACTTGGTGTGCGTTCATTCAAGAGATGCTACTAACTAAACATGACCTCGATACGCGCCGGTGGTGCCATCTCTCGGACTTTGCACGGACTTTTCAAACCAGCCTCGTACATTCAATTCCAACAGGCCAGGGCCCAATTACAGGAATAACGTTTATACTAAATGAGCTACATATAAAAGAACATGATACATTAAAATAATAACCATCGTATACAAATAAGAACAATCTCCAAATTAAAAATAAAAATAGTAATAATAAAAAACTACAAATTTGAGCAACCTCTAAACACTGAGCAGAGAACCAATAAGTACCGACAGCCCACTGCAATGGAAATCACCGGAGTTTCCAATGACATTGCCGTTCTTACACATTATATAAATAGGGCTGTGGAATAATATATTTGACCTAGCCCGGCCGAGGCCAAAAATAAGCGAGTGCCTTGCCCCAAGGCATGGTACATGGAAAGATACATTGCTTAATAGGAAAAGGCAATCACTATGGTGATTTAACAGCTTATATAAGAATTTGATGGAGTGAATGTCCCTCCTCCTTGCAAGAGGCAACTCATTAAACCTTGACAAGATTAGTCCGTAATCAACATTACGGTCCGGATAGACACCAACCCTCTCGAAAATAAGATATTTAATGAAGCGCCTCTGTATCGATTCGATTGAGTTGTTATGGCAATTGTATTTGGATACCAAACAATAGAAGCATTGTCAAACTTAGACCTAACAAAGGAATAATAGAGAAGCTTGATTGCAGATATGTTAGTAAAGTTTCTACAATTTCTAATCAGGAAACCCAGCATCCTTGATGCACCAGCAACCATTTTTTCAGTATGGTCAGCAAAAGAGAATTTCTCGTCAAAGATGATACCCAAATCTCTAACTGAACTAAGATTTTGTAGAACAGTATCACCTACGGAGTAATTGAAAAATATAGGGTTGTCACGATAGGAATATCGGACGACATTGCATTTGGAAACGTTTGAGGTGAGCCTGTTAGTAGAGCACCAGTTGGTGAGAGCATTAATGCTACTCTGTAATTCATGGCAATCAGAAACCGAGTCTATGCGTTTAAAAATCTTAAGGTCATCGGCATAAGCAAGCTTCCGGCAACCTATTTCACTCAGCAAGTCGTCAACAAACATATTGAAAAGAAGAGGTTCCAGGTTGAACCCTGAGGAACACCTGAAGTGGGAATAGAGAGGCGATCTAAACCCATTGATTTCTACAAAAAAACCTGCGATGTATTAGCGAGATGTGTATTTCTAGCATGCACCGCTCCGGGAGGAAGCGGGCTACATCCATCTAATACTATCCAAGAACGTACTGGTAGAATAGACTAAACTAGCCAACTGTTTTTCGATGTGTCAAGGAATCAAGGTGGATGCTGAGTTCTGGGTCTCTAATCAGGTGAGCAGCTCCAGCAAATGCTTGTTTGGGAACAGAGCTCCAAGCATGGGAGTAGTATCTCATCGTTGGTCGAATTCGTGCTTTGTACAGAACTCTGTACAGTACAATAGTTGTTGTTGTAGAGCTTTCTAGTTCGAAATAAAATTCCCAACTGTTGAGAAGATTTCTTTGTTATGCATGCAACATGTTCATGCCAAAACATATTTGCTCCCAAGTTAACGCCCAACCAATTGAGTGATAATGCTTTAAAAATAATACAACAACAACCCCCCCCCCCCCCCCCAATATAACTATGTTATGTTATGTTAGAAAAACAAATACATCGACAAGAATTTAGCAAATCATTTTTGTAGTGGTACCGATATGTAGACGACATCTTTGCTTGTTTTAATGGTACAGAGCGTCAACTTGACAATGTTTTTAACTATATAAACTCAATACATAAAAATATTAAATTCACTATGGAACTAGAAGTCGACAATAAAATTAATTTTCTTGACTTAACGATAACCAGACATTACAACAAACACAAATTCTCTATTTTTCACAAACCCTCACATACAGATAGTACAATAAACATAAAATCAGCTCACCCTCTACAACACAAATTGGCAGCTTACCACAGTATGTTGCATAGACTTGTAAGTGTCCCCTTATCTGTAGATGATTTTAATAAAGAATTAAATTTAATAAAACAAATTGCTGTTAACAACGGATATTCTCCTGACACCATAGACTCAATTCTAAACAAAAAATTAAAAAAAAAGCTATTTCTTTAGTATACCCCAAGAAAGAAAATACAGGGAAAAAATTTAATGTTTTAACCTATTTTGGTAACATTGGTACATGGTAAATTAAAAACCACTTAAACAAATATAATATCAACGTAGCTTTTAGAACAAATGACTCGTTAGGAAAATTCATTAAAAACGCAAAGGGAAAACAAAATAGATAAAAAAAACCTGGAGTGTATCAGTTAATGTGTGGTTCTTGTCATAAAAGTTACGTAGGTCAAACAGGTCGCTCATTCGAAACTCGGATTTTAGAACATAAAAGAAGCTATTTAAAAAACAAAACTGACTCAGCGTACAGTAATCATTTAACAGAATCAAATCATCTTTTTGACGACAAATTTAAAATTCTACACATACAAAACAAAGGCGTAAAATTAAACCTATTAGAAAATTTAGAAATAAATAGAACTAAAAGTTCAGACATCATCTTAAACGAAGAAAAAGATACCTGTCTGGCCCATGGTAACTCCCCTTTACTCAATTTATACAATTAATATTCAGAATCGATTTCCCAGCAATATTCATTAGCATATAGTATTAATTTTATTACCTGTCTACCTTAGGATATTTATATAAATGTAACAACACTAATACTCAAATATCATTTTGTGTCAGAAGAAGCTATAGTATAGCGAAACGCGTCATACAGTTTCAGTGAAACTAAATATAGTGGAAATGTTACAATATTAGTCTTTCATTACATATGTTATGTTGGGTTCTGAAACGTTACTTTTTGAGAAAAAACTGCCGTCTGGATTTTTGTAGAGTTAAATTCCTCTTGGTGACTGTCACCATAAGATAGAATTTCTTCCAGGTCTTTATAAAGTTACATACGAGGTTTAAACTCGAACATAAATTCAGTGCATCAACACCTGCAATCAAATAAACCTCATGTACTCGCTCTATGTGAAACCAAGGTCAGTCCATCGACCAGCACGGTCAACTATTTTTATCCTGGGTACGACTTCGATTCCCGATTTAGGCGTAACTTCGTAATGTTGTGTCAGGAGT
Organism: Pachyrhynchus sulphureomaculatus; assembly: GCA_019049505.1. Taxonomy (NCBI): domain Eukaryota; kingdom Metazoa; phylum Arthropoda; class Insecta; order Coleoptera; family Curculionidae; genus Pachyrhynchus; species Pachyrhynchus sulphureomaculatus. The sequence continues at coordinate 51,364,025 of CM032450.1, read as the reverse complement.
AACCTTGCCAAATAACTACCGACCAGCCGCACCGCTTTCAATAATATCGAAAGTCAGCATCTTCTAAAATATCTCGAACGATTCAATATTATTAGCGATCACCAATATGGCTTTCGTAAACATAGTTCAAACAGGAGATCTTCTGATAGTTCAACAGGAGATCTTCTGACTTATGTAAATAATATCGAAAGTCATGGAAAAGGTTATCACATGTTTGGATCACCAATACAACGCAATTTAACACACTATGGAAAATCTCGAGCGGTTGCTCTTGACATATCCAAGGCATTCTACAGTGTTTGGCACGATGGACTGTTGGTTAAGCTAGACTCTTGTGGTGTGTCTGCAAAGTTCTGTTTGTGGCTCTCATGTTTCCTCAGAGAGCGTTCTTTACGAGTCGCGGTCGACGGATTTCTTTCTAACACCTTCACTGTCAAAGCCGGTGTGCCCCAAAGCTCCATACTGTCTCCTACTCTCTTTCTCATTTACATTAACGATCTGCTGAAAAAGACCGGGAATCCAATCTACAGCTTTGCAGATGACAGTACGCTTGTCTCTTCATTCACTTTGAATGCTCGGACATCGGCTGTTCAGGCGAACATCCGCAGACAATAGGAGGTCGTTTAACTTAACAAAGACCTGGAAGAAATTCTATCTTGGGGTGACAGTAACCAAGTGGAATTTAACGCTACAAAAACCCAGGCGGCAGTTTTTTCTAAAAAAGTGAACGTTGCTGAACCCGACATAGTTATGTCGGGGCACTCCATTCCCCTAGCATCGTCGCTCAATGTGTTGGGCGTTAATTTGGGAGCAAATATGTCCTGGCATGAACATGTTACAGGCATAGCAAGGAGAGCTTCTCAAAAGTTGGGAATATTATTTCGAACAGAAAGCTTTACACTCCACAAGAACTGTTACTTCTTTACAAAGCTCAAATTCGACCAATTATGGAATACTGCTCCCATGTTTGGGGCTCCGCTCCCAAACATACACTGCATTTGTTGGATTCTGTTCAGAGAAGACCTGTTCGTCTGATTCGAGACCCGGAACTGACCGGCGGCCTTGATTCGCTGGAACATCGAAGAACGGTTGGCGACTTGAGTTTTGTTCTACAGGTATTTTCATGGAAAGTGCTCGAAGGATGTAGCCCGCTTAATTGCTCCCAAAGCGGTGCATATTAGAAATACACGTCGCGCTGGTGCTTCACATCCGTGTGAGGTTCAGCTTGTTACTCCGCGTACAACGCTTTTTAAGCAGTCTTTTATATGGAGAACACCATCCCTTTGGAATAATTTGCCCAGCGCTGTGTTTCCCACCGAGTACAACTTACAGCGATTCAAGAACAACGTGAATCGCTTTTTCCGCACACATGCCGCTCCTGGAGCGCTTGAGGGACTTCTTCCCTGCAGCACGTGTGCTAGACCCATAAAAAAAAAAGTTGAACGACTTCCTATTGTCTACGGATATTTACATGAGTTGTCGATGTTCGAGTATTCAAAGTAAATAAAGAAATACGTGTACTGTTGTCTGTGAAGCTGTAGATTGGATTCTTGGTCCGTTAATATAAATGAGAAAGATACTAGAAGACAGCCTGGAACTTGGGTTGCGGTTGGGAACCGGTGTTGATAGTAAAGGTATTTGAAAAAAATCCGTGAATGCTGCTTGTAAAGAACGTACTCTGAGGGAACATGAGAGCTATAAGCAAAACCTTTCAGGCATCAGATCATTTAACCAAGGTCGTGAAAGCTTTCGTTTTGCGATAAAAAAGTCTTCAACTGATTGGAAGAATTTTTCACCACCCAGTATAACAAACGTTTCAGTAATGACACACCATTGAGAAAAGTAATAATAAAACATCTAATTTACCTTGCCTCACCTGAGTAATTTCAAGATGGGCGCCTATGCTCAAACTCTATTAAATTATAAAGTAATAGGAGGTATAAATTTTTTACATTGTTTAATCCAGCACGGTACAAACTTTTAATATAAAAGACGCTTCCAGGAGGACTTAAAAATTAATGCTTACCCAAAAGTAAAATTGAACAGCCTTCTTTTTTAGCTATATTAAATTAGGTTCCGTTCTCATCACCCTCTTGTTCTTTGCTATTCTTTCTTTATTCCCTTCACTTGACTTTTGCATAATGTAACTTTCTCTTTAAACTTTTCTAATATTGATTAACATTAAAATGTACGCCCCAACGAATCAGAGACAGAATTTTGTCGTAAATTTAAATTAAATTTCGTCTAAACGTTTTTTTTACAATTATTGTATCTCTATTTAAATTTTAAACGAGGTTTATATCCACTTATAATTTAAAATGGCGATTTCCTTACGCTTGTAAATAAAATGATAACATTTTTAAAAAAACTGTCGCTCGTGTAACTTTATTCATTTAAAGTTCGTAAAAGAAGTGACAAAATGAAAGTAATAACTAGATTTTGGCCAGTTATAACTCGAGAATGAATACGAGGGTTCCTTTTTAAGTTTTTACAAACACAATGAAAGAAAAAAATATTTTGTTACAAATCGTTTTAATATTTCTCAAAATATTCGCCTTTAAGATTTATACACTTTTGTACGCGTTTGAACCAATTCTCGAAACATTTTTTCCACTATGATGTTGGTACCTCAAAAACATGGTTTTGAAAGAGCTTTTGGAGGTGATGAAAATTGCTGTCCGCGCATTTTTTTTTGATATTCGGGAACAAAAAGAAGTCGCTAGGTGATAAATCAGGTTAGTTCAGGGTACGGACAATAAGACATTAATTGAATGTTTACCCATGTCAAATAATCAATTGTTTGACGTGCTCTGTGAGAGCTGGCATTGTCATGATGCGACATTTTCGGTTGTTTTTCCTAATATCATCGATGACTTCTGGCAAACAAATTGTTGTATACCATTCAGCATTAACTGTTCTTTGGTTCTCTAAAGCAATGGATGTTGCAACAAAAGAAACGAGGGATTATTTTCTTGGAGGTGCTTCGCGAACGAACTACTTTTGTTGGATTCGGTTCAACTTCGATATGCCTAAGGATTCCTCTATTTCACGGTAAGTCACATGCCGATCCTCTTCAATCATGTTTATTTATTTATTTATTTTTTTATCATAACATACATGCCTTACAGGTTACAAGACCCAACTACGAGGCCGAAAATACAGATAAGGGCCACTATATAGAAATGTAATACAATAATAGAGTATTAAGCAGATACAAATTCCAATCACAATAATAATAATAATAATAAGTAAATGCAAAGTGCTCCACATCAACAAAAGCCAATGGAAGTGCTACCATGAGACAGAAACCATCAACAATGAAACACTCGATAACATGTTCGACAAAGAAACATACAAATATCTAGGCTTCCAACAAAGCACCAAACTCACCCACACTCACATCAAAAAACAGAGCTAAGAACCGAATTCAAAAACAGACTGAAGAAACTTTTGCAAACAAAACTCAACTCTAAGAATCTCACTAAAGTCCATCAACACGTTCGCTATACCTATACTCACATATTCATTTGGTATCATCGAATGGTCACAAACAGACATAGAAAATATTCACATCCTTATACGATCTCAATTCACCAAATACAGGAAATTACACCCCAACGCATGCAAAGAAAGACTTACCATCGAGAGGAAGGCAGGAGGAAGAGGAATTATAGACATCAGATCATTACACACAAAACAAATACAAGCACTTAGGAAATTCTTTCACAGCAAGCAAACCAGCCTCCATACAGCAACAGTCAAAGCAGACAAAAACTATACCCCACTCGACTTATTCCGGGTAGACCACCCAGCAGATACACACAATCACAACCAATTACAACAGGAAAAGATGAAAACGTGGTCAGAGAAAACACTCCACGGAAAACAGATACCACATAGAACAAGACCACGTAAATAAAAAAACAATCATACACCTGGTTACAGGATGGGCAGCTATTTCCTGAAACAGAAGGCTTCTTACTTGCCATCCAGGATAAAGTCATATTAACCAGAAACTACCAAAAGCATATCATCAAAGATCCGACTATTGCAGAGGACAGATGTAGGAAATGCCACCAGCAGAAAGAAACGATCGAACACATAACGAGCGGATGTAAAATATTAGCCGGAACAGAGTACACAGCCAGGCATGATTCAACTGCCAAAGTAGTTCACCAAGCACTAGCCACAACATACAAACTCATAGAAAACACAGATCCCTACTACAAATACACACCAACATCCATACTTGAAAATAAAGATTACAAGCTCTACTGGGACATCAGTATCCATACAGATAAAACAGTCTCCGCCAATAGACCCGATATTACTTTTCAGTGCAAAAAAAGAAAAGTCACCTATCTAATTGACATAGCCGTCCCCAACGACACAAACATCCAAACGAAATACACAGAAAAAATTTCCAAATACACAGACCTTGCAACGGAAATAAAAACGCTATGGAAACAAGAAAAAGTCATCATTGTCCCCCTCATTATTTCAGCCACAGGCCTTACACCAATAACATTCACACCACATTTAGTACAATTAGGACTCAACACAAACATACACAAAAACATTCAGAAGTCAGTGATTTTGAAAACATGTAACATTGTCAGGTCATTCCTTAATACATAATGATAATAGCGTTTGTGCTGACTTGGTTTTGGCCCGTCAGCCAAACATAGAACCACATTGATCAAATGTGAGAAAGAAGAACTTTTTATAATTATAATAATAAAAACACAATTAGATATGAAAACAATCAGAAAAGAAATATGCCGCAGCCCCTCAGTGTTGCAATATTTTACTCATCTTTAACATAGATGTGTTGAAAAAGTCGATGCTTATTTCTTGATTATACATACTACACATTGAAAGAAGTGGGGAAAATTTTAATATATTTGTTCTTGGAATAGGTAGATAAAAAGTGTTATATTGTCTGCTAGTTATACGCGGCACACTAAAATTTATTCTTACAGAATAGCGGGAGAATCTATATCATTATTTATAATTTTGAACAGAGTCGTCAGTAGCAAGTAACCACGACGAACCTTTAATAACGAACAGCCGTTATCTGCAAGTAGTACCTCAAGCGGAAACCTCTGTTGTGGATAGATACCATCTCGTTTAAAGCTAATATATTTTAAAAATTTGCGCTGGAGCCTCTCCAGATTATCAATGTGGGTGTCATAGCCTGGAGACCAGACCGTAGCTGCGTATTCCAATTTAGAACGAACATAACAAATATATAAAGTTTTAATTACGTCAGGATTATGAAAGTCTCCGGTGCAGCGTGCAATAAAGCCATATGTTTTAAAAGCTTCAGAGATTATGGTGTTTATATGATCTGTAAAAGAAAGTCTTGGATCAAATGTTACGCCCAAGTCCCTGAAGACATTCACACGGGAGATATTGCTGTTGTCCAGCAAATAATTATGAATAACCAGTGAGATTTTATTTGAGAAAGACATGATGTTACATTTCTTAATGTTAAGCTGTAAATTGTTTTTCACGCACCATTGGCCAATTATCGTAAGTCCTTCTGAAGATTTATGCGATCCTGAACACCTCTTACCCTGCTGTATAATTTTACATCATCGGCATAGAGTAAATAACCAACAAAACCCCTCCCAACATCACTTATAACAAGATTAAAAAACAGGTGTCCCAATACAGATCCCTGGGGAACCCCAGAAGTAGCATCATAAGATCTTGATTTAGAGCCATAAATTTCCACATATTGCTTACGATTAGTAAGGTAAGAATGAATCAAAGACATCAATGAGTTAGAAAAACCAAAATGTAACAGTTTATTAAGTAAGAGAGAAAAATCCAACCGATCAAAGGCTTTGGTGAAATCTAAATAAATTATATCCATTTGGCAACCCTCGTCAATTGCCTCTGCTATTCCTTGGGTTATAGTAATTAAATTTGTAGATGTATGTAAGACCTACCCTTGTAGAAACCATGCTGATGAGGGGTTACCAAGTTTTTCGTAGCATAAAATATATGATCGCGTAATAAAAATTCAAAGATTTTACTAAAATTACGTATTATTGACACTGGCCTATAATTACTGATATCTGACCTATCTCCTTTTTAGTGTTCCGTACGGAACACTCATAAGATCACTTCGGTGTCTGTCTGTCTGTCTGTCTGTCACACACCCGATTTTCTCCGAAACTATTTGACATAGAAAGTTGAAATTTGGTAATAATATAGGAATTGATGGCCTCATCAGAGCCATGTAGTTTTAAGAGTTAAATTTTGACTTAAGGGGTTAGTTTTGGGGGGTGAAATCGGAAGTGAAAAAAAAAATTTTTTACTAGGTCATCGAGTGTGGTGCCAAATGAAAGCTTGTGAAAACGCGAGTAAAAAATGTATATATAATGTAATACTTGCGCGCACTTTTCTTTGTATTATTTTTAAAAAAATCGCGAAAAATCGCTGTCCCGCGCCTTATCTCGAAAAGTACTTATCAAAAAATTTTGAAAAAATTCCGGAATATTCTCCACGGGGTGTAGATTGAACGAAAATTATCACGAGTGCATTACCTTTAATAATTTTTCTGGTATTTAAAAAAAATAAAAATTTCAAGGTCATCAGATTTCAGTAAAGGTTAGAAACAAACTTTGTTGAAAACTCATTTGGGGTGTGTTTTTTGTGAAGTCACTGATCATTTTATACCACCGTAACATAAATTTTGACCTAAGGGTTCGTTTTGAGGGGTGAAATCGGAAGTGAAAAAAAAAAATTTTTACTAGGTCATCGAGTGTGGTGTCAAATGAAAGCTTGTGAAAACACGAGTGAAAAATATATGTATAATGTAATACTTGCGCACATTTTTCTTCGTATTACTTTTAAAAAATCGCGAAAAATCGCTCCCATACCTTATCTCGAAAAGTACTGACCAAAAAATTTTGAAAAAATTCTGGAATATTCTCCACGAGGTATAGATTGAACGAAAATTATTACGAGTGCATTACCTTTAATAATTTACTTGGTATATATAAAAAAAAAAAACAAAATTTCAAGGTTACCAGTTTTCAGTAAAGATTGGAAACAAACTTTGTTGAAAACTCATTTGGGGTGTGTTTTGTGAAGTCACTGATCATTTTATACCAACCTAACAAAAATTTTTATTTTAAAAACAATCTACGTACGGAACACTAATTGTGCAAGTTCAACTTGCACTTGACCGGTTTTTTTTTAAAAACAGGACTGACTTTAGGGTTTTTCCATAATTCCGGGAAAGTACTGTCTTCAAGCTTAAGTTGAACAGAGTTAACAGTGGTTTGGCTAAAACAAACCTACAATCACGAAAACAAAGGCTGGAAGTAAATCCGGACCCGCAGTAAATTTTGGTTTTAGTCTTCTTATGGCATTAATAACGTCTGATTCACAAAAGGTACTGACTGTGACAATAGGCCAAGAAGCCACGACATCCTCACTGATTAATCTATCCAAGGTTGGACGGGAAAATGATTGTTCGAAATAAGTTGCAAAAGCGTTTAGAATATCTGATGCCGAGTTCAAAGTATTCCTGTCATAAGTCATACTACTAGGTATAACCTTCTGTTCTCTTTTGTTTTTGACAAATGACCAAAACTGCTGCGGATTAATCTTTATATTCTCTTCTGTTCTCTGAATAAAGTATCTATAAGATTCTGTAGTATCTCGTTTTATTTCCGATCTCAACGTTTTGAACTTTTCCAACTGATCCATGTCTCCATACTTTTTATATTTTCTATGACATAAGGCTTTCTGCTTTATCTTAGGTATTACATCACGCGAGAACCACGGAGGGTATTTCCTGCTATAACCTTTTAGATATTTCGGTACATGCTCATCTATTATTTCATACAATTTTTTATAGAAACTGTTACAGGATTCATCAGTACATGTGATATTGTTTAGAATTTATCAATCGATTTTCACAACATAGTATAATCTGCTTTTTTGAAATTATAGTTGCCTTGAAAATTTATTTGAAAATCCCTTTTAGCATTCATCGATTGGCAGTATTTCAATGTAACTACTAGTACCAGATGATGAGGGGGTGGGTGTCATAGCCTGGAGATCAGACCGTAGCAGCGTATTCCAATTTAGAACGAACATAACAAATATATAAAGTTTTAATTACGTCAGGATTATGAAAGTCTCCGGTGCAGCGTGCAATAAAGCCATATGTTTTAAAAGCTTCAGAGATTATGGTGTTTATATGATCTGTAAAAGAAAGTCTTGGATCAAATGTTACGCCCAAGTCCCTGAAGACATTCACACGGGAAATATTACTGTTGTCCAGCAAATAATAATGAATAATCAGTGAGATTTTATTTGAGAAAGACATGATGTTACATTTCTTAATGTTAAGCTGTAAATTGTTTTTTTGGCCAATTATCGTAAGTCCTTCTGAAGATTTATGCGATCCTGAACACCTCTTACCCTGCTGTATAATTTTACATCATCGGCATAGAGTAAATAACCAACATCTAAACCCCTCCCAAAATCATTTATAAAAAGATGAAAAAACAGGGGTCCCAGTACAGATCCCTGGGGAGCCCCAGAAGTAGCATCATAAGATCTTGATTTAGAGCCATAAATTTCCACATATTGCTTACGATTAGTAAGGAAAGAATGAATCAAAGACATCAATGAGTTTGAAAAACCCAAATGTAACAGTTTATTAAGTAGGAAGGAAAAATCCAGCCGATCAAAGGCTTTGGTGAAATCTAAATAAATTATATCCATTTGGCAACCCTCGTCAATTGCCTCTGCTATTTCTTGAGTTATAGTAATTAAATTTGTAGATGTAGACCTACCCTTGTAGAAACCATACTGATCAGGGGTTATCAAGTTTTTTTTCGTAGCATAAAATATATGATCGTGTAATAAAAATTCAAAGATTTTACTAAAATTACATATTATTGACACTGGCCTGTAATTAGTGATATCTGATCTATCTCCTTTTTTAAAAACAGGACTGACTTTAGAGGATTTCCATAATACCGGGAAGGTACTCGTCTTCAAGCTTAAGTTGAACAGAGTTAACAGTGGTTTGGCTAAAACGCGCTATAAAAAAGGCTGGAAGTAAATCCGGGCCCGCAGTAAATTTTGGTTTTCTTATGGCATTAATAACGTCTGATTCACAAAAGGTACTGACTGTGACAATAGGCCAAGAAGCCACGACATCCTCACTGATTAATCTATCCAAGGTTGGACGGGAAAATGATTGTTCGAAATAAGTTGCAAAAGCGTTTAGAATATCTGATGCCGAGTTCAAAGTATTCCTGTCATAAGTCATACTACTAGGTATAACCTTCTGTTCTCTTTTGTTTTTGACAAATGACCAAAACTGCTGCGGATTAATCTTTATATTCTCTTCTGTTCTCTGAATAAAGTATCTATAAGATTCTGTAGTATCTCGTTTTATTTCCGATCTCAACGTTTTGAACTTTTCCAACTGATCCATGTCTCCATACTTTTATATTTTCTATGACATAAGGCTTTCTGCTTTATCTTAGGGATTACATCACGCGAGAACCACGGAGGGTATTTCCTGCTATAACCTTTTAGATATTTCGGTACATGCTCATCTATTATTTCATACAATTTTTTATAGAAACTGTCACAGGCTTCATCAATACATGTGATTTGTTTAGAATTTACCAATCGATTTTCACAACATAGTATAATCTGCTTTTTTGAAATTATAGTTGCCTTGAAAATTTATTTGAAAATCCCTTTTAGCATTCATCGATTGGCAGTATTTCAATGTAACTACTAGTGCCAGATGATGAGCGTCCTCTTCAATAAACACATCGACTGCCCTTTCAACTTCGCACTTTTCATTATTATGCATCACCAAGTCTAATATTCTATTATTTGGGTTCCTGATGTAATTACTTTGAGTAAAACGGACGCTATTTAGGAAATTTTTGAAAACGTTTGTAAAATTATCTTCCGTTTTGTTATCCAAGAAGTCAGAGTAACGAGATACATTGAAGTCACCAAGTATGCATACATTCGCATTAGATAGGCATTGCAAACAACAATCGATTTTGGTCAACCTTCACGAAGCTCATCGCTGACGGAAGCACGACTGTGACGAAACTCTGCAAATCAATTGTAAACAGTCTTTTCTGATGACCATTACCAAAGCTGAACGAAGCGATTCGAGGCATACTTGTTTAGTTAGGCCTTTACTGAAATCGTAAAAAATCATCCAACGAAAACCATCACTTGAAATTTCCGTTTGTTACAAAACTGTTTTTTTTAAACGCTCGCTGTACAAAAACTACTAGGCCAATTTCTGAGCTGCCACTGTTTTAATAGTAACAAATGTCAAATTTTACAACAATGGTAACGTCACATCTCAATAGTGACATCTAGGAATCGTTTGTAAAAACTTACCAATTTCCATGGGGTTTTTTTTCACGCAGAGGTTCTTGATCTGGCCACGTTTTATACTATATTGGATTAAAATTCATAAAAAACTAATATGGAAGGACTCATTTTTCAAAGGCATTAAAATATTGTGACGTCTATGGATCTATTTCAAAATAGATGAACAAGAATGCATGGAAATACGAGTATACATTGCGATACCTCTTTTTTTTATGGGTCTAGCACACGTGCTGCAGGGAAGAAGTCCCTAAAGCGCTACAGGAGCGACACGTGTGCGGAAAAAAAGCGATTCACGTTGTTCTTGAATCGCTGTAAATTGTACTCGGTGGGAAACACAGTCCTGGGCAAATTATTCCAAAGGGATGATGTTCTCCATATAAAAGACTGCTTGAAAAGCGTTATACAAGGAGTAACAAGCTGAACCTCATACGGATGTGAAGTATTAGCGCGACGTGTACTTCTAACATGCACCGCATGCACTTTCCATGAAAATACTTGTAGAATAGGCTCAAGTCGCCAACTGTTCTTCGATGTTCCAGCGAATCAAGGCCGCCTGTCAGCTCCGGGTCTCCAATCAGACGAACAGCTCTTCTCTGAATAGAATCTAACAAATGCAGTCTATGTTTGGGAACGGAGCCCCAAACATGGGAGCAGTATTCCATAGCTGGTCGAATTTGAGCTTTGTAAAGAATAAACAGTTGTTGTGAGGTGTAAAGCTTTCTCGTTCGAAATAATATTCCAAACTTTTGAGAAGCTCTCCTTGCTATGCCTGCAACATGTTCATGCCAGGACATGTTTGCTCCCAAATTAACGCCCAACAAATTGAGTGGCGATGTTAGAGGAATGGAGAGTCCCGACATAACTATGTCGGGTTCAGCAACGTTAACTTTTTTTAGAAAAAACTGCCACCTGGGTTTTTGTAGCGTTAAATTCCACTTAGTTACTGTCACCCCAAGATAAAATTTCTTCCAGGTTTTAGTTAAGTTGAATGACTTCCTGCTGTCTGCGGATATTCGTCTGAGTAGCCGATGTCCGAGCGTTCAAAGTGAATGAATAAGCGTAGATAAGCGTAGATTGGACTGTCATCTGCAAAGCGAATGGAGACCCTTGGATTGATAGTGCAGGTGTTGTCACTGCCACTCATAAAAACGTTCTCTGAGGAAACATGAGAACCACAAACAGAACTTTTCCGACATACCATAAGCTCGAGATTCTCCAAAAGAGCAACCGTGTTCAATTGCGTTGTTCCAAACGTGTGTTACATAAGTCAAAAGATCTCCTGTTGATCTATTTTTACGAAAGCCATATTAATGATCGCTAATAATGTTGAATCCTTCAAGATATTTTAGAAGATGCTGATTGATAGCCTTTTCCATGACTTTCGATATTATTGAAAGCAGTGCGATTGGTCGGTAGTTATTTGGCAAGGTCTTCTTCCCTTTTTTAGGTATCGGCTGAACTGTGGCACATTTCCAGCAGGAAGGAAATATTCCCTTTCTGTAGGATAGGTTGAAAAATCTACAGAAAACTGGTGTTAGTTCCCTCGCACAGTTTTTGAGAACTATGGCAGGTATTCCGTCAGCGCCAGAAGCTTTTTTGGTGTCTAGCTTCATTAAAATACGTTTTATGATACGCTGTTTGAAGATAATATCGGACCTCCTTGACTGCACTATGGTAGGTGGTGTTTTTCCTTGGAATTCGACAGTAGAATGTGAAGCCAAGAGTTCAGCCAACAAGTTCGCTTTCTCAACAGGTGTCGTTGCAATAGAATTGTCTGGTCGTGTGAGTGGTGGTATGGTGGATTTGGTGAAATTTTGACTGACTGCCTTAGCGACTGACCAAAAGGACCTGGAATTGTTGGGAAAAGCGAGAAGTTTGTTTCTAATTCGTTGATTGTGTGCCTCCTTGGTTTCGTCGATAATTTCTTTGCATCTGTTCCTGGCACGAACAAAGGTGTTACGGTTTATGGTGTTAGGATTTTCACGCCATTGTCGGTAGGCAAGATGTTTAGAAGCAACAGCTTCTTTGGATTTTCGGTCAAACCAAGGCTTGTTGTAAGGGTATTTCTTCGAAAAAGGGATGTAAGCCTCCATACCGGTCAAAATAACATCGGAAACCTCCCTGGCGCAGTCAGATGGGTCGTCGGATCGAAAATAAACGTTTAACCAAGGGAAAGTTCGAAAATATTCCATGAGATCTTTCCATTTAGCAGATTTGTAGTGCCAAATCTTGCGCGGTTTAGGCGCCTCTCTGTTTCTGATTGGTAGGATACTCGATGTTGAAAGTAGTTTGTAGTCAGAAGAACCTAACGGCGGATTTACGCTGACCGTGTAAAACTCCGGATTGGTGGTTAAAAATAGATCAAGAAGACTGGCGAACTCCCCCCCCCACGTCTCCCACCCCCCCCCCCCCCCCCCCCCCCCCCCCCACCCCCCCCCCCCTCTCGATCAGGGATCCGTGTTGGTTCGTCAATAAGCTGAGTTAAACCACAACTGATTGAAAATGTTTCGGCTTCATGACCTTGCTCATCGGTAGTATTTGAATATTTTAGCCAGTTCATGTTGTATACATTAAAGTCACCCAGGATGGCAATTTCGGCATTTGGATAGTTAATTTGTAAATGATCGATGGTGTCTGCACGAGAAGCGAAAAGTGTTCTAAAGTTAGTATCACTTGGTGGTCGATAGAGGATACAGATGAACCTTGTGGTTTGTTGTCATGTTGTAACCTCTGACACTATTTGATAACACAGTGCAACACATAAAATGTAAACTAAATTCTGACTTCAGTTTCTGAAAGTGCCCACCCAAACTAGCAAAACCCTATTTGGGTTTTGATAGTTTAGTTCGATTTTTTTATTGCCATCATCAATTTTTTTGCTCGAGCTTTGGTTTTGCACGCTATATCTCATACATTATTTCTCAATACGTGTTAGATTTATGGTAATGTACCAACACTAGCACAGTGCGCGTCAATTCCATACTACACAAAAGCGATTTCTCGTTCAAATGTGTGTGTATTTATTCCAGCGTGTGTGTGTGTGTACCATAGCCGTTTACAAACAAAATTTTTTTTTTCAATTTCTTTTCCAAAAATAGATGCTAATGGTTAGTAAACATTCAAAAGTAAGCTAAAAACCAGTTTCTTGAACGTAAAACCTGAAAAAAAGCTGAAATTTTGGTTTGAAAGTCCTTACAACGGCCAAAAGAACTATAAGGATCGATTATAGGTTATTGCAATGTTCAGCAAAGTTACTCGTGTTTATACAGAGAACATTTTTGTCGAAGACAGTTATGCTAAAATATGCACGGTTTGTGAGTTATGGTCGAAAATGTGAAAAAATAGCATTTTTTCGAGTTTTCTGCACTAAAAACACCCCGAAAGAGTGAAAATCTGGCCTCGACATGTTCACAAAAATTGTGTATTTTAGTGTGAAGAACATTTCGTCTGAGGATTGCATTGAGAAATTCCCAATAATTTACGAGATATAGCTGTGCAAAACCAAAGCTTGAGCAAAAAAATTGATGATGGCAAAAAAAAAAATTCGAACTAAACTATCAAAACCCAAATAGGGTTTTGCTAGTTTGGGTGGGCACTTCCAGAAACTGGAGTCAGAATTTAGTTTACATTCGATGACCTCGAAAATATTTCGTAAATTTGTAAACATCGCATATAGCTGATCCATAAAATGGAGCAACATGAGTAATATTGTGATTTTCAACCACTTGAAAAGCGCCAAATTTAAAAATTTAACTTTAAATTGGATTTGGAATGTTTGTATTTTGTAATACTAGTAATTCTCATTTGTATTCCATTTCACTGCTACAATAACTAAGTTGTAACAGATCCTTTTGTAGTATTTGGCAATCATGACAATAATTAAAAACGCATTTTTCTTTTAAAAGTAACTTTTATCCCCTGACATTAACTTAAAACCGAGCTAAAAGCAAGCAATTGATATCTTGCAACATCAAAGTAAAGCTTACATATACAAATGACTCAATATAAGTTACGTCGAGATTCTAAACTGGAAAAGATATGGTTAACAGCCCTTAAAAGAAATTTAAATGGACTATATTCATATTATATTAAGGGTATGTTAGGATCATGACAAAGAGGAAGATTTTATTAAACATAAAAGGTTTAAAATACTAAACAAAAGAGCTATGTTTACCCAAAAAATCTGTCTCGAAAAGAGCATTTAAAAAGAAAATAACGCTACAAAGAGACTGTTTTATTGTTGAAAAATGCTGAAAGTAATTTGTTTGTGAATAATGAAACAGATCGTTTACATTTCACGTAAAATGAATGAAATTGTAGACATTTTATTTCGACTTGGATATTAACATATAAAAATAAACTACGTATTGTAAATTAAATTAAAAAAAAATAACCGGTCAAGTGCAACTTGAACTTGCGCAATAAGTGTTCCGTACGTTGATTGTTTCTGAAATAAAAATTTTTGTTACGGAGGTATAAAATGATCTTCACAAAACACACTCCAAATGAGTTTTCAACAAAGTTTGTTTCCGATCTTTACTGAAAACTGATGACCTTGAAATTTTTGTTTTTTTTTATATACCAGATAAATTATTAAAGGTAATGCACTCGTGATAATTTCCGCTCAATCTACATCCCGTGGAGAATATTATCGAATTTTTTCAAAATTTTTGGATCAGTACTTTTCGAGATAGAGGGGAGCGGGCAGCGATTTTTCGCGATTTTTTCAAAATAATACAAAGGAAAGTGTGCGCATGTAAGACATTATATATATTTTTGAACTCGTGTTTTTACAAGCTTTCGTTTGACATCCCACTCGATGACCTAGTAAAATTTTTTTTTTCACTTCCGTTCCCAAAATTAACCCCTTAAGTCAAAATTTAACTTTCAAAACTACACGGCTCTGATGAGGCCATCAATTCCTATATTAGTACCAAATTTCAACTTTCTACGTCAAATAGTTTCGGAGAAAATTGAGTGTGACAGACGGACAGACAGACAGACAGTGTGTCTGCCGTCTGTCACACCCATTTGTGCTTTTTTAGTATTGGTTTATAAAATAAATATGTTTACGGGGCTGGTTTGAAAAGTCCGTGCAAAGTCCGAGAGATGGCACCACCGGCGCGTATCGAGGTCATGTTTAGTTAGTAGCATCTCTTGAATGAACGCACACCAAGTTTCAGCCATACTGGTCTATTTCTTTGTGTTTGGCATTCGTGTGAATCAAGGAAGTCGAGTGATTTTCAAGAAATGGACGAAAAAGAATTTCGTGTGGTGATTAAACATTAATTTATAACAGGCAAAACGCCTCAGGAGACTAAAGAGAAGCTTGATAAACATTATGGTGACTCTGCACCTTCGATTAGAACAGTTTATAAGTGGTTTCAAAATTTTCAGACTGACCATATGGGCACAAGTGACGCTGAACGTTCTGGACGGCCTGTGGAGGTTACGACTCCAGAAATCATTGATCAAATTCATGATATGGTGATGGATGACAGAAGAGTTAAGGTGCGTGAGATTGCTAGTGCTGTGGGCATCTCGACTGAACGGGTACATAATATTTTGCATAAACATTTGGACATGAGAAAGCTATCCGCAAGATGGGTGCCGCGATTGCTCACGCTTGACCAAAAACGGAATCGTGGGAAGTGTTGCAAGGATGGTTTGCAGCTGTTCCAGAAGAATCCGGAGGACTTTAAGCGTCGTTTCGTCACTGTGGATGAAACATGGATACATTACTATACTCCTGAGACCAAACAACAATCTAAAGTATGGGTTACCAAGGGGGAATCTGCACCAAAAAAGGCGAAGACCATTCCTTCGGCCGGAAAGGTTATGGCGACTGTCTTTTGGGATTCACAAGGGATAATCCTCATCGACTATCTGGAAAAGGGTAAAACTATTACAGGTGAATATTATTCATCGTTATTGGACCGTTTGAAAACTGAGCTGCAAGCAAAACGCCCGCGATTGGCCCACAAGAAAGTCCTTTTCCATCACGACAACGCACCAGCACACACCTCAGCAGTTGTGGTCGCAAAATTAATGGAAATAGGATTCCAACTCGTTTCACATCCCCCCTATTCTCTAGACTTGGCTCCCTCGGACTACTATTTGTTCCCCAATTTGAAGAAATGGCTGGCGGGACAAAGATTTTATCCAAACGAGGAGGTGATTGCAGACACTAATGGATATTTTGCAGACTTGGACAAATCCTATTATTCGGAAGAGATCAACAAACTAGAACATCGTTGGACGAAGTGTATAAGCCTAAAAGGAGACTATGTCAAAAAACAAAAAAGGTTTAGCCCAAACACATAAGTAGTTTTTATTTTTGCACGGACTTTTCAAACCAGCCTCGTATATTTATAATATATTTTGGTTCTGACGCCTAATAACACTCAATGCAAGAATACAAGGTATATCACAAAAATGAAAACGCAAATATGCTTTAAGAAGCCCTATTATTTGGACATAGGACATAGGGGTATTTCAGCGTTTTAGGAGGCCATAAATCGATTTCCTAAAATTTTTCCCATTTTAGGATTTGCTACCTAACAATATTGAATACGCATAGAACAATAGACGACCACTCCCGTTACCCATTTGACGGCGCGCGTTCCGGTGTCTCAGTCGGAATTTGATCATCGCTCTGAGTGTTCGTTTCTCTTCTCGCCATTCATTACAAAACCGTTATTTTAAAAAGTGATTTTTCTTTTTTGGAGTTTATCTTGAAGGAAATTGTGATGGATTTAAATATTATAGGACAGACAGACACCGAAGTGATCTTATAAGTGTTCTGTACGGAACACTAATATTAAAATGAATTTATTGAGTAGATACATACCTATACCTCCCCCCTCCTTCCTGGCTACACCACATGATAGTTAAGTAATATCTCTCATAAGCCTTCCGAAGTCCATTCCTGAACGTAGGCTTCCCTCATTGATTGCCATCTCGCTCGGCATTGGGCAATTCTATACCACATTACTCCCGCTGACCTCTTGATATCGTCTGTCTATCGGGTGAGTGGTCGTCCCCTGGATCTTCTTCCGAGATATGGCCTCCATTTTAAAATACTGTGTGGCCATCTTCTCTCTTGATCACGAGCTATATGTCCCGCGTAATTCCATTTTAGTTCCGCCACGACCTCTGCTACATCTCTGCATTTTGTCACCCCTCGGTCCAGTCATTTCTCTTTCGGTCCCTCACAGATATTCCCAGCATCTGCCTATCCATTGCTCTTTGTGTGACTCTAAGCTTGTGCATAGATTTTTTCGTTAGAGTCAATGTCTGAGCCCCATATGTGAAAATCGGCAGAACACATTGATCGAAGATTTTTGACCCTATACTCATTGGTATATTTTTATTCCGTGTGTCTCCGAGTCTACCCAATGCACTCCAGGCTAGTCTCCTTCGTCTGTCGATTTCAACTGTTTGGTTCTCTTTGCCTAATGCAATTGTGTGCCCCAGATACACATAACTTTCCACATTTTCAAGTATTTCGTTGTTTATTTCGATCAACGGATCCGTTCTGCACATGACTTTGGTCTTGGAGATGTTCATGTTGAGGCCTATTTTCGAACATTCGATGTCTAGTTTTATCAGCATCTGTTGGAGGTCTTCAGTATTTTCAGCTATGATAACGATATCATCGGCATATCTCAGGTGATTCAGCAGTTTTCCATCTATTAGAATACCTCTATCACGCCAATCTAACATCTTGAATGCATCTTCAAGAGCCAACGTAAACATCTTTGGTGACAATACATCACCCTGTCTCATCCCTCGTTTTATTCTAATCGGTCTGGTTTTTTCATTGATATAAACAGTTGAAGTGGCGTTATCTATAATATATATATATAAAATGCAACGTCTCTCTGTCTGTCTGTCTGTCTGTCTGTCCGTTAGTGCGCTTATCACTGGAAAACCACTTATCCGATTTGCGTACTTTTTTTTAAACACACATATGTTCTCTGGCCAGGTTATAGGCTATATTTTATTACGATAGGTAGCATAAGGAATGAGCAGTGACGTAAAATAGTGAATGAAGTCGGAAAAAAGTTTGCCGCTAGCGCGTTCCCTTGCAATACACAGCCTAAACCATTAAATATGGAACAATATTATGCAGCAGAGAATATCTACAATCTATAATGAATAATATATATAAAATTGAATGTCTCTCTGTCTGTTTGTCTGTCCATTAGTGCGTTGATCACGCGAGAACCACTTATCCAATTTACTGGTCTTTTTTTAAATTCATACATATATTCTTTGGCCAAATTATATAAAAATAATAATAATCTATATCTATAATATATCTAAAATGCAACGTCTCTCTGTCTGTCTGTCTGTCCGTTAGTGCGCTTATCCCTCGAGAACCACTTATCCGATTTACGTAATTTTTTAAATTCATACATATGTTCTCTAACCAGGTTATAGATATATATTTTTATTACATCTATAATATATATAAAAATGCAACGTATCTCTGTCTGTCTGTCTGTCCGTTAGTGTGCTTATCGCTGGAGAACCACTTATCCGATTTACATGCTTTTTTTTTAAACCTTTAAATATGGAACAATATCATGTAGCAAAGAATATCTACAATATATATAAAATGCAACGTCTCTCTGTGTGTCTGTCTGCCTGTCCATTAGTGCGCTTACCACTGGAGAACCACTTATCCGATTTAGTTGCTTTTTTTTTAAACATACATATGTTCTCTGGCCAGGTTATAGGATACATTTTATTACGTTAGGTGATATAAGGAATAAGCAGTTACGATAATAGTGAATCAAGTCGGAGAAAAGTTTGCTGCTAGCGCGTTCTCTTGCAAGACACTGCCTAAAGCATTAAATATGGAACAATATCATGTAGCAAAGAATATAATATATATAAAATGCAACGTCTCTCTGTCTGTCTATTAGTGCGCTTATCACTTGAGAACCACTTATCCGATTTACGTGTTTTTTTTTTTAATTCATACATTTGTACTCTGGCCAGGTTACCTATAATCTTCTATCTAGAATATATAGAAAATGCAACGTCTCTCTGTCTGTCTGTCTGCATGTCTCTCTGCCTGTCTGTCTGTCTGTCCGTTAGTGCGCTTATCACTTGAGAACCACTTATCCGATTTACGTGTTTTTATAAATTTATACATATGTTCTATATAATTCAATATAAGCCTAGATAATGGGACATAAGAGGAGATAATAAGAGATAAGGAGAAATAATGGGAGATAAGTCGAGATAAGCCTCGATAATGGGAGATAAGGTGAGATAATGGGAGATAAGTATAAATAATGGGAGATAAGGAGAAATAATGGGAGATAAGTAGAGATAAGTCTAGATAATGGGAGTTATAGCGAGATAATGAGAGATATGGAAAAATAATGGGAGATAAGGAGAAATAATGGGAGATTAGCAGAGATAAGTCTAGATAATGGGAGCTATGGCGAGATAATGGGAGATAAGTTGAGATAATGGGAGATAAGGAGAAATATGGCGAGATAAGTCGAGATAAGCCTAGATAAGTCGAGATAAGCCTAGATAATGGGAGATAAGGTGAGATAATGGGATATAAGGAGAAATAATGGGAGATAAGGAGAAATAATGGGAGATAAGGAGAAATAATGGGAGATGAGAAGAGATAAGCCTAGATAATGGAAATTATGTAGAGATAATGGGAGATAAGGAGAAATATTGGGAGATAAGGAGAAATAATGGGAGATATTTTATTACGTTGGGTAACATAAGGAATAAGCAGTGACGATAGTAGTAAATCAAGTCCACGCGAGCGGAGCCGCGGGCTCGGCTAGTTATATATATACTTTAAGAGTTCCGCATATCTGGAGTCCACTCTCGCATTTTCCAGTGCTCTGAAAAAAGCCCACTATGTCGACAAAAGCTAAGCAAATCTCAAAGTTATTCTCTACAGCCTTCTCTATCAAGATTCTCATTCTTATTTAAGTAATATATATATATATATATATATATATATATATATATATATATATATATATATATATATATATATATACTTGTACACCTGGTATGTACATTAACATCTTACTATAACTTTTTAAATCTGAACTTCAAGTTTGTGACTCTTTGAACCTTTTCTAATTCTATCGCTAACGGATATAGTCATAATTATCTTAATCATATTAAATTATTACTTAATTTTCAAATATCTGAGAGTTACGTCTTCGATCAATAGTTTAAATACTTGCTTATGCAAGTTTTTTTGCAAATATGTATAAGATAAAGGACAAAAAACTTTGTTTGGTTTAGTAGTAGGTAAGAGCAATATATACGTTATTGATGCAAGTCGTATTGTTGTGTAGTATTCTATATTAATATAATTTTCAAATATTAAAAATAACACGACGTGTTTCTATTAATTGGCGATATTGAAACCCTGGAACTGAATATTTTAGTTTGATACAACAAAGACAAAATCAGCGCCGTACATTTAGGAGATTTAACATTCCATAAGTAAAGTAAATTCAATAAAAATTATTGAAACATTTCTTTTACTAATTGAGTAATTAAAAACCAAGTTAGTGACTGATAAGGGCAAAAAAGAAATTACATAGGCCTTAATCTAAAGTTCCCTTTGGTAAAATAAAAACCAACCCGAAATTCGATAAGAAAAACCCCTGCTTTTAGGAACAAAGAACTTTAAAAACACAATTTACTTTTAATATATAGAGAGAGGCATCACACTTCGTTTTTACCCTTTTAATATAAAAAATGATTGTAATATTCACGTCGAATAAAAACCGGTCGTTATGAAACAAAAATGTTGTAAGAATAACTATATATATATATATATATATATATATATATATATATATATATATATATATATATATATATATATATATTGTGTTCTTGGGGTAAGCGGTCTTTGGAAAAGAACTAAAAAGTTTTGGACACCTTTTTAGCTATGCCAAGCTTTCGAAAATATTTCATTTTCTTCATCAGGGCTACAATTACAGTAGTATTTTTGAGATTAAAAGTAAAGAACAACCCTATTTTATATGTAACATTAAAGTACTTACTGCTAAGTGGTGTGTTCAAAAATTGTTGTTTGTGCAGGCACTTTATTGTATTTATTCATCAGAAAAAACAGAAAAAAACACAAAAAAACTCGACATATTCATCTCTGGGAAATATAATAAAATTTTACTTCATTTTGTTGGAAGAGTACAGAGAATTTTGTGGTCGCAAAATGATTTTAGTTTATAAAGGATTTTTTTGTTATGTTTTCTTGTCATTTTGCTAAGGACAGTGTGTTTTTATCTCTTAGTTAAGTTGTGGTTAATTTATATTTCAAAATAGAATGAGGTTGACATTTTGTTTCAAAGTTGAAAAGTTAGTGAAAATTAGTGGGATTATTATCAAAGAGATATGTCAGATATATTGTAAGAGTTTTCACTCTGACTGCCTTTTTGTAATAAATTGAGAAAATTAAACTCAGATCCTCAATGTCAGTTTTTTTATTGATCGAGTTCGGTTGAAGGTGGATTTCCACCATCTCCCTAAAGATTCTCCTGCCGAGATTTCTCTCTTTACATAGGATTTTGGTTTCAGCAAAATTAAATTCATGTGAAAATTGGCTACTATGTTGGGCAAACGCACAAGATTTTTTTTTTAATCTGCAATCACTTTTGTGGGAAGTGATTCTGTCCTTTAGGACTCTAGATGTTTGTCCTATATAGATTTTTTCACACTGAGAGCAAGGGATGCTGTAGACTACTTCTGAAACTTTTGTGACTTCATCTTTATCTTTTAGACAAGTAAAAATATTGTTTATAGTTTTTTTGTGTTTAAAAGCAATTTTTAAATTAGGTAATCGGTTGAAGAGTTTAGTTGTTTTTGTGGAGATTTCTTTTATGTATGGAAATGATGATTCGATTTTCAGAGAGGAAAGCATTAATATCCGGTGTAAGATTGTTGTTTTGTTGTACAGGGGGTGTGGTTGAGTTGAATAATAATTTATTTATTAATTGGATTGAATAAGAGTTGGGCGCGCAGAGTATCTCGTAGTAGTAGATTTTTTAGTTTGAGGGAGGGATGTATAATATATATATATATATATATATATATATATATATATATATATATATATATATATATATATATAGTCCCTGGCCAAATTATTAGACGCACTGCAAGATTTCATGTAAAATATTAATTACCGAGTGATATTGTACCGTTTTATTATTTTAAATTGATTTGTTTTTTATTTTTATATTATCCAATCAATTACCTATTTATTTGACATAAATAAAACAGCATTAATTTAGAAAAGCATAAGTTTATTAAGTTTTAAAGAAAAGTGAAATTAATGTTAGTAAAAGTCAATATTTAGTTGAGCCACCTTTAGCCGCTATCAAAGCTTTAATTCTGCGCGGCATGCTATCAATGCAAGATTGTACTGTCTCCTGCATTTGAGGATGATGATTCCACACATGAATAATCTTTTCTAGGAGCTGGGTTTGGTGGTAATCACATCTTTAGCCACTTCTCTTTTCATCAGCTCCCACACATTTTCAATGGGGTTCATATCAGGGCCAATCCAACAGAGGGATATTTTTTTTCTGCCAAAAAAGCTTTAACAGACCGAGCAGTGTGGCAGGGAGCTCCATCTTGCATGAAAGTGAATGGTTTCCCATTTGGAAACCATTCTCTGAGCTGCGGAATCAACCGATTTTGTAATACTTCTTTGTACTGATCTTGCCTCATTATTCCTTTGACGACGTACAGACGTCCAGTGCCCTTGCCGCTGATGACTGACCAAATCATCACTTTGGTGGGATGTTTAACCGTCGGGACGACACAATCGAGATGAAACTTTTCTCCATGACGACGACGCACATACTGAGCTTTATTCTGCAAAATTTCGAATGTGCTTTCGTCACTGAAGCAGACCTGTCAAAAATAGGAAAAATATATAAACTTCCATGTTTATTTGCTTCATTTAACTGAAAATGATAATAATGTATCAATTATTGATTAAATTGCTGTATCTTACCGATCTCCAGAAGTCCACATCTTTGTCTTGCCATTGTTTGGCCCACTTCAGGCGCTTTGCTTTCATTGCAGCTGTTAACTTGGCCTTCCTGGCGGGGCGACAGGCCTTAAAATCTAATTCTTTCAATTTTCTTCGAACAGTGCGCTCAGAAGCATTTACGCTAGCATCCTGGAGTTGTGATTTTATTACCTTTGTGGTAGCAAATCTGTTTTCTACACAAATTTTCTTCAAACATCTCTCTGACCGTGGAGTGAAAATTGGTTTTCTACCGCATCTTTTCTTTCTTTCCGGGCTTAATTCCTTCCCTGACTCAATTTTCTTTTTTATGCATCGTACACTAGCTTTAGAAACCTCCAATCTTCGTGATATTTCTCGGTTTGCCCCCCCCCCCCCCCCCTAAATGTTTTCGCAATCACAAGGGCCTTCACTTCAGCTTTTTTACGTGGTGAAAGATCGCCTTTTCTACCCATAATGAAAATAGTCCAATTACTTTTTTAAAACACTGCATACAAAATAAACTAATAACTGAGTAGTATAAAACTGTTAAACAAACAATCACAGTCCATAAAGTCACAGAAACACGTCCGTACCTGACTCGATTCCGATCGCGACTGATACAGGTTTGTACTTATTTACGTTCATGTATCACTTTGTCAACACAGTGTTGCCATATGTTAAAAATAAATACAAATATGTAGTCTACAACAATTCTTTTAAATAAAAATCAATAATATTGTAGTTTAAATATACCATTATTGCATAAAAACTCTTAAGAAACATAAAATTACTAAAAAAAATACAGTGCGTCTAATAATTTGGCCAGGGACTGTATATATATATATATATATATATATATATATATATATATATATATATATATATATATATATATATGTTAATGTGAATCAAAATAGTGGGCAGATGGAGGTAGCAGAAGTACCTCTGGGTGAATAGCAAAAACAGAGGTGGTGGGAATATGATAAATTAATATTATAGTAATTTTAATAATACTTCGTCGTGTTTCTGTGGTATTGTTTAACGGCACCAAATACATATTCTACGGTTGGTGCAGATTGACCATAGATAACCTATATTTTTTAGGCTTTTTTTCTCAGAATTAAGTTTAAAGCCAATTTATATTTTAAAAAGTTTTTAGAATATTACTAGAATTATACTGAAAACTATAAAATATAGCCCAAGTTTTCTCAAATTAGTAAGCCTTAACTAGAAATATTTGTAATAAAACTTGTTAAAAGTTAGTCAACCCGAATGAAGCACTTGATTCATCTGTAGCAAAGTTCTGAGAGTAGTGTAACACCAACTATGCAAACGTGTGTGTGATATCTTTAATAAATAGGCTTTCAACAAGTTTTCTTATTTTTTTATGCCGTAGAATGTATTTTTAATTACCTATAACAATTTTGTGCTACTTAGATTAAATTCAGTCTAGGTCACGTTGGATAGGCTAAAATTTCCTCATAGAATTCTCAGATGAAATAATATAGCTCACATATCTTAGGGTACAAGTAAATATTAAATAATTTATCACCTTTTGTCGAATTTTGGGCTCCGCTATAACAAATATAATTAAAAAAACTTTAATAAAAAAAAATAAAAAGATAATAAAATTTTCCGTTTCCTCGACTCTTAGAACCTTGAAAATGATGTTTAACTTAATATATATGAAGGTAACCCTCTAATCCATTCCCTCACCTTTTTAACTTAATAATATATATAATAAATATATAAATATTACATTATTTTATATTGAATATTAATATTTGAAATTTGTCAATTGTGCCAACTAAAATCCACCAAAATGCATTATAATACTAATATTTAACCCCTTTTTCCATCCTACTTTCCTGTTAAAATTGAAAATAGTGAAAAACTGATATAATGCTGGTTGACTCCAAGAACCCTGAAAAAGAAGAATGACATGATAAATAATAATCAATCTAACTATCTTCCCGATACCTTTGACCTCTTATATGGTTCACTATAAATAATTTTATATAAATTTGTTTATAATTTCACCAAAAGAATATAAAAAATTCTCATAATATTTTCAAAACCATAGAAAATCTATCGACGCCCACCTCTTTCGATCCCTTTCTCCAAATTATAAGTTTTATCCTTATTTGCAGTATTACTGGCAGGCCTCGGTAGCGTATTAGTTTAAGAGCCTGCATATGAAACCATGGACGCTGGTTCGATTCGGCAATCGGCTGGGTGTTATGTGTGTATTGTTAGGTAGTAGTTCATGCAAAAATGCACTAATGCCCGTGGTAGCACACCTGTTGTCGTAAAAATGCGTTAAAATACCCATGTATGCTTCGGCACCTGGGCAACGTTAACGGATATTATGACATCTCCTATAACATACCTCTCAACAGAGATATAGTAAGAAAAATAGATAAAAAAATCCCCATAGTGGCTGAAGGATGAACTATAAAAAAATTGTATATGTATCAAATTTAAAAATATTTCCTTTTGTCCGCGGGTTATCGTGTTAACAGGCCGATAAACAAACCATAACACATGGATAAATTCAAAAATTTCCGACAGTCATTTCTTTACGATTATTATATTATCCCTAGGAGTCTAAAATTATAAATTAGAATTCTTAAAAGTGTTCGACTTTTCCATAATAGATGGAATCATATCAAAAAGACGCACAATTTTTTAAGTTGTAAATTACGAGTAAATATATTTGAATCTAAGCTATAATGATGTTTGATTAAGTTCTGATAATAAGAGTTAGTAATCATAATTTTTGTCTTTTTCTCACCATTCAGCTCGATATTCGGTTGGAATATTTGCTAGTTCGAGTAATATTGGGTAAGGCTACTGATCCTACCAAATCGAATATGCGTTACATAACGTAATAGTGAGTAAGGCTCTACTACAATAACATATTTATTTATATAATAGCCTACCGAATCGAATATTCGTCGTATCTCTAACATTCAGTAACATTACCTTCTTTATTTTAGGTTTCTATGGGTAAAAATGGAAGCAAAATCATGGTAAGTTTAATTTATTATTATATATAGAGTTAATTTTTAAACAATTATTTTTTTTATCGTATGTCTCAACACAGGGAAAATAGAATAATACATACACATAAAATATAATTGAACAAACAATACACAGATCCATCTACAAATATGAACAATATAAGTATAAATATAAATTAAACCCAGTATAAGCAAAATAAGATAAAAGTCGTAACATTAATATAAAACACCAAAATCTAGCACTAAAGATTGACTCTTAATTGTCGTACCATAATAATTTAATATAACAATAAAAAGTTTTTATATTAGATTACTAGTCTGACATCATTTATCATTCCACGATCGGCAAACCGTGCAAAAATAAAAACTACTTATGTGTTTGGGGTAAACCTTTTTTATTTTTCGACATAGTCTCCTTTTAGGCTTATACACTTCGTCCAAGGATGTTCTAGTTTGTTGATTCCTTCCGAATAATAGGATTTGTCCAAGTCTGCAAAATAACCATTAGTGTCTGTAATCACCTCCTCGTTTGAATAAAATCTTTGTCCCGCCAGCCATTTCTTCAAATTGGGGAACAAATAGTAGTCCGAAGGAGCCAAGTCTGGAGAATAGGGGGGATGTGAAACGAGTTGGAATCCTATTTCCATTAATTTTGCGACCACAACTGCTGAGGTGTGTGCTGGTGCGTTGTCGTGATGGAAAAGGACTTTCTTGTGGGCCAATCGCAGGCGTTTTTCTTGCAGCTCGGGTTTCAAACGGTTCAATAACGATGAATAATATTCACCTGTAATAGTTTTACCCTTTTCCAGATAGTCGATGAGGATTATCCCTTGCGAATCCCAAAAGACAGTCGCCATAACCTTTCCGGCCGAAGGAACGGTCTTCGCCTTTTTTGGTGCTGATTCCCCCTTGGTAACCCATTGTTTAGATTGTTGTTTGGTCTCAGGAGTATAGTAATGTATTCATGTTTCATCCACAGTGACGAAACGACGCTTAAAGTCCTCCGGATTCTTCTGGAACAGCTGCAAACCATCCTTGCAACACTTCATACGATTCCGTTTTTGGTCAAGCGTGAGCAATCGCGGCACCCATCTTGCGGATAGCTTTCTCATGTCCAAATGTTTATGCAAAATATTATGTACCCGTTCAGTCGAGATGCCCACAGCACTAGCAATCTCACGCACCTTAACTCTTCTGTCATCCATCACCATAACATGAATTTGATCAATGATTTCTGGAGTCGTAACCTCCACAGGCCGTCCAGAACGTTCAGCGTCACTTGTGCCCATATGGCCAGTCCGAAAATTTTGAAACCACTTATAAACTGTTCTAATCGAAGGTGCAGAGTCACCATAATGTTTATCAAGCTTCTCTTTAGTCTCCTGAGGCGTTCTGCCTTTCATAAAGTAATGTTTAATCACCACACGAAATTCTTTTTCGTCCATTTCTTGAAAATCACTCGACTTCCTTGATTCACACGAATGCCAAACACAAAGAAATAGACCAATATGGCTGAAACTTGGTGTGCGTTCATTCAAGAGATGCTACTAACTAAACATGACCTCGATACGCGCCGGTGGTGCCATCTCTCGGACTTTGCACGGACTTTTCAAACCAGCCTCGTATATATATATATATATATATATATATATATATATATATATATATATATATATATATATATTTATATATATATATATATATATATATATATATATATATATATATATATATATATATATATATATATATTGTAGTGTATGAAAAGGATTGCCTCACGTTGACTGCGTCATTTTGTGACGTGTCACTTTGCAGTTCACCCGCACATTGAGGCGCAATTTCACAGCCCCTTTAATTTCTGAGAATGGACTGAGTGAATACTAATATTAAAAGAAATAATGAAATTAAACATATACTAGCTCAGTTTTTCTTGGTAGAGTAATAGGGGTAAGAGATAATTTTTGTACGTCTTTTTGGAAATAATCTTTATTGTTGTTTAAAATTTTTGGTTGTACAAATTTTGGGCACCATTCATTTTAAAATAAAAAGGATCTAACTTCAGCTAAAAAAATGAAAAAACACTGAGGGGTTATGTAGTTGTTAAGGAAAATTTTGATATGGTACAACCCTTTTGTCCTGAAAAGTAAGATAGGTGTACAGTGAAACACTAGCCTTAAACAAGAAAAAAAGGTTTATTAAAGATTAACTTAAAAGTTCTAACTTTTGCAGTTCTGTTATTACAAAAGACCTTAGCCTAATAGGTGGTTATTAATGATTAACTTAAAAGTTCTTAAATCCGAATATTTACTTTTAAAACTTTGCTACAACCGATATTGAAGATTCGTGAGGTTCACTTTACAAGTTATTTGTTCAAAACGATGTTAGATACACTTATCTGCGGGAAAATAGGTCTACGGATGTATATTCGAGTGACTTACGGTTTTCCTGCGAGCTTCTAGGCCTTGAATGGAGCAATAAAACCGTTTTCACACTACCCTATCACTAATCTATCAGTACGGCTACATGATGAGAAGAGCCTACGACGGCTACTTGTTGAAAAAACCTACTACGGCTTCATGCTAAAAAAGCCCACTATGGCTTCACGTTGGAAAAAGCCTACTGCGGCCTGATGGAAAAAGCCTCTCTGGCTACTAGATGGAAAAAGCCATCTGCGGCTACTCGTTGGAAAAAGCCAGGCTTCGGCTTGATGGAAAAAAGCCATGATCCATGTCATCCGGACCCTTAAATATTCCGTAAAAATTACGTCTTTAAGATGGCTACTTCCCGGAAACAAATGTCCAGCCAATCGATGCATATTACAAATTAAATAAATTCGGTCGGAAACCAGCAATGTACACTGTAATAAAAACGGCTTAGAAATCCGAGTGAACTACACTGCTTAAAATTAGTAAACACTGCTCGATATAAAAATGAAAAAAAAATGTAAATTATAATAAGCAAACTGTCACAGAACATGATCTTAAAATCTAGGAAAAAATGAATGTTACTATATATATATATGTATATATATATATATATATATATATATATATATATATATATATATATATATATATATATATATATATATACATACATATATATTGTAACATTCATTTTTTCCTAGATTTTAAGATCATGTTCATGTGTGTGAAAAAGATTTTTTTTCTCATACCCCCGAGAAAGTCTTATATGTCAGTAAGACGTCGTTTAAATATTTCTGAAAAATTTTACGGCTGCATGTTCAATTTAAATTATTTATTTTGTCAAAAATAGTTAAATTTTTTCGGAAAGATATATATATATATATATATATATATATATATATATATATATATATATATATATATATATATATATATATAAATAAATATAAGTATATATATATATATATTTATATACATATATATATATATATATATATATATATATATATATATATATACATATATATATATATATATATATATATATATATATATATATATATATATATATATATATATACATATATATATATATATATATATATATATATATATATATATATATATATATATGTATGTATATATTTATATATATACATATATATATATATATATACATATATATATATATATATATATATATATATATATATATATATAAAATATATACATATATATATATATATATATATATATATATATATATATATATATATATATATATATATAAATATATACATATATATATATATATATATATATATATATATATATATATATATATATATATATATATATATATATATACATATATACATATATATATATATATATATATATATATATATATATATATATATATATATATATACATATATATATATATATATATATATACATATATATATATATATATATATATATATATATATATATATATTTCCGAAAAAATTGAAATATTTTTGACAAAATAAATAATTTAAATTGAACATGCAACCGTAAAATTTTTCATATCATCAAGTAAAAAATTACAAACATAGATTATTTCTAGAGATGTGCTACGTAAACAAGATCAATGGAACCATAAATTATAAATCCGATTCTAAACAACTGAGCAATATGTATTGTATCATAAAAAATAAAGGCTAATATATAACAGTACATTTGAGACACCAGGTAACATCAAAGGAAAGAAAAAAAAATAAGAAAAGGATCAAAATAAAAATTATCTGCACACCGTGAACAAATTTAATGGTTCTCAGACGTTAATCTATAAATATATATATAATGCAACGTCTCTCTGTCTGTCTGTCTGTCTGTCTGTCCGTTAGTGCGCTTATCACTGGAGAACCACTTACCCGATTTACGTACTTTTTTTTTAAAACATACATATGTTCTCTGGCCAGGTTATAGGCTATATTTTATTACGATAGGTAGCATAAGGAATAAGCAGTGACGATAATAGTGACTACACAGCCTATACCATTAAATATGGAACAATATTATGTAGCAGAGAATATCTATAATCTATAATATATATATATATATATATATATATATATATATATATATATATATATATATATATATATATAATGCAACGTCTCTCTGTCTATCTGTCTGTCTACTAATGCGTTTATCACGCGAGAACCACTTATCCAATTTACGTGTCTTTTTTAAATTCATACATATATTTTTTGGCCAGGTTATATAATAATAATAATAATCTATATCTATATTATATATAGAATGCAATGTCTCTCTGTCTGTCCGTTAGTGCGCTTATCCTTCGAGAACCACTTCTCCGATTTACGTAATTTTTTTAAATTCATACATATGTTCTCTGACCAGGTTATAGACATATATTTTATTACATCTATAATATATATAAAATGCAACATATCTCTGTCTGTCGTATCGTCTGTCTGTCCGTTAGTGCGCTTATCACTGGAGAGCCACTTATCCGATTTAGGTACTTTTTTTTTTAACATACGTATGTTCTCTGGCCAGGTTATCTATCTATAATATATATAAAATGCAACGTCTCTCTGTCTGTCTGTCTCTCTGTCTGTCCGTTAGTGCGTTACATACTTTTTTTTTTAAAACATACGTATGTTTTCTGGCCAGGTTATAGGATATATTTTATTGCGTTAGGTACCATAAAAAATAAGCAGTGACGATAATAGTGAATCAAGTCGGAAAAAAGGTTACCGTTAGCACGTTCTCTTACAATACACTGCCTAAACCATTAAATATGGAACAATCTCATGTTGCAAAGAATATAATATATATAAAATGCAACGTCTCTCTGCCTGTCCGTTAGTGCACTTATCACTTGAGAACCACTTATTCGATTTACGTGTTTTTATAAATTTATGCATATGATATGTTCTATATAATTCGATATAAGCCTAGATAAGGTGAGATAATGGGAGATAAGTTTAAATAATGGGAGTGAAGGAGAAATAATGGGAGATAAGCAGAGATAAGTCTAAGTATTGGGAGTTATGATGAGATAATGGGAGATAAGAAGAAATAATGGGAGATAAGGAGAAATATTACGAGATAAGTCGAGATAAGTCTAGATAATGGGAGATAAGTTGAGATAATGACAGATAAGGAGAAATAATGGGAGATAAGGAGAAATAATGGGAGATAAGGGGAAATAATGGCAGATATTTTATTACGTTAGGTAACATAAGGAATAAGCAGTGACGATAGTAGTGAATCAAGCCCATGCGAGCGGAGCCGCGGGCACGGCTAGCATAAAATAAAAATTTAATATATTTTTCAGTCAAAGAAAGGACTAACTCACATTCGTAAGTAAATATTTTATATTTGTTGATACTTTTTATATTTTTTTTCTTGTCATTGATTTGTCATGTTCCTGCAAGTTATATTTAGTAACAAAAGACGAAGTTTTTTTTTCTCTTTTACTTTTTCCTGTTATCACAAACTTGGTTTTTCACCTAAATAATAGCGTATCTTTTATTTTAGTCTTATAGTTGCTCTTGAAGATGCCAAAAACTTATTGACGAAATATGAGCATTATAAAAAAAAAGTTTTTCATTCACATCCCACATTCCCGATAAGTTCACTGCCTATTTATATATATATATATATATATATATATATATATATATATATATATATATATATATATATATATATATATAATAAGCTAACTATTAGAAAAAAAATTACTCTTAAAATTATTAAAAACTTACTTAAAACATGTCTCATAAAGTTTTGATGGTCTCTATGAAAAATATTTCCCAGTAAATTCGACTTCGTAATTTAGCCTGAGGCTGTCTCGACTTGTGTAAATGTCAAGTACAATACCCAGCATTGTTAAACACAAACCTTCCTAACTGTTCCGTATAGCTATTCAGAACAAAAGACTCAGACGCCCTAGGGTAAAATAAGAAATTCAATGTTATTAAGATTAAAGTACAATACTATAATTATGGGGCATGTTATTTAGCATCAATAATTAATTAAAAATTGAAGTTGAACGTTAAATTATTAT
Source organism: Pachyrhynchus sulphureomaculatus (assembly GCA_019049505.1). Classification (NCBI taxonomy): domain Eukaryota; kingdom Metazoa; phylum Arthropoda; class Insecta; order Coleoptera; family Curculionidae; genus Pachyrhynchus; species Pachyrhynchus sulphureomaculatus. Next base: position 51,331,031 of record CM032450.1, on the reverse strand, counting down.
TATATTACACAACTTTATTTTTATTTATGATGTTTTTCTGAAAATTTGAAATAACGTGTAAACAGCTAGTGCACTAAACTACAGAAAAACTTGCAGAAAAAATATGAAAAGAAATTCCATTGCACTAAACGCAACTATCTACAATACAAAAATATTAGAAAATGAAAGGAAACTATATATTCTTACACCCAAAATTGTACATTAATCAAGAATAGACTTCATCCAAGCACCCAAGCAAATATAGATATTAGTATTAATGAGTACAATAAATCACTAGCGAAAAATGCACAAAGTCCATATTTCGCTAGTGATTTACTGTTCTCTCATCTCGTAATATATCTCCGGACACATGTCGTTGTAATGTAACTCAGCAGCCGAAAAGGAAAGTAATAATCGCGGTACTAATATTGTAATAACTACTTTGAGTTTCGTTCTCTTCTCTATCGATGTCAGCTCAGCTGATGAGTACAAGAAACTTATGAAAACATACAACGAAACGCGTCCCTAAATTAATTAACACATCGCAGAGGAGTAAATGACGACTGAAATATGGATTCTATTCAATTTTAGTCGTTGATATTGATTTTTATGTATGTGAGTTAAAACCATAATAATCGCATTGCTCAAAGGTAATTGTTAACAACTCGCTAAACAATTCATATATTCTTCTTATTGCTTCTTTGTGCTAATACTTTGCATTTTGTTCTCGTCTCTGTCGATTCTTCCTCGGCTGATGAGTTATGAAACAGCAAAACGCGTCCTAAGATGGTTTGATAGGTGACAAATCAGTAAATAACTGCTGAAGTATGAACTTGATATTGATTTGTAATAAAAAAAATAGATGTCTTCTTCCAAATAATAATACTGGTCAACACTAGTCATGCGAACTTTAATAGCTAATACTGTTTTAGGTAACTACCCTCGTTATTAAACTGCAGTTGTTTTGTTTCAATTAGCCTCAGTTTTCTTGTGATACGGTAATACTAGCAAAGTACTACGGCAATAAAAGCAAAGGAACGTTCGCGAAGAAATAGTCATAAAACTATTTGTCTGTGATTTCATCAAGATATTGTGATTTATTAAGTGCGTTAACATGTCGAGAAAGTGTAGTAACTCTTTTTGTTATGTTTGTGGTGAACTGACTTTCAAAAAACAAAGACGAAATTTCAGAAAACTAGTCTTGGAGAGTTATCACCGGTATTTTGGTTTCGCTGTGGCCCATCAAGACAAATCATGGGCCCCTCATATTTGTTGCATAACGTGTGTGAAGAATTTAACCCATTGGAAGAAAGGGTTCCGTCATATGCCGTTTGCTGTACCCATGATTTGGACCGAACCAAGAGATCACATTTCGAAATGCTATTTTTGTCTTACTGACGTAAATGGTATAAATTTCAAGAAAAAACACACAGTTATTTACTCTAATTTACCTTCAGCCACGAGACCAGTCCCTCATAGTGAAAATTTGCCTATACCAGTTGCATCTGCGTCTTTTGAGATTGACGATACCCAATCCTCCACTTCAACCCAATGTGTTGATGAGGACGATGATTCTGAGTTTGAAGAAATTCTAACCAAGCCACACTTGATAACTCAAGGAGACCTAAACGATTTGGTTCGAGATTTAAATTTGTCAAAAAAGCAATCAGAACTATTAGGATCTCGATTAAAAGGATGGAATTTGCAACATCATGAAACTAAAATCAGCTATTTTCGAAATCGTGATCAACACTTCAGATCATACTTTTCTCAAGACGGGGACGGGTGTATTGTAATGATATAAATAGGATTATGAAGATTTTGGAAATCGATTTTGATCGTTCCCAGTGACGTTTATTCATTGACTCTTCTAAAACAAGTCTAAAAGCAGTGTTACTGCATAACGGAATTATACTTCCTTCTGTACCTCTGGCCCATGCTGCTAATATGAAAGAAACTTATGAAAACATGAAGTTATTACTTGAAAAAATCAAGTACAGTACATATTCTTTCAAAATCTGTGGCGATTTAAAAATTGTTGCCCTATTACTCGGACATCAGCTGGGTTATACTAAATTCTGCTACTTTTTATGTGAATGGGACAGTCGAGACAGAACGAACCACTATCATAAAAAAATATGGCCTACGCGTGCATCCTTAATTCCTGGACAAAAAAATGTGAAGTATTTACCCCTTGTAGAGCCATCGGAAGTACTTTTTCCACCATTGCATATCAAGGGCCGGATCAAAAATTTTGTAAAGGCAATGGATCGCAATGGAAGTGGATTTTCGTATCTAAAAGAAAAAATTCCTAAAAATAAGTGATGCAAAGATAAAAGAGGGTATTTTCGTAGGACCTCAAACCAGGGAGTTAATAAAAGATCCGGTATTCGAAGAAAAATTGAGCGATTTAGAAAAACCAGCATGGAAATCTTTAAGAATGTTGATGCAAATTTTTTGGGTAATCATAAGAGTGAGAGCTACAGAGAGTTGGTTAGCGAGCTATTGTTGGCTTAAGCATTGGGTTGCAATATGTCACTCAAGATTCATTTTTTAGACTCACACCTGGATTTTTTTCCTCAAAATTTGGAGGCTGTGAGCGATGAGCACGGAGAAAGGTTCCATCAGGACATTTCTAAGATAGAAAAACGTTACCAGGACAAATGGAACCCAAATATGTTGGCAGATTACTGCTGGACAATCAAGAGGGACCTACCAGGATCTAAATTTGCTAGAAAATCTTAGATCGTAACTTCATAATAAAACTTTTTTACATTTTTGGTTTAGGAGGTCATTGTATTCTGAAATATTTTAAATTACTTACAGTCCCTGGCCAAATTATTAGACGCACTGCAAGATTTCATGTAAAATATTAATTACCGAGTGATATTGTACCGTTTTATTATTTTAAATTGATTTGTTTTTTATTTTTATATTATCCAATCAATTACCTATTTATTTGACATAAATAAAACAGCATTAATTTAGAAAAGCATAAGTTTATTAAGTTTTAAAGAAAAGTGAAATTAATGTTAGTAAAAGTCAATATTTAGTTGAGCCACCTTTAGCCGCTATCAAAGCTTTAATTCTGCGCGGCATGCTATCGATGCAAGATTGTACTGTCTCCTGCATTTGAAGATGATGATTCCACACATGAATAATCTTTTCTAGGAGCTGGGTTTTGTTGGTAATCACATCTTTAGCCACTTCTGTTTTCATCAGCTCCCACACATTTTCAATGGGGTTCATATCAGGGCTATTACCCGGCCAATCCAACAGAGGGATAAGCTTTAACAGACCGAGCAGTGTGGCAGGGAGCTCCATCTTGCATGAAAGTGAATGGTTCCCCATTTGGAAACCATTCTCTGAGCTGCGGAATCAACCGATTTTGTAATACTTCTTTGTACTGATCTTGCCTCATTATTCCTTTGACGACGTACAGACGTCCAGTGCCCTTGCCGCTGATGACTGACCAAATCATCACTTTGGTGGGATGTTTAACCGTCGGGACGACACAATCAGGATGAAACTTTTCTCCATGACGACGACGCACATACTGAGCTTTATTCTGCAAAATTTCGAATGTGCTTTCGTCACTGAAGCAGACCTGTCAAAAATAGGAAAAATATATAAACTTCCATGTTTATTTGCCTTATTTAACTGAAAATGATAATAATGTATCAATTATTGATTAAATTGCTGTATCTTACCGATCTCCAGAAGTCCACATCTTTGTCTTGCCATTGTTTGGCCCACTTCAGGCGCTTTGCTTTCATTGCAGCTGTTAACTTGGGCTTCCTGGCGGGGCGACAGGCCTTAAAATCTAATTCTTTCAATTTTCTTCGAACAGTGCGCTCAGAAGCATTTGCGCTAGCATCCTGGAGTTGTGATTTTATTACCTTTGTGGTAGCAAATCTGTTTTCTACACAAATTTTCTTCAAACATCTCTCTGACCGTAGAGTGAAAATTGGTTTTCTACCGCATCTTTTCTTTCTTTTCGGGCTTAATTCCTTCCCTGACTCAATTTTCTTTTTTATGCGTCGTACACTAGCTTCAGAAACCTCCAATCTTCGTGATATTTCTCGGTTTGTAAATGTTTTCGCAATCACAAGGGCCTTCACTTCAGCTTTTTTACGTGGTGAAAGATCGCCTTTTCTACCCATAATGAAAATAGTCCAATTACTTTTTTAAAACACTGCATACAAAATAAACTAATAACTGAGTAGTATAAAACTGTTAAACAAACAATCACAGTCCATAAAGCCACAGAAACACGTCCGTACCTGACTCGATTCCGATCGCGACTGATACAGGTTTGTACTTGTTTACGTTCATATATCACTTTGTCAACACAGTGTTGCCATATGTTAAAAATAAATACAAATATGTAGTCTACAACAATTCTTTTAAATAAAAATCAATAATATTGTAGTTTAAATATACCATTATTGCATAAAAACTCTTAAGAAACATAAAATTACTAAAAAAAATACAGTGCGTCTAATAATTTGGCCAGGGACTGTAAGAGAATAAAATTCTTGACTAACAGATTTTTTTTAATGTTTGTTTTTACTGCCAACCACCTATTAAAGTAAAAAATGTCATAAAAGCCCATGTGGCACGACAAAATTACAGTTTTGTTTACCAGTGTAATCCAAAATTTTTTCTTATTATAATGCAAAAATAAACTACATCGCGATGCTTTCCATTAAAATCAGTTGTGTCCAAAAATTAAAAATTGTGTTTTTTGCACCATCACCAGAACAACTTTGTACATAAACTTCTGGAGTAAAAAAATTGAGTTTCTGCTAAATAATTCCGTCTGTGTACATATTGGCTGAAGATTAGGACTTAATCCCATTAAATCCCTTATAAACTTTCAAAACGCCCCACACTCAATTTATCGCTTTCGTTCTATGCCGAGGTCAACACTCACAAATCTGCTAATATTTACGTAGGATCGGTCGACAAACAGTTGATACGCATTGCTGTTAATTGTAATTTCTTAGGAGGTAACAATTCTTTCTTCGGCTAAATGTTTAATTTCACGCGTTCCTTGGGTCCCGTCATATTTTCATGATAAAGCAGAAATCAATTTATTATTTCATAACTAATCAATACTTGTTTTAATTTGGTGCTGCAGTTTATTTTCCTCTACTTTCACCTGTCAGTTCAAGTGCATCTTTTCGTGAAAATCCAGAAGTCTTTACATTAAGACAGGAATTCGGCTTAAATTTCTTTTTAATTTTTATGGGATATGGATGACTTCCGCTTAATAGGTAAGTCTATTCTTCTTGCAACCCCAACAGAAAGGGAATCATTAGAAAATGATATCTAGTCTATGCTCGTTTTATAGTTTGCAATGCAATAACGTACAATCATAATTCAATCAATTATTCATTATTTTCTTATTTATCGAATCAATTCGGGACGTATGTCCATGTATTACGACTCATCAGCCGAGGTAGAATTGACGTAGAAGAGAACAGAACATAAAATAGTTATCGCCATACTAGTACAATATGAAATAAAGATACGATATTGAAAGCATATGTCTTCACCGATGACGTTGCATCATTGCCGATGATGTTACTTCTTCGCCGAAGAACCAACGACCGCGCCTGATTTTTGGTCGCTGCGGATGGTACATGCCATCCTCAACTTTTTTCAAGGCTAAAGTGTCACATGAGTTTTGTAGTATTAGTACTGCCGCCTACAGGGGACCGTTCAAGTCACAGACTGTCAAAAGAACTTTTAGAAAAGACGAAGTCATAGTTTGCCAACGATCTCCACGAAGCACTGCTTAGGTTATCGAGATGTAGAGATTGAGATTACATTAACCAAGGAAAAAAGGAATGTTTCTTCAATGTTCCAACGAATCAGATTTCTGGTTAACTCAAGACTTCCAATCAGGTGAACTTATATATGTTTGAGCGTATGATAAAGTCCCAAAATTGGGGGCAGTATTCCTGTGATCAGCGATGGTGAGTAAATTAAATAATGAGTGATTTTTCATTAGTTACTCCGGCTAATACAATATTAAGAAAGAATAATTTTAATAAATCTAATAGTTACATTGGATCTTACAATTTCACGATGTAGTAAAAATACAATAAACAAGAAACAAGTAAATAAATCCATAAGCACACTAACAATAGTTTTCATGCAATTAAGGTCCGATTTTTCCACAGAGTGCCACACAGCACGGAAAACTGTATAATTAATTGACCGTTCCCAAAATTCTATACACGTACAATTATGGGATTGGCTCGAGCGAGGTAGTGAGCGAATCCCAACTTCTAATTAAATTTCCAATTAATAATAATACTTTTAGAAAAAATTAAATTTGCTTTGGAAAGAAGATTTACAGAAAATAAGCGAGCAAAAATATAAAAAAGACAAATATACGCCAGTACATAAATGAAATATCACTCTTAAGCGTCAAGCATTGTCCAATTTTCTTACAAGTGTTAAAGATTCCAATCTTGGATCTCTTAAGTACTACAGTAACATAACTACTAAACACCTTCGTCTGAAGAAGCGATATTTCTTAAAAACTACAGGCTTCGTCCCTTTATTAGGTATTATACATGTAACAAGATTGAAATTGGTATCTCGCTTCGATAGTTATTGTTCCAACACGGCGGAAACAAGTGTGTTTTTCGTGATCTACAAATTCTAAAACGTGAAAGAAAGCAAAAATCTCGGAGGGTGCCCTTTTCATGAATATAATATTTTCCTTCACGAAGTAATCACACAATTTTCAAATTCCTTGACTCGAAGAATTCTGAAAAGGATGTATAATCAATATATATTGAGCATCCTCTCCAATTTCTCCGCCACTCATACGTGCGATCATAAATAATGGAAGAACCCTGAAAAGGAAATATAACACTATACAGTCTGTCAAGTAAGAACGTTTACGCGATAATTCATTTTTGGTAAATGTGATTCTAGCGATTCAACAAAAAATCGGTAGAGGGAATCTTTTTCTACGACGCATTTTAGTAAAAGTAGTAGTCGATTCCGAACTTTCGTCGAAATCACGTAAAATCCGAGTCATTTGTTTGCGCGTCGGTTCGAGGCAGTGTTTCTTCATTCCCATTCAAACGGGCCTAAGATGACACATTCCGCGGTTCCTAAATATATTAAAAAGTCGGCATCATTTGTGAAGAAGTAGGTAAATCCTTTTAACGAGACGAAAAATGTCGACGACTTGTCAAAACGTGGCTCGGTAGGCAAAGTCACTTCGAAAGTCGAAAAACGAATCGTGTCTTTGTTTTTACGAGACCCGAAATTCACGCTGCGTTAAGGAGCGACAAAATTAAAAAAATCGGCACCCATGAGACCATTCGATAACATGTTCTTGCTCATGATGTCAAATTCCGAAGCACGTTGGAGAAATCTTTGCTGGGTGTAAATCATGTCGCGAAGTGACTCGTTTGGTGGATAAGATACTAGAGTGGCTCTCACAATCACTGGAAGCCAAACCTATTGAAAACGATTGATCCCTTGTAAAGAGAAAGCTCAGAGGAAAGACTCTGAAGACTTTGATACTGTTATCTGGCGAGATTCAAGAAATTTGTAAAATATGCAGAAAATTTCTTCGACAGCATTTCTCGAAGATGGCAGGCGATTATTGATGCAGGAGATGATTGGACAACTTCCTTAGGTAATTGCGCCGTTGTTAACATACCAAAGAACACATAGATGGCAAAAATTTTCTCGATAAATATTTTTTCAAGAATACGAGCGGTCACGTTCTTACTTGACAGACTGTATATACTGCCCATCCTTCTAAATTTGCTATGCAACCCTTTAATTTTTTCCCCAACAGTTTAACTCTTTACATACTATAAATAATTAAAAATGATGGAGGAAATAACACAATTTTCATATTCTTCGAAACTAACCTGAACTATTTTTTGAAGGAAAGATTATATTGTGTAAATTATTTAAAATATCCTTCAAATTATTTTCTTGCTCGTCATCCTTATCAACCTCCTATTACAGGTTTAAGTACTTAAGCTTTTGTAAACCAGATTCTGTTTTAGGGTGTTTAGTAGACTAAACTTGATTGTAGTTTACATTGTTTCATTTAAACTTCAAAATAAATCAAGATCAGTGTTACCATATTACCAAGAATATTTTATTCTGGTTACAGATTTAAAATAGAATACAAATATGCTTTATTGTCCTAAAATATAAAGTATTTGTTGACAAAGCAAGCTTAACTTAAATTATTATTATATTAATAAACAGGAAGAGTTTGAGTTTTGTAAAATTTATTTCCATTATAAATTAAAAATAGGGCGACTTTCAAATATAAGTTGTTCCTCGACAGTCACAGCTTATGTAACTAAACTTACAAACAAAAAAGATGGAATCATCTATTAAAGAAATATATACCAGGTGTACAAGTACGAAATGCGGATTTTTTTTCTAAAAAAACATGTTAAATTCGGAAGAATGATAAAAAGTGCTTTATTCAAAGTATGCTCCATCGCTTGTTATACATTTTTCCCATCTTTCGGGCAATTTGTAAATACCACGCCAGTAAAAATCTTCCCCTTTTGCTGCGAACCATTCATCGTAAGAACCAAAGCGCTGCTCAGTAAGTGCGTGACCCATCGATGCAAACAAGTGGTAATCGGAAGAAATCAAGTCTGGTGAGTAAGCCGCATGGGGTAGAACTTCCCAGCTGAGTGCTTCCAACGTGTCGCGAACTGGTTTTGCCGTATGTGATCGAGCATTGTTATGAAGAAAAATGACTTTGTGTTGCCTCTTTCGGTATTCTGGCCTTTTCTCAAGCAGCGAACGGTTCAAATCGGTCAATTGTTGTTGGCAACGTTTAGTATTAACCGTTTCCCCAGGTTTTAACAGCTCATAATAGACCACGCTCCTCTGGCCCCACCAAACACAGAGCATCGTTTTTCTGCCAAAGCGATTCAGTTTGCTGTCTACTCATGATTTTTTGCGCTTGGAATTCTCAAAATAAATTCACTTTTCATCCCCTGTAACTATACAATGCAAAAGCGACTTCCTTTTGTACCGAGCGAGCAAATTGTCACACGTGTTTTTACGCTTTACCATTTGCCTATCGTTCAACTCATATGGTATCCATCTACCAGTCTTCTGAATCTTTCCTATCTCTCGTAGCCGATTGGAAACAGCTTATTGACTAACGCCCAATTGCTTGGCAAGTTGTTTTTGTGTTTGCGAATCATCTTCGTCCAACAATGCTTGCAATTCCACATCTTCGTATTTTTTTGGCGGTTTTCCACGTTTCTTGTCTGCAACATCGAAGTCACCACTTTTGAAACGCCGAAACCATCGTTCACATGTATCTTGCGATGGAGCATGTTCACCATAAGCTTCTCGAAGTAATCGGTATGATTCAACAGCAGTTTTCTTCAAAAGAAAACAAAAAATTAATGCTGTCCGCGAATGCACTTTGTTCGGTATAAATTTCGACATATTGAACATAACAACACAACACTATGCACACACTTTTCCAGTTTATCACTCGTGCGCGTCTGACACTTGTTGATGACACAACAAAATGGCGCAGTGTTAAATCTTTATAGCACAAACTGCATTGGTGCACCATCTGTTGTCTGAAATCCGCATTTCATACTTGTATACCTGGTAGATGCGTCAGGCACATGACACCTTTTGTATCAGGGTTTTACTTGCTATTCGTTGGGTCTATTCTGTTAATATTTAATATAGGGAAATATTTGATAGAAGTACCTTGCTTAATTCCTTCCAGAGCGGTGCATGCGAGGAATACTAATATATACGTCGTACTAATATATTACATCCGTATGAAGTTCAACTTGTCACTTTTCGTACTACACTTTTCAAGAATTCTTTCATATGGATGATCCGATCCCTTTGGAATAATTTAACTAGGATTATGTGTTTCACAGAGTACAATTTGGTGCAATTCAAGACCAACGTGGATCGCTTTTTTCGTACATACGTCGCTCCTGTGGTGCTTTAAAGATTTAAAGATTTTCCTAGAGCACGTGAGTTGCGGGGATAAGCTAACTTGTCTGCCTTCTTTCATATAATATACGTTTTCGGACTGATATATTTCAGCTACCAAGTATGTTCAAATATGTATACTATATCTAACTATTCCACAAGTGCAGTCAGCAATGCCCGATATTGCCTTCAGACAGCGTATCATAAAACTTATCTTAATGAAGTAAGACACCAAAAAAGCTTCTGGCGATGACCAAATACCTGACACAGTACTCAAAAAATGCGCCTGCGAATTAACAGCATTTTTCTGTAGACTTTCAACCTATCCTACAGAAAGGGAATATTTCCTTCCTGCTGGAAATACGCTACAGTTGAGCCGGTACCCAAAAATGCGAGCAACTATGGATCAGTCGCACTGTTTTCAATAATAACGAAATTTATATACGAGGCTGGTTTGAAAAGTTCGTGCAAAAATAAAAACTACTGTGTTTGGGGTAAACCTTTTTTATTTTTCGACATAGTCTCCTTTTAGGCTTATCCACTTCGTCCAACGATGTTCTAGTTTGTTGATCCCTTCCGAATAATAGGATTTGTCCAAGTCTGCAAAATATCCATTAGTATCTGCAATCACCTCCTCGTTTGAATAAAATCTTTGTCCCGCCAGCCATTTCTTCAAATTGGGGAACAAATAGTAGTCCGAGGGAGCCAAGTCTGGAGAATAGGGGGGATGTGAAACGAATTGGAATCCTATTTCCATTAGTTTTGAGACCACAACTGCTGAGGTGTGTGCTGGTGCGTTGTCGTGATGAAAAAGGACTTTCTTGTGGGACAATCGCGGACGTTTTTCTTGCAGCTCGGTTTTCAAACGGTCCAATAACGATGAATAATATTCACCTGTAATAGTTTTACCCTTTTCCAGATAGTCGATGAGGATTATCCCTTGCGAATCCCAAAAGACAGTCGCCATAACCTTTCCGGCCGAAGGAACGGTCTTCGCCTTTTTGGTGCAGATTCCCCCTTGGTAACCCATTGTTTAGATTGTTGTTTGGCCTCAGGAGTATAGTAATGTATCCATGTTTCATCCACAGTGACGAAACGACGCTTAAAGTCCTCTGGATTCTTCTTGAACAGCTGCAAACCATCCTTGCAACACTTCACACGATTCCGTTTTTGGTCAAGCGAGAGCAATCGCGGCACCCATCTTGCGGATAGCTTTCTCATGTCCAAATGTTTACGCAAAATATTATGTACCCGTTCAGTCGAGATGCCCACAACACTAGCAATCTCACGCACCTTAACTCTTCTGTCATCCATCACCATATCATGGATTTGATCAATGATTTCTGGAGTCGTAACCTCCACAGGCCGTCCAGAACATTCAGCGTCACTTGTGCCCATATGGCCAGTCCGAAAATTTTGAAACTACTTATAAACTGTTCTAATCGAAGGTGCAGAGTCACCATAATGTTTATCAAGCTTCTCTTTAGTCTCCTGAGGCGTTTTGCCTTTCATAAAGTAATGTTTAATCACCACACGAAATTCTTTTTCGTCCATTTCTTGAAAATCACTCGACTTTCTTGATTCACACGAATGCCAAATACAAAGAAATAGACCTATATGGCTGAAACTTGGTGTGCGTTCATTCAAGAGATGCTACTAACTAAACATGACCTCGATACGCGCCGGTGGTGCCATCTCTCGGACTTTGCACGCCTCGTATATATATATATATATATATATATATATATATATATATATATATATATATATATATATATATATATATATATGTATATATGTATATATATATATATATATATATATATATATATATATATATATATATATATATATATATATATATATATAACATATATATATATATATATATATATATATATATATATATATATATATATATATATATATATATATATATATATATATACATACTTGATATATCCGAGGCATTCGACCGTGTTTGGCATGATGGATTGTTGGTTAAGCTACTCTCATATAGTATATCCGAAAGGTTTCAAGGCTTCATACTATTCCTACTCTCTCCCTCATTTACGTTAACGATCTACTAGAAAGAATCAGAAATCTATAGCTTTGCAGATATCAGCACCACTTGAGAGTAAATTTGTCTGGGCATGGACACTTTACATGCAGAGAGCTTCTCAAAATATGGTAAGCTTTATACTCCACAATAACCATTAGTTTTGTACAAAGTTCACATTCAATCAATGATGAAATACTGCTCCCATGTCTGAAATACTGCATTTGTTGGATCCTATTCGAGAAAGAGGTGTTTGCCCGATTGGAGATTCAGAACTCATCAAAAACTCTGATTCCTTGGAACGTTACCGACTTGACTCTATCCTATAAGTATTATCATGAAACGTGTTCAATGGAGTTAGCTCGCTTAATTCCTCCCAAAGCAGTGCATGCCGGAAATACACGTCGCACAATGGGCTGAATCTCGATTCTAGCTGGGCAAAATTTAAAAATCAGTGTCAAAATGTAGGGTTTGCAAATAAAGAAAATGTTTCTTAAGAGTTTAGTAAACTCAATTCCACCCTCACCTTATTATTATAGCAAATAATAGTGTGTAAAAAGTTACGAATGCGAGTAAAGCGTGAGACGCTTTCACGGTACATTTATGTGACCTTTCTGTACAGTGACAGGATTGTTTATTTTCATTTGAGTACACATTTTTCTGGTTTAGATACATTCTGAGAAGAAGTTTCAAGCACTGGAAACATCTGATTAAAGAAGGTAAGTTCATACCATTACAATGTAAGTGAGTGTGATTTTGCTTCGTGGAAAGTGAAAAATCTTTTATATTTTAATGCGCAACTTTTAAAGTCCGCTTCCGTCCGGCTTCTAATTTCCAAAATTTATTTATTATAATATAACTAATAACATATTCAAAGGTGAAAAGCCATAATGAACCATAAATGTAGATATAACAAAAATTCCCAAACGAAAAACCAAGTAAGCCGTTAACCCATTAAAACCATGCGAGGGGCTACTTCTGATGAGAAGGAGGAGGTGGATACCAGGAAAAAAAAATATCTAGAAGGCTTTATGGGATTCTGTAGGGATAAAAGTGGACAAACTAGTTCAAGGAAGTGGGACATCCAACACCGGAAACGTGTCCCGCAGATTTTTTTGAGCATGCAGATGAAGCCGCTGTAGCTACAGGAGTTGATAAGTGATTAGTATCTCGATTTGGAATGAATTTTCCTTATCGTTGCAGGTTATTTCAAGCGGGAATCCAATCAAGGAAGACAAATTTAACATATTTGCCTATTATATAAAAACACCACTATGTTTTAATTTCCAATATATTTAAAGTCACTTGACAATTGTTTCACCATACAATGGCTTCTTCAGAAGTAAATAAGAAAGAAAAATATTTGGTGTTTAAATAAACTATCCTTATTACTTAAGATTATGCTAATCATTTTATTATATTATTTACAGACAGAATTATTTTAAGAATGCAAATCTATGGTACTATTTCCGAGAACTAATAAAGATTAAGTAAGGGTGAATGGTTTAAGTCTACCTGTTCGTTTAATAATTGATTGGAGTTTTTCCGTTTGTTAATTTCAAGACATTCAAGCAAATTTAATTTTTTAGATTTATTTTCTACATGTAGGATTTTTAACGTATCATCAAAATTATGAGATTCGTTTATTATATGAGTTGCGTAATGTGAATTGTTCTTATTTTTTAAATAAATATGTTTATGTTCTTTAATGCGAGTTTCAAAAGATCTACCAGTTTGTCCTACGTAGGTTTTAGTACAAGATCCACAATTTAATAAGTAAACTCCTGATTTTAAGGAATTCTTAGATTTGGTTTTGTTATTCAAAATTATACTCCCTAAGGAATTACTGGTTTTGAATGCTATTTTATTGTTCTTTTTTATTAAATGTTTGGAAATTGTTCTAGTTATTTTCCCTGTGTATGTGAGTGTACTAAATTTTCCTTTTTTGTCATTAATTGTGGGATAAATTAGAGAGATTGCTTGTTTAAAGGATTTTTTATTCAAAATATTATCTATAATGTTGGGGTCATATCCATTATTAATTGCTATTTGTTTGATTATGTTGAATTCTTTATTAAAATTAGTTTTAGTCATAGGGATATGTAACAATCTATGTATGAAAGAGTTAAAAAGCTGCCATTTTGTGAGGATACGGGTGGGATGAGCTATTGTGTATGACTGTGTCAGTATGTGAAGGTTTGTGAAAAATCGAGAAATCGTGTTTATTGTTCACTTTTGATATAGATATGTCTAAGAATAGAGTTATTGGTTTCTAATTCTATGGTAAATTTAATATTAGGATGCAAATTATTTAGGAAGTTAAGGAGGATTGTTAGTTGTCTATCTGTTCCCGTGAAACAGGAAATGATATCGTCAACATATCTATACCAGTAAACCATATTTTTGCTTATCGCGTTTTGATGAATTTTTAGTTCTAGATGATCCGTGAAAATTTCCGCTAGTAACGGACTTAAAGGATTACCCATTATTAGACCTTCTTTAGATGTATAAAAGTTGTCGTTGAATTCAAAATAGTTTTGATCCAAGCACGTCGTAAGTAAATCTAAAATATCCCGTTTAATAATTTCGTTTACTTTATTCTTGATTAAGAGCTTATCTACTAATTCTATGACTTCATATGGTGGGATGCTAGGAAATAAGTTTTGTACATCAAATGAGATAATTCTAGAATTTTCCGGAAAGTTAATATTTTTAATTTTATCGATTAGTTCGTACGTATTGGCTATACTATATTTCGGTTTAAATTTGCAATGTTGTCGTAGTAAAGGAATGAGTTTTTGTGATAGTTTGATTGATGGTCCAGTAACAAACGATACAACTGGTCTAATAGGGAAATCCTTTTTATGTAATTTAATTAGGGAATATAATTTTGGAGCCTGTGGGTTCATTATTGTTAAAGTGCTTTTTTCAAAATCATTGAAAATTGTGAGATCTTTTAAAGTAGATTTTATTAGTTTTTGGTAGGCTTTTGTTGGGTCATTATTTAATACTTGAAATTTGTCTGTGTTCAGAAAAGAAAGAGTTTTAAATATATATTGTTCTCTAGAAATAGCTACCACAGCTCTAGTGAATATTATGTTGTTTTCTTTGGCTTTGGTTTTGATCGATACTGCTGTTTTCTGTTCTCTGGCTTGTCTTGGTTGTGGTTGTTCAAATAATTCTTTTTTAATCTTGTTGGCTGTCATGTATTTAAAATGTGGGTCTTCATTAGATAACGCTAATTCACATTCAACTCCGAGGATTTCTCTTGATTTTTGGGTATTGAATAAAAAATCCTTTAAACAAGCAATCTCTCTAATTTATCCCACAATTAATGACAAAAAAGGAAAATTTAATACAACTCACATACACAGGGAAAATAACTAGAACAATTTCCAAACATTTAATAAAAAAGAACAATAAAATAGCATTCAAAACCAGTAATTCCTTAGGGAGTATAATTTTGAATAACAAAACCAAATCTAAGAATTCCTTAAAATCAGGAGTTTACTTATTAAATTGTGGATCTTGTACTAAAACCTACGTAGGACAAACTGGTAGATC
Source organism: Pachyrhynchus sulphureomaculatus (assembly GCA_019049505.1). Taxonomy (NCBI): domain Eukaryota; kingdom Metazoa; phylum Arthropoda; class Insecta; order Coleoptera; family Curculionidae; genus Pachyrhynchus; species Pachyrhynchus sulphureomaculatus. Next base: position 51,315,439 of record CM032450.1, on the reverse strand, counting down.
TTTTGAAACTCGCATTAAAGAACATAAACATATTTATTTAAAAAATAAGAACAATTCACATTACGCAACTCATATAATAAACGAATCTCATAATTTTGATGATACGTTAAAAATCCTACATGTAGAAAATAAATCTAAAAAATTAAATTTGCTTGAATGTCTTGAAATTAACAAACGGAAAAACTCCAATCAATTATTAAACGAACAGGTAGACTTAAACCATTCACCCTTACTTAATCTTTATTAGTTCTCGGAAATAGTACCATAGATTTGCATTCTTAAAATAATTCTGTCTGTAAATAATATAATAAAATGATTAGCATAATCTTAGGTAATAAGGATAGTTTATTTAACCACCAAATATTTTTCTTTCTTATTTACTTCTGAAGAAGCCATTGTATGGTGAAACAATTGTCAAGTGACTTTAAATATATTGGATATTAAAACACAGTGGTGTTTTTATATAATTTTATTATGAATTTCCAACAAGTATCGGCTAACACAATCAAAGATATTTGCCTATGATACTGCCAAACTGTTTGTAGAGCTATATGGCTGGTACAGGATGGTACAGCGTACACAAATCCTTTTAAATGACTCTTTAGCCATCAAACATGCCCTGGTTCCAATAGGGCAGCTTGCAGAGGAGGCACAGGAGGCAAGGAATAAAGACATGAAGCGATTCAGAGCCCACCATACTAGAAAGTCCTCATATATTAAAACCTATAAAGACTTAGTTCATATGCTTCTAATTTCGTCGGATCCTGTTATTACTGGCCTTAGAGCGTTCCAGACAGTCCCGCGAAGGAGCTGAATCCTGATGCAAAGGAACTACTCGCGGATTCTGTGGAAGAGGTTGAGCAGCATAGTGATGCGGAGAAGGATTCTCCGAGCGAATCGGAAGATTCTGATTTTGAATTTATATAAAAGAATAGTTCATTTTATTAGTAAATACATAAATTTAGCAATTAGTATCTCTATTTTATCTTTCCATTTTCTTTTATACCAATTTTTCCTAAGAAAACACCTCAAAATGCAGTAAAAATTCAGTTCTGAGAACTAAAACACCTATTTTTTCCTTCATATATATCTTTTATTACTTTTTTTTGGCTATTCTAGTCATTTGGACCTTGTTCAGCCCATAAAATAATTTTGTCCAGCCCATTGTGCGTCGCGCTAATACATCACATCCGTTTGAGGTTCAGTTTGTTACTCCTCTTATAATCCTTTTCACGCAATCTTTTATATGGAAAACATCGTCCCTTTGAAATGTTTTACCCAGGACAGTGTTTTCCACCGAGTACAACTTACAACGATTCAAGATCAACGTGAATCGCTTCTTCAGGACACACGTCGGTCCTGTAGCGCTTTAGAGATTTCCCTAAAGCAGGTGTGCTATGCCCATAAAAATAACCGGTCAACTGCAAGTTGAACTTGCGCAATTAGTGTTCCGTATGTTGATTCCTTTTAAAATAAAAAAAATTGTTACAGAGGTATAAGCAAAGTTTGTTTCCAATCTTTACTGAAATCTGATGACTTTGAAATTTTTGTTTTTTTTTAAATACCAGATAAATTATTAAAGGTAATGCACTCGTGATAACTTTGGTTCAATTTACACCCCGTGGCGAATATGCCAGAATTTTTTCAAAATTTTTTGATAAGTACTTTTCGAGATAAGGCAGGACAGCGATTTTTCGCGATTTTTTAAAAATAATACAATTACATTATATTTATATTTTTTACTCGTGTTTTCACAAGCTTTCATTTGACACTACACTCGATGACCTAGTAAATTTTTTTTTTTCACTTCCGATTTCACCCCCCAAAACTAACCCCTTAAGTCAAAATTTAACTGTCAAAACTACATGGCTCTGATGAGGCCATCAATTCCTATATTATTACCAAATTTCAACTTTGTATGTCAAATAGTTTCGGAGAAAATCGGATGTGACAGACAGACAGACACGGAAGTGATCTTATAAGTGTTCCGTACGGAACACTAAAAACACGAGAGTCACCTACGTTTTGATCTATTTTAGGTAATTAATTTATTTAATATTTAAAAATAACTACAAATTATTTTCAGTTTTCTATATTTCTATTGAAAATATACCGTGGAACATCGTTTCACTGCTAATAAATATGCAGAAATTACATTTTGCAAGGGTCTTGTGCAATGCTTTACGAAAGATGATAAGAGTTTAGCTTGGAGACCAACTCAAGCAACTTTTCAAATAAGTAAATCATTTCGTGATCTAAATATTAAAAAGAGATTTGAGAAATTATTCTGTTTGTGCAGAATTTTATATTGAAAAGAAACATTAAAAACGTGTTTTTAGGGATTTACATGTCTCGGGACGAGTTTTCGTGACGAATGCAAATATTTTGTATTGACAAAGACAAACGCTCTAATTAAATATATTGGTATAAGTAAAACCAACCAAGTGCAAGTCGGGCTTGCGCAATTAGTGTTCAGTACGTTGGTTGCTTTTTTAAAATAAAAATGTTTGTTACGGAGGTATAAAATTATGAATGATTTCACAAAGTTTTTTTTTCATCTTTATTTTTTTTTATATACCAGATAAATTATTAAAGGTAATGCACTTGTGATAATTTTCGTTCAATCTAAACACCGTGGAGAATATTCCAGAAATTTTTCAAAATTTTTTGGTCAGTATTTTTCGAGATAAGGGGGGGACAGCGCTTTTCCGCAGTTTTTTAAAAATAATACAAAGAAAAGTGTGCGCAAGTGTTATATATATTTTTGAACTTGTTTTTACAAGCTTTTATTTGACACCCCACTTTCGATTTCACTCCCCAAAACTAACCCCTTAAGTCAAAATTTAACTTTCAAAATTACACGGCTCTGATGAAGCCATCAATTCCTATATTAGTGCCAAATTTCAACTTTCTATGTCTAATAGTTTCGGAGAAAATCGGGTGTGACAGACAGCCAGATGCACAGACACCGAAGTGATCTTATAAGTGTTTCATACGGAACACTAAAAATGATATTAATGTCAGTTACGATAATTGTTCCGGCAAAGAAGAAGGTCAAGGGCTGCACCAAAATTTCTGGCGAATTGCACTCGTACCTAACGTTGATATATTTGTTTCTTTTTACTAAACTATTTGTCAATTGGAACGAATATAGTGATTATATTTTTTTGAAACATTTTTAAATTAAGTTAGGAATGTGGAATCTTTGGCACAATGATACTACTCAGTATATATCACCACTACACCAAACACTTTATTTTTGCACTCGACGCGCGTTTCGCTAACCATGTTAGCTTCATCGCTCCTGATGAAGCTAACATGGTTAGCGAAACGCGCGTCGAGTGCAAAAATAAAGTGTTTGGTGTAGTGGTGATATATACTGAGTAGTACCATTTTTAAATGTATATTTGTGAAGCGGCATAGCGTCAATTTTTTTAAAATACGTTTATTTTACTTCAACCTAGAGTTTTTTTTTAATAGTATAGAAATTTCGTAGTTACAGTTTCTTCTTCTGACTTGGTTAGATTTTTATTATAATGTTAGTAAATTTTGCCTAAGATTCCTTTTGTATTTGCCATATGCAATTTTTTTCTAGTTCACGACAGAGCTGGTGGATCCGATTACAAATCAATATATTTCTTCATATTTTTATGGTAGGCATGAACAGTTATTACGTACGAAATAGGCGGTATCCAAGTAATAAAAGAAAAAACATTTCTTATAGCTGGAGTTCATTTTCTACGACATACGAGCTGCCGTTTCGCACAGGTGAGTTTCAACAAAAATAAGCAGCAGCATTGTTATTGCCTCGAAATACATAATGGTAATGAAATTCGAAAATCTCTGGAAGTGGTTTGTTTAAGAATATAATACAACCCTTAGTAACAGCACAGTAAACCCAATACAGCAGCGGAACTCAGGTAAAACCGTATAGAAAAAGCTGGTCTCATTTTTCAAGAGGTCACGTCCAGTCCACCATGCTAAAAAGGGGACCAGCGGAAGATTTTAAATAAAAATAATGTTACTGTGCAAAGTTTTATCATTCAAAATCATAGATATTATACAAATGTTTGAAAATTTGTGATTTAATAAAATGTTAAGTTAATGTAGCATAAGAAATATAAAAAAAAAAAAATGGAGCTCTTTGTTAGAATAGAGATGAATACGCGTGAAAAACTTGACAGGAAGGCATTTTCACAAAAAATGTTGCAGACCAAAGTTTTAGCACTTTTTCCAGGGAATTGAATAGGCATATCAGATTTTGGGCCCAACGCTTTTTTGGGACTCAAAGGCCCAAAAGTGAAAACTGAAACTGGAACCTTAATTTATAAATACATATTTGAATTCAGCAAGGAACTTTATGTCCGAATACAAATTGAATATTTTTGGGTTAGATTGGACCTCATTGTAATTATAATAAAATCCGACTCTTATAAAGATCTTTATCTATGTTATTAGCCTTTCACACACGGGGTATTTTTTAACATCCTATATTAACGTCTGGATATGCATGGTCCAGAAAACGATTTTTTAAATTATTTGAAAACATTTTCTAAAAAAAATGTGAGCAGCATATTTTATTATTTTTGCACAAATTCTCAGTTGAACAACTGATAACGCGTTTGGTTGTTGCAAGCCAAATCTTTGCTCCATAACCAAAAATAACCGGTCAAGTGCAAGTTGAACTTGCACACTTGGTGTTCCGTACGTTAATTGCTTTTAAAATAAAAAAAAATGTTAGGATGGTATAAAATGATCACAAAACACACCCCAAATAAGTTTTCAACAAAGTTTGTTTCCAATCTTTACTGAAAACTGATGACCTTGAAATTTTTGTTTTTTTTTATAGACCAGATAAATTATTAAAGGTAATGCACTTGTAATAATTTTCATTTAATCTATACCCCGTGGAGAATATTCCAGAATTTTTTCAAAATTTTTCGATCATTACTTTTCGAGATAAGGTAGGGGGACAGCGATTTTTCGGGATTTTTTTTTTTAAAAATAATACAAAGAAAAGTATGCGCAAGTATTACATTATATATATATATATATATATATATATATATATATATATATATATATATATATATATATATATATATATTTCACTCGAGTTTTCACAAGCTTTCATTTGACACCACACTCGATGACCTAGTAAAAAAATTTTTTTTCACTTCCGATTTCACCCCTCAAAACCGACCCCCTAAGTGAAAATTTAACTTTCAAAACTACACATCTCTGATGAGGCCATCAATTCCTATATTAGTACCAAATTTCGACTTTCTATGTCAGATAGTTTCGGAGAAAATCGGGTGTGACAGACAGACAGACAAACACCGAAGTGATCTTATAAGTGTTCCGTACGGAACACTAAAAAGTCATAAAAGCTTCTCAGAATTATCCAATTAATGCGCGTATGATTTCTTACACAACTGAATTCTTTTATTAAATCATTTACCTTTCAACATATCTGGGGAAGAAGAAACTCACTCCTGGAATAGTTTTTGAATTATTTTTACACTTGTCAACATCACAACAACCTCCTTTTCCTATGATTATATAAGAGTTGCCAAATAACTACCGACCAATCGCCCCGCTTTCAATAATATCAAAAGTCAAGAAAAGGCTATCAATCAGCATCTTCTAAAATACCTTGAAGGATTCAACATTATTAGCGATCACCAATATGGCTTTCGTAAACATAGATCAACAGGAGATCTTCTGACTTATGTAACACATGTTTGGAACAGCGCAACTGAACACTTCGGAGAATCTCGAGCGGACACTCAGGTTCTTTAACGGAAAACTGTCTCCTACTCTCTCTTTCTCATTTACATTAACGATTGCTGGAAAAGACGCAAATATATTTCACTTTGAAAAAGCTGTTCATGTTTCCTCAGAGGAGCGTTTTTCGAGTCGCAGTCGACGGATTTTCTTTCTAACACCTTTACTGTTAACGCGGTGTGCCCCAAGAGGTCCACGTCCAGTCCACCATGCTAAACCCGAATAGTTATGGGCATGATCATGTTGCATTATTTCGAACCAGAAAGCTTTACTTTACAAAGCTCAAATTCGACCAACTATGGAATACTGCTCCCATGTTTGGGCTCCGCTCCCAAACATACACTGCATTTGTTGGATTTTATTGAGAGAAGAGCTGTTCGTCTGATTGGAGACCCGGAACTGACCGGCGGCCTTGATTCGCTGGAACATCGAAGAACGGTTGGCGACTTGAGCCTATTCTACAAGTATTTTCATGGAAGGTGTTCGAAGGATTGGCCTGCTTAATTCCTCCCAGAGCGGTGCATGTTAGAAGTACACGTCGCGCTAATACTTCACATCCGTATGAGGTTCAGCTTGTTACTCCTCGTACAAAACGCTTTTCAAGCAGTCTTTTATATGGAGAACATAATCCCTTTGGAATAATTTGCCCAGGACTGTTTTTCAAGAACAACGTGAATCCCTTTTTCCTGCAGCACGTGTGCTAGATCCTAAAAAAAATTGTTTGTCAACCTTTTCGATTCTCTTTACTTACAAACGTTTTTTAATTCTTCTCTTATCCAAACTCTCTCTTTCTTCTGTCTTGAAATTCATTTACCGTAAACTGGATTCACACCAAGAAATGATCGCCAATACATTTTAAAAAGACACATTCCGGGATTAGATGTAAACATGGAGCGGCCATTTTGAAGGAGGAACCCGGCGACTCAAGTCAAAATCTCGTCACCAACATGAAGCGCACTTTGGCGTATTGGGTCTACTGTGGTAAGAGTTAGAAGTAAATATGTTATAAAATTTAGCAAAAAAACCATTTACAAGGGCAATTTATTTTTGCACTCGACGCGCGTTTCGCTAACCATGTTAGCTTCATCAGGAGCGATGATGACTAAAGCTTACAAATCTACCCTATTTATACTTAATCTAACCCTAGAATTACTCAAGCGGAAAATTAGGCAGGCCATCAGTTTCCGGTCAAGTAACCAGTAAACTATAAGGAATAGGCCCTATGTCTTTAATTAAACTACTTTTACATTTTATGATTTCCATACTTTCGTATGCAACAATCTCCTATCAGAAACATTTTTTATTAATCTTATTATCTAAAACAGTAATGGCATGTTCGGCAATGCTAGACTTTTCTGTTCTATTGTATCTTATGTGCTAAATGTTCTTTAAATCGTGTTTTAATTGACCTTCTAGTTTGCCCAACATACTTTTTGTCACAATCATTACAACTAATTTCATAAATTCCACTTTTCTCACAATTAGAATCTTATTTTGGGATTTCCTAAGATATTCTCAGATTGTCATGACATAGACTAAGGTGATACCTGAGTCCCTTGCTATATTTCGAAAATAACATACTTGGTGTTTATTTTCCGCGTGTAAAAAAGTATGTCTCCATACCATATAATCCGAAATATAGCAAGGGACTCAATAAGGTATTTAATAAGCAAGGGACTCAGGCCTCACCTTAGTCTATAAGTCATCAGACACTCTGAGGAATATCTTAGGAAATCCCAAAGATAAGATTCCTAATTGTGAGAAAAGTGGAATTTATGAAATTAGTTGTAATGATTGTGACAAAAAGTATGTTGGGCAAACTAGAAGGTCAATTAAAACACGATTTAAAGAACATTTAGCACACTTAAGATACAATAGAACAGAAAAGTCTAGCATTGCCGAACATGCCCTTGAAGCTGATCATACTGTCACATTAGATAATCTAAGATTAATAAAAAATGTATCTGATAGGAGATTGTTGAACGCATACGAAAGTATGGAAATCATAAAATGTAAAAGTAGTTTAAATAAAGACAGAGGACCTATTCCTTATAGTCCCCCCTACTGGTTACTTGACCGGAACTGATGGCCTTGCCTATGTCATTAGTTCCGCTTGAGTAATTCTAGGGTTAAGTTAAGTATAAATAGGGTAGATTTGTAGTTTAGCTTTAGTCAATCATCGCTCCTGATGAAGCTAACATGGTTAGCGAAACGCGCGTCGAGTGCAAAAATAAAGTGTTTGGTGTAGTGGTGATATATACTGAGTAGTATCATTGTGCCAAAGATTCCACATTCCCAACTTAATTTATTTTTAATAAAAATTTACCGAAACCTGTTAAGATAAAAACAAGATATCCTCACCATAACTAGGGCTTATAAAAGCAAAAATAATATCATCATTAATTTTATTAGCCGCAATGAATGACTAATAGCTTATCAATATTTCAGATACGTAAACGACATTCCCTAAAAAACCAATTAGCAAGTTGTTCGTGCGAAGCATAATTGAAAAATTCCCCTAAATGACAAATTCCTCTGTCGTAGAATTGTCCCTCGAAAAAATAAAGAGTTTCTTTGAAGCGAAAAAGCTACCGGGACTTGTTATAGATTAAACTCCGTTAAATTGCCAAGGGCTATGGTAAAAGAAAAAAATCATATTTTATTCATCGCGAGATTCTAAATAAGAACAAGATAAATTTTACTGTATTTGATTAAGAAAACGAAAGGGTTTTTGTATTTGTTATTTTTATTATGTTTGTAAGATATAAAATAATAATCAAACAACTCATCGCTATAAAAGATGTCCAACTTTAATGTCCACAACATCAACTGGCTTAAATATTCAAACTTTACTGACGAACAAGGTCGTGAAGCCGAATCATTCTCAATCAGTTTTGGCTTAACTCAGCTTTTTGACGAACCAACACGGATCCCTGATCGAGACGGGGAGTTCGCCAGTCTTCTTGATCTGTTTTTAACCACAAATCCGGACATTTACACGGTCAGCGTAAATCCGCCGTTAGGTTCTTCCGATCATAAACTACTTTCAACATCGAGCATTCTACCAGTCAGTGACAGAGAGGTGCCTAAACCGCGCAATATTTGGCACTACAAATCTGCTAAATGGGAAGACCTCGTCGAATATTTTTGAATTTTCCCTTGGTTAGACGTTTGTTTTCGATCCGACGACCCATCTGACTGTGCCAGGGAGGTTTCTGATGTTATTTTGTCCGGTATGGAGTCTTACATCCCTTTTTTGAAGAAATGCCCTTCCAACGGCAAGCCTTGGTTTGACCGAAAATGCAAAGAAGCTGTTGCTTCTAAACATCTTGCATACCGACAATGACGCGAAAATCCTAACACCATGAATCGTGACACCTTTGTTCGTGCCAGGAACAGATGCGAAGAAATTATCTACGAAAACTAGGAGGAACACAATCAACGGATTAGAAAGAAACTTCTCGCTTGTCCTAACAATTCCAGGTCCTTTTGGTCAGTCGCTAAGGCAGTTAGTCAAAATTTCACCAAATCTACCATATCACCACTCACACGGCCAGATGATTCTATTGCAACGACACAAAGCGAACTTGTTGGCTGAACTCTTTGCTTCACATTTTACTGTCGATTTCCAAGGAAAAACACCACCTACTATTCCCATAGTGTAGTCAAGGATGCCCGATATTGTCTTCAGACAACGTATCATAAAACGTATTTTGATGAAGTTAGACACCAAAAAGGCTTCTGGCGCTGACGGAATATCTGCAATAGTTCTCAAAAACTGTGCGAGGGAACTAATGCCAATTTTCTGTAGACTTTTCAACCTATCCTACAGAAAGGGAATATTTCCTTCCTGCTGGAACAGTTCAGCCGATACCTAAAAAAGGCAAGAAGACCTCGCCAAATAACTACCGACCAATCGCACTGCTTTCAACAATATCGAAAGTCATGGAAAAGGTTATCAATCAGCATCTTCTAAAATATCTTGAAGGATTCAACATTATTAGCGATCACCGATATGGCTTTCGTAAAAATAGATCAACAGGAGATCTTCTGACTTATATAACACATGTTTGGAACAACGCAATTGAAACTTTGGAGAATCGGGGGCTCTTCACTTATCTAAGGCATTCGACCGTGTTGGCACGATGGGCTTTGGGCTAAGCTACCTTCTTATGGTATGTCTGAAAAGTTCTGTTTGTGGTTCTCATGTTTCCTTAGAGAGCGTTCTTTGTGAGTGGCAGTCGACGGATTTCTTTCTAACACCATTCAACGCCGGTGTACCCCAAGGCTCCATACTGTCTCTGTCTCATTTATATTAACGATCTGCTAGAAAAGATCGAGAATCCAATCTACTTCTATGCAGATTACAGTACACTTATCTCTTCATTCACTTTGAACGCTCGGATATCCGCTACTCAGACGAATATCCGCAGACAGCAGGAAGTTATTCAATTTAACAAAGACCTGGAAGAAATTCTATCTTGGGGTGACATTAACCAAGTGGAATTTAACGCTACAAAAACCCAGGCGACAGTTTTTTCTAAAAAAGTTAACGTTGCTGAACCCGACATCGTTATGTCGGGGCACTTCATTCCTCTAACATCGTCACTGAATTTGTTGGGCGTTAATTTGGGAGCAAATATGTCCTGACATGCACATGTTGCAGGCATAGCAAGCAGAACTTCTCGAAAGTTGGGAATATTATTTCGAACCAGAAAGCTTTACACTCCACAAAAACTGTTAATTCTTTACAAAGCTCAAATTCGACCAACTATGGAATACTGCTCCCATGTTTGGAGCTCCTCTCCCAAACATACACTGCATTTGTTGGATTCTATTCAGAGAAGAGCTGTTCGTCTGATTGGAGACCCGAAACTGACCGGCGGCTTTGATTCGCTGGAACATCGAAGAACAGTTGGCGACTTGAGCCTATTCTACAAGTATTTTCATGGAAAATGTTCGAAGGATGTGGCCCGCTTAATTCCTCCCAGAGCGGTGCATATTAGAAGTACACATCGTGCTAATACTTCACATCCGTATGAGGTTCAGCTCACTCCTCGTAGAACGCTTTTCAAGCAGTCTTTTATATGGAGAACATCATCCCTTTGGAATAATTTGCCCAGGAATGTGTTTCCCACCTAGTACAATTTACAACGACTCAGGAACAACGTGAATCACTTTCTCCGCACACGTGTTGCTTCTGTAGCGCTTTAGGGACTTCCTTATAGTACGTGCGCTACAGGGAAAAAAAACGGTGTCATTCTGTCTACACCTGACCATTTTTTATCAATATGGTCCACACATAGTGGAGGCCCGTGATTCCGTAGCCTAGTATTTGCTTGCGGTGCAGAAGGTCTCGGGTTCCAATTCCGGCAGGTCGGTATCCTTTTATTTAAGTATATATGGCCTGGCCACGTACATAAGTAGTAATTGTTTGCAGAAATACAATAACAACCGCGGCAGCACTACCGCGTTGTCCAAAAGGTGCGTGAAATAGAAAAATGTATGTTTCGGCAGTTGGACAACGGGTAAAATTCCTACTCAGGCGGGGAAGCGAACGATAAAAAAAAGTTGAACTTAATTTCTTTAATATACGCACATATTTCGTTCACAACGTCTTGTTTCAGTGCGATTATAGGCGAAATGATCGTTGTTTTTACTTACTAAGTATATATTTTTTCGATAACTATGGTAGCTTATATTGATTTATTCGGAAAAAAGGGTCATCTTGAAAATATGATTTTTGAACTTTACATTATAAACTCTGTAATAGTCTATGAACTTACTAGTAGTATAAATAATTTGCTATAAAAAGATTAGTGAAGTTACTTATTCAGTACTTTCCTTACAAATACGAATTATAAACATACTTAAAGCTGATAATTCAAAAAAATAATAAGTACATTCCTACACTAAAGAATAACTCAGTTCAAGTATTACAAGCCAATCGACAGAACTGAATCTTGACATCTTGCTCAAAATGTTTTATACTACATACTATTTTTTATAAAATTGAATATAATAAAAAGATAATACAATGTCTATATTTTATTCTGTAGGGATAACATTTTTCACTGCGAAAAATAATAATTCAGATCCTTTTAAAAGTCCGCAATGCGGCAATGCGAGACTAAACAAGGTAAAATATAGCGTTATTGTGTATTATTAAGCAATCTGCCGAGACCTTTAATATATAAACGTTGTTATTTTTAATTATAAAACCAAATATGGTATGATACCACATAGGGAAATAATTATTCTGTTACATACATACATTATATGGGATTGTAACAATAACTATGACTAAAGTTTATTTGTTTGGAGTTGATAGCAGAATTCTCTCACTGTAGATGTAAATACATGTTGGGTGCGCCCAAAAAAAAAGAGATTTCTTATGCATTTTACTGGATTTTGCGTCCTCTTTTGAATTATTTTTAAGAGTTCACTCTATTTAAGGCAGAAAACCTCTGCTATACAATAGGATCATAAAATGTAAATGAGGGTTCATCTGTAGCATAGCCGTCCGAGCCTAACCTGCTTTTAGTGTTTAATAAATAAAATTATCTTAAACATGAAGTTATAGACTACTCAGTATATATCACCACTACACCAAACACTTTATTTTTGCACTCGACGCGCGCAGTACCCCCTCCTAGAGATAATTTATCAGAAATAGTTGCTCACATTGAAAGTTCTATTAGTACACTTCCAGAAAATAGTAAATCCTTTGTTAGGGAAGCATGTCGCAATCAAATATCGAAAAACATAGTTAACAACACAAATTCTAATTCACGAAAAAACATAAAAGTAGTTAAAGGATTGAAAAAGAAAGATGTCTTCTATTTAAAAGCGGATAAAGGAAATAAGGTTGTTATATTGGATAAGAAAGATTACTTTGAACGCGTAGATAATCTTATCGAATCTGGCCCTTATGCAAAGGTTATAAGAAATCCATTACCGAGAATGATATCAGAGGTTAAAAATTCTTTAAAAAAATGTAAGAACTTTGTCTCCGATTCGCTAAAATTTAAATTAAATGTGAGTAATCCGACCATACCAAAATTGTATTGCTTACCCAAAATTCACAAACCTGGAAAAGCAATGCGACCCATTGTTTCATCAGTCGGATCACCCACATATTTAATATCCAAATGGTTATCAAGAGAACTTGAGAAGTACCATTAAATATTTTCGCCGTGAAGAATTCGTTAGAATTCATTAATAAAACAAAAAATTCTAGTTCTTAATGAAGGTGAAGTCTTAATTTCTTTTGATGTTAGTTCTTTGTTCCCAAGTGTGCCAATTCCACAAACTTTACAATATCTCGAAGAATTACTTAGAATGAATGAATTTTGAAGACGAAATTATTCGTGAATACTTAACATTATCTAAACTTTGCATGGAACAAAATTATTTCCAATATAACAATCAATTTTATGTTCAGAAAGAAGGAACAGCTATGGGTAATTGCCTGTCACCTTTCATAGCCAATTTATTTATGAGTAAGTTTGAAATCAAAGCCAGTCAAGAATTCGAATATTTTCCCAAGGGTATGGTATAGGTATGTGGATGATATTTTTCGCGATTTTTGATACAAAGAAAGCAAATATTGATGATTTTGTTTCTAAATTAAATAGCCGGTATGATTCCATTAAATTCACTTGCGAAGTTGAGGACAAAGGAAAATTGCCTTTTCTAGATATTTTAATTATTAAAAATAATAATAGATTAGAATTTGATATCTATAGGAAGGATATAGTAACAGATAGATATATCCCTAATGATTCATTTCATTGCAAACGACATAAATTAGCCTCATTACATTTTTTAGTTCATCGTTTGGTCACTTTCCCTCTTAATAGAGTAAACTAAAAAGTAAGAGTTAATGGTTATGACGATGACTTAGTAAATAAGCTAATAAATAGACATAAATTTAGGTTTTAATATTCAGAATTCCACCTTTTTTACACGTGAAGAAAATAACACCAAGTATGTCTCCACACCATATAATCCGAAATATAGCAAGGGACTCAATAAGGTATTTAATAAGGTAGGCCTCACCTTAGTCATCAGACAATCTGAGGTATATCTTAGGAAATCCAAAGATAAGATTCCTAATTGTGAGAAAAGTGGAATTTATGAAATTAGTTGTAATGATTGTGACAAAAAGTATGTTGGGCAAACTAAAAGGTCAATTAAAACACGATTTAAAGAACATTTAGCACACTTAAGATACATTAGAACAGAAAAGTCTAGCATTGCCGAACATGCCCTTGAAGCTGATCATACTGTAACATTAGATAATCTAAGATTAATAAAAAATGTATCTCATAGGAGATTATTGAACGCATACGAAAGTATGGAAATCATAAAATGTAAAAGCAGTTTAAATAAAGACAGAGGACCTATTCCTTATAGTCCCCTCTACTGGTTACTTGACCTGAACTGATGGCCTTGTCTATGTCATTAGTTCCGCTTGAGTAATTCAAGGGTTAGGCTAAGTATAAATAGGGTAGATTTGTAGTTTAGCTTTAGTCAATCATCGCTCCTGATGAAGATAACATGGTTAGCGAAACGCGCGTCGAGTGCAAAAATAAAGTGTTTGGTGTAGTGGTGATATATACTGGGTAGTATCATTGTGACAAAGATTTCACATTCCCAACTTAGTTAATGAAGTTATAAAAATATAAGATTTATTATCAACAATTTTTTAATCTGTAGATCTATGTATATATGTATACAAATTCACGATATATAAGTACTTTAATTACAATCAAAAACAATCATCATCTTCAAAATCTGTAGACTCGACTTCTCTTAAATTGATAATTAAGGGTTCTATTTCCACAGTTTCTTCGATGTATTCGTCAAGTTTCCACATTTTATTTTCTTCTTCTATAACATGTCGAATGACTTTTTTCCAATTATCCTCTTTGGTCCTCTCTATTGCGGTGAGTAATAATTGCTTTACGTCTTGAAGTTTGAACGTGGTGTTTTCTCTTGCAACGAAACTTTTCATTTGTGCCCAAATTAGCTTTATGAGATTCAATTCGCAATGATATGGACGCAATCTAAGCACCGTGATATTCCGTTCCTGTGCCATCTCATCGACTGCTTATTTCTTGAACTGTGCCTTATTTTGTTTCGCAATTTTGAGAAGTTCCGCTTTTAACATGCCATCTTTATATTTGAGATTTTTGTCTCTAATCCATTGAAGAATATTCTTCCATAAATTTGTCGGGAGTTGTTCTAATAATCAAGAATTGTATGGGACATTGTCTAATACTATAACTGATTCTGCTGTTGAAAGTACTCCTCAAAAATATCGACCCTCATCTCCTCATGGTAATCTTTAATTGACTTTGATTCGAATTCCAACAAGCCACCGTCGAGAAATCTGTTTTCACTACCAATATGTGCTATAATTAGCCTGCGACCTTTTCCTGAAGGAGGTTGTAATCCAGCTGACCAACCTTCCATAAAAGTTTGTTTGGCACTTTTAATGTTTTTGTCAATTCAGAATTTTTTCCTGTGTTCCTCATTAATCCAAGTCTCATCTAAGTAAAAAATATTTCTTTCTTCGGCTCGAAATTTTCTGATTGCTCGTAGATATTCTCTTCTCCAACAAATTATTTCTGTTTTATCGATAAGAACAGATTTTCTATTGTGTTTTTCCTAACGAAAATTCAGGTTATGAAGGATTTTCCATAATTTCCATTTTTTTAAAATCTGGTAAGTCCTGGTCTTCTCTGATTTCTTGCAAAACTTTATGTAGGGTAGGTATTTCTTTCTTAAAAAAAATGGTGTTCTTTTCTTGTTATTGCATTTTTAAAGTATTCATAGAACCCTCAGGGTTCCTTTCCTTTGTAATTCTGAGGTTTGCTGCAAGTACCGCGTTTTCTTTGTTTTAGAAATCTATCCTGATCCAACTCTTGTCATGTTCGTACAGGTTTCCACAAATTCACGGGCTTGGTTTGTTGGCTGTTGATGTACTAGGGCGTCGTGGACGTTAAGTATCATTGTTTATTCTCGCAGGGAAAATGCAGATTTACAGATTTCGCGAAGTTTGATCGGGGCAAAACTGAGAGTTGAAGCATATTATAGATTTTTGCTTTATTTTTACACTTACATAGAATATTTTTATTGCATACTTAGGTACTTAGGCACCTACCTACCGATAAGCACTTTGATTAATTATATTCCAATAACTGCTAAAATCCCAAATAATTTTATTGTACCCATTATCATTAAGCTTTATAACATTGCATATTTCTAGTTCTTAAGAATTGTTATTTGTACTCGTTTAGGCCTTTATTTATTTATTTATTATCAACGGTAACATCATTTCTACAAAAAAAAATCGACAATATGCAAGAGAAAAAAACAATGTGAAATGAACAATATAATTAAAGCTAAATCTAAAACTAATAGGTCAGAATGCAGGGTATTCCAATCTAAATTAATCATTTTAAACGTAAACAGTACCTGACATATAATACCAATGGGAAACTACCCGAAAATTAAAGAAACTCTATAGCGAGGTCAGTTGCTTGACCATATTTTTGAATCGGTGTACTGGGCCATCAATTGGCAAATTATATTTATCAAAATTACGCTGCATTCTAAAGATTGAACTATGCAAGCCATAGTTTCTGGTGGCATAAGCTGGGTAAAATAACGACCTGGCGTGGGTAGGATGTACGGTATGAAAAGATAATTTACTAAGTAAGTAGTCCAGGCAATATAGCTGAAAAAAAGAGCCTATCTGCCGATTTTGAGATAATAAGCTATAAATTGGTGTATACCTTCGTTTTCGCATTGTTTATGTGTAGTCAAAAGTCACCGATGATAGCTTGTTCGGTTCATCAAAAAAACGAAGGTTAAAGGTCACAAAAATTGGTTTTTCAACAATATCTCGTTTTTTATGCTCTAAATCACTTTGGGACCTATTATAAAAGTTGTAGAGCATAAAATTCTCTACAAGATTGGTCTAAGGTATTTTTTTCTAAGTCTAACCGTTTTTGAAATAGAGCGCGGAGAGTAGGAAGTATTTGGTCGTATGCATGATAACGCTACGTTAGCTGCATAATGCAATACGTTGTGCAGTTTATACGTTAATAATTTACTAAAAATGTTCTTCTTCCGGAGTTTTTTTTTATTTTCATACCACTTTTGTGATAATAGATCAGCTTGCGTGTCGCGAAAACTTATAATAGTGAATGATCTATTCTTCACCGTGATTACTATATTACTTAAATATTTCTGTCTTAAATTGGAAATAATAGTAGCATCATCGGGCAAATACTGCGTAGGGACATCTCGAAGCTCTTTCAATGTAAATTGTGAATCTTCGTTATTTTCAATAAAAGAAAAAATTTCTTGCATTGCTACTTCGATTTCATCTTTTCGGCTCGGCTCTTCATGTTTAGACGGCTTTGAATGAAAGAATTTAGTCATGCAAATAGTGTGATATTTTGCTCCGGCAGCAATCAAGTCAAATTCACTAATTACGCGACTTTTCACTAATTCTCCAAAAGAATCACCTCGTTCAACTGCTCTTTTAATTATACTGTCTTTCATATTTATAGTTTGTACCTTACTAATGACGCGCTTATACTTTTGATGTTTACGTTTTTCTTCTCCTTCATCAGCTGTTTGGCCACAAATCAAGCACAATTTTGCGAAGTCAAAAGGCTCAGTTCTTAGTCTACGAGGTGAAACTTGATGTCAAAGGTTCATCATCTTCCAGGCGTCGCTTATATGCAGTTATACTATGTTCACTGGTGTACTGTTTCCTGCAGTTAATATGCACTTTTACAGAACTTAAAGTGTTCAAAATAGTCAATTTTACCGTCATTTCTTTGAATACTTGCATTTTTTAAAAACTTGTAAGCCACGCGAAACATTCACAGTTTTGTCATCTGACAACAACTTTTCACATATAAAACGCAATTCAGCCATTTTACCCCCGAAATCGTATGTCTGTATTTGCCAAAAATTCAGTTTTACACTGAAGAGAAGTCTAGTGAAACTAAATAAAAGGAGAAGCCTTGAGAACGGTACAAGTCTTATGTAACATCTGTCCCAACTCACTATATGAAAACATAAAAGACCGTTGGTAGAGGCCCCCCTCTGTCAAGCGTGGCCCTCTACGTCTATAACACGTGAACTATTACACAGGTAGTCGACGACACACATACGCGCACACATTGATCGTAAAGATGTATAGAGAGAATATATGAGAATATACGTGAATTTGAAGAAACTCTAGCTCTTCGAAGCTTCACGCACTAATGCCTTAAGAAGGTAAAATTCTTGAACTTATATTCTCGTATTTTCGCTCTCTTGCAACCACTCAATAGAGGGGGATGGCTGCTTGGTGGTGCACACCGCTGATTGGTTTTACAGAGCAGTCCCTAGACTAACTAATCCGAATACTTTCTATGTATATATTAAAATTTCTCAAATTATAATATGCATAAGCTCCATAAATTAGAATTATCATCCGCTCGAAACTGTAAATTTACGACATCGCACAAATCACCGAAATTTAAAACTGATTAGTGCAAATGTACCTGCATTGTATCTATGAGGGACCCAACATTTTTGGAAATTATACGGTCCGTAATTGACTACATAGATCCTGCCATAAAGTAGTATGATTCCATCCGTTTATTATAAATAATTCGGAGAACGATTTTGAAAATCTCTACAACTTCATAGCAGAGAAAATAAAAATATAATGAGAATGCAATTAAGCTAATATTTACTAAATTTAATCAAACACATGTTATTTCTAAAATATTATAAACAAATATCATTTATTTTCAAGTAAATAATTGAAATTCGTTGATTATTTAAACATTTTTAGTAAATTATTAACGTATAAACTGCACAACGTATTGCATTATGCAGCTAACGTAGCGTTATCATGCATACGACCAAATACTTCCTACTCTCCGCGCTCTATTTTAAAGACAGTTAGACTTAGAAAAAAATACCTTAGACCAATCTTGTAGAGAATTTTATTACTCTACAACTTTTATAATAGGTCCCAAAGTGATTTAGAGCATAAAAAACGAGATATTGTTGAAAAACCAATTTTTGTGACCTTTGACCTTCGTTTTTTTGATGAACCGAACAAGCTATCATCGGTGACTTTTGACTACACATAAACAATGCCAAAACGAAGGTATACACCAATTTATAGCTTATTATCTCAAAATCGGCAGCAAAATGCTAAGTCTCCTGGACAAAAGTACTCACAGTCAATATATCCATTTAGTAGCTTAAATAAGAAATGTAGATCAGCTTGCATTCGTCTGTCCTGAAGACTGCACATATTTAACAATCTTTGTACCAGGTCATAGCTGGTATGTCCCTCAGTTAAAGGAATTTTCAGTTTAAAAGAACAGATACATAAGATTTTTTTTTGGACACTCTCCAACTGATTAATATGGACATTATAAAAAGGAGACCACACCGGGCTTGCATACTCCAAAATCGGTCGAACGTACGAGCAATACAATAATTTAAACACATTACATGAAAAATCGGCACTAAATCTATCAATAAAACCCAAACACCTACCGGCTCGCTGCACCACACTAATTTGATGGCCGATGAAAGATAAAAAACAATCAAACATCACACCAAGATCCCTAATCTCATGTACCCGTTTTAAAATGGTTGTACTTATACCATAATCGAACTGCATAGGACTTTTTAATCTGGAAAATGATATACAGGGGCATTTATCAGTATTCAGACTTAAGCCGTTTAAAGTTGCTCATTGGAAAAAACATGTCAACATCCGCTTGTAAAACAAGACTGTCCACAGGACTAGAAATAATTTTAAATAATTTCAGATCATCGGCAAACATGAGAAAAGAAGTATTGGTCAGGAAATCCTCAAGTCACTTACAAATAAGAGAAACAATAGGGGCCGCAGTGAGAGCCCTGGGGAACGCCCGAGGGCACTATACTTAGGTTAGAGATATAATTATTTATTCTTACACTTTGCTGACGGCCTTTTAAAAAACTCTCCAGCCAACGAAGAATGTGAATGCCGAACCCAAGCGACCCAAGTTTGTTCAACAATAGCCGATGGTTCACTTTGTCGAACGCCTTGGAGAAGTCAGTATATATGGTATCAACCTGACAGCCCGTCTCAAATGCGCCCAACAGGTAATCCTCATATGTCAGAAGATTAGATACACAGGCCGATGAAAGATAATGAACAATCAAACATCACACCAAGATTCCTAATCTCATGTACCCGTTTTAAAATGGTTGTATTTATACTATAATCCAACTGCATAGGACTTTTTAATCCGGGCAATGATATACAGGAGCATTTATCAGTATTCAGGCTTAAGCCGTTTAAAGTTGCCCATTGGAAAAATATGTCAACATCCGCTTGTAAAACAAGACTGTCCGTCCACAGGACTAGAAATAATTTTGAATAATTTCAGATCATCGGCAAACATGAGAAAAGAAGTATTGGTCAGGAAATCCCTCAAGTCATTTACAAATAAGAGAAACAATAGGGGGGCCGCAGTGAGAGCCCTGGGGAACGCCCGAGGGCACTATACTTAGGTTAGAGATATAATTATTTATTCTTACACTTTGATGACGGCCTTTTAAAAAACTCTCCCGCGCCAATGAAGAATGTGAATGCCGAACCCAAGCGACCCAAGTTTGCTTAACAATAACCGATGGTTCACTTTGTCGAACGCCTTGGAGAAGTCAGTATATATGGTATCAACCTGACAGCCCGTCTCAAATGCGCCCAACAGGTAATCCTCATATGTCAGAAGATTAGATACACAGGCCGATGAAAGATAATGAACAATCAAACATCACACCAAGATTCCTATTCTCATGTACCCGTTTTAAAAATGGTTGTATTTATACTATAATCCAACTGCATAGGACTTTTTAATCCGGGCAATGATATACAGGAGCATTTATCAGTATTCAGGCTTAAGCCGTTTAAAAGTTGCCCATTGGAAAAATATGTCAACATCCGCTTGTAAAACAAGACTGTCCGTTCACAGGACTAGAAATAATTTTGAATAATTTCAGATCATCGGCAAACATGAGAAAAGAAGTATTGTCAGGAAATCCCTCAAGTCATTTACAAATAAGAGAAACAATAGGGGGCCGCAGTGAGAGCCCTGGGGAACGCCCGAGGGCACTATACTTAGGTTAGAGATATAATTATTTATTCTTACACTTTGATGACGGCCTTTTAAAAAACTCTATCGCCAATGAAGAATGTGAATGCCGAACCCAAGCGACCCAAGTTTGCTTAACAATAACCGATGGTTCACTTTGTCGAACGCCTTGGAGAAGTCAGTATATATGGTATCAACCTGACAGCCCCTCTCAAATGCGCCCAACAGGTAATCTTCATATGTCAGAAGATTAGATACACAGGCCGATGAAAGATAATGAACAATCAAACATCACACCAAGATCCGTAATCTCATGTACCCGTTTTAAAATGGTTGTATTTATACTATAATCAAACTGCATAGGATTTTTTAACTTTATCATCCAAATAAGATTTTTAGTTTCATCATTTCCTCATTAAAATAAACTTTGGAATGCATTGATTTATATTGTAAAGTTTAGAAGGCATATAGTAAAATATTTTTTAGAAAAAAGTCGCACTGTTGTACAGAGACAGAAAATAAAGGTGATTAAAACTAAAAAACCGGTCAAGTGCAAGTTTAACTTGTACAATTAGTGTTCCGTACGTTGATTGTTCTTAAAATAAAATTTTTTGTTAGGGTGGTATAAAATGATCAGTGACTTCACAAAACACACCCCAAATGAGTTTTTAACAAAGTTTGTTTCCAATCTTTACTGAAAACTGGTGACCTTGAAATTTTGTTTTTTTTTTATATACCAAATAAATTATTAAAGGTAATGCGCTCGTGATAATTTTCGTTCAATCTATACCCCGTGGAGAATATTCCAGAATTCTTTCAAAATTTTTTGATCAGTACTTTTCGAGATAAGGTAGGGGACAGCGATTTTTCGCTATTTTTTAAAAGTAATACGAAGAAAAGTGTGCGCAAGTATTACATTATATATATATTTTTTACTCGTGTTTTCACAAGCTTTCATTTGACACCACACTCGATGACCTAGCAAAAAATTTTTTTTTTCACTTCCGATTTCACCCCTCAAAACGAACCCCCTTAAGTCAAAATTTATGTTACGGTGGTATAAAATGATCAGTGACTTCACAAAACACACCCCAAATGAGTTTTCAACAAAGTTTGTTTTCAATCTTTGCTGAAATCTGATGACCTTGAAATTTTTGTTTTTTTTATATACCAGATAAATTATTAAAGGTAATGCACTCGTGGAGAATATTCGAGGATTTTTTCAAAATTTTTTGATAAGTACTTTTCGAGATAAGGCGCGGGACAGCGATTTTTCGCGATTTTTCGAAAATAATACAAAGAAAAGTGCGCGCAAGTATTACATTTATTTTTTACTTGTGTTTTCACAACCTTTCATTTGACACCACACTCGATGACCTAGTAAAAAAATTTTTTTTTCGCTTTCGATTTCACCCCCCAAAATTAAACCCTTAAGTCAAAATTTAACTTTCAAAACTACATGGCTCTGATGAGGCCATCAATTCCTATATTATTACCAAATTTCAAGTTTCTATGACAAATAGTTTCGGAGAAAATCGGGTGTGACAGACTGACAGACAGACAGACACCGAAGTGATCTTATATGTGTTCCGTACGGAACACTAAAAATGTGAAAAATTGGCAGAGAAATTTCGGACGCTTATGGTTTATGACATTTTAATGTTTAGAACCCATGTAGTGTGCTAGCAACTCCAAACAAACGGACTTTAGTATTTAAATTTTGTTTTAAAATACGAAGCATCGTAATATATTTTGTCTAAAATTGGTTGAAAACCTATCATAATTGAAATTTAAATTCCCCTACAATATTGTTATCGTTTTGGCTAAATTTGAATTTCACACTGTCGTTACGCTTCATCTAGTGAATCAAGAATTGAGAAATGTATGGAAGAGTTTTTCCGCCGATACATTCCTTGATTTTTTACATTCCGGGTGGACTCTTGCAGACGTTTCGCCAGGGTCACACTTGGCACTTTTATGAAAGCCCCTAGACTCCAACGAGTCATCAGTAAAAATTTCAGGTGAGACCTTTGCGAAACGTCTGTCAAATTCCACCCGGATGTAACAAACAAAAGCATGTATTCCCCGATTAACTCTTCTGCTCATTTCTCTATCCGTGAATCATTAGTACATTTTTTAAAATGACTTTAAAAAAGAACGAAACAAAATATTAAAATTTTCACAACGCTGTTTGAAAGATAACAATCATGTGAGTGTACATTTTTAATGAGAAAACGTGATATGGCATACTTTTAATGGGCTATAAAACGTAGAGTTTTTACGTATTTTTAATGGGCTATATTGTTTTTATGGTAGATTTTTAAAAAATATAAAACAGTAACTTTAGCACAATCACAATATTATTACTTCTTAAACGGTACTGAGTAAATCTTAATATTTTGCTTCTCTTTTAGAGTTCCGTACGGAACACTTATAAGATCACTACGGTGTCTGTCCGTCTGTTACACCCGATAAATATAGGAACTGATGGCCCCATCAGAGCCGTGTAGTTTTGAAAGTTAAATTTTGACTTAAGGGGTTAGTTTTGGGGAGTAAAATCGGAAGAAAGTTTTTACCAGGCCATCGAGTAGGGCAGGGGTGCCCAAACGGTCGATCGCGCTCGACAAGTCGATCGCGAGAGCTTTTTGAGTCGATCTCGAGAAAAAAATTCCGATATAGAACTATTCACAGATTTTGTTTTAGGTAACTAAAACAAAATGTAATGAATAAACTACTAAAATTTATTCGATCCACAATTAGGCCAGAATAACCCCCTCATCACTTTCTTTTATCATAATAACCCCCTGCTAGCGGTAAAAGGCGGCTTTATCAAAGGAACGGGCGGTACTTGTCAAAGAAAAGCCGCGTTTTTGATTCCCGCCGATTTTTCTAGAAACTTCGGGCGGCGTGTTTGACGGGAACATTCGAGACTTCGTTTGCGCCGATATAAATGTTGCGCCTGCAGGAATAGGAGTCAGTCTGAGTTGTACCTTGAAGGCGATACATCGATACAAAGTTTATTAATAAATAGTCCAAAATGAGTGCGGCGAAGAAAAGTAAAACTTATCATTTTAATAACGATTGGGAGGAAGAATTTTTCTTTTGTATGGTAAAGGATAAGTGCATTTGTCTCATTTGCCGTGCGTCAGTTGCAATACCTAAGCGTGGGAAATTAGAGAGGCATCATAAAACGGTTTATAAAAACTATGAAAAGGATTTTCCGTCACAGAGTGAATTAAGAAAAACGAAAAGTACGTGATTTGATAACTTGTTTGAAAAAAAAACAAACCATGTTCACAAGACCAGCCAAACAATCAAAAGCTGCAACGATCGCGTCATTTAAAATATCTCATATATTGGCGAAACACAAGAAACCATTTGATGATGGATTGGTTGTGAAGGAAGCATTTATTGAAGCGGGTGAGACTTTATTTGGAGATTTTAAAAATAAAACAGAGATTATGCCTGCTATTAGGGAACTTCAGTTATTTCGTCCGACTGTCACAAGGCGTGTTGAAGTCATGAGTCAGGACATGGCAGATAAACTAAAACATGATATCATGGAATGTACATACTTTTCTTTACAGTTCGACCGAATCCACCGATATGACAGACACTGCCCAGCTGTGTATTTTTATTCGAATGGTATTCAATGACATGTCGGCTAAGGAAGAGTTTTTGACAATGATTCCTCTGAAAGGAAAGACCTGTGGCGAAGATATATATGACGTTTTCTTCAATTTTGTAACAAACTACAAGCTACCAATATATAAACTAGTGTGCATTACAACCGATGGAGCACCAGAAATGACTGAAAACAAAAACGGTTTTGTGGCATTGTGTCGAGCTAATGATGATTTCCCTTCATTTTTCTCCTTCCATTGCATTATACATCAACAAGTTTTGTGTTCAAAAGTTCTAAACATGGAGGAGATTATGGGCATTGCAATAAAAATTGTGAATTCTATCCATGCAAGTAGCTTGCAACGATGGTTCTTTAAATTGCAGTTGGAAGATAGTGAGTCAGCTGAACACACTGATTTAGTTCTTCACACGGACGTCAGGTGGTTGAGTCGCGGAAAATTCCTAGAAAGGTTTCAAGAATTATTGCCCGAAATAACAGCTTTTCTGGACGAAAGAGGTGATGACACTCAGATGCTGAAAAATGGAAAATGGCTGACTGATTTGGCATTTTTGACAGACATCACAATGCATTTAAACACCATTAATTTGGAGCTTCAAGCTAAAGGAAAAACTATTATTGAGATGATTAGCGCAATAAACGCATTCAAAAGTAAATTGCAACTTATGATAGATCAACTGAAAAAGAAAGGATCGGAAAAATTTTCCGTCTTTGAAAGCAAGGATTCCTCAGTTGAATTATGATATTTATGAGGCAGAATTATCAAATATTTTGGGCCAATTCGAAATACGTTTTTATGATTTCAGTAAATTGGCAAATATCGCATCATTTATGAGTTATCCTTTTTCGTGTAAAAACATTGAGGAATTAGCTACTGAAATAGCAAGTCAGTTTAACATGGACTCATGTTCTGTTGAAAATGAGTTAGTGCAGATTATATCAGATATACATCTCAAAGCCACAGCATCTGATACAAAATTCTGGTGTTTTATATCTGAAGATAAAATATCCGAATCTAACGCAAATCGCCCTTCAACTGACGGCAATGTTTGGGTCAACTTACTTGTGCGAGTCTGCATTTTCTGAAATGAAGATAATTAAGTCAAAATATCGCAATCGACTAACTGACGAACATATGTCATCATGCTTGCGATTAGCACTCGGTAATTACCTACCATCTTATGAAAAGTATGCTGAGGACATGCAGTGCCACGCTTCAACATCCAAAGTCACTCTTTAGTTAAGTTTAGACACTAGAACTCGTTTGTTTTGTAAGAACCAATAAACTCGCAATTTTGAATAATTATGAGTTTTTTCATTGACATTTTAGAGCAGACCTACACTTACCTTGACTAAAAAAATGCATATTGTGCGGAAAAACTAATATCTATGCCACGATACACCCTACCTAGACGACAATCCTGCATCACACTTACTTGCAGCCTCTCAGAGTTGATCGATCGTAGTCTAACAATATTGAGGTAGATCGCCAGCAGTTCAAGTTTGAGCACCCCTGGAGTAGGGTGTCAAATGAAAGCTTGTAAAAACATGAGTTCAAAAATATATATGATGTAATACTTGCGCACACTTTTCTTTGACTTCTTGACAACATTAAATAACGTGATTATTAGTTTGATTGATGTTTTTAATGAACTGATGTCGCTCAGGCCTAAAACCTCAAGTGGGCCTGATGGTGTCCCGCCTCTATTATTAAAGAAATGTGTGTGCACCTTAAGCAGACCACTTCACTTCCAGTTCAATCTCTCATTGGATTTGGAAGTATTTCCTGATTATTGAAAACTTCCTATATAACCCCAATTTTTACATCTGATGATCGTAGCGATGTGACTAATTATAGGGGCATCTGCATACAGTCGACCATACCAAAGCTTTTGGACTCATTGGTTACTTCTTTTCTTTCTTGGCACTGTAGGCGGGTGATCATGGATGAACAGTATGACTTTCAGCGTTCTCGTTCCTGTGTATCTAATCTTCTGACATATGAGGATTACCTGTTGGGCGCATTTGAGAGGGGCTGTCAGGTTGATACCATATATACTGACTTCTCCAAGGCGTTCGACAAAGTGAACCATCGGTTATTGTTGAGCAAACTTGAGTCGCTTGGGTTCGGCATTCACAGTCTTCGTTGGCTGGAGAGTTTTTTAAAAGACCGTCAGCAAAGTGTAAGAATAAATAATTATATCTCTAACCTAAGTATAGTGCCCTCGGGCGTTCCCCAGGGCTCTCACTGCGGCCCCCTATTGTTTCTCTTATTTGTAAATGACTTGAGGGATTTCCTGACTAATACTTCTTTTCTCATGTTTGCAGATGATCTGAAATTATTCAAAATATTTCTAGTCCTGTCTTGTTTTACAAGCGGATGTTGACATGTTTTTCCAATGGACAACTTTAAACGGCTTAAGCCTGAATACTGATAAATACTCGTCGTACCAATTATGAATATTCCACCTTCAGAAACAATGGCGCTAGAATTTTTTACAAAACTAAAAACTAGTATTTTTTTGAAAAAATTAAAATATTAGAAAAACTACTAGGTTTAGGTATATAACATTATTAATAAAAAAGTTCTAAAATTTTACGCAGAATTTAAAAATAAATTATAAAGTAGGATGTTCCATTAAAAAAAAACATATTATATCGGCCATACTTTTTTGAGGTACCCTGTATACTCAAAAATTATTTTAAACTGTGCATCTTAACATTCCCTAAAACTATTGTAGTTAACATTTTTTCATCATTCACGAAAAAAAAGAGGTAATGAACTTTACTCTGTCGTTGACTCGATCCTGTACATACCTATGATAATTAGAACTAATGCGTGCATCTCATATTTCATTCTAAAATAAATTGTAATATAAAAGATAATTTAGGCTTTCAGTTGAGTGGAAAAGTTAGAAGAAATTTTAATTATTTTTATATCTAAATGGCACTACTCCCAACATTTATTATTTTTTGTTTGCATTCTTTAAGCTACACAATCTTCTAAGACAACGGGATTTGTCGTGCAGTAACAACAATGGATTATTTTAATTAAATGGAAATTTTTAAGCCAAAGGCCGTTTATTGACTTGGCAATTACATAAAGAATCAATAATATTGTAACTGGTTCTTGCACAGAACAGCTATATCTTATAAAATTATTTTTACTGTTCTTGCATTGATTAAACTACGATTTTAACTAAAAATCCAAAAAGTACTTTTTAAAAGTTTTACGTTTAATAGCGCTACTGACTGCTAAGAAATAAATCATCACGTCCCTAATCACTTAAGCATACACACCAGCGTTTCGACGGTTCAAAATTTCTAGCCCTTATCCCGTTATTCAAAAATATTAAATCAACTGAAATTATTTTATCTGTCTGGGAAATTTCATTTTCAGATTTTACAAATTAGAAAAGATTTCGGGATTATAAAACATCTTTTTCCTTTGTTAATTTGTTACGAATAAAAAGCCTTTGTTTTCTCTTTTATTTAAGAGCCAAATAAAAACATTCGTAAAGAAATAATACAGGTTCTTGGAAATTTTATCATTATTTCACTGACTATACAGTCTGTCCAGTAAGAACGGGCAATAATTCATTTTTGGTAGATGCGATTCTAGCGATTCAACAAAAAATCAGTAGAACGAAACTTTGTCTATGATGTCTAGATAGTTGAAAATACCGAAAGAATAACACAAATGTGGATTCTTGCACTGATATTCTTTAAAAAAATAAGGAAAGCGAAAGATCTTTTGTCTTTGTTGCTTCTGTTAAAAATCATACGTTTGTCACTGTCTTAAAAGAGATAAGGAAAAGGAATATTAAAATGTGTGGTTAGAGTATCGTTTACTTGGACTCTCTGAGAGGGATGTATAACACTGTATATATTGAGCAATCTCTCCAATTCTCAATTCACTTTTTTAATGCTTTGTTTCACCATAAATAATAGAAAGTAATGTTTCAGATTCTTCGATTACAACAACCCTGATAAGGACTTATAACTCTGTAGATAGGAGATAAAATATTTGCAGTATGTCAAGCCCAACCGTGTCCGCGATAATTCATTTTTGGTAGATGCGATTCTAGCGATTCAACAAAAAATCAGTAGAACGAAACTTTGTCTATGATGTCTAGATAGTTGAAAATAACGAAAGAATAACACAAATTTGGATTCTTGGACTGATATTCTTTAAAAAAATAAGGAAAGCGACTGTCAAAATAAGGATCTTTTATCTTTGTTGCTTTTGTTAAAAATCATACGTTTGTCACTGTCTTAAAAGAGATAAGGAAAAGGAATATCAAACAGTGTGGTTACAGTATCGTTTACTTGGACTCTCTGAGAAGCATGTATAACACTGTATATATGGAGCAAACCCTCCAATTCTCAATTCACTTTTTTAATGTTTTGTTTGACTATAAATAATAGAAAGTAATGTTTCAGATTCTTCGATTGCAACAACCCTGATAAGGACTTATAACACTGTATATACGAGATAAAATATTTGCAGTAGGTCAAGTCCGAACGTGTCCGCGATAATTCATTTTTGGTAGATGCGATTCTAGCGATTCAACAAAAAATCAGTAGAACGAAACTTTGTCTATGATGTCTAGAAAGTTGAAAATATCGGTAAAGCGAAACTTTGTCTATGGCGTCTAGGTAGTTGAAAATAACGAAAGAAATCAAAAGTAGCGTTACTCATATAATGCTGTAATTCGCAAACTAATAGACCAAATGTCATCAAAATTTTACACTAATCTTCTGACAGTTGATATTAACTAAAAATTATTTTTTTTGTTTGCGCTGCCATCTCTTGGAAGGCCTCGAGATTTTTCACCCCATGTAGTATCTGTCGTAAGTTGTTTCTTGTCAGTTGGTGTTAGTATACCGTCTATCGGTGATTGTTTATTGTCACTAGAAGAACTAAAATAGAAATTTTTCTGACTAAAGAGAGACTCACATGTCCAAAATTCTATATTCTCATTTTTTCAGGCATATCGGCTCATGTTCTCCAGCAACAACAGCATGCTTTAACTTAAATAAAGGAGCTTGTGTTATTATTTAAGAGTCTCCATATGCATTTTTTATAAAACAGCGAAAATACTCCTCTCCAATTAGGTAAATTTTCAATATGTATTGTTATTAATGCAGTGGTTATTGCTCCGCGATATGGCCCTACGCTATGTAACATACCACGTCGTAAGGCTATGTCATATATGTCATTGGATAATAGAGAAGGGCCGTTCATGACTGAACCGCTTCATTGAACCGAACGATCTCGTCACTCTTATTCCTAATCAGTTCGTGAGACAAGTTAGTCCGATGCGATAAAACGGCTGACACACGAATGAGAGTAACGTATCGAATTGAACAACCCTGTTGTTTTGAATGCAGAGTTGAATCGTAGGTTTTTTATGTAAAAAAGGCATGTATGATGTAAATCATTCCCATTTTGTCATTTTTAATAATTGAGATATTGGTGGAATCGAAACGAAATTAGTAAGTTTAACGGAAAACTATAACAAACAGATACTTATATTGCACTCTGTTGGCGACGTACTAAGTCTATTCAAGCAGAGCGGCACAGCACGGCTGGCACTTATTGCAGAAGCGCACCTTTCTCGAGCTTACTGCTCGAAGGCATAGATGGCAGCATTGGTATAACAACTAAAGACGAAACGAAAAGAATCGCATTTTTAGAAGTTACCAAAAGTGTTCTTCGTATTTGCTGAACCATCCCAAGACGCGTTTCGCCGTATCACTGCTCATCAGCTGGGCTAGGTTCAGCAAATACGAGAACACATTTTTAGTCCTTTATCCAACTGACTAACGGAAAACTATAACAAATAGATGCTTATACTGCACTCTGTCGGCGACATACTAAGTCTATTCAAGCAGAGCGGCACAGCACGGCTGGCACTTATTGCAGAAACGCACCTTTCTCGAGCTTACTGCTCGAAGGCATAGATGGCAGCATTGGTATAACAACTAAAGGCGAAACGAAAAGAATCGCATTTTTAGAAGTTACCAAAAGTGTTACACTTTGGAAACGCGTCTTGGGATGGTTCAGCAAATACGAAGAACTCAGTTGTGATACCAATGCTGCCATCCATGCCTTCCAGCAGTAAGCTCGAAAAAGGGTGCGTTTCTGCAATAAGTGCCAGCCGTGCTGTGCCGCTCTGCTTGAATAGACTTAGTAAGTCGCCGACAGAGTGCAGTATAAGCATCTATTTGTTATATTTTTCTGTTAGTTACTTGGACAAAGGACTAAAAATGTGTATTTGTGTATGTGCTGTGAGCTGATGAGCCTTGAGATACGGCAAAACGCGTCTTGGGATGGTTCAGCAAATAGAACACTTTTGGTAACTTCTAAAAATGCGATTCTTTTCGTTTCGTCTTTAGTTGTTATACCAATGTTGCCATCTATGCCTTCGAGTAGTAAGGTTGAGAAAGGTGCGTTTCTGCAGCCGTGCTGTGCCGCTCTGCTTGAATAGACTTAGTAAGTCGCCGACGAGAGTGCAGTATAAGCATCTATTTGTTATAGTTTTCCGTTAGTTAGGTTAGTTCAGAAAGGACTAAAAATGTGTTCTCGTATTTGCTGAATCTAGCTGAGCTGATGAGCTGTGATACGTCGAAACGCGTCTTGGGATGGTTCAGCAAATATGAAGAATACTTTTGGTAACTTCTAAAAATGCGATTCTTTTCGTTTCGTCTTTAGTTATTATACCAATGCTGCCATTGATAAGTTTTATTATATTAAAAGTTTACAAATCAATGCAGACTGTATTGAGACTTGCTACTTGTAAAAATAAACTTGTCCCCGTAATTCTTCCGAATTTTAACATTTTGCATTCCAAAACGCAGATATAAACACCGGAAAACTGGAATGGAATGGTCGTTCATCATTTGCAGCTGCCGTTTGCTATTTATATCAATAAAATCAATAAGATCTAAGCTAAATGGCACAGTAAAAAAAACACACAGGTTCGAGCCCCACTGCTTAAATGAACCGAAGTAAGATCTGTTGAACTGTATATCTAAAAGGACCCGCTTTGCCCATCCTTATCGGCAAACTTTTAAGCCCGATCGATGCCGGTTGACTTAACCATCGGACGAAGTTAGTCTCAAAAAGTCTGACAATGTAGACAGCATTACTTGTGCTCGTGAATAGAATCCATATCTATCGTAAAGGCTAAAATGTGGGACGTGGAATTTTCCTTTTCGAGAAATTCACCCTTTTCCCAAAAACGTGTAATGGTCCTTAATCGTGTAGAAAATCTCACGATTAAATTCAAAAAATATTGGGTATATGCATGTGACGTGAATGGGAGATGTACAAATTTAAAGTTATAGCCAACCAGGGGAGCCTAAGGATTAGACTAACCTCTCTATAAATCAGGACTTGTGCATCGCTGAGAATGGAGAAGCCTATATATAATACAGGTCTAAATCACGGTCTGACAACCAAATACTAGGTTTTAAACTTTTCAAGAAAAGCTTTTAATCATTCAGTTTCTTTTACTAAATACACACTAAAGGCATATAAATAGATGTCATGAATAACTTAATATTGAAAAACAGAAAATACAAAGCAAACGAAACACCAAATATTTATGTGTGTATTTTTACATACAATATGTACGGGCAGCCATTTTATTTTGGGCTTTCAGTTTCCCTTAGGAACAATAAGATATGCTGAAAGAAGTTGTGTATTTTTTTTTTATAAAATTTCATTTTACGAGAACTGCAAACTGTAAATATGGAATATCGTTCCTTTTTTACCAAAACTGAGCATATTTTTGATCCTTGACTATTTAACGAAAAGGTAGCTACAGCATTCGAAATTAAAAAGCTGTCTCTTTCAAGTAGTACGAGGTCGATGCAGCTACTAGCTACAGCTAAATATTTTATGTAAGAGTAAGTTAAGGTTAGACATATTTATTTTCTTATTGTTCTAGTATATTCCTATAATTCAGTAGTTCTGTATATGTACTAAAGGGTTTTCTCGTTAATAAAGATTATTATTACTCTTACAAAATACACGCAGAGAAATGCTAAAATAGGGACAGTTAAATATTTTGCTGCATTAGCCACTGTTTAGCAACAGCAGCCACTTTCTTGCTACAACAGCAAACAATGTGGCTAGTGCAGCAAAATATTTAGCTGTCCCTATTTTAACAAAACGTTTTAGCTGTTGTAGCCATTTTCTAGCTGTGTGAGCTGT
This sequence comes from Pachyrhynchus sulphureomaculatus, assembly GCA_019049505.1. Taxonomy (NCBI): domain Eukaryota; kingdom Metazoa; phylum Arthropoda; class Insecta; order Coleoptera; family Curculionidae; genus Pachyrhynchus; species Pachyrhynchus sulphureomaculatus. The sequence continues at coordinate 51,282,606 of CM032450.1, read as the reverse complement.
CCTTTTCTGCGTGTATCGCTGTTTTTTTGTATCTGCTAGAAAATTGTCTACGATACTTAAAATTTACAGCAGCAATATTCTAGCAATAACTGCATGAAAATTTAAATCCCGCAACTAAACTTGAATAATTTGAATGATCTGACTGCCACAGTCTAAATGCCACAGAGAAACTTTCTTGCTCGATTCAAGTTTGGCATCCGCCATATTTGATTTGTCATTTTAAGTCAATTGTTGAAACATATTTATAATTAACAACCTTAAAGAAATTATTTATGCAAATGTTATGGATATAAAATAATAATGGTACGTTTATTCATATTTATAATACTTTTATTGTTCATGGCAGCCATTTTGGGTTCAATATTATTAATCTTGTAACTGTGATATTAGATATATTATCTGCGACATAAAAAAAAACATACTTACACGCATTTTAGCACAAACTTGGTTTGAAACTGTAAGCGTTTTCTGTGTCTCGGTCGCTATATAATCAGAAACCAACGTCCGCCATTTTGAGACAAAAGTTTAATTGAAAAATCGGCTCCGACAACTTTGTTCGGAATTTAATAAGCTTTAATTTAAAAAAAAAAATCGTCCAAATCGAACCAAAATTGAAGGCTCTAGACAATTTTGAAACACGATTTTTCGTTTTTCCCCACTGTGCGCCGGTCTGTTCAGGGTCTCCAACTAGACGAATAGCTTTTCTCTGAATAGAATTTAACAAGTGCAGTGCATGTTTGGGAGCGAGCCCTAAACATGGGAGCAGTATTCCATAGTTGGTCGAATTTGAGCTTTGTAAAGAATTAACAGTTGTTGTGGAGTGTAAAGCTTTCTGGTTCGAAATAATATTTCCAAATTTTGAGAAGCTCTCTTTGCTATGCTTGCAATATGTTCATGCCAGGACATATTTGCTCCTAAATTAACGCCCAACCAAATGAGTGACGATGGTAGAGGAATGGAGTGCCCCGACATAACTTTGTCGGGTTCAGCAACGTTAGCTTTTTTTTAAAAAAAACTGACGCTTGGGTTTTTTAGCGTTAAATTCCACTTGGTTACTGTCACTCCAAGATAGAATTCCTTCCAGGTCTTTGTTAAGTTGAATGACGTCCTGCTGTCTGCGGATATTCGTCTGAGTAGCCGATGTCCAAGCATTCAAAGTAAATGAAGAGATAAGCGCACTGCCATCTGCAAAGCTGTAGATTGGATTCCCGATTTTTTCCAGCAGATCGTTAATGTAAATGACAAAGGAGTAGGAGACAGTATGGAGCCTTGGGGCACACCAGGTGCTAGAAAGAAATCCGTCGACCGCCACTCGTAAAGAACGCTCTCTGAGGAAACATGAGTGCCACAAACAGAACTTTTCAGACATACCAGAACAGCGTAGCTTAGCCAACAATACATCATGCCAAACACGGTCGAATGCCTTGGATATGTCAAAAGCAACCGCTCGAAATTCTCCAAAGTGTTCAATTGCGTTGTTCCAAACATGTGTGACATAAGTCAGAAGATCTCCTGTTGATCTATGTTTACGAAAGCCATATTGGTGGTCGCTAATGAGGTTGAATCATTGAAGATATTTTAGAAGATGCTGATTGATAGCCTTTTCCATTACTTTTGATATTATTGAAAGCAGTGCGACTGGTCGGTAGTTATTTGGCAAAGTCTTCTTGCCTTTTTTAGCTATCGGCTGAAATGTCGCACATTTCCAGCAGGAAGGAAATATTCCCTTTCTGTAGTTTAGGTTGAAAAGTCTACAGAAAACTGGTGCTAGTTCCCTCGCCAGAAGCTTTTTTGGTGTCTAGCTTCATTAAAGTACGTTTTATGATACGCTGTCTGAAAACACTATCCGGCATCCTTGACTATACTATGGGAATAGTAGGTGGTGTTTTTCCTTGGAAATCGACAGTAGAATGTGAAGCAAAGGGTTCAGCCAAAACGTTCGCTTTATGAATAGGTGTTGTTGCAATAGAATTGTCTGGCCGTGTGAGTGGTGGTATGGGGGATTTGGTGAAATTTCGACTAACTGCCTTAGCGACTGACCAAAAGACCTGGAATTGTTGGGACAAGCGAGAAGTTTGCTTCTAATTCGTTGAGTGTGTGCCTCCTTGGTTTCGTCGATAATTTATTTCCATCTGTTTCGGGCACGAACAGATGGAAATTTACGATTTATGGCGTTAAGATTTTCACGCCATTGTCGGTAGGCAAGATGTTTAGAGGCAACAGTTTCTTTGCATTTTCGGTCAAACCAAGGCTTGCCGTTGAAAGGGTATTTCTTCGAAAAAGGGATGTAAGCTTCTATACCAGCCAAAATAACATCGGAAACCTCCTTGGCACAGTCAAATGGGCTCGTCGAATTGAAAGCAAACGTCTAATCAAGGGAAAGTTCGAAAATATTCCATGAGATCTTCCCATTTATCAGATTTGTAGTGCCAAATCTTGTGCGGTTGAGACCTCTCTCTGTCACTGATTGGTAGGATACTCAATGTCGAAAGCAATTTATGGTCCGAAGAACCTAACGGCGGATTTACGGTGACAGTGTAAATCTCCGGACTGGTGGTTCGTCAGTAAGCTGACTTACGACCTTGTTCGTCGGTAGTATTTGAATACTTAAGCTAGTTGACGTTGTGGATATTAAAGTCGCCCATTGTGGCAATTTCGGCATTTGGATAGTTAACTTGTAAATGATGGATGGTGTCTGTAAGAGAAGCGAAAGTGTTCTGAAGTTAGTATTACTTGGTGGTCGATAGACGATGCAGATGAACCTTGTGGTTTGTTGAGTCGTTATTTTTAACCACATAACATCAAAGTTTCTGGGCTCCAGAGCCTCTTCTCGTTGGCAAGAGAGGTCGCTTCTGACAAAAAGACAGATTCCAAAGTTACGCCTAAATCGGGAATAGAAGTCGTACCCAGGATAACGATAGTTGACTGTGCTGGTCGATGAACTGACCTTGGCTTCACAGAGAGCGAGTACATGAGGTTTATTTGATTGCAGGTATTGGTGTACTGAATTTATGTTTGAGTTTAAATCTCGTATGTTGCAAAAATCTATTTTAAAATTATGATTTCTGCATGTCGACATATCTGAATCAGCCACCACCAGGAGATCCGAACGGGGGGCTATTTTACCTGCGGAATTTTTTGTATCCAGGTGCCTCATCTTACGTTTTGGTCCGGGACATCGACACAGCTACAAAACGTTGAGCAATTTCATGAAGCCTAAGCCGATGCTATGGTATCACACCGGGCGATGCCTGGTGGGATCTTGGCATCTACCATCTAAGTTGTTCTTTAAGTCGCCTTTTACGACAAGCAGAACGTACCGGGGGAGATTTTCTATCCCGCTCCCCCCCGGGGTTCTGGTCATTTTATGTAAAAAAATGTGCTATTTATTTGTTATTATTGGCATTGTAGAAAACACTAAAACTAACATCTACTTAACTATATGATGCCAGCTTACCCAAAAATTCTGTAAAATAATTTACCCAGGTCTACGCCTGATGACTCCTGAATTTGACTTCCTCCTACTAACGAACAACTTAATCAAAGTATAACACCTCTATATTTTAAATGGTAGATACTTAATGGTGAGAAATTAGTCCAAAAATGTATTTCGGAGATATTTACATCTGAAATCTAGCATTCTATCAGCATACTACTTGTTTTAAAACAGGAAATAATAAAAAAAACATATTTTTCAGATTCTTCGATTCCAAGTACCTTAACAATGACGTATAACAGAATATATTTGGAACAACACATTTAATCCCTCTCCTACCGCTTTAACCACTTATATGTTGGGTTCTAATTGCCCCTTGAAACTTAGTCATTACATTAATCAAAAACCAGACACGACTTTCATAATACAAAATCTAACTATTCCGTTTTCCCTGAAACGATCTCGCTCAAAAACTGTAGATTCCTTTTCTGAGTTAAATATTTCATATTTACCAAATTCGATAGTCCGATAGACCTGCGGAAACTAGAAAATTTATTCTATATGTTCCAGGGACCTTGAAATCTCCAGAAATTTAAAAATGTCGGAAGCTAATTTTGTCACATACTTCCTTCCAGCTTAAAAATATCACTTTCTAGTTTAAGAAAGGAAAATTGGAAGTAATTTGCTAAAGTAAACGACGAAACTGATGGCCAAATTGACGACATTAAAGAGGACATCAAACAAAGAAGACAAATTTAAAACCAATAAAACAGAAATTAGGCAACTTAAGGATAAAAACCTAATTATAGGAAGGCAAATTAGAAAAAACATTATCGCTTTTGAAGTGAAATAACTTGTGGAAACTTGACAAAAGATGCTTGTAAATTAATAATCCTGAAGGGTTCCTTTTTTAAAAAGGCGGAAATATTAACTTTGTGTATTTAATAGGAAAACACACTCAGTAATAACTTAACAATGACTAACCTGAACTAACCTGAACTAAGCAATAACCTGAACTAATGAGGAAATGTATGTGTCAGGTTTTTTCGGCATGTACGCCATTGGTTGTAGTAAATAGACACCTGAAAAATAATTGATTTGACTTTTGATAATAACCGACACTGTCGCAATAAACAGTTTGTTATTTTATGTCATAACTAAGTCAATGAAATTTAATTTTTTCCGCTGCTTTCTTTCTTCTAAAGCTATAGAAACAAATTTAAAATTAATTATTCATATAACATTCAATATAACATATGTCGTTTATTCCTTATCTTCACGCTTCGGGCTCTCTAGATCACGAATAAAATTGTCTGTGGTTCTGTCTGTATATCTATCTACCTGTCTGCCTGTCGGTAGGTCTATCTGTGTTATATATATTTTTGGGGTTGTGTTTTTATAAGCTTTCATTTGACACCACTCGACGACCTGGTAAAATTTTTTTTTTTTCACTTCCTATTTCACTCCCCTAACCCCTTAAGTCAAAATTGAACTTTCAAAACTACACGGCTCTGATGCGGCGATTAATTCCTATATTAGTGCCAAATTTCAACTTTCTACGGAGAAAATAGTGTGTGACAAACGGACAGTCAGATGGACCGAACACAAACACCAAAGTGATTTTATAGGTGTTCCGTAAGTAACACAGAAAATGATAATTTCTAAATGGATTAACATATTGTTGCCTAACAATGAGACAATAATAACAAAACGATTTACATACAGTAATCAATTTTCCATTCCTAAAACCAAATTAAATTGCAACTGCCATATCTAAAAATCGATTAATAGTGGTTTGGTACATTATTGCGGAGAAGTGAGCTTCCGATTACTTACTTCCGATTAAAACGGAAGTTGACATTTTCGGGTACAGAACGAGAAACTGAAATAAGAACTTTTAACCTTATTTATTTGAAAATACGCCGTGTAGAAGCTAGGGTTTTTCAAAGTTCAAAATATGCCTCTTTTAAATGTCAGTACTTTAAAAACAAATTTAAGTAATAGTAGCTACTAAAATTTTAATTTTTTAAGCTATCCATTTAGTTTTTCTTGGTTTGTACGTAGTTAATCATACCAAATCAGGCTTTGGAATTTATTTTTAAAAACTTCTTGTAATTAAGCTAATTAGTATTGGGTATTTAGTTTAATCCCCAAACCCTGGTTATTAACGATGAGTAAGGGAGAAAGTTTACCTGCCTGATGGCATCGCTGAGGTATGGAGATACTGCACTAACCTGTTCAAGGACGATCTACGACAAGCAGTTACTGCGGAAAACTATGAAGATCAACGTTTTATCCGCCTCTCAGGAATAGAAAAAGCCATGGGACCGAAGGGAAACAAGGCCTTTCTGGACTTGCGCCATGTCGTCTGGAGAACTGCAAATGGCCAGAGGATTGGGGCCATTCGATCTTTATCCCTATTCATAAAAAGGGATCTCCCATCGAATGCTCGAACTACAGAACAGTGGCTCTTATTTCTTATGCTAGCAAGGTCCTACTTCACGTAATTCACAATCGGTTGAAGAATTTTCTACTTCCTGAAATAGCAGAGGAACAGAGCTTTATTCCAGGAAGAGGTACTAGAGAACAAATTCTGAACGTTCGCCAAATTATAGAAAAAGCCAGGTAGTTCAACATCGAAACTTTCCTGTGTTTCGTCGACTATTTGTCTTTTGACTCCGGTCAATTCTCGAAAAGATAAGTGTTCCTCAACATCTAGTGACGATAATAAGGAACCTCTACGAGAATAACATAGCAGCCGTTCGAGTCAACCAAACTACCTCTAAGACGTTTAAAGTGGAAGCCGGCACGAGACAGTGCTGCATTCTCTCCCTTATCCTATTTAATATATATATATATATATATATATATATATATATATATATATATATATATATATATATATACAAATTTAGAAAATATTCGGCCGTTTCCTATAAATATAATATTATTTACCTCCTTCCCTATCACTTAAAACTATGTACTTTAATTTTACTTACTTAGATTAGAGTTTTAATAATATTGAGAACGCCGGTGAACCATTTATATATATACTAGCCGGGCCCGCGGCTCCGCTCGCGTGGACTTGATTCACTACTATCATCACTGCTTATTCCTTATGTTATCCAACGTAATAAAATAATTCCCATTATTTCTCCTTATCTCCCAATATTTCTCCTTATTTTCCATTAACTCTACATAATTTCCATTATCTAGTTTAGTAGTAGTCTCATCTCCTACTATTTCTCCTTATCTCCCATTATTTCTCTTTATGTCCCATTATCTCACCTTATTTCCTATTATCTAGGCTTATCTCACCTTATCTCCCATTATCGAGGCTTATCTCGACTTATCTCTCATTATTTCTCCTTATCTCCCATTATCTCACCTTATCTCCCATTATCTAGGCTTATATTCGAATTATATAGAACATATGTATAAATTTATAAAAACACGTAAATCGGATAAGTGGTTCTCGAGTGATAAGCGCACTAACGGACAGACAGACAGACAGAGAGACGTTGCATTTTATATAAATTGTATTCTTTGATACATGATATTGTTCCATATTTAATGCTTTAGGGAGTGTATTGCAAGAGAACGCGCTAGCGGCAAACTTCTCTCCGATTTGATTCCACTATTATTGTCACTGCTTATTCCTTATGTCACCTAATAAAATATATCCTATAACCTGGCCAGAGAACATACGTATATTTTAAAAAAAAAAGCATGTAAATCGGATAAGTGGTTCTCCAGTGATAAGCACACTAACGGACAGACAGACAGACGGACAGAGAGACATTGCATCTTATATTTATTATAGATATTCTCTGCTACATAATATTGTTCCATATTTAATGGTTTGGACTGTGTATTGCAAGAGAACGCGCTAGCGGCAAACTTTGTCCGACTTCATTTACTATTATTCTCACTGCTCATTCCTTATGTTACCTATCGTAATAAAATATAGCCTATAACCTGGCCGGAGAACATATGTATGTTTTAAAAAAAAAAGTAGGAAAATCGGATAAGTGGTTCTCGAGGGATAAGCGTATTAACGGACAGACAGACAGACAGACAGAGAGACGTTGCATTATATATATATTATAGATATAGATTGTTATTATTATAATATAACCTTGCCAAAGAATATATGTATGAATTTAAAAAAAGACAGGTAAATCGGATAAGTGGTTCCCGCGTGATAAACGCACTAATGGACAGACAGACAGACAGACAGAGAGACATTGCATTTCATATATACTATAGATTATAGATTACAGATATTCTTTGCTACATAATATTGTTCCATATTTAATGGTTTAGGCTGTGTATTGCAGAGGCACGCGCTAGCCGCAAACTTATTTCCGACATCATTCACTATTTTACGTCACTGCTCATTCTTTATGCTACCTATCGTAATAAAATATAGCCTATAACCTGGCTAGAGAACATATGTATGTTTTTTAAAAAAAAAGTACGTAAATCGGATAAGTGATTATTCAGTGATAGGCGCACTAACGGACAGACAGAGAGACGTTGCATTTTATATATATATATATATATATATATATATATATATATATATATATATATATATATATATATATATATATATATATATATATATATAATATATATATATATATATTATATATATATATATATATATATATATATTATATATATATATATATATATATATATATATATATATATATATATATATATATATATATATATATATATATATATGTATGTATACATAATACATTAAAATTCCGGGTTTCAATCCGTTAGTCTAACAATGAATTTGCACGATGTTTCGCCAAAATCTCATTTGGCATTTTCAAGTCTCTTGCTGCTGCAACTCGATCCTGTGATCTTGCTGTTGCTGCCGCTCGAAGCTAACTGAGAAACCGAATTGCGGACTCCGCCTTTTATAGATTGGCCTCCACGCAGGTTGTAGGTGAGGGATCGGGAGTGTTCGTCCAGACATCGGTGTTTTCTAGCTGGGTGCCCGAATCAGTGGTAATTATGGTACAGGTTCCGCGCTATGCTGGCTGTTACCTTCTCGATGTTTTGGTTATTTTTTTGTTTAGCTAGTGGAGATATTAAGTGCATTATTCCGCTTATTTAGCTGTCCATTCTTTTCGATTTCCAAGGTTTCTCTGACTATGCGTGTTTTATAATGTGAAATCGAGGCTATTTGTTTAGATCCCTCAAAATTGATGTTGTGACTAATATCATGATGGTGCTGAAAAGAGCTGAAGTTGAAACAAACAGAAGAATCTCCAACCGGATCCAAGAACATAAACTAAGTATCAAAAATAAACAAACAACTTCAGCTCTTTTTCAGCCCCATCATGATACTGGTCACAACATCAATTTTGAGGAATCTAAACAAATAACCTCAATTTCGCATGATAAAACACGCATAGTCAGAGAAGCGTTGGAAATCGAAAAGCATGGACAGCTAAATAAGTAGGATAATGTACTTAATATATATATATATATATATATATATATATATATATATATATATATATATATATATATATATATATATATATATATATATATATTACTACACCGGACAGGTAGATAAATTTTAGTAAGTTTATGTTCTGTGTACGGCATATGATGGCACAGGCTCCCGGCTCAGATATTTCGTTTGGATTTTAGCTTCCATTCCAGCAGGCAGCATTGAGTCCAGAGAGTTGTTCGTCTATGTTCGTCGTATAGAGACACAGGTCATCAATGAAGCGAAGCCTCAATCCAGACCTACCTTGTAGTCATCCAAACTACCCGCATTAAGTTTGGTTGTGCAGTCTTGCGTGGAAATATCGTCTCACTAAAAATAGGTAATAAATGTTACTCTTTTCTTTTTTGTCTAATTCAACCTGTTATTTCCAACAAAAAAGACACTCTCGTGTAAAGAGAAGGGAAGTAGTATCCAGTACTTGTCCTTGAAAGAATGTTACACTTTCTTGTCTAGGTTTTTTTACCATTTCTTCTTTAGTTTTTTTTACACGTTTTTCGTCATGTTTTCCCGTTTTTGTTTTTCCTTCTCTATTTTCACCACTGGGAGAATTGTATAAATGTAAATATAATTGGGAGAAAGCTTAATGCAGTAATTCTGTCTTATTTCTGGGTCAGTAATTTATTACTATTTTTGCTTATACTGGCGAATAATGCAATATTTTTTTCTCTTATTAATAGGTGAATTGCAAAATCCCCCTTGGTAAGAGCAAGTACGTTTTTTTTTTTTAAACCACAGAATTAATTTCTCAAGATGGTTCTATCTATAATGTCATAGAGAAATCTTTATGTCTGTTAACTTTAGGACTATAATAATCTGTCAAAACAATCACTGTTTACCTTTTTTTTACTCTATAACTTTTTTTAAATACAATAAATGTTAACAAAATAACGTCAGGAATATCACAATTTAAATAAATTTATTTTTACTATAACTTTTATTTCGTTGTTTACGTGTTGTTCAAAATTGTTAAAAAAATACACTTATCAAAAGAATAGACGTTCACAAATTTAGAAACGTAAAAATTGCTCTAAAGAAGATGGATGGATGGATATTAAGAAGAGGCGCGTCGACGTCTGTGGTCATTTGGCGCCGTATTTCTGGATGGTGTTATGAGCGTGTTATATGTTTTGTATTATGTTAATATCTTTTAGGTATTTAAATAGTGATTTTGTGTGTTCCTGATCCTGAGCTTGAATGTGGTGTAGTGGGTTGTCTATACCATATTTTAGTCTTATCGGTTGGTAGTGTGTTGCAGTGAGTATGTGTTTTACTGTTAGGGTTTGATTGCAGACCTGACACTTTGGTGGTAATTCGTTCTTGAGTAAGTGAGAGTGGGTTAAGTGTGTATGTCCTATTGCGATTCTTCTCAGTATGACATTCTCTCTTCTGGTGAGGGTATCAGATTCCATAGGAGGAAAGACAGTTAGTTTGAACTCGCTCAATTTATTTGGTCCTTCCAGAAGGTCCCATTCTAGTTGAAAAATATTTTGAATAGTGCTTTTTATGAGTGATATGAAATCTTGAGGAGTGCTGGAGGTGGGGATTAGAGTTCCTCGGTGGATGGCTTCTTTGGCTGCCAGATCTGCTCTTTCGTTTCCTTTGATGCTGGAGTGGCTGGGGACCCACATGATTGTGATGTTTATTTTTCTTTGGAAACCAATTTGTATTAGATCAAAGATGTCAAGGACGTACCTGTTTTTAAAGTTTTTTGATATTATTGATTTGATTGAACTTAGTGGATAGCTTGGATGTTATGGCTATCTTAAGGGCAAAAGTGGATGACAGTAGATTTGCTTATGGAGAATGAGTATCCAGCTTGATCGGCCCAATTTTGGACATGATTCAATGTGGTTTGCACTGTTGTAGTTAATTCGTAGTTGTTTGGGAGTGATTTGTATATTAGTATATCGTCTGCGAAGAATTTTGTCTTGGAATTTGAGGGAATGTGGTCCTCGAGCCCTTGGATAGCCAATGTAAATAATATTGGGCTCAAAACGGATCCCTGTGGAATTCCATTGCACAATGATGTAGGTTTGGAAAGAATTCCATTTGCCTTAACTTTTATTGTGTGTGGTTTCAGCAGGTTGATGATATACTTTGGGAGAAAGCCTTTGAGTTGTATTTGTTTAAGCCTATTGATTATTAAGTCTTTGTTGGTTGTGTCGAAGGCGCTCTCGAGATCTAAAGACATGGCTACCAGGTGGTTGCTATTGTTAAACGAAGTCTTTATGTCGTTTTCCAATAGGGTTGAATAGTCTAGTGTTGATCTGTTTTTCCTAAATCCAAACTGTTGAGTGCTCTAAAGAAGAATGGCGCCCAATGAGGGGCGTTTTAGTATAGTTTAGAAGAAAAAAACGTAAGAAATGAAACACAAGAATATGTCAAAACTTAACTAACCTGAACTAAATGCACGTAATATTTACAGAATAATATTTTATCACACTTTGAAGTTTCATATGCGAGAGAGAGTTACTTGAGGTAAAGAGTGATAATTTAATTATTTATTGATAATATAACTTTGTTTGTAAAGAATAAAGGCTACCCATGCGAAATATTAATAAACCAATAAATATTATCTTTTAAGACACACGCTGTACGCATTAAATTCCTGAATACGCCACTGCATCCTAGCTTTCCTTTCGAGCTCTCCTTCCCTTGTTTATATTTACCCGGCAGGCTCGAAATGGCAGAAAGCAACGACACAACAGAGTATCTCCCAGTACAGATCCGTCCTGTGGCACACCACATATTTAATATTTTTCGGGAAATAATTTTTTGGTGCGAAATTTTGAGTTTTTATATTAAAACTATTTTCGTAAATTTAAAGGCAGGGCTTTGGCATCGTTTCATCTTTGACGTCATCGTAGAGGCGTCGTCTAGCATCGAATGTACGTCCTCAGTGGGAGTGGCGTAAAATCATTTTAATCTTTTCATACCATTCAAATGCGATGGGTGGTACTGTAAAACTCTGGTCTGCAGAAGGTTTATAAATTTTTGTAAATTCTCTTAGCATATGTTAGGGAATAAAGAGTGCCTTCTAACTACAAGCCGCCATCTTAAATTTTAAACTGAATTATTTCTAAAAATGCTATAAACCATATAAAAAAATGCTGTGGGGGGCAACAACTTTAAATTGCTAAATAACCGCAACAAATTGGTTCTTCTGGACTTTACTGTCACAATATGCTTAATTGTTTGCATGGAAATATGTTTTGGTCTTCGCTGCTCCTACTGGTTCAACTACCCTAGTCAAGTTTTCTCATAGACACACAAATAAAAACAACCAAAGCCCTATTAAGTTTACACAACCATCCATCTTGTTCTAGGGAGGTTTGTGGTACGTCCTTTGGCCGTCGGTTATATTACTCGAGTTCATATTTGTGATGTTTAATAGATTTTTAAACTGAATAAAACCTGAAAAAAATAATGTAACATAAATTATTAATCACCCAAAAATTCTTCTAAATCAAAAGTCACTAATTGTTTTTAATGCTATTCTATTATTATGTGTTTATTACGGATTATTACGGATTAGACAAACTTCTTGCTTGTCCCAACAATTCCAGGCCCTTTTGGTCAATCGCTAAGGCAGTTAGTTAAAATTTCACCAAATTCACCATACCATCACTCACACGGCCAGATAATTCTATTGCAACGACACTTGTTGAGAAAGCGAGCTTGTTGGCTGAACTTTTTGCTTCATATTCTACTGTCGATTTCCAAGGAAAAACACCACGTACTATTTCCATAGTGCAGTCAAAGATGCCCGATATTGTCTTCAGACAGCGTATCATAAAACGTATTTTGATGAAGCTAGACACTAAAAAGGCTTCTAGCGCTGACAGAATACCTGCCATAGTTCTCAAAAACTGTGCGAGGGAACTAACACCAGTTTTCTGTAAACTTTTCAACCTATCCTACAGAAAGGGAATATTTCCTTCCTGCTGAAAATGTGCCACAGTTCAGCCGATACCTAAAAAAAGGAAGAAGGCTTTACCAAATAACTACCGAGCAATCGCACTGCTTTCAATAATATCGAAAGTCATGGAAAAGGCTATCAATCAGCATCTTCTAAAATATCTTGAATGATTCAATATTATTAGCGATCACCAATATAGCTTCCGTAAAAATAGATCAACAGAAGATCTTCTGACTTATGTAACACATGTCTGGAACAACGCAATTGAACACTGTGGAGAATCAGCGGTTGCTCTTGTCATATCCAAGGCATTCGACCGTGTTTGGCACGATGGGCTGTTGGCTAAGCTGCGTTCTTATGGTATGTCCGAGAAGTTCTGTTTGTGGCTCTCATGTTTCCTTCACTATCAACGCCGGTGTACCCCAAGGCTCCATACTGTTTCCTACTCTCTTTCTCACTTATATTAACGATCTGCTGGAAAAGACCGAGAATCCAATCTACAGCTTTGCATGCAATGTTTTATACTAAGGTTCTCTTAGTTTAGTTATTTAAATGTATCCTCTATTAATGACAATTACGAGCATGAGTCCTAGAATGCGTGACTAAAATTATGGTATTCAAACTACCATCCAGGATTCTATTAATGATCTCATTCATCTCATATCAATATGTAGTATCAATGCAACGGTTGTCCATCCTATTCTATAAGGGATGTAACATAGAACTGAAAAGTTGTATTTTCCGGCAAATACACCCTAAGGAATTCTGAGTTTAATTGCCCCGCACCCATTCTCCGGATCTTCCGACTTTAAATCTCATCCTTTGGGGTATCTAAAATACAAATGCCCAACTGAAAATTTAAAAGCACGTGAAAGTGATATGTGCATTTGTGGAAAGGGAATACCCGAAGATATGACTTAATCCAAAATAAATAAATTTTTTAACGAGATAAACGAGTGTATGGAAAAACTGTAAAATTGTTTGTTTCATGTGGATTTGTTTAAATAAATACGGAAAATCGAGCAAAATACCCTGAAGTGTTTTTATCTGTTTTTTTTTACTTTCCCTTCTAAGCAAAGTATTGCATTTATGAATAAATCATTTTCCGTAATTCTGACATGTTTCAGTTGTCTACAAAACCTCTCCTGTTAAATCATTTAAAATATGCTTATATTAATTTTTTTTTAGTGTGAGGAAAACATAATTAATATTTATTTTAGATTATTTTAGATGCCTAAAGTGCGGATCTCAATAATAAATGAAAGAAAATCAAAAATACCGGGTTTTCCATGAAGAGCAATCATTTTAAATTACGCGTTATTTCTTATCTGTCAATGAAATAGCTACCATTCTATTGACAGCTGTCAAGTAAAAAATATACGGCAAAGAAAATGGATCTTGATATGCTTTAATGATGCATCGAAATTGTAAAAATTCATCATCAACCATCCAGATAAGCGTACTGCCATCTGCAAAGCTGTAGATTGGATTCTCGATCTTTTCCAGCAGATCGTTAATATAAGTGAGAAAGAGAGTAGGAAACAGTATGGAGCCTTGGGGTACACCTTCACTATCAACGCCGGTGTAACCCAAGGCTCCATACTGTTTCCTACTCTCTTTCTCATTTATATTAACGATCTGCTGGTTCCTGGTTCCTGGATCGAAATAATATTGCCAACTTTTGAGAAGCTCTCCTTGCTATGCCTACAACATGTTCGTGCCAGGACATATTTGCTCCCAAATTAACGCTCAACATATTGAGTGACGATGTTAGAGGAATGGAGTGCCCCGACTAACTATGTCGGGTTCAGCAACGTTAACTTATTAGAAAAAACTGCCGCCGTGGTTTTTGTAGCGTTAAATTCCACTTGGTTACTGTCACTCCAGGATAGAATTTCTTTCAGGCCTTTGTTAAGTTGATTGACTTCCTGCTGTCTGCGGATATTCGTCTGAGTAGTCGATGTCCAAGCGTTTAAAGTGAATGAAGAGATAAGCGTACTGTTATCTGCAAAGCTGTAGATTGGATTCTCGGTCTTTTCCAGCAGATCGTTAATATAAGTGAGAAAGAGAGTAGGAAACAGTATGGAGCCTTGGGGTACACCGGCGTTGATAGTGAAGGTGTACCCCAAGACTCCATACTGTTTCCTACTCTCTTTCTCGGGGGTGGGGGGGGGTGGCTTATATTAACGATCTGCTGGAAAAGACCGAGAATCCAATCTACAGCTTTGCAGATAACAGTACGCTTATCTCTTCATTCACTTTAAACGCTTGGACATCGACTACTCAGACGAATATCCGCAGACAGCAGGAAGTCAATCAACTTAACAAAGGCCTGAAAGAAATTCTATCCTGGAGTGACAGTAACCAAGTGGAATTTAACGCTACAAAAACCACGGCGGCAGTTTTTTTCTAATAAGTTAACGTTGCTGAACCCGACATAGTTAGTCGGGGCACTCCATTCCTCTAACATCGTCACTCAATATGTTGGGCGTTAATTTGGAAGCAAATATGTCCTGGCACGAACATGTTGTAGGCATCGCAAGGAGAGCTTCTCAAAAGTTGGGAATTGCCTATGTCATTAGTTCCGCTTGAGTAATTCAAGGGTTAGGCTAAGTATAAATAGGGTAGAATTGTAGTTTAGCTTTAGTCAATCATCGCTCCTGATGAAGCTAACATGGTTAGTGAAACGCGCGTCGAGTGCAAAAATAAAGTGTTTGGTGTAGTGGTGATATATACTGAGTAGTAAATCCACATGAAACAAATAATTTTACAGTTTTTCCATACACTCGTTCATCTCGTTAAAAAATTTATTTATTTTGGATTAAGTCATATCTTCGGGTATTCCCTTTCCACAAATGCACATATCACTTTCACGTGCTTTTAAATTTTCAAATGGGCATTTGTATTTTAGATACCCCAAAGGACGAGATTTAAACTCCGAAGATCTGGAAAATGGGTGAGGGGCAATTAAACTCAGCATTCCTTAAGGTGTATTTGCCGGAAAATACAACTTTTCAGTTCTATGTTACATCCCTTATGGAATAGGATGGACAATCATTGCATTGATACTACATATTGATATGAGATGAATGAGGTCATTAATAGAATCCTGGATGGTAGTTTGAATGCTATAATTTTAGTCACGCTTTCTAGGACTCATACTCGTAATTGTCATTAATAGAGGATGCATTTAAATAACTAAACTAAGAGAACCTTGGTATCAACATTGAAAGATAAAAATTCAACTCACCAAGATATGCAGACGATAGGATGTTTATTATCAAAGCCTGCTTGGAACTGGAAGAAACTATAAAAAAAGCTAAAAAAATCAGAGTAATCAGGTATAAACGTATAAAAATAATAGTGAAGAAATTCCGCCCAACGCAATAACGCATTTCTCATAAAAATTGAAACGAAAATAGAAAAAGTAGAACAACACATATACCTGGGACAATACATAAGAACATAACCAACAACAAAAAAACATTTAAGATTAGTAAAATTTCGGCCCTGCTATGTAAGGATGAAACGTAAGTAGTCACAAAGCAAACAATGAATAAGATGCATAGAACCTAACGCCACATGAAGAGAGAAAATCAAAATATTACTCTAAAAGCCAAAAAATCTATGACGAAAAGTAGGACATGTGCAGGAATGTAAATCACAAGATGGACAGGGAAAATGACAGAATTGATGCAATGGGAGTAAAAAAGAAATCCTGGACGTTTCTATTAAGATGACATAGTGGCATTACGGAGGTGACAGAAAAGTCATGGATAGATTAAAAGAGAAACAGTTGAATGGCGAAGAGGTATGTAATAATGAACGCCTAGAGGGAGAGAGAAAGGGAGAATATTAATTTAACTTTTTAATTGGACACTGCATTGTTGGCACGTGTATATCTATATTAAATACGCAATTTTGCAGTCGAGTAAATTCAACTTTGATCGTATAAATTACCTGCATACATCTCAATATTGCTTCACGACTCGTATAACGAATGAACTTTATTAATAAATTATTAACAGCTTATTAAATTTAATTACAGCCTCCTTCTTGAGTAGTATAGGGGAGACCGGGGCAAAATGGGATACTTAAGAAAAAAAAAGTCATATAAAGAAAATTAAACTGTTTAATAAAAACTTTTACTCAGATAGCAACATTTATAAATCAACTTGTTCTACAGGCTAAATAACATGATTTTTTGGTAATTAGGAACAACAATAAGTAACTCAACTTTCCTATTTTGCTCCGTGGTCGGGGCATAATGGGAAATGGCACGGGGTAAAAAGAGAACATATTTTAGTCAGGCTGGCAGCGTTCACAAGTATGCGCTTCATCGTCCTCGTCATTAACTCCAGCGCAAGAATTATGGGCCCAACCGTGACACACGCTACAAATCACCCATCCTTCGGTTGACTGCGAATATAAGTACCCACAGTAAATGCAAGCACAGTCATCATCATCCTTCTCGTGGGATGAATTGGTGTTCGTCTCACTTTCTTTCTTGCGCTTCTTAATTTTACTCTTTCCAGGTTTCTTGTAATTTTTTTTCTTTTCAAGTTCCTTTTTTTTTTTAGTTTTTTGTTCGTCAGTTTTCTTATCAAATTTCTTTTTCTCAGTCTTTTGTCCATTAGTCTTCTTTTTCTTAATTTTATTTTTTAAGTATTTCTTAAGCTCATTTTTATAAGATAAATCCGTGAGTATTGCAGTTTTACCTTGTTTTCTAGTCTTTCTTTCTTGAGTCCTAACTTCTTTTGGTATTGCTGTAACGTGTGCCGAACTGACCAGACACAAGGTATTTGCCATTTGCCTTTGTGGAGTTTCTTCTTTCTCCATAGTAACTGACATTGAAGGTATAGGCTGATTAGTTATGGCTGTGTTACGATTTTTTTCATTTTGATAAGGAGGAATAGTAGGCTTAGAAGAATGTTCAGTTTTAGAGATTTTTGGCACTGCAACATTACAGTTGTTAATTGCGGTGGAGTCCTCTAAAATAGCTAAAGTCGAAGCAGTAGGCTGGGATGGCTTTTCAGTGGTTTCCGGATTTTGATTTTCTTTATTACAGGTGTCATTTGAAGTGCTTCTAAACATCTTGCCTACCGACAATGGCGTGGAAATCCTAACACCATAAACTGTAACACCTTTGTTCGTGCCAGGAACAGATGCAAAGAAATTATCGACGAAACCAAGGAGGCACACAATCAACGAATTAGAAACAAACTTCTCGCTTGTCCCAAAAATTCCAGGTCCTTTTGGTCAGTCGCTAAGGCAGTTAGTCCAAATTTCACCAAATCCACCATACCACCACTCACACGGCCAGATAATTCTATTGCAACGACACCTGAGAAAGTGAACTTGTTGGCTGAACTCTTGCTTCACATTCTACTGTCGATTTACAAGGAAAAACACTCGATATTGTCTTCAGACAGCGTATCATAAAACGTATTTTAATGAAGCTAGACACCAAAAAAGCTTCTGGCGCTGACGGAATACCTGCCATAGTTCTCAAAAACTAACACTAGTTTTCTGTAGACTTTTCAACCTATCCTACAGTAAGGGAATATTTCCTTCTTGCTGGAAATGTGCCACAGTTCAGCCAATACCTAAAAAAGGCAAGAAGACCTTGCCAAATAACTACCGACCAATCTCACTGCTTTCAATAATATCGAAAGTCATGGAAAAGGCTATCAATCATGCTCGGAAATCGGCTACTCAGACGAATATCCGCAGAGAGCAGGAAGTCATTCAACTTAACAAAGACCTGGAAGAAATTTTATCTTGGGGTGACAGTAACCAAGTGGAATTTAACGCTGTAAAAACCCAGGCCTCAGTTTTTTCTAAAAAAGTTAACGTTGCTGAACCCGACATGGTTATGTCGGGGCACTCCATTTCTCTAACATCGTCACTCAGTTTGTTGGGCGTTAATTTGGGAGCAAATATGTCCTGGTATGAACATGTTGCAGGCATAGCAAGGAGACCTTCTCAAAAGTTGGGAATATTATTTCGAACCAGAAAGCTTTACACTCCACAACAACTGGTAATTCTTTACAAAGTTCAAATGCGACCAACTATGGAATACTGCTCCCATGTTTGGAGCTCCTCTCCCAAACATACACTGCATTTGTTGGATTCTATTCAGAGAAGAGCTGTTCGTCTGATTGGAGACCCGGAACTGACCAGCGGCCATAATTCGCTGGAAAATCCAAGAACGGTTGGCGACTTGAGCCTATTCTACAAGTATTTTCATGGAAAATGTTCGAAGGATGTGGCCCGCTTAATTCCTCCCAGAGCGGTGCATGTTGGAAGTACACG
Organism: Pachyrhynchus sulphureomaculatus; assembly: GCA_019049505.1. Taxonomy (NCBI): domain Eukaryota; kingdom Metazoa; phylum Arthropoda; class Insecta; order Coleoptera; family Curculionidae; genus Pachyrhynchus; species Pachyrhynchus sulphureomaculatus. Next base: position 51,263,391 of record CM032450.1, on the reverse strand, counting down.
TCGCGCTAATACTTCACATCCGTATAAGGTTCAGCTTGTTACTCCTCGTACAACGCTTTTCAAACAGTGTTTTATATGGAGAACATCATCCCTTTGGAATAATTTGCCCAGTACTGTGTTTCCCACCGAGTACAAATTACAGCGATTCAAGAAAAACGTGAATCGCTTTCTCCGCACACGTGTCTCTCCTGGAGCGCTTTAGGGACTTCCCTGCAACACGTGTCCTAGACCTATAAAAAAAGTGGAGTCCTCTAGAATGTCTGAAATGGAAGCTGTAGATCGGGATGATGTTTCATCGGTTGTTGTTGCATTTAGATCTTTAGTGGGTACAATTCTTTCGGTGTTAGTAGTATCTGCGGCTATGAAGTCCGCCTCTGTAAATACAGTCCTCTCCACTGGCCATATTCCACATTTTTTAAAACCATTTATGGCAGTTAGTATCGTTGCAGTTTGAAGGTAAGCGTTTCTAAAAAGCTTTGCCACTTGATAAGGCGTAACGATGCGACCAAGATGCTCTCACAACCACTATAGTAAGTACTTAGCGGTGGCATGAAGGCAACGTCCAAAAGCTGCAATTTATGGATGCAGTGTGGCGGTGTATATAATAATATAACATGGTGTTCTCTTGCATAGTCAATTACCTTAACATTTTTAGTGTGTCACGCATATCCATCCAGTAGTAGTAAGACTGGCTTCTCTTTCGTGGGCTTTGCGAACTCTACAAACGATTTAAACCAATCAAAAAATATTTTTGAAGTTATCCAGCCGTTATCACTGCATGTTCCCCAATATCCCGACGGGGCATCATCCAGCAACTCATTTTTCATGCGTTTCCGATAGTATATCAACATTGGTGGTTGCTGCAGCGTTAAAACAGATTTCGGCTGTTCGGCCTCTTTCTGCTGAAGACAGGAAACTAACTTGTTTCTGGCCTTTCAAAGACAAAATTTTTGATTGACTCTTTGGTACTGTGCTGACATCCGTTTCGTCGACATTGTATATTCTGTCGGGTGTCAGTGAATACTTGTCAACAGCCTGTTCCAACAATGTAAAGAACTCATTAACTACCACTTGGTTAAAAGCGATAGCTCTCGCGGCAGAAGTGGGCTCTGGGTGCCTGTATGTCAAATCTGGATGTCGCTTCAGAAAACCACTGAGCCAGTCCTCTCCAGCCATTCCATTGTCCGCGTTATTTCTTTCGGCCAGCTAAAACACGAAGGTCTTTACCAGTTATACCAAATAGTCATGTTTCCATGGATTTTATATATTGCGATAACTCATTCTCTTGCTCTTTATTAAAGACTGTTTTGTAATGTCCTAAACTTTTTTTCCCATAATCATTATCTGAATCTGGGTCTTCATTTTCGTTATTCCGCACTTTTCTCACGCGACGTTCTAAAGTCGATTTCGGCACATTCTGTGTGCTTGAGGCTCGGAGAATTCCCATTTTTTCAGAGGTAACAGCGCTAAATGTTCTTCTCATGTCATCTTCTTCCCATTTGCGCGATCTGTTTTCCGTTTATAATTGCAGACCATTTTGACTGAAAAAAAAGAAGAAAAAGATAAAAAAACGAATACAAAATTTTTAGCACTTATCGTAAACATGGGGCAAGACGGGTAGTATCCCGTTATGCCCCGATCGTTTTGCCCGAACAAACATATTTTCTAAAAAAAAAAAGTATTTCTAACCTAAAACTGTGAAGGCTACAAACAGTACCTAATATCAAAATCCGATACTACTCCTACGGCCTTTGGTTGAAAATATTGCAAAAACTTGCTTACTCACCTCATAAAACATCGATGTTTCTCACAAAACTTCATAAAATTATAAACAAATTCAGTTTTTTCTCACAGCGTAGCTAAAACAAGCAGCAACACGTTCCTCTCCTGCTGATTGACGTAAGGCGACTGAAGTTCGTACGAGTAGCGCTGTCGCCGGATCATTTGCGTGTACGAGTCACGCACACGAGCACACTTCCCGTCCTGTCCAGAACCTCGTTTTGCCCCGGTCTCCCCTAATGAATAAATTTTGACGCCGCCAAATTTTAAGCAAAAAGTAATTACCATTGTCCTGAATTTGTATCTAGTTGTTTAATTCAAATGCACGTTATGATTTGACACGAAATGAGCAAATGTTAATTAATTAAAAGAGATTACTAATATATTACTCCCAAAAAAGCCAAAAAAGTATTTTTTTATAGGTCTAGCACACGTGCTGCAGGGAAGCCCCTAAAGCGCTTCAGGAGCGGCATGTGTGCGGAAAAAACGATTCACGTTTTTCTTGAATCGCTGTAAATTGTACTCGGTGGAAAAACACAGCGCTGGGCAAATTATTTCAAAGGGATGATGTTCTCCATATAAAAGACTGCTTGAAAAGCGTTGTACGCGGAATAACAAGCTGAACCTCATACGGATGTGAAGCACCAGCGCGACGTGTATTTCTAACATACACCGCTTTGGGAGGAATTAAGCGGGCTACATCCTTCGAATAATTTCCATGAAAATATTTGTAGAACAGACTCAAGTCGCCAACCGTTCTTCGATGTTCCAGCGAATCAAGGCCGCCAGTCAATTTCGGGTCTCCAATCAGACGGACAGCTCTTCTCTGAACAGAATCCAACAAATTCAGTGTATGTTTGGGAGCGGAGCCCCAAACATGGGAGCAGTATTCCATAGTTGGTCGAATTCGAGCTTTGTAAAGAATTAACAGTTGTTGTAAAGTGTAAGTTCGAAATAATATTCCCAACTTTTGAGAAGCTCTTCTTGCTATGCCTGCAACATGTTCATGCCAGGACATATTTGCTCAAACCAATTAAGTGACGATGTTAGAGGAATGGAGTGCCCCGACATAACTATGTCGGGTTCAGCAACGTTAACTTTTTTAGAAAAAACTACCGCCTGGGTTTTTGTAGCGTTAAATTCCACTTGGTTACTGTTACCCCAAGATAGAATTTCTTCCAGGTCTTTGTTAAGTTGAACGACTTCCTGTTGTCTGCGGATATTCGCCTGAGCAGCAGATGTCTGAGCGTTCAAAGTGAATGAAGAGATAAGCGTATGTTACTGTCATTTGCAAAGCTGTAGATTGGATTCCCGGTCTTTTCCAGCAGATCGTTAATGTAAATGAGAAAGAGAGTAGGAGACAGTATGGAGCCTTGGGGCACATCGGCGTTAACGTCGACGCTCTCTGAGGAAACATGAGAGCCACAAACAAAACTTTTCAGACATACCATAACAGCGTAGCTTAGCCAACAGTCCATCGTGCCAAACACGGTCGAATGCCTTGGATATGTCAAGAGCAACCGGTCGAGATTCTCCGAAGTGTTCAATTGCGTTGTTCCAAACATGTGTTATATAACTCAGAAGATCTCCTGTTGATCTATGTTTACGAAAGCGATATTGGTGATCGCTAATAATGTTGAATCCTTCAAGGTATTTTAGAAGATGCTGATTGACAGCCTTTTCTATGAATTATTGAAAGCAGTGCGACTGGTCGGTAGTTGTTTCGCAAGGTCTTCTTGCCTTTTTTAGGTATCGGCTGAACTGTGGCACATTTCCAGCAGGAAGGAAATATTGCATTTCTGTAGGATAGGTTGAAAAGTCTACAGAAAACTGGTGTTAGTTCCCTTGCGCAGTTTTTGAGAACTATGGCAGGTATTCCGTCAGCGCCAGAAGCTTTTTTGGTGTCTAGCTTCATTAAAATATGTTTTATGATACGCTGTCTAAAGACAACATCGGGCATCCTTGACTGCACTATGGGAATAGTAGGTGGTGTTTTTCTTTGGAAATCGGTGGTAGAAGGGAAGCAAACAGTTCGGCCAACAATTTTGCTTTCTCAACAGGTGTCGTTGCAATAGAACTATCTAGCTGTGTGAGTGGTGGTATGGTGGATTTGGTGAAATTTTGACCAGCTGCCTTAGCAACTGACCAAAAGGACCTGGAATTGTTGGGACAAGCGAGTAGTTTGTTTCTAATTGGCTGATTGTGTGCCTCCTTGGTTTGCATCTGTTCCGGACACGAAAGAAGATGTTACGATTTATGGTGTTAGGATAGGCAAGATGTTTAGAAGCAACAGCTTCTTTGCATTTCCGGTCAAACCAAGGCTTGCCGTTAGAAGGGCATTTCTCGTTTTGCCTCGGTCTCCCGTAATGGATAAATTTTGACGCCGCCAAATTTTAGGTAAAAAGTACTTACATTGTCCTGAATTTGTATCTAGTTGTTTAATTCAAATGCACGTTATGATTTGACACGAAATGAGCAAATGTTAATTTTTTAGCAGACATACAAGAGATTACTAATATATTACTCCCAAAAACATCCAAAAAAAGTATGTCTGTAACGTTTTATTTATGGCTCTCGTGTTTCCTGGAAGGGCGTTTTTTTACGAGTGGCAGTCAACGGATTTTTTGGTAATACTTTTACTTTCAATACCGGTGTGCCCCAAGTCTCCATAATATCTCCTACTCTGTGTCTCATTTATATCAACGATTTGTTGGACCAGCTGATTTCGTTAATAATTGAGGCCTCTAGACAATTTTGAACGAAAAGTCCAATTCCTGGTCTATTGTGCGACGTCACATATAAGGAGGTCTTCTTCAGTTATTGTATAAATAATTCCGAATAAAAAGATTTCCAAAAGAGGTAACATAAGGCCTCATTTTGTGGCCGATAGAGTTCTTCGTAATTTTATAGTTATCGTGTACTTCCCCAAATGTTATAATTTTTGCAGGATAGGAGTATTTTGAAATGAAAACTGGCTATTAACTTTTTGAAATATTCCCCTTCTTTGAAGTCGGTTTGTCATTTACTTATGTTTGATTTCACCATTTAATTTAATTTACTTATAATATTGGGTCTGGGAAAAAGTTCGTGGCATTTTTCCCGATAGTTGACGTTAATTGCAAATAATTCAAGAAACACAGATAGCAGCGACAGTACTAAACGCTCGTTGGAAAGGTGACACTTCGAGCGTTACTTTGAATGTATAAACATCGAAACTGGTGCAGTGGTTGGAAAGTTGTTTGCGTTTGAAAATGGAGGAAAGTAATGAAAAATTGCGGTATATTTTGCAATATTATTACGACAAAGGGAAGAGCGCTGCGTAGGCTTGTGAAAAAATTTGTGCTGTGTACGGTGAATGTACTATCAAAATTTGCTGCGCGAAAATGGTTCGCTCGCTTTAGTTCTGGTAATTTTAATGTGAAAGATGAGTCACGCTCTGGTCGTCCTGTCACTGAAAAAGCCCAGCAAGATAAGCATATCAGCAGTGTCGATATTGTTATGGAGCTAGGCATTGACCACAAAACGGTTTTAAACCATTTAGACAAAGCTGGCTACAAAAAAAAATCTCGACGTATGGGTTCCTCATGAGCTGAGCGCGAAAAAAAAATCTAACATGATAGACCCAATTAACATCTGCGATGCGCTGCTGAAGCGCAATCAAATCGAGCCATTTCTGAAACGTGTCATAACCGGTGATGAAAAATGGACCAAGTACGACAGTCGAAAGTGGAAAAAATCGTGGACAAGGGATGGTGAGCCGTCCGTTACGCAAGGCAATTAAAAGACAACGGCCCGAATTGATTAATAGGAAAGGTGTTGTCTTCCATCATGACAACGCCCGATCACACACTTCTTTGATGACCCGTCAAAAATTGCGAGAGCTTGGTTGGAAAGTTTTGATGCATCCACCGTATGGTCCAGACATAGCACCCTCTGACTATCACTTGTTCCGATCTCTGCAGAACTCTCTCAATTGAATTAAGCTGCTTTTAAAAGAAGCTTGTGAAAACAACTTGATTCAGTTTTTCAACCAGAAACCACAGAAGTTTTTCACCGATGGCATCATGGCTTTACTCGAAAAATTGCGTTGTTCCAAACATGTGTTACATAAGTCAGAAGATCTCCTGTTGATCTATGTTTACGAAAGCCATATTGGTGATCGCTAATAATATTGAATCGTTCAAGATATTTTAGAAGATGCTGATTGATAACCTTTTCCATGACTTTCGATATTATTGAAAGCAGTGCGACTGGTCGGTAGTTATTTGGCAAGGTCTTCTTGCCTTTTTTAGGTATCGGCTGAACCGTGGCACATTTCCAGCAGGACGGAAATATTCCCTTTCTGTAGGATAGGTTGAAAAGTCTACAGAAAACTGGTGTTAGTTCTCTGGCACAGTTTTTGAGAACTATGGCAGGTATTCCGTCAGCGCCAGAAGCCTTTTTGGTGTCTAGCTTCATTAAAATACGCTTTATGATACGCTATCTGAAGACAACATCGGGCATCTTTGACTGCAATATGGAAATAGTAGGTGGTGTTTTTCCTTGGAAATCGACAGTAGAATGTGAAGCAAAGAGTTCAGCCAACAAGTTCGCTCTCTCAACAGGTGTGGTTATCAGTTACCTTTTTGCGGTGTTTTTTTTGTCCCAAAAAACGGAACGTAGTATACAAAGTGTAAATGTATTTAAAAAAAAAAATTTCAGGCGCCTGCAACATCGATTCTCCGAACATTAAAGAAGGACAGAAAACTTTTTTACAAGCATTTTCACATGAGCGCATTTATTTTGCTTCACTTACCAACATACAAACTCATTTCAAAATTTTCAGCAGTTAGAAAGGCGCCTATCATTAAATAACCATTTATATTCTGAAAACGACTGTTCCATGTCCTGAAGTTACTGGTGTATAACGAAAGAAGTTATAGAGTGTTAAGATAGTTATATGGTAGTAATATGGAATGTGGCATGTACTTCTCATTATTTAAAAGATAGGCTATTAAAATTATAATATTAAAAGCCCAGAATTCCTATATAAAACTAATTAGACCTTGTTTTTACGTCCTTGCCCAATGCGCCTCTTAAAAATGGGGCTTTTTTATTGGTGGTTTGTTTTTATAGAAAATGTTTAGGATTATCAATTTTTAAATTCGGGTGAGTTTTTAGACTTCCACTTTATATTTAGTTTGGCGCCCTCCTGTGGGTCGATTAACCCCCCTTTATAAGTAGCTCTGCCTTTAGTATTATCTTTTTTTTTGCATCCATAGGCCTCCCTGCTCCTTGGATCTGGTTACGCCACTGATGTTTAGCTTACTTGACATCAGTGGTCGTGAAAAATTCTAGAACAGATTATGATGCTTATCCTTATGAGTAGTAAAAAAAATAAAATTTTTGAACACCAGAAAGTTATGTATAAAATGGAGGAACCAAAGATTTTAATTATATTTAGTTATAATTCGCTGCTAATTCGTCGGATCTCCAAACCATTAATATTGAAAGGAAGGTTAAATTAGGGTAAAATTACGTAATTTAGAACTTATTAAATGAAAAACAATCTTCCTGTTTCTAGCGCGATAATGCTAAAAAACTGTAGGTTACTTTTTTACTTTATCTACTGAACCTATAACAAATCTGAAATCAGTTTCTTGTTTTGTAATTTTGCACGAGTATAATACTTCCCTCAGCGAGTAATTAAAAACAATTTTCTAATTCGAAAAATATTAAAAAAACCACTTGTATTAAGTGTTAAGGTTTATTTCCCTTTTACTTGTAGTAACTTACAGGTGTACAAGGTGCACCAATGCAGTTTGTGCTATAAAGATTTGATGCCGTGCCATTTTGTTGCCACCAACAAGTGTCAGACGCGCACGAGTGATAAATTGGAAAAGTGTGTGCATAGTGTTGTTCTGTTGTGTTCAATATATCGAAATTTATACCGAACAAAGAGCATTCGCGGACAGCATTAATTTTTTGTTTTCATTTGGAGAAAACTGCTGTTCAATCATACCGATTACTTCGAGAAGCTTATGGTGAACATGCTCCATCGCAAGGTACGTGTGAATGATGGGTTCGGCGTTTTAAAAGTGGTGACTTCGATGTTGCACGCAAAGAACGTGGAAAACCGCCAAAAAAAATACGAATATGTGGAATTGCAAGCAATGTTGAACGAAGATGATTCGCAAACACAAAAACAACTCGCCGAGCAATTGGGCGTTAGTCAACAAACTGTTTCCAATCGGCTACGAGAGATGGGAAACATTCAGAAGCCGGTGGATGGGTACCACATGAGTTGAACGACAGGCAAATGGAAAAAGCACAAAAACACGTGTGACATTTTGCTCGCTCGGTACAAAAGGAAGTCGTTTTTGCATCGTATAGTTACAGGAGACGAAAAGTGGATTTATTTTGAGAATTCCAAGCGCAAAAAATCATGGGTAGACCCAGGCGCACCATCCACATCGACCGCAAGACCGAATCGCTTTGGCAGAAAGACGATGCTCTGTATTTGGTGGCACCAGAGGGGTGTGGTCTATTATGAGCTGTTAAAGCCTGGGGAAACGGAATACTAAACGTTACCAATAATAATTGACCGATTTGAACTGTTCGCTGCTTGAAAAAAGGCCAGAATACCGAAAGAGGCAACACAAAGTCATGCTCCATCACATACGGCAAAACCAGCTCACGACACGTTGGAAGCACTCAGCTGGGAAGTTCTACCACATGCGGCTTACTCACCAGACTTGGCTCCTTCCGATTACCACTTGTTTGCATCGATGGGTCACGCACTTTCTGAGCAGCGCTTTGGTTCGTACGAAGATGTGAAAAAATGGCTCGATGAATGGTTCGCCGCAAAAGGGGAAGATTTTTACTGGCGTGGTATTCATAAACTGCCGAAAAGATGGGGAAAATGTATAACAAGCGATGGAGCATACTTTGAATAAAGCACTTTTTATCATTCTTCCGAATTTAACATGTTTTTTTTAGAAAAAAAATCCGCATTTCATACTTGTACACCTGGTAGGTCGTTCTGTCTCTCTAACACTCTATTGGCATGATAACTCTCGAACGAACTGACGTATCAGTTTAAAATTTGGTACATGTGTGCAGTTAATACAGGGATGAAATCTATAGTTTTTGAGGGATAACTCTTTAGACAAGGGGATGATAAATTTTGTATGGTTTTAATAGTGGTATAGTTTTTTTCCTGGCTCTTTATTGAAACAATAAATCAATTCTTTGCATAAATATTTAGAGTAAAACATATATGAAGTGAAAAGGAAGGAAGAGTTTAGAAGGCTTGTAAATATATACCTTTTTTTGTGGTTTTTTGAGATGAGTAATCTAAAAATTAGGTTATCTTGTTATTATCCATCGATAAAATATAGTAATCCAAATTATTGAAAAATTAATTATCCGCATGGTTGAGGATCGGAATGTATAGGGTGTTTTTTTAGAGGTATAGAACTTTGAAATGGAATAAAACAAAGATGAATTTTTAAATTGACATGAAATTTACTTTATTCGAAAGATAATCTTCTGGCATTATAATTTAAATAAGACTTCTGGCATATGACCGCCACGGCTGGCTCGGACGTAGTCTAATCTGGAGGTCCAATTTTCGATGACTTTTTCCAACATTTGTGGCCGTATATCGGCAATAACGCGGCGAATGTTGTCCTTCAAGTGGTCAATCGTTTCGGGCTTATCGGCGTAGACTAGCGATTTCACATATCCCCACAGAAAATAGTCTAGCGGCGTTAAATCGCACGATCTTGGAGGCCAATTCACGGGTCTGAAACGTGAAACTATGCGGTTACCAAACGTTTCCTTCAATAAATCAATTGTGGCACGAGCTGTGTGACATGTTGCGCCGTCTTGTTGAAACCACAGCTCCTACACATCATGGTTGTTCAATTGATGAACGAAAAAAGTCAGTAATCATGGCTCTATAGCGGTCACCATTGACTGTAACGTTCTGACCAGCATCGTTTTTAAAGAAGTACGGACCAATGATTCCACCAGCCCATAAAGCACACAAAACAGTCAGTTTTTCTGGATGTAACGGTGTCTCAACATACACTTGAGGATTATCATCACTCCAAATACGGCAGTTTTGTTTACTGACGTATCCATTCAAACAAAAGTGAGCTTCATCGCTAAACAAAATTCGCTTATGAAAATCGGGATCAACGGCAATCTTGTTTTGGGCCCATTCACCGAATCTACGCCTTGCTAGGTAATCGTGTGGCTTCAATTGTTGCACGAGTTGGATTTTGTAAGCACGCAAACCAAGATCTTTCCGCAAAATCTTCCATAAAGTGGATGGACACATATCCAATTCCTGTGGACGATGGCGGATAGACTGATTCAGGTCTTCCTCTACGCTACGCTCTACAGCAGCAATGACTTCTTCTGTACGCACTGTACGACGTCTCTGTGGATGCGTATTATCATTTAGAGTAAACGTGGTGCGAAAACGTTCCATAGTTAATCGAATTAATTGCTCTGATGGACGATTATGTTGACCGTAAAATGGACGTAGTGCGCGATACGTATTTCGAACAGAGCCATGATTTTCAAAATAAAATTTGCACAATTTGGAAGCGTTGTTCAGGCGTCAGTCTATTCATGTTGAAATGCCAAACCAAACTAAACATAAATCACTTGACAGCTGACAAAATGGCCGCCAGTTAAAAAAGTGTTGCCAACTTAAAGTTTTATACCTCTATAAAAAACACCCTTTATAATAGGATTTATACATAATGAATTTGAAATTATATTACTCTATTCCACATGTAAACATTTCTTGTCAACAAGCTTAAAACAACAATTCAAACAGCCACTTCTCATACACAATACACATCTATGGCAACAAAATAATTACGATTCAAATATTTAGCATCACCCAAATCAAATATTAAATTCACAATTTCAAGATATTCCCAAACCTGTAGTCAAAATTATACATCCTGAAGCTCGTAGAACGCATTCTATTATCTACGAGACTTGCATGTAACCGCTGCTTAGCCCGAGTGTATTACACAATTTGTATCACTGATGTAATAAAGGATATAAAAAGGTCATAAAAGTCCCATAACATTTACTCCTAATCCTGCGAGCGCCCTCTATGAATGGCAGTCGGTGGGTTTCTTTCTAACACCTTCATTATCAACCCTGGTGTATCGAGGCCTTCATGGTTCTGGTCTCGGAATGGTCAGTTCCACTTCTAGCTGCTAGGCCAGTTGGTTTGCATCTTCCAGCAGTTCACTAGCAATTGTTTCTGCATTATCACGATTGTTTTTAACAAACCTACGATTCGATTAATGTGCTCCGAGAATTTGACCAAGTCGAGCGTTTTTTGATTGCAAATCATTTATAAGAAGTTTCAATACTACAAAATACTTTGAGATCAAAAGCATAGCCTCTAAGAATGATTGTTACTGAATGAAGCTGGAAGGCGCGTTTGCGACTATTAGCATTTACTTCCACAGAAATCGTTTCTAAAGCTTTAATAATCTTTTTAAATTGTTTTTTAAAAATTTTAGTACTCTTATGTGTCTCCGACCATCTCCTTTCACTCAGCCTCGGAATATTTGGAATAAGTTTTCTCCTCGGAACTGATGCTCTAAAAAAAACGTGATGATGTCTTTTACAGTCGCAATAGTGTTTCGAATTTCGGGTATTAAATTGAGATCTTTCACTACAAGATTCAGTCTGTGCCATGAACAATAAAAGAACAATGAGTTTATATATTTTTTCCTCAGTATGACCTGTACCCCACTTACATTGTCAGCCATTATAGGACAGCGATGAAGACCTAAACCTACGCAATTCTCAGAAGTCTGTGTTCAGTATCAATCTCATCTATTGCCTTTGCGATTGATTTAGAGTCAAGTGCTTCTAATTCAATGAAACCAACGAACTCTTCTCGGATTTCATTCAGCTTTAACTCATAAAAGCGAAAGCCTATAGAGAGCTGCTTTGCCTTATTAATCAGCCGTTTCGTCAGCTAATATGCTGTGCACATTTGTTTTTTTGGCATTTTTAGCGATATGCTCCCTAGTGATACTGCCGCATAAATTGATTATTTCATTTTGAATTTGAGGAGATTGCTAGCTCCTTCATCTTGATAAGATATGATAGAAGATATTACTTTCCTGTTTTCCTCTAGAACTTTTTGGTTTTCTGTACCCGAATATCAACAGGGACATCGTAAGTAAATCTTCTAACTGATTCAGTTGTCGAAATATGCCACTGGTTAGTCAAATGGGTTCTACAAGCCAAATAAATGTCTTTCTATTTCATGAAAGTTCTTACAATGAACGATCCCAAAACCCCCTTGACTGTACTTGAAGAGGATTGGAATAAAATACGGTACTTGCATAATGCACCTTTCAAACGCTTGAGATATAGCAGCCGTGGGGAATATGTACCCAGCCAGTGATAATTAAATTTTCTCTTTGGGTGAGCGTGAGCGGCATCGGCTTCAAAGTTCTAGGTCTTAGGCGGAATCCAGCAATCTATCAGCAACAGTTTTCTTTTTCTCTTCTGAGATCAGAGAAGATCATACTACATATTTACCCAGGTCGTTTTCATGACTATCATTATCATCTATTCCTCTTTCTGCTTTCTCAGTATCACAAGTTGAACTCGTCGTGAATTCCGCTCTAGCAGCATCTATTCCAGATATAGATGATGTTGACTGTTGAGGTTGAGCCTTCGCATTCACATTCCCATTCTCTTCCTTTTTGAAGCAGCTGCAAATAATAAACGAAAATTGTCTTATTCAGACCAATAAACATTAAATTTCAAAATTTTATCAAAACCAAAAAATTAAAATTTTTCATCTAAGTTGGGAATGTGGAATCTTTGGCACAATGATACTACTCAGTATATATTACCATTAAACCAAACACTTTATTTTTGCACTGGACGCGCGTTTCGCTAACCATGTTAGCTTCATCAGGAGCGATGATTGACTAAAGCTAAACTACAAATCTACACTATTTATACTTAGCCTTACCCTTGAATTACTCAAGCGGAACTAATGACATAGGCAAGGCCATCAGTTCTGGTCAAGTAACCAGTAGAGGAGACTATAAGGAATAGCCCCTCTGTCTTTATTTAAACTACTTTTATGATTTTCGCGATTTTTGACACAAAGAAAGCAAATATTGATGATTTTGTTTCGAAATTAAATAGCCGGTATGATTCCATTAAATTCACTTACGAAGTTGAGAATAAAGGACAATTGCCTTTTCTAGATATTTTAATTATTAAAAATAATATAGATTAGAATTTGATATCTAGAGGAGGGACACAGTAACAGATAGATATATTCCTAATGATTCATTTCATTGCAAACAACATAAATTAGCCTCATTACATTTTTTAGTTCATCGGTTGGTCACTTTCCCTCTGAATAGAGTAAACTTTAATAAAGAAAGGAATCGTATTAGAAATATAACTAGAGTTAATGGTTATGACGATGACTTAGTAAATAAGCTAATAAATAGACATAAGTTTAGGTTTAATATTCAGAATTCCACCTTTTTTACACGCAAAGAAAATAACACCAAGTATGTATCCATACCATATAATCCGAAATATAGCAAGGTATTTAATAAGGTAGGCCTCACCTTAGTCTATAAGTCATCAGACAATCCGAGGGATATCTTAGGAAATCCCAAAGATAAGATTCCTAATTGTGAGAAAAGTGGAATTTATGAAATTAGTTATAATGATTGTGACAAAAAGTATGTTGGGCAAACTAAAAGGTCAATTAAAACACGACTTAAAGAACATTTAGCACACTTAAAATATAGTAGAACAGAAAAGTCTAGCATTGCCGAACATGCCCTTGAAGCTGATCATACTGTAACATTAGATAATCTAAGATTAATAAAAAATGTATCTGATAGGAGATTGTTGAACGCATACGAAAGTATGGAAATCATAAAATGTAAAAGTAGTTTAAATAAAGACAGAGGGCCTATTCCTTATAGTCCCCTCTACTGGTTACTTGACTGGAACTGATGGCCTTGCCTATGTCATTAGTTCCGCTTGAGTAACTCAAGGGTTAGGCTAAGTATAAATAGGATAGATTTGTAGTTTAGCTTTAGTCAATCATCACTCCTGATGAAGCTAACATGGTTAGCGAAACGCGCGTCGAGTGCAAAAATAAAGTGTTTGGTGTAGTGGTTATATATACTGAGTAGCAAAACTTTTCAAGTTATCAGTGGTTCTCCCTTTATAAGTTTTTGGATGATTTTATTTTTTTATTATTATTTCTTAATAAACGAAGATTAACTAGGAATGGTAAAGTTAAAGCTGAGACGAACGTTTATTTTGCAGAGTTGAAGAGATCTTATTGTAATGAGGGTATTAAAAAGTTAAAACTTCGAACATATATGGAAAGATTTTAAATTTTTTTATTCATATAATATTTTACAAAACATCTGTATTTTATGACAGTTGCACCCAAATTACCATAGAAAAATCAAGTATCTCTTTTTATTTAACCTGCCACCCTTTGGAATTAATACAATATGTATTCTTGGGTTTTCCTTATTAGACCGAAAACTTGTGGAACGACCCTCGTAATATATAACAATCGGCGAGAGAACTAAAAATAAAACCTAGCCGAGCATTTTACATAATGGTATGTAGATCCCAACAAAGCCAAATTGCATCACGCTGTGACGGTAATAGACTTAATATGTCGGCCATATCGTAATTGCTTGTTGACATGTAATATATCCAATAGCCTTTTTCAAAAACAGCAACAAAAATTAAAAAGGAAAACTTTACAAACGATTTTAAATGCTTTTTTCTTCTATAGCAGATATTAATCTTTTAAAAACTATTCAAATGTTCTACAAAACAAGCTTTTTAGTGTTTCGTACGGAACACTTATAAGATGACTTCAGGGTCTGTCCGTCTGTCACACACGATTTTCTCCGAAACTATTTGACAAAGGAAGTTGAAATTTGGTACTAATATAGGAACTGATGGCCTCATCAGAGCCGTGTCGTCTTGAAAGTCGAATTTTGATTTAAGGGGTTAGTTTTGTGGGGTGAAATCGGAAGTGAAAAAAAAATCACTAGGTCATCGAGTGGGATGTCAAATGAAAGCTTGTAAAAACACGAGTTCAAAAATATATACCATGTATTATTTTGAAAAATCGCGAAAAATCGCTGTCCCCCCTTTATCTCGAAAAGTACTGATCTGAAAATTTTGAAAAATTCTGGCATGTTCTCTACGGGGTGTAGATTGAACGGAAATTATCACGAGTGCATTACCTTTAATAATTTGTCTGGTATATAAAAAAACAAAACAAAAATTTCAAGGTCATCAGTTTTCAGTAAAGATCGGAAACAAACTTTGTTGAAAACTCATTTGGGGTGTATTTTGTGATATGTACAATTTTCTGACAAAAGTTAGATACGGGATAAAGACTAACTACCAGTACATATATATTTAGGTGCCTATGTTGAGGGAGTACGGTGAATATTAATAGTTTGGACTGTTTTAATGATTATGTTCCATTGTTTAATTGATTTTTTTTGATTGATATTTTTGTCTTTAACTACTTCATAATAGATGGGAATCTTCAGTTTGTTTATTGTATAATTAGAATTTTAATATTTGCTGGCTAATAATGAAACTCCAGACAAGCTGCATGCAGCTCATAGAGTTTCCTACATTTTTGACTTTGTGATACTTTTGTTGTAATTCTGTAACGTATTGTAATATAATATTGTATTGTATTGTATTTATATATATATATATATATATATATATATATATATATATATATATATATATATATATATATATATACATATATATATATATATATATATATATATATATATATATATATATATATATATATATATATATATACAGTGCCACATGGATAATCCGGATCTCCATTAAACCGAATTCTTTAATAATCCGGACAAACATTGCATTGTGTACTTTATAATCCGGATTTGATAGTACTAGGTAATCCGGACCTGCGTTTTTAGACATCTACTTAATTTAAACTACATGGGAAAACTGAAATCGATAGTGAGGGGATTCCCCTAACTTCCAGTCTAATACATCTGGGATTCACACAAACTGTAGGTGCCTTTGATTTGCCTACAACGCATCGCGTATCGCGTCTAAAGGTTAAGGACTTTGTAGTTGTTTATTTATTGTCACAAGTACAACATACCTACGTTCTATTTTACTTTATGTGGTTCATATAAGTATGTAAACGTTTTTTTTACATATATGTTCCTACATATTAAAAAGCCTTCTAAAAGAAAACATATTACACTAACAATAAAGCAAAAGCCCGCTATATTAGAAAGACTAGTTCTTAGTGAAAGCGCAAAAGTGTTGGCAAATGAATACGAAGTAGGAACATCCACAATTTCGGATACAAAAAAAGAAGCAAGGGAAAATCAAAAGGTATGTATATATGATTTATTTTAAAGATAATTTTGGACACTCACTATGGACATGTAATTTCTTTTAGATTTATTTCCAAATGTGATTCCGGTCCTGGCGTCAGAAAAACCTTACGAAAAGCCGAATATCTGGAAATGGAAACTCGTTTGTATACATGGTTTTGTACGCAACGATCAAGGCACGTCTCAATTTCCTACGAAATTTTATCAGGCAAAGCAAAACAGTTTTGCACTGAAACCTACGGGAATGATAATTTTAGAGCTAGCAGAGGCTGGATTTCTAACTTCAGAAAAAACATGGTCTGCATGCTTTAAAAGTTTGTGGCGAAAAATTATCCAATGATGAAAGTGCCGTCGATCCTTTAGTAACTTTATTCACAGATAAGATAAGAATTAAACCTTGGACCTACTCAAATATATAATGCAGATGAATAAGCTTTGTATTGGAAAATGTTGCCTGAAAAAACGCTGGTTTGTTCTCAGGAAAAGACAGCACCAGGTCGAAAAATAAACAAAGAACGCGTTGTTGCAAGGCTGATAGATCACAAAAATTAAAGTTGTTAGTGATAGGAAAGGCACAAAATCCGAGGGCTTTTAAAAATGTGAACATACCTGTTGAGTACAAATCATCTGCCAATGCATGGATGACTACAGCAATTTTCTTAGATTGGTTTCATCATTCTTTTATTCATCAAGTCAAAAGTCATTTAAGAAGTCTCAACTTGCCTGAAAAAGCCCTGCTAATCGTTGATAACGCGTTGAACCATGGAACTATAGAAGAGCTGACTAGTGAGGATGGACAGTTTACAACATTATTTCTTCCACCAAATTGTACTGCACTTTTGCAGCCTATGGACCAGAATGCAATCAGACTGATAAAATTATCTTTCTATCTTTTAGCCCATATTTTATCAAATAATGAAGAGAACCTTGTTAGGTTATTAAAAAGCATTAACCTAAAAGATGCTGTATGTCTACTATGCAACTCATGGAAAAAAGTCTCCCCTGAAGTCTTGAAAAAGTGCTGGCAGTATAGCTTATGTGGGAGATACCAACCCAGACACTGAATATGATGCTGAAGATCTGATTCCTCTGAGTGAATTGCGGCACAATTTGGTTTCCACGAATGAAGAAATGAAAAGTAAAGCCTGAAATTTTTCTTTTAGTATTTTTTTGGTTAATTCGTAAATATTTAACAGATGTTTTAGATATGCTGAATGTTCTCACTGAGCAGAATCTCACGAACGTGGAAATATGTAATTGGCTTGAAAATAATGAAGATTTGTTACCACTGGAAGACATAGTTGATACAGATGAACAACACGAGAGTGATAATGAAGGTTCAGAGTTAAATACTAATACAAACCAGACTGTTAAGAACACTGTGAAGAATGATGAGGCAGTTAAAAATTTCAATGTGTGCATGAGATGGGCAGAAGAAAATGATATCCCTCTAAGTGATGTTCTTGTACTTCAAAGATTAAAAGAAATTGCTTTTATGATGAACCAAAGAAGGGTCAAGCAAACAAAAATTACAATTTTTTTTACAAAATAAGATTAAACTTGATAAGATATGCTTCTATTTTAAATATTATTCTATGTATGTACTATTTTTTAGTTGTTTCGCATTAAATGATTCGTTTTTTAATATAAATAATGTCCTGCTTCAGTTATTCGAATTATTTACTAATTCGGATCACCGCGGTTTTAATTAGTCCGGATTATCATCATGTGTATATATATATATATATATATATATATATATATATATATATATATATAATAAATATATATATATATATATATATATATATATATATATATATATATATATATATATGTATATATATATATATATATATATATATATATATATATATATATATATGTATATATAGATTTACCTAAAATGGAAAAACATCGTCCACAAAAAGAGTCTTGAAAGTAAACATTCATTAATTGGGCAAAAGGTCGATGCTGTAGCTAAAGTAACATTCCGGAACAAACTGTTTAGCTATCGGCAATGCAGTTAAAACATGCTACGTTAAAATCGTACATGAAACATACGCTTGCGTTTATGTTTCTATATAGCGGGAAGTTTTCCTCCCTATATTCCTACCACGAGGGAATACACAGGTGTTGTCAAAAATAACCGCGGGCACACAAAAGAGAAAACGCGTCGTAATATGTACAATACATTATTTCAAAGTTAGTGATGGTAAACTAAATATTAAAATCATCTGTAAATTAATGTACAGAATACAGTAACAAGTATAGGCAGATGGATAATTAGAACGACCATTGTCATTATGAAACTGAGGAATTTAATTTTACAGATATACAAAAAAAATGTTTGTCTTTTGAGTGAGACACGTGTTTTCTTAAGTGTATTTTTATTACTCAGTATATATCACCACTACACCAAACACTTTATTTTTGCACTCTACGCGCGTTTCGCTAACCATGTTAGCTTCATCAGGAGCGATGATTGACTGGAGTCAATCATCGCTCCTGATGAAGCTAACATGGTTAGTAAAACGCGCGTCGAGTGAAAAAATAAAGTGTTTGGTGTAGTGGTGATATATACTGAGTAGTATCATTGTGCCAAAGATTCCACATTCCCAACTTAGTTGAGATGTATTTTTATGCTGAATCCAAAAAAATTATAAAAAAAAACCGGTCAAGTGCAAGTTGAACTGACCTTGAAATTTTTGTTTTTTTTTTTAAATACCAGATAAATTATTAAAGGTAATGCACTCGTGATAATTTTTGTTCAATCTACCCCCCGTGGAGAATATTCCAGGATTTTTTCAAAATTTGTTGATAAGTACTTTTCGAGATAAAGCGCGGGACAGCGATTTTTCGCGATTTTTTGAAAATAATACAAAGAAAAGTGCGCGCAAGTATTACATTATATACATATTTTTTACTCGTGTTTTCACAACCTTTCATTTGACACCACACTCGATGACCTAGTAAAAAAATTTTTTTTCACTTCCGATTTCACCCCCCAAAATTAAACCCTTAAGTCAAAATTTAACTTTCAAAACTACATGGCTCTGATGAGGCCATCATTTCCTATATTATTACCAAGTTTCAAGTTTCTATGACAAATAGTTTCGGAGAAAATCGGGTGTGACAGACAGACAGACGGACAGGCAGACATACAGACATACAGATATACAGACATACAGACATACCGACAGACAGACAGACAGACAGATAGACACTGAAGTGATCTTATAAGTGTTCCGTACGGAACACTAAAAAGTAGTAACTGTGGTCGATAAGTGGTTTACAAACTAAGGCAAAAATTTTTTTTGGAAGGTCGCAATAAGAACTGTGTTCAGTTAAAAGGATATTACGTTGAAAAACCATTATTTTGTTTTTCGAATTTGCTTGTTCTGGTAACCTAGGAACTTATCAATACGCCCTACTAGCTTAGGCAACCAACAAAGCATTATAAATATCTTAATATATGTATACATGTATGCCTTATAAGAATTTAATAGGCATCATTGTTTTATTTCATGTACACCACAAAGAAGAACGTATATACCTCACAAGGACAAAATGCATCAAAGCAGAGCTTTATGTTAGGCACCAGAAGAAACTTTGGAATTTGCCAAGATATCGGAAAGAATTCTTTTGAATGTTTCAATTCTTTTCAGAAATAAAAAAAAACGAACTGCTCCTGCAGTGGCAAACCAGAGAAACGATAAAGGTGGTTTTATCAGTCGAAGAAATTACATTTCAATCGCCTTATTTCATTATTTTTCTTTCTCTTTTATATAAGTATTGTTTTTGTTAAAAAAGTATTTGCTGAGACTTTTGCATTTTGCATTGAGTCTTATTTTCATAGATCAGTCCGTCTGTTGGGATTTTCGAACGAAATGAAATATCAATTTTAAATTTAAAACACGCATACTGATTTATGGAAGAGTAAGAAACCTATAGTCTTAGGGCGATATTGCTTTAAGAATAGCAGGGAAGTGTATGTTACTTCTTTCATAGAGGATTTACGGTTACGGTGTAAATCTCTGTATTAGTGTTTAAAAACAGGTGAAAAAGACTGGCGAACTTTCCGTCACGGTCAGATATCCGTGTTGGTTAATCTATAAGCTGGGTAAAGCCACAACTGATAGTGAAAGATATAGATCCTTGGCCTTGTTTGTCAGTGGTTAACGTTATGAACGCCCAGGAGGGCAATTTCCGCATTTGGATTATTATTCTGTAAATAATCAATGGTGCCTACAAAAGAAGCGAAAAGTTGTCTAAAGTTAGTGCCACTTAATGATCAGCATAATCAACGGATTAGAAACAAGCTTCTCGCCTGTCCCGGCAATTCAAGGTCCTTTTGGTCGGTCGCTAAGGCAGTCAAAATTTCACCAAATCCACCATACCACCACTCACACGGCTAGATAATTCTATTGCAACGACACCTGTTGAGAAAGCGAACTTGTTCGCTGAACTCTTTGCTTCACATTCTACTGTCGATTTCCAAGGAAAAACACCACCTACTATTCCCATAGTGCAGTCAAGGATGCCCGATGTTGTCTTCAGACAGCGTATTATAAAGCGTATTCTGATGAAGCTAGACACCAAAAAGGCTTCTGGCGCTGACGGAATACCTGCCATAGTTCTTAAAATCTGTGCGAGGGAACTAACACCAGTTTTCTGTAGACTTTTCAACCTGTCCTACAGAAAGGGAATATTTCCTTCCTGCTGGAAATGCGCTACAGTTCAGCCGATACCTAAAAAAGGCAAGAAGACCTTGCCAAATAACTACCGACCAATCGCACTGCTTTCAATAATATCGAAAGTCATGGAAAAGGCTATCAATCAGCATCTTCTAAAATATCTTGAAGGATTCAACATTATTAGCGATCACCAATATGGCTTTCGTAAAAATAAATCAACGGGAGATCTTCTGACTTATGTAACACATGTTTGGAACAATGCAATTGAACACTTTGGAGAATCTCGAGCGGTTGCTCTGGACATATCCAAGGCATTCGACCGTGTTTGGCACGATGGGCTGTTGGCTAAGCTACGTTCTTATGGTATGTCGGAAAAGTTCTGTTTGTGGCTCTCATGTTTCCTCAGAGAGCGTTCTTTACGAGTGGCAGTCGACGGATTTCTTTCTAACACCTTCACTATCAACGCCGGTGTACCTTAAGGCTCCATACTGTCTCCTACTCTTTTTCTCATTTACATTAACGATCTGCTAGAAAAGACCGAGAATCCAATCTACAGCTTTGCAGATGACAGTACACTTATCTCTTCATTCACTTTAATCGCTCGGACATCGGCTACTCAGACGAATATCCGCAGACAGCAGGAAGTCGTTCAACTTAACAAAGACCTGGAAGAAATTCTGTCTTGGGGTGACAGTAACCAAGTGGAATTTAACGCTACAAAAACCCAGGCGGCAGTTTTTTCTAAAAAAGTTAACGTTGCTGAACCCGACATAGTTATGTCGGGGCACTCCATTCCTCTAACATCGTCACTCAATTTGTTGGGCGTTAATTTGGGAGCAAATATGTCCTGGCATGAACATGTTGCAGGCATAGCAAGGAGAGCTTCTCAAAAGTTGGGAATATTATTTCGAACCAAAAAGCTTTACACTCCACAACAACTGTTAATTCTTTACAAAGCTCAAATTCGACCAACTATGGAATACTGCTCCCATGTTTGGAGCTCCGCTCCCAAACATACACTGCATTTGTTGGATTCTATTCAGAGAAGAGCTGTTCGTCTGATTGGAGACCCGGAACTGACCGTCGGCCTTGATTCGCTGGAACATCGAAGAACGGTTGGCGACTTGAGCCTATTCTACAAGTACTTTCATGGAAAGTGTTCGAAGGATGTGGCCCGCTTAATTCCTCCCAGAGCGGTGCATGTTACAAGTATCCGTATGAGGTTCAGCTTGTTACTCCCCGTACAACACTTTTCAAGCAGTCTTTTATATGGAGAACATCATCCCTTTGGAATAATTTGCCCAGGACTGTGTTTCCCACCGAGTACAATCTACAGCGATTCAAGAACAACGTGAATCGCCTTCTCCGCACACGTGTCGCTCCTGTAGCGCTTTAGGGACTTCCCTGTAGCACGTGTGCTAGACCCATAAAAAAAAAAGTAGCGGCAGTGATGAACTTTGTGGTTTGTTGTGTTGTTAATTTTCACATAACATCAAAATTTCAGGACTCTTCAGGCTCTCGTCACGTTGACAATAGAGATCGCTTCTGACAAACAGACGTGTTCCAAAGTTAGACCTAAACTTACAATAGAGAAATTTGACTGTGCTGCTCTCGCCAAATTGATCTTAATTTCACACAGAGCAAGTGCACTATGTCAAGTAAAAACGTGTCCGCGATAATTCATTTTTGGTAGATGCGATTCTAGCGAGTCAACAAAAAATCGATATAGGGAACCTCTGTCTACCACGCATTTTAGTAAAAGAATTAGTCGATTCCGAACTTTTGTCGAAATCACGTAAAATCCAAATGAGTCACTTGCTTGCGCGTGGGTTTGCGGCAGTCTTTCTTTGTTCTCCTCCAAAGGGGCCTAAAATGACATATTCCGCGTCCGCTAAATATATTAAAAAGTCGGTTTCATTCGTGAAAAAGTGAGTAAATCATTTTAACGAGACGAAAAATGTCGATGACTTACCAAAACGTGTCTCGGTAAACAAAGTCACTCCGAAAGTCGAAAAAAAACGAATCGTGTCTTTGTTTTCACGGGATCCGAAATTGATGCTGCTTCAAGAAGCAGCAAAATTAAGAAAATCGGGTTTCAATGTATTTCATGAGAAATTGAAGAAACTTTTGCTAGACGAAAATCACGTCACGACGCGACGCTTGGACCCATGACTGGACATGACTAGAGTGGCCCTCACAATTGCTGTACACCAAGCCTGTTGAAAACGTTTTGTCCCTTGTAAAGGGAAAGCTTAGAGGAAAGACTCTGATGACCTTGACTCAGTTGTCTCGTGAGATTCAAAATATTTGCAGGGTATGCAGAAAATCTTGTCGACAGCATGCCTCGAAGATGCCAGGCGATTATTGATGCAGGAGACGATTGGACAACTTACTAAAGTAATTGCGCCGTTGTTAGCACGTCAAAGAATACAGTGATGGCAAAAAATGTTCTCGAAACACATTTTTTCAAGAATACGAGCGGTCACCTTTTTTCTTGACAGACTGTATATAAGCTATATTGGATTATATTGAATTTATGTTTAAGATTAAACCTCGTGTATTGCAAAAATCTACTTTAAAATTTCGATCTCCGCATGTTGACGCTCTCGGACCAGCTCCCACTGGGAGATCTGAACGGAGGGCTGTTTTACATTCGGAAATTTTGATCCTGGTAGCTTCATCATGCTATTTTATCCCAATGAAGCTCGTGGACATCGGTATAGCCATAACACGTTAGCTCGTAAATTTACACGTATAAAGGTATGGTGATATAATATATAGTGATTGAAATTTTACACCCTTATTATACTTATTACTGTTTACGGACAATGATGACAATGAAGTATTAATGACCAATAACGGGTCAAGTGCAAGTTCAATTTGCGCAATTAGTGTTCCGTACGTTGATTGCTTTTAAAATAAAAAAATTTTGTTACAGAGGTATAAAATGATCAGTGACTTCACAAAATACATCCCAAGTGAGTTTTCAACAAAGTTTGTTTTCAATCTTTACTGAAATCTGATGACCTTGAAATTTTTGTTTTTTTATATACGAGTACCATATAAATTATTAAAGGTAATGCACTCGTGATAATTTTCGTTCAATCTGCACCCCGTGGAGAATATTCCAGAATTTTTTCGAAATTTTTTGATAAGTACTTTTCGAGATAATGCCCGGGACAGCGATTTTTCGCGAATTTTTAAAAATAATACAAAGAAAAGTGTGCGCAAGTATAATATTATATATATATTTTTTACTCGTGTTTTTACAAGCTTTCATTTGACACCACACTCGATGACCTAGTAAAAAAATTTTTTTTTTCACTTCCGACTTCACCCCCCAAAACTAACCCCTTAAGTCAAAATTTAATTCTCAAAACTACATGGCTCTGATGAGGCCATCAATTCCTATATTATTACCAAATTTCACCTTTCTATGTCAAACAGTTTCGGAGAAAATCGGGTGTGTGACAGACAGACAGACAGACAGACAGACACCGAAGTGATCTTATAACTAAAAAAATGAATGAACTTTAAAGAAATGCTTAAAAAATATTAAATAATATATTTGTGGTCCATTAGACAACTTTACTTTTTGTAGTCTGGCTGAAAAGTTTTCGCCAATTTAAAAGTTTTAAAGTAGCAGAGTTTTAATTTATGAAATAACTATTTTAAAGGGCCATGCAGCGAAGAGTTTTTAGCAGAGATAGCCTTTCACAATTTATACCGGGTGTTTAAAATCACTTAATCACTTATAGACTCTTATGGTATTGTCTGAAAAGTTCTGTTTGTGGCTCTCATGTTTCCTCAGAGAGCGTTCTTTACGAGTGGCAGTCGACGGATTTCTTTCTAACACCTTCACTATCAACGCCGGTGTGCCCCAAGGTTCCATACTATCTCCTACTCTCTTCCTTATTTATATTAACGATCTGCTGGAAAAGACCGAGAATCCAATCTACAGCTTTGCAGATGACAGTACACTTATCTCTTCATTCACTTTAAATGCTCGGACATCGACTACTCAGACGAATATCCGCAGACAGCAGGAAGTCATTCAACTTAACAAAGACCTGGAAGAAATTCTATCTTGGAGTGACAGTAACCAAGTGGAATTTAACGCTACAAAAACCCAGGCGGCAGTTTTTTCTAAAAAAGTTAACGTTGCAGAACCCGACATAGTTATGTCGGGGCACTCCATCCCTCTAACATCGTCACTCAATCTGTTAGGCGTTAATTTGGGAGCAAATATGTCCTGGCATGAACATGTTGCAGGCATAACAAGGAGAGCTTCTCAAAAGTTGGGAATATTGTTTCGAACCAGAAAGCTTTACACTCCACAACAACTGTTAATTCTTTACAATGCTCAAATTCGACCAACTATGGAATACTGCTCCCATGTTTGGAGCTCCGCTCCCAAACATACACTGCATTTGTTGGATTCTATCCAGAGAAGAGCTGTTCGTCTGATTGGACACCCGGAACTGACCGACGACCTTGATTCGCTGGAACATCGAAGAACGGTTGGCGACTTGAGCCTATTCTACAAGTACTTTCATGGAAAGTGTTCGAAAGATGTGGCCCGCTTAATTCCTCCCAGAGCGGTGCATGTTAGGAGTACACGTCGCGCTAATACTTCACATTCGTATGAGGTTCAGCTTGTTACTCCTCGTACAACGCTTTTTAAGCAGTCTTTTATATGGAGAACATCATACCTTTGGAATAGTTTGCCCAGGACTGTGTTTCCCATCGAGTACAATCTACAGCGATTCAAGAACAACGTGAATCGCTTTCTCCGCACACGTGTCGCTCCTGTAGCGCTTTAGGGATTTCCCTGTAGCACGTGTGCTAGACCCATAAAAAAAAAAAATTCTACATCTTCGTGTTTTTTTGGCGGTTTTCCACGTTCCTTGTCTGCAACATCGAAGTCACCACTTTTGAACGCCGAAACCATCGTTCACACGTACCTTGCGATGGAGCATGTTCACCATAAGCTTCTCGAAGTAATCGGTATGATTCGATAGCGGTTCTCTTCAAACGAAAAGAAAAAATTAATGCTGTCCGCGAATGCTCTTTGTTCGGTATAAATTTCGATATATTGAACACAACACAACACTATGCACACACTTTTCAAATTTATTATTCGTGCGCGTCTGACACTTGTTGATGACACAACAAAATGGCGCAGTGTCAAATCTTTATAGCACAAACTACATTGGTGCACCATCTGTTGTCTGAAATCCGCATTTCATACTTGTACACCTGGTATAGAAACAAAATTATGAAAATGTATCTGTTTATCATGTACAATTTTAATTTTAAACCAGAAAACAACTGAGTTTTTTTTTTACAGGAAGTTAAAACCGGATGGGTTGCAACATCTTTGGCATCTTCCATAATAAACCAACCAACGATGGTGATATCTGCACCATCCATTATGATTCCACATTCCACAACTGTTACTGTGGCTGCTGTTCAGGCAGTTCCAGCAGAATCAACCAAAACTAATGGCACATTTATTCTTACAACCCTTCTATCCAATAATCAATCAAAGCAAGACATTTCAAGTAAGTATTTATATAAAGTAATACGACACACAACAAATGCTCTTTTTTTCGTCACAATAATGAATATAATTAAATAGAAAAAAGAAACACAGCAATAATAGTTTCATATTGATTATTTATTTTTCAAGACATTACAAAATATGAACCGTTTGGCATCTAATCAGGGATCGTAAGTAACGGAAATTGAAAAATAGTAAAAGTAATAACGAGAACATAGTTTGTAGACAAGAATTTATTACAAAGTTTTTCGACAAGAAATATAGGGCTACTTCCTTTTTAAAATAATTATAGATTTTTTTTTTTATTTTTACTAATTCTATTAATTTTTACTTTACTAAAATTAATTCAATGGTTTCATATTAGATAGATGACAGTACACTTATCTCTTCATTCACTTTGAACTCTCGGACATCGGCTACTCAGACGAATATCCGCAGACAGCAGGAAGTCATTCAACTTAACAAAGACCTGGAAGAAATTCTATCTTGAGGTGACAGTAACCAAGTGGAATTTAACGCTACAAAAACCCAGGCGGCAGTTTTTTCTAAAATGTTAACGTTGCTGAACCCGACATAGTTATGTCGGGGCACTCCATTCCTCTAACATCGTCACTCAATTGGTTGGGCGTTAATTTGGGAGCAAATATGTCCTGGCATGAACATGTTGCAGGCATAGCAAGGAGAGCTTCTCAAAAGTTGGGAATATTATTTCGAACCAGAAAGCTTTACACACCACAACAACTGGTAATTCTTTACAAAGCTCAAATTCGACTAACTGCTCCCATGTTTGGAGCTCCGCTCCCAAACATACACTGCATCTGTTGGATTCTATTCAGAGATCATCAGCTGTTCGTCTAATTGGAGACCCGGAACTGACCGGCGGCCTTGATTCGCTGAAACATCGAAGATCGGTTGGCGACTTGAGCCTATTCTACAAGTATTTTCATGGAAAGTGTTCGAAGGATGTGGCCCACTTAATTCCTCCCAGAGTGGTGCATGTTAGAAGTACACGTCGCGCTAATACTTCACATCCGTATGAGGTTCAGCTTGTTACTCCTCGTACAACTCTTTTCAAGCAGTCTTTTAGATGGAGAACATCATCCCTGGAATGGCTTACCCAGGACTGTGTTCCCCCCCGAGTACAATTTGCAGCGATTCAAGAACAACGTGAATCGCTTTCTCCGCACACGTAGCGCTTTAGGGACTTCCCTGTAGCATGTGTGCTAGATCCATAAAAAAAAAAATCAGCGACCTCAGAATCATTTATTACCATTAGCAAATTATCGAGATTTCAATATACACAGTAAAAAGTTCATTGTCTAAAAGAGTTAAAAAAATAGAGACCTTCTTCACCTTCCAGCTAAAATTAAAAAAATATATATAAAAAAGTTGCAGGTACAAGTCAAAGCACTGTATCTGATGACTATTTTAAAAAAAAAACATAATGCAATATCTTAAAAATTGTAAGACAGCCGAGAATTTTGAGTTGCACAGTGGGCCTTCGTCCCACCGTGCCCCGCCCCTTTTATCTTTGACCTGAAGCGATATCGTTCAAAAACAATAGGCTTTATCTTCTGGTTAGACCATATCCATGTTCTCATTTCGTTTGAAAGCTTCGTGCCAACAGACCGGCAGACAGACCGACGGAAATGAGTGATTATGGTTTTCGTGATCTAGGAACTCTAAAACGCAAAGAAAGCAAGAATCTCGAAGTGTAATTTCTTTCACGAATATAATACTTTCCTGAACCATGAAAAGCAAAAAGTCCGTAATTAGAGAAATACCTTCAACTGAGGACGACGCGACCTACATGGCTAGAACAACTAAATTAAATCTATTCTTTCTATGAATGAGCGATTTTTAAGCGACTGTACCGCTCAATTCTTTTGTATTTTATAAAGCGACTCGCGTAGATAGGCTTCTGCAACTGTTATAATATGTCACTGTAAAAATAAGATCTACGCCACTGCTGACAAAGCATATTCTTGTTAAAGTATTTAGGTTAGTACTATGGGGAATACAAAATAATACGTATTTCGGACTGCTAAAAAATGTAACAGTGCTAGGTAAAAGCAAATACGACACATCTCTATTTTAAATGGCGCTCCTTTATTTTCATTTACGGCCTCATGTTATGCGTGCTATTGTCAACCTCTTGGGAATTTTATCCAGTATCTATCCTCGGCCCAACCTTTCAGACATTTTGGAAAAAAAAGTCATAAATATTTTATATAACCCTGCAAATTAGTTTGAACAACAAATTGGCTCACGCCCCTTCATGGGAATCTACATTATTAATATTTACGCAAGATATCGCGCAGTACAAAAAGGGTTTTAAATTTTAAAGAGTTTCTTGCATCGCACGAATAATATATATTTCATCTTGGCTTTGTCAAAACGGAAACTACTTTAGTAAAGTTCTTTTGTCCGTTCATCTGCCAATTTGTTAATCCGGTTGTTTGTCCGTTATCCCATCATATTGTTTCACCTATTGCAGCCTCGTGGAGTGATTGAAAATCCTTGATTAACATCCATTAATGGATGTATCGGAGCCAAGATAATTTTTTTCTTTCTATACCTCGCCTTCCACTTTCGATTTTTTCTTGGAAAATGAAGCGTTCAAAATGATATCCGTCCCCACATAGAATATGGTCGAGGTAGGAGATTTTTTTTCTTAATATGCTTGAGGAGCTCTCAATCGCCAATTAGTCCTTTTGAGCACATTTTTATTCCTGACGTGATCGGTCTACGATATTTTTTTTTGGGTCCAGCACACGTGCTACAGGGAAGTCCCTAAAGCACTACAGGAGCGACACATGTGCGGAGAAAGCGATTCACGTTGTTCTTGAATCGCTGCAAATTGTACTCGGTGGGAAACACAGTCCTGGGAAAATTATTCCAAAGGGATGATGTTCTCCATATAAAAGACTGCTTGAAAAGCGTTGTACGAGGAGTAACAAGCTGAATCTCATAGGGATGTGAAGTATTAGCGCGACGTGTATTTCTAACATGCACCGCCCTCGGAGAAATTAAGCGGGCCACATCCTTCGAACACTCTCCATGAAAATACTTGTAAAATAGGTTCAAGTCACCAACCGTTCTTCGATGTTTCAACGAATTAAGGCCGCCGGTCAGTTCCGGGTCTCTAATGCAGTGTATGTTTGGGAGCGGAGCTCCAAACATGGGAGCAGTATTCCATAGTTGGTCGAATTTGAGCTTTGTAAAGAATTAACAGTTGTTGTGGAGTGTAAAGCTTTCTGGTTCGAAATAACATTCCCAACTCCTTGCTATGCCTGCAACATGTTCATGCCAGGACATATTTGCTCACAAATTAACGCCCAACAAATTGAGTGACGATGTTAGATGAATGGAGTGCCCCGACATAACCATGTCGGGTTCAGCAACGTTAACTTTTTTAGAAAAAACTGCCGCCTGGGTTTTTGTAGCGTTAAATTCCACTTGGTTACTGTCACCTCAAGATAGAATTTCTTCCAGGTCTTTGTTAAGTTGAATGACTTCCTGCTGTCTGCGGATATTCGTCTGAGCAGCCGATGTCTGAGCGTTCAAAGTGAATGAAGAGATAAGTGTACTGTCATCTGTAAAGCTGTAGATTGGATTCTCGGTCTTTTCCAGCAGATCGTTAATATAAATGAGAAAGACAGTACGGAGCCTTGGGGCACACCGGCGTTGATAGTGAAGGTGTTAGAAAGAAATCCGTCGACTGCCACTCGTAAAGGACGCTCTCTGAGGAAATATGAGAGCCACGAACAGAACTTTTCAGACATACCATAAAAACGTAGCTTAGCCAACAGCCCATCGTGCCAAACACGGTCG
This sequence comes from Pachyrhynchus sulphureomaculatus, assembly GCA_019049505.1. Classification (NCBI taxonomy): domain Eukaryota; kingdom Metazoa; phylum Arthropoda; class Insecta; order Coleoptera; family Curculionidae; genus Pachyrhynchus; species Pachyrhynchus sulphureomaculatus. The sequence continues at coordinate 51,233,059 of CM032450.1, read as the reverse complement.
AATGCCTTGGATATGTCAAGAGCAACCGCTCGAGATTCTCCAAAGTGTTCAATTGCGTTGTTCTAAACATGTGTTACATAAGTCAGAAGCATCCATCTCAATATCCACATCTCAAACGCTTCAATTCCATTAATTGATATAACGTTGAGCGTCCACGCTTTTACACCGTACGTAGAGACCGACTAGACACATTTAACCATTCTGTATCTGAGCTCAAAGTTGTGATTTTGGTTTGTCAGGTATTTTCTGTTCTATCCTACATTTGAATTCTGGATTCCACTTGTCATTCGCAAGACATCCCAAATGCTTAAACTTATCAACTTACTCTATTCGCCATTGAGCTTAAGATTTATGTCTCAAAAAATAATTCTAGAGATAACCATAAATTTTGGCTTTCGTTGGATTCCTTCATTAACAGGTTTTAATAGGGTTTGCATATCGTTCACATTATCAATTATTATTGCAGTATCGTCTACATATCGTATACTAGTTATTAAGATTCCATTAACTTTAATACCGACGGGACTCTCTGAAACCGCCTCAACACAAGCTCTCTCCACATACAGGTTAAATAACATTGGAGAAAACATCGTCTGATAGCTTTCTTTACTCTAAATTTTTCTGTTGTTTTTGAATTATGTTAGTGTGTTTCAGCTGTCTGATACCAATATATATATATATATATATATATATATATATATATATATATATATATATATATATATATATATATATATATCTATATATATCAAGTATAACTGAGTAAAACCATTAAACTTCCAATTTTATTAAAAATATCAGAAATCAGTAACAAGAAATTTTAGATATAAGACCATTTTTATATATACTCAAGTGAAGTACCAGTCTATTCTATCTAAGGGACTGATTTCAAACAAATTTGTTTTTATTTACTCTTGTAAAGGGTAAATTCGTAAAAAAACATCTTCCGAGATCTTTTGCATTCCTTCATGTTTTACGCTCCCGAAATCACACGAAACAGTTTTCAATATCCATCGGTCTTTCATCTTTTTGCACAATAACCTTCGAAATATATGATGGATCGATTTCAAATTTAGAAAACATATATTACTTGAAGTGAAAAAAAAAAAAATTATTTTTTGAGCGGTACCTCGTCAAGGCAAGCCTAATTATTTATAGTCAAACATATAAGAGGTTAAAAAGGTGGGAGAAGGTAGTGGAGGGGTTGCTTCACGTTGTACATAAAAATTGACTCACTCCTTCTCGGGTTACTGTCCGCAGCTTAACCCGCTTATGCCTTCCATAGGTAGACTGATAAAAGGCTAACAGGTCACTCGCATAACCGCACCAATAAAAGTTCCTGAAGGTCCGTTATACACCTGCCTCATTTTAAGGGTGTGGAAGGCAGACGGCCTTTAAAATGGACAGCAGCCTTTTAGGTTGTGTCTCTTTAATGTACTCCAGGGCCACCATTATGGGAGATTCCAGGTAAGTTAGTCTTAATCTTGTGATTACCGAGCAGTATAAAATTAGGTAAAAAGCTGTCCCCCCTCCTCCAAATACCAGCTGGAATCTGGAGCATCTTAGTGTCCTGTGAAGACCACTGTCTTTATTGTCACGTCTCTCGTCTTTAATTTCAGGGTTAGATTTCCTTATAAAAGTCTTAGTTTGTCTGATCCCGGGTAATACATTTTAGTTTTTCACGAACATCGTTTAGCTGATCTGCAGTCACTGCACTGCATTGTAGAAACTCCCAGAAAGGATTTAGATACTGTCAGGCTCGCTACTCAGGGACACAGAGTTCGTCCCTGCCTGAGGGCAGTATGTACCTACTTATATACCTTCTTTCTGTTTAAATTCATTCGTGTACAGATGCAAGTCCCTTAAAGTCAGTCCCTTGGTTCAGTCTTTCCTCTATAGTGTCAAGACTTTTAGGAGTTTATCGTTAAGGACCTGTTGCGGACTATCTATCCACTTAAGTCCTTCGTGTTTAGATGCCCTTTAGCATGCAGCTGATAAGTCGCAAGTGATGGTTCAAATTTTATATGTAGTTAGTAGTAGTTAATCGTCAGGCTAGGTACAGTTTTTAAACCACCTGTGATAGGGCAATGCAAATGTTGAACTTTGCCGAGCCTAAACTTTATCAATTTCTCCTTAGTTATGGGCTAGAACACTAGGGCCCTATATACGAGCTGTGGTCATATCGCAATCATGTATATCCAGTGGAGTATTCCAAACCACAGTTCCCAGGCAATCGATCGCAAGCCTATACATCCACGAGTCATTCGTAACTTTCTTTATTTTACTCTCTACATGTTCTTTCCAAGTTAGTTTATTAGTTATTGCTTTGAGTCTTTATACTAAAGTTCATTGCCTAGAAGTGTAAGTCTCAGCAATATGTTTAGCATTTTTTTCTTTATGAAAAGGACTAGTTTGGTTTTGCTCCGATTTATACCAGGCTTTCATTTTGACACCATCTACTTGTAATACTATTTGCATTGGGCCTCCTAAGAGTTCTACGTTGCCACATCTAGAAAGATATCGCCATACGCTGACTGTGTGATAGTTCGTTTATATAAACTTGCACTCCAGGTTAGTGTAATTCTGCCTATAATGATGGAATATCAGGTTTGGACTAACTTGATTTGTGCATCGTAATGAAATACATCAGAAATAATTAAAAGTAAACGCCTTTAGTGACATATTTCTTACCTCTTTGATAAGTAGTAGATAGTAAAAAACTTTTCTTAATTTAATAAGAATTTCTTATATGTAACTTTGTACTGTATTCAAACTAAAAATTCTAGACGGTTTCTTCAAACATAAAGACATCCACAAAAAACACCTGGCACCAAGAAACGAGACAACTGCGGTCGATTATAGATTATGTCATCATAAAACAAGAATCACAATGGAAAATAAATGTTGTCCGGGTGTATAGGGGAATCGAATGCGGATCAGACCATTATATTCTGAAAGCAAAAATCAAAATTAAGTACAAACACTCAGGACAAAATGACGAAACATTTGGTAAAATAACTAAAACCGAATACAATACATCTACAGGAGGACAGTACTAGATACCTCTACCAGAGGAGATTAGATGAAAAATTAGAGGCAATCGATATGACAAGCAGCACGATGGAAATATATAGAAAAACCATTGCTGCAATACATGATGCAGCAAAGGAAGCCTTGGGTGTATGTGAAGGATCGGAAAAAGGTGAGAAACGACACATTAACGTGGAACAAACACTGGGAGGAAAAAAAGCAGAATAAACAGAAAGCATACGAACTGTGGCTTACGACGAAAAAAAGATACAGATAGAGAAAAATACAGAGAGACACAAAGAAACTACAAAAAAATGATCAAACAGAATAGAGACGAAACGTGGGAGAAGAAATGCTATGAGAAAATTATCTTGGAGGAGCCGATCATCAGAGGCTTGGAAACTCGTTAGAGCACTAAAATCAAATAACTCTCAAAAAACACCATTACCCATTATAAACATGAAAACGTGGAAAGACCATTACCAACACGAAATGGCTGAACATCGATCAGAATTTATTACTCAGTCTCCATCCACTCACAAAGTTCAGGGACCAAGTATAAAAATAAATAGAGATATGATACGAAAATCAATCAAAACAATGAAGAACAGTAGAGCTAGTGGACCAGAGGGAATTCCTGCAGAATTATTAAAATCTGGATCCAACAAACTAAAGAACATGTTCACCAACCTTTTCGAAAAATTTATAAATGGCGACCAAATTCCTGAAGAATGGAAAATGGCATGGATAACACCACTTCACAAAAAGGACAGGACGGATAAATGTGAGAACTACAAGTGCATGTCGGTCACCAGCTCCTTAAACAGACTTTATAGAAAACTGATTAGAGCAATAATTGAACAAGAATATGCTCCGTACGAAATTGAACAGCAAGCGGGATTCAGAGGAGGAAGAACTTGTATGGATAACTTTTTTAGCCTTAATCAACTAACCGAAAAGAAAGTAGCAACCAACAGAGAAGTCCATCTAATCTTTATTGATTTAACAAAGGCCTACGATAATGTACCAATAAAGAAACTGTGGCAGGTATTCGAAAGAACATCTATTAACGTTACCGCCATACAAGCGATAAAACAACTATATTCAAATTGTCAATCAAGAATAAAGATTGGTAAAGAAATATCTGAAAGCTTTCACATCACAAGAGGTCTTAGGCAAGGGTGTTGCTTGTCCCCAACGTTATTCAAAGTATATATTGATGCGGCAATTGATCATTGGAGGAAGAGTTGTCGAAGAATGGGTATCGAAATAGACGATGAAACAACATTCTATACGCTACATTTTGCCGATGATCAGGTCGTTATCGCCCAAAATCCAGAAGATCTGGAATATATGACAAGAAAGCTCATAGACCAATATAACAATTGGGGACTCACAGTAAACATGAGCAAAACAAAGTACTTGCTGATCGGTGGGGATAGGCAGAACCTGAAACTGGACAGTAACATCGAAATTGAAGCATGCGACCAATATACTTACCTGGGAACTAGAATAGACAGCATTGGAAGAACAGAAAATAAAGTGGGAGAGAGGATAGCAAAGTGGAAAGGACTGATCGGTGCCATGAATTCCATTCTGTGGTCAAAAAATGTCAGTAGGTAAAGAAAGCAACAGATTTACAACGTCATCTTCAGAAGTGTAGTTCTATATGGGTGCGAAACATGGCAACTTAACAAAAACTTTTGAAAGAAGGTTAAATGCTCTGGAAATGGATTTTTGGCGAAGATCGGCGAGAATTTCCAAGTTCGGTAGGATATGAAATGAAAGAGTCCGATCAAAAATGAAAATGAAAAGAACACTGATAGAGGACGTACAGGAGAGACAATTAAAGTGGTACGTACGGCCATGTCCAAAGGATGCAACACCAGAGAATCCCAAAACAAATCCTAGAGTGGACACCTACAGAAAGAAAGAAAAAGAGAAGGCCAAAATAACCTGGTCTATAGGCATAAAAAAAGCAATGTCCGAACGAAATCTACGACCAGGTGACTGGGATGATCGGCGAGAATGGAAGCTAGGAACCGGAAGGCGCAGAGTGACAATATAAACCGGATATATATATATATATATATATATATATATATATATATATATATATATTCTATATATATATATATATATATATATATATATATATATATATATATATATATATATATATATATATATAAAGAAAGAAAGCAAAAAATTGCCGTATCTAGCAAAGTTATTAAAAATACAATCTTAGTTGGGGAACTCGGCAAGAAGGGGGCGTGATAAGAGATCACACAATTTTCATTAAGCCAATATTTCGGTCCTGGATTGGGACCTTCTTCAGGGCAGAACTGAAAAGAAGAACAAAGCGTATTCACTGACCGTGTCTGGGACAACTTTAAATTAATGATGTTATCGTTAGGTTGTTATAATAAATAAAATTAGTGTAGAACAAGAATAAGATATTAGTCATAATAAGTTAAAAACTCACATGAGAAGTGCAAAGATTTCATTAGCCTGAATGGCCGTAGGTAGCTTATACATACAAAAGTTGTTACATATAAAAGTTGGTTAATCCATAAAATATATAAAATACACACTAAAACACTGTAGACAAAATTCTAAAAACCAAATTTAAAACATGGATTTAATTGGGAACTTTGGATGTTGAGAACATTGTTAATTATTTCACCTGTGACCACCACACATGGCCACCGCCATTTAGGAAAGATGACAAGGACGACAGGAGAGAGCTACCCGACAGAGATAAGGGGTTTAGTCAAGAAAACTCAATTAACCAGAATGCGGGGTCGACACCTGGAAGGAACCGATAGAAAAGGAAGTGCAAATATTGGACCTTAAGTGAGAAGGAGATAGCCAATTGAGCGACCAAAAAACCCGGTATGTAGTAGAGGAAGGATAAATCATAACCTAATTATAGGTAAAGGGTGAGCGAGGGAGCGAGAGAGAGAGAGAGAGACAATAATGGGAGCAACAAAGAGGAAGATTATCTAATGAAGTAATTATTAATTTATTAATTTCTGGTTGGAATTTGATTGGAGGAAGAGATTGTTTGCAAAAACCAATGAAGACTGGAGGCACCAGGAGGTGTTAGAGGGGTGACGCAAGGTACTGTTAATGGAAGGGAGACAGTAATCGCTAGATGCACAAAATGGCCCAGATAAAATGGAAGGAATCTGTGTAGCCCAGGATCAAAGAGAACCTTAAATAAAGAGAGGAAGGAGGAGAGAAACCCTGGAAATTACGGAGCTAAAAGAGAGACGACCAACGCGGTTCAGATGGATCATAAAACACTTGAAGACAGGGAATTATTGTGTGGAATTGATTTATCACAGGAGAGGAGGAAACTATATATGCTACTAAGACCATCTAGGTCGGTTCTTTTATTGATATTAAGGTGATTCTCCTGGATGTAACACATCTCAAGGAATTCTCTCTTGGAAAGATTGTTAGAGAAATGAAGAATTTTGGGTTCCCTGAAATTAAAAGAATGACCGTTGTCAACAGAATGGGTCGCCAAAACACATCTGTGTGGATAGCATCTAGTATCACTTTTATGGAGTGCAATACGACGATTCAAGGATTGAGAAGTTTGGCCAATATAGATTGATGGACAATTGAGGCAGGAAATTGAGTAAACCAAGTCTGACATGGAAAGAACTGGCAGCGGGGCCTTCAGCTTGCTGAAGACACGTCTGTTTTTGAAGAAGTAATATTTAGCAATTTTAATGTTAGGAATGACACGCAAAATGTGGACCAATTTGTTTGTAAGGCCAGGAATGAATGGTAAAGAAAGCAGCGACCAATTTATTTCGACTGGGGGAGTTAAAGGGGGAGGGGAGATATGCTGTAGGTGGAGGGGAGGGGGTTCTGGGGGAATTTGATGGATATGAGTAAGCTTGTTGACTTCATCTTTGGTTCTTAGTAAGAGTTTTCGATTGTATCCATTGTCTATGAAAAGGTTTGTAAGTGTTTCTTGTGACTGGAGTAAGAAATCAGGATGGACTATTATCTTCAGTCTTCTATATAGGCCTTTGATGACGTTGACCTTCAACTTCCAATCATGGCCAGAGTTTCCATGGATATATCTCCCAGAAGAAGTAGGTTTTCTATACCAATCCAGTTTGATGATGTTATGGGAGTCTCTAACGATTCTTGTGTCCAGAAATGGAACAGCATTGTTGGTTTCTTCTTAAATAGTGAATTGCAGGTGTGGGTCGAATGAGTTGAAAACATGAAGAACTTCTTCTTTGCCATCAGCTGGTATGGATAGAATTAAATCGTCTACGTATATATATATATATATATATATATATATATATATATATATATATATATATATATATATATATATATACTTTGCACTACTTAGGAATGTTTGTCTTTAAATCTCAGGAATTGCATTACAAACGTTAGAAATCTGATATAAAAATGGACTTTTTAAATTGCGCATTGCTATGAACTGGAGAAGAAGTACGTGACCTTTAAATCGGACACGTGGATTATGAAAGTCGGCTCTAAATGAAGTAAGATGGACTTCTTGTTAAAGTAATATTATGAGATAAACAAGCTGCAGGTAATAAACGTCTTTCACTCAAGTTTAACTAGCTTAAATCAACTAATTTGAGAGAAATATGATTTCTTTTGCGAATTATAAATATTCTATTCATACACAATATTTATCTGACGGGTCTATTGAAAGTTAACTCTGTGTAATACCAGTGATACACAATTTTTAATTTTTAATGAGATGATTGAATCGTAATATGCTTGACGAATTTGACACGTGATCTCTAATTCAAGTTGTTATCTACTACGATTCTTAAATTTTTACAAATCTTAGATATTGTCAATACAGCCCTTCGTTGTTAATTTTATTAATAATGAGCGGTAAATAGTTTCGAGTTCGAGACCCTTGGATGACAAAACATTATAACCAAGCATTTTTTACAATCAATTGACAGTCAATAATCATTAGCAGCTAAAACCAGTCTTACCAAATCAACATCTACTTTGGAAAAAAAACCCCTAAAGAATATCAGGATAACAGATTTGTCAAGCCGACCTTAGGAGCGCGGTGGGAATAGAGCCTGCCAAGTGACCCTGTTCGAATTCAGCACTGGGCGCTGGCGGATTTTAAAAGTATACAAGCTCGTGGCTAATATGCTAAGTTAGCAAGGCAAATAAAACAAAAAAAAAGATGTGTCGCAGCTGAATATTGCAGCTTACAAGTGAATTTGGCAGTGTACCACCTTGCGTAATGGGTTAATTTGAATCTGATTGACTCCTACTGATGTAAATCGATTTAGAATCAAATACGGCATAACTCATAGTATCAGTGGTCAAGAAGTTACTCAGGGTCAGTATGTCATCTGTCACCTCCAAAAGAATCGCTTCACAGCTATGCTTCGGCCTAAAGCTCAACGGAAAAATCTGTCAGCGCACTTTCATAGGGCACTGAGAACAATTTTAGGTCTCTTATTTTCACTGGGGTTTGTTACTTAAAGTGAAGACGCAGCAATTGCATGTTTGCAATAATGGAAAACACACCATACTGCGAGCAACAATTAACAATATTAATAATAAAAAATAATATGTATGAAGCGACCAAATAGGTAAACTTCGACGCCCATCTCATTGATTTTTTATGAATACATTATTTGTTGTACTCCTTTTCTATTAAAAATATCAAAATCAAGTTTTCTAACTCTAGTGTATGTGTTTCTTAGATACCAATCAGGCTGATCAAGATTTGGATTCAATTACATTGATAACAAAATCATTTATTTTGTATGGATCAGAAAGCGACGGAGGAATATCAGTCATTTTTCTTAATGTTTTAGATTTCATATCTTTTCAAGCGTTGATAGTGTCATTCATGTTAAGCTTTTGTAAAAACATAGGCTTTCCCTTATATTGAATAACGTTAACATCTTGGGTCTATGATATTATTGTTGTATTCAGTAAGCAAAAATCATATTAGTCTAAATCACTTTACAGCGTAAAATCAGCACTATGTTATCTGTTTCTGTTACTTTCTTTCTTTAGAGGCTTACGTAAGCATAAAACTATGAAGTTATTCCGATCGATGTGTTGTCAGTTGAATACTGCAACGTTAAGAATGTTTCATAAAAAAAATAATGTAATCTCATCTTAAATTTCCAAGATATTAATATCTGAAAAGTAAGGTTGTAGACAGCAAAACAATTTGCATATTTCTGCTTAATTTTTTCATTCTCTGCCCAAAAATATCAACATTTGTGGTCATGTATTAACAGTTAGGCAAAATCTATAATTCATTAGCAATTCAAAGTGAAATTATGACTTGTTATCGGTTGCTTCTAATTAATTATTTTTGAGAATTCTTTATTCACACTATTTTAACTGGTAATTTTTTTTTTGTATGGTAAAGTATTTATAGTAAACTCAAAAAGATGCATAAGTAATAAATCAATCTTATATAATAAAAAATGATTATATGCATTAACAAAATGGCAAAATATGTATGCAATGTGCTCTAATAAAAAGGTCAAATATACACTAAATATGCATTATCAAAATGCCAATTTTTTAATTTCTATTTATGTTCATTTTTCAATCAATTAAACAATTACAAGGATTATAATAATAATTAATTCTACTAAATGCTAACAAAAAAAATTAATGTGACGATATAACATTAAAATCAAGCATAATTTTTGTGACAATACACTATCACGTATTTTTCTAGATAGAGTAAACGGGTGACGTTTGTCACTTAATATTATTTTGTAGGCCCATAACGCCCTCTCTACATCAACAGATGTCGCTGGACAGAATTTGAAATTTGGCGCCATTTCTGGAGATACCTCCGGAGAGAGGGTTTGACCTGTGCCGTTGATGTATGCATTAATTTTCTTAATTGCTTCAAGATTCGGGTTTTTATTCAGAACAGCATCTAATTTACCACGGACCTTTTCCGATATGGCATCAGGAAGGGCGTCAGTCTGTTCAATCAATTTTTCTAGTATTTGTATGGACTTGCACAGAGGAAGGTTTTTTTGTTTCCAATTTCTCTATGGCGTCGGGTATGTTGCTGAAGTGTGTTGTAATGAGAGCCATATTCTTTTTAATGGAAGCATACTCACAAGCAAGCTTGCATGCATTAATTGCAATGACCTCAAAATTCCCAGCATAAAATAATACAGCCTTCAACCAAGTTCCCCATCGCGTTATTATAGGTTCTAGGAGCAGTTGCTCTTTGTAAGCTTGCACACACGATGGTGCTCTAGAAAACACTTTCTCTGTAGAGGAAATCAATTTGTTGACATTTTCGAATTCTAATCAAGTCGATAGAATCCGTGGGCTAAACAAGTGATGTGCAGTAATTGTGTATAAAACACTTGCAGAGCTTGACCAGCTTTTACCATATATGGAGCAGCGTCAGAAACAAAGACACATATTTTTTCATCCATGGAAGAATCGGGAAACAATGATTTAATAGAACCATTTATGAAACGGGTAATAGTTGAATGGTTTGTTTTTTCTATGGCTCTACAGGCAACTAAGTGGGGCGTAGAGGGCTCCTTACATAATTTTCCAACAATCAAATTCGCTTTATATCGTCCACATGAGTCTGTCGTTTATTTAGCTGATATCCAGAGCAAATATTTCGAAAGATCGGCGCAGATTTCACCTTACGTATCTTGGTAGATACCTGACAGGTAGTTTTTTCGAATCCTAGATTCTTTAGGGATTTTCTGATTTGTGCAATATTTGTTAAGAAATTTCTGGCTTACTGGGTTATTCAGTTGATGAAATGGAATATTATAAGCAACGAAAAACCCACATAAACCTTTATTGAATTCCGTCTTCTTCGCAGAATCCAAAATTTAAGTCAATAGTTGTTGGCGACTTGTTGAAGGTTTATTTCTTGCTGCTGCATTGGAAGCAGTATTCACATATTGATCAATTTGATATTTTTTTGAAGAAGTTATTCGCTTGTCACAAACCTTGCAAAAAATAACAGTACCATCATTTATAAATTGTCCTGGGTAACCTTTAATCCAAGATTCCATTAAGGGTGGAATTCTTTTTCACAAGCTGCATTGTTAAAATGAAAACAAAACGTTTGTACATAAACCAATTCTGCGCCCTGCGAGTACCCGACTGAATGCGTTACACATGCGCGTGAAGCTGAGAGCAGATACTATTGTCCCTGCGCAACCCTGCAGCTCGCATACGTTCTCGTCTCGCGACGCGCCGGCCACCACGCAGGGCCTTACCAGGCAGTGTGTCTGCTGCGCGCGCGAGACGAGCGGTGGCGGCGGCCGCAGGCTGCAGTTCGTCACCGTTCCCGCCAAACGATACACGCCTGCGTACCTCGTTACCTATCAAATTATGCACGGCCGGCGAGAAAGTACTAAATTATGCAATAACGCTATAAATATAGAGTTATATGCATTTGCATATGCAAACATACAAATGCATATAATCCGATGTCTTGTTATTAGGATTCATCATTGAATAAAAACTATTAACTTCTTGAAGATATATTCCGTTTGCTGGATGGTTTTCAGTCCAGTACATCCTGGATTTTGTAATTCGTTTTAACATTAGGAGAAAGCTAGATTTTTTCTTTTTGGTTTTATATTTCTCCAGTTCTGCAGCCCAGTACGTACTGGTTAGTTCTGATAAGATACAACTTTAAGGCCTAATTACTGATCGTCACCGACATCAAGGAGTAAACGGAGTGGCAGTTAGATGAGTTGTTTGATCTATATAGTCTTATATGTCCCCCTTGATGTTGTGAGAACTTCTAATGCTGTTTTCGATTAACAGTAGGTTTGGTGGTTTCTGTTTTAAAATAATATATACTTTACCTTTGTTTAAGAATTTCGAATTTAATTTGATGACAACTTTTAAAAAATCTATAAGCAATTTTTGTGTCATATTATGACAAAAATTGTTCCAAAATTATTTAAAATCATGAAGGCATAATCCCTATTACATCATTATTTCTTAAAATAAAATTCTAACTATTTTCGGTTACACATAACAGAAACGATACTTTTGGGAATGTGTCAACATTCTGGAAATTATTACAGGCTTCTTGTTTAAATTGTTGCATTAAGACCGATTATGTCGGTGTTCTCGTACGGGCTTTACTAATTTTCATTAAGGAAAACACACAACGGCGCTTTCCAAAGGTTATTTACCAAAGTACATATGGGCTCTTGTGCCTCACAATATTCTTTGCTATTTTTAAATTATTTCTGCACTTAACATCGTAAATTTTTGAAATGTGTTAGAAATAATACCTAAAATAAATTATTGTTTATGTTTATTGGAGCTATCGAATACGAAAGAACTGTAGTAGTTTATTTCAACATATTAAATTTGATTATGCAGTTTCAAGAAAAAATATGTGATAATTGGGTATGTCGAGTAAATTTGAAGTTCACAACAAGCAAAAGTGTGTATAACTATTTAAACATGTATCGTAGTACGATAAATTGAATACAGTTCTTCAACTTAAATATGAACTAATATATACATACATATTTATATATATATATATATATATATATATATATATATATATATATTTATATATATATATATATATATATATATATGTATATATACATATAAACATATTATTATTAGGTATATCGAGTAAATTTAAATCATAATATGTGAAGTTGTGTATCGCTGTCTAAAAATGTTCGTAGTGCAATAAATTGCATGCAATTCCTTAACGCAAAATGAAGTCCATATATATATATATATATATATATATATATATATATATATATATATACATATATATATTTATATATATATATATATATATATATATATATATATATATATATATATATATATATATATATATATATATATATATATATATATATATATATATACCAGGTGTACAAGTATGAAATGCTGATTTTTTTAAAAAAAAAAACATGTTAAATTCGGAATAATGATAAAAAGTGGTTCATTCAAAGTATGCTCCATCGCTTGTTATGCATTTTTCCCATCTTTCGGGCAATTTGTGAATACCACGAATCATCTTCGTCCAACAATGCTTGCAATTCCACATCTTCGTATTTTTTTAGCGGTTTTCCACGTTCCTTGTCTGCAACATCCAAGTCACCACTTTTGAAACGCTGAAACCATCGTTCACACGTATCATGCGATGGAGCATCTTCATCTCTCGAAGTAATCGGTATGATTCAACAGCAGTTTTCTTCAAATGAAAACAAAAAATTAATGCTGTCCGCGAATACTCTTTGTTCGGTATAAATTTCGACATATTGAACACAACAACACAACACTATGCACACACTTTTCCAATTTATCACTCGTGCGCGTCTGATACTTGTTGATGACACACAATAAAATGGCGCAGTGTCAAATCTTTATAGCACAAACTACATTGGTGCACCATCTGTTGTTTAAACTCTGCATTTCATACTTGTACACCTGGTATATATACATATAAATATATATATATATATATTTATATATATATATATATATATATATATATATATATATATATATGTATATATATATGTATATGTATATGTATATATATATATATATATATATATATATATATATATATATATATATATATATATATATATATATATATATATATATATATGTATATATATATGTATATGTATATGTATATGTATATATATATATATATATATATATATATATATATATATATATATATATATATATATACATATATATATATATATATATATATATATATATATATATATATATATATATATATATATATATATATATATATATATATATATATATATATATATATATATATATATATATATATACATGCTGCTGCTGCTACTCGATACTGTGATCTTGTTGCTGCTGCCGCTCGAAGCTAACTGCAGTTATCTTATCTTATCTAAGTGTCGATACGGATGTAGGCGAGCAACTCTAACCCGTGTCCTAATTTCAATTTTGATGTGAAAATTAAAAAAATAATAATAATAATAAGAAAATGTGTTTATACTTTGGTAAAAATTGTGAAAATGCTGAAGCGTCTAAAAATATGACCTAACATGACCTAATGAAAATAAAGCGAATGAAATTATTTTTCTTAATTAAATATGCCCTCTGTTTATTCGTATTTATGACATTAAATTTTTAGTAAAGTTCAGTAAGATTTCAGAAATGAATTTTTGTTTTTTTTTTTTAACATTTTTATTTTATATATATATATATATATATATATATATATATATATATATATATATATATATATATATAATATATATACATATATATATATATATATATATATATATATATATATATATATATATATACATTTTTTAAATGACAGTATGTTTATTTCTTCATTTACTTTAAACGACCAGCCATTCATGCAAATATTCGCAGGCAGCAGGAAGTCGTTCATATTAAAAAACACGTGATATATTCTATCTTGAGGTGAGAGAAACCAAGTAGGATTTGACTCTACAAGAACCTAGATGGCAGTTTCTTCTAAAAAGGTGATCGTTGCGAACCCTGACACTCCATTACATTAACATCGTCACCCAACATGCTGGGCATTAACTTGGGATCAAATATGTCTTAGTATCAACATCTTGCATGCATGTATTGCTCCCATATTTGGATTTCTGCTCCTAAACATTAGCTGCATTTTTTGGATTCTATTCAGAAAATGACTGTTCGCCTGATTAGAGATCCAGAAACCGCCACCAACCTTGGTTCCATGGAACATCGAAGAACGGTTGGCGATTTCAGTAGCCCGCTTAATTCCTCCCAAAGCGGTGCATCTCAGGAACGCATGTCGCGTTAGTACATCACATTTGTATAAAGCTCAGCTTGTCACTCCTCGTACAATCTTTTTAAAGAATTATTTAATATAGGTAACTTTATCTCTTCGGAATGGTTTGCATAGGACTGTGTTTCCTACCGAGTATCACAATTCATGATAATTCAATAACAATGTGAATCGCATGCCTCTCGAAGCCAAGTTACCTTGGCTATCAACTAACTAATAGTTAGCTTCGAGCGGCAGCAGAGGCAAGATCACAGTATTGAGTAGCAGCTGCAGCAAGAGCACTTGAAAATGCCAAATGAGATTTTGGAGAAACGTTGTGCAAATTTATCGTTAGACGAACGCATTGAAACCTGGAATTTTAGTGTATAATATATATATATATATATATATATATATATATATATATATATATATATATATATATATATATATATATATATATATATATACATATATATAATGAAGAGTAGAGTGTGCTTAAATTTAAATACAGAGCAAGATATTAATTGAAAATGTTAATAGGAACTAACGAATTATGCTCACGTTAGATTTGTGGCCTTTTTAGTTGAAAATTCAAAAAAACTCTAGTAAATACGTCAGTAATTGTTGGATTATTTATTGAATAAAAGAAAACGAAATTACTACAAATCTTTGCAAATACCTAACAACTGTCAATTAACATAGTTTCTATTGACATTTTCAATTAATATTTTGCTCCGTATTTAAATTTAAAACACACTTTACTTTACTCTTCAATATAAATCATTATTTTTTATTTTCCCTGTATATCATCAAATATTTTAAACTTTTAGTACTTGATTATAGATTTCCATGTGATGCAGAACTTTTTCTCAAGAATAAACTTTTTTGTATATGTAAGATAAACTTTTTCTCTATTTGTATAAAAAACCTTTTGCGACACACTGTATAGTTGGTAACATCTATAATATATATAAAATGCAACGTCTCTCTGTCTGTCTGTCTGTCCGTTAGTGACCTTATCACTGGAGAACCACTTATCCGATTTACGTACTTTTTTTTTTAAAACATACTTATGTTCTCTGGCCAGGTTATAGGCTATATTTTATTACGATAGGTAGCATAAGGAATGAGCAGTGACAATAATAGTGAGTGAAGTCGGAAAAAAGTTTGCTGCTAGCGTGTTCCCTTGCAATATACAGCCTAAACCATTAAATATGGAACAATATTATGTAGCAGAGAATATCTTTAATCTATAATCTATAATATATATAAAATGCAATGTCTCTCTGTCTGTCTGTCCATTAGTGCGTTTATCACGCGAGAACCACTTATCCAATTTATGTGTCTTTTTTAAATTCATACATATATTCTTTGGCCAGGTTATATAATAATAATAATAATCTATATCTATAATATATATAAAATGCAGCGTCTCTCTGTCTGTCTGTCTGTCTGTCCGTTAGTGCGCTTATCATTAGAGAACCACTTATCTGATTTACGTGCTTTTTTTTAAAACATTCATATGTTCTCTGACCAGGTTATCTATATATAATATATATAAAATGCAACGTCTCTCTGTCTGTCCGTTAGTGCGTTACGTACTTTTTTTTTAAAACATACATATGTTTTCTGGCCAGGTTATAGGATATATTTTATTGCGTTAGGTAACATAAAGAATAAGCAGTGACGATAATAGTGAATCAAGTCGAAAGAAAGGCTACCGTTAGCGTGTTCTTTTACAATATACTGCCTAAACCATTAAATATGGAACAATATCATGTTGCAAAGAATACAATATCATATATATATATAAAATGCAACGTCTCTCTGTCTGTCTGTCCGTTAGTGCGCTTATCACTTGAGAACCACTTATTCGATTTACGTGTTTTTATAAATTTATACATATGATATGTTCTATATAATTCGATATAAGCCTAGATAATGGGAGATAAGGTGAGATAATGGGAGATAAGTGTAAATAATGGGAGATAAGCAGAGATAAGTCTAGGTAATGTAAGTTATGGTGAGATAATGGGAGATAAGGAGAAATAATGGGAGATGAGCAGAGATAAGCCTAGATAATGGAAATTATGTAGAGATAATGGGAGATAAGGAGAAATAATGAGAGATAAGCAGAAATAAGTCTAAGTAATGGGAGTTTATGGTGAGATAATGGGAGATAAGGAGAAAATAATGGGAGATAAGGAAAAAATATTGCGAGATAAGTCGAGATAAGACTAGATAATGGGAGATAAGGTGAGATAATTGGGGATAAGTATAAATAATGGGAGACAAGGAGAAATAATGGGAAATAAGCAGAGATAAGTCTAGGTAATGGGAGTTATGGTGAGATAATGGGAGATAAGGAGAAATAATGGGAGATAAGGAAAAAAAATGGGAGATAAGGAGAAATATTGCGAGATAAGTCGAGATAAACCTAGATAATGGGAGATAAGGTGAGATAATGGGAGATAAGGAGAAATAATGGGAGATGAGCAGAGATAAGCTTAGATAATGGAAATTATGTAGAGATAATTGGAGATAAGGAGAAATAATAGGAGATAAGGGGAAATAAGGGCAGATATTTTTATTACGTTAGGTAACATAAGGAATGAGCAGTGGCGATAATAGTGAATCAAGTCCACGCGAGCGGAGCCGCGGGCACGGCTAGTAGTGTATATAATCGAAACTATGGGCTGTAATTTGATAAAAATATTACTTAAAAAAACGCATTTTGGCATTTCTATTTGTAGTAGTTTAGATGCTTTTAGTAAGGGTTTAAGGTACTACCAGCTGTATATTTCGTTATATTTCAATTACATATAAGCGTGATATCATACAGCAAAGCATTTTATTTCTTAAGCTGCCCATGTAAAATAAAAATTTGTAAAAATAATCTTGTTTCTAATATGTCGCAACTAAACATTTTCAGGTATTATTATTGTTAATTTATTTTTAGTAATAGTTTTTTTTTTAATCTGTTCAAACTAATTGAACTACTAAATTTTAATAGATACAATCTGTGAGTCATAAACCAAAAAGTGTAACAGATGAAGTTATCTTTAAGAAGGTTTTGTTTATCATCTATACGTATTTTACTACTGCAGCCCATTAAGTAAGATACACAAACAGTGCTTTGAGAGCGCCGAAGCTGATGCCAGTTTGCCGCAGTTGAAATAACCCGTCGTTCGCACCAGCACGGCCACTATAACTGTTCCACCCCCACGTCCTGCTACCCCCGAATGAACACGACACAACACAGACAACCCGCGTTATGCAGTCATTGAGTTGCGGGCCGCGTGCCTAGTGTGCGGCATTTAAACACAACTTCGCCGCGTCTTCGAATCGCACAAGTTTTAGCGCGGATAATAAAACTTTTTAAAAGTGCGGAAACTAGGCAATAAAAAGGAAAAATGTTAACAATGTCAACACTTATGATGCCCGCTTCGGCAGTTCCGACCGGTATGTCTGCTTCTGGTCTTTTACCGGTACCCAAACTAGAAGCTATAAGAATTAATCACACACCACCAAACACGACTGCAGCAATAATCTCAACTACCCCCACAATAACTAAATCAGGTACTAGAAATTATTTTATATTCTAAGATTTATTTGTGCTTAAATCGTGACAGTCAGAAGCAACAAAGAACAAACGGCTGATTCTGCGACGCGACAATTTTTTTTAGACACGCTGCAGAAGAATTGTGTCATCAAAATGTATACACCCAATATCAACAAATCAAACCCTAGCCGAAATATAACAGTTTAAAACTTGAAATATAAATTTATAATTAAAGTCTATTCACTCTGCATCGCATAAATATAGGGCTTTACTGTGTCCGCAATGCGGAAAACGTGTTAACCGGACAATCTTTTAATTAGAAAATAACATAAAAGTTGCCGTGCTGTGACTTTCACGTTTTTATGGTGTTTATTAAAAGAAAATGCTTATTGACCCATAATATAGATAAAAATTGAAATGCATTTTGATTTATTGTGGATATAATTGATGTGGCACACAATCATAATTTAAAATGTAAAGTCATTTCTAAAAGTTCATTATTTTTATTTATATTGTTTCGTTTTATAAGTAGAGTTTCAATATGTAAGTTTTTTTTATCCGCTCTATATGTACATAGACGCAAAACCCTTTTCTAATGTTTTTCTTCCAGTACAACCTGTTAGATATAGCTGAACTACACAGTTACAAATCACATTGTAGTGTTGCTGTATATACGAAAACTTGATGTTTATCATAAACTATCGGAATATTCCCAGAAGATGAATAGTATAGACAGCAGATTAAAAATTATACAGGATACAACTTGTAACAAAGGCATGAAAGGCATTATTAAAATTCTGATAGCGAGTTCGTAGCCTTGTGTGGCATTAATCCAGATATTTATTTTTTCTGCAGGTGTGTGTCGAAAAATAACTTACTTATGTAAATTTAAAAAAAAAGTTAATCTCAAATTAAAAATCAATGACTTAGTTTGTCGTTCGAATAGATAGAATGTATCTTGATGAGAGTCATTTCGGGGGGGGGGGGGGGGGGGGGGGTACATGCAGATGAAGTCATTTTTTTGTTTTTACGCCACTGTTAATTACTGGTTATTATGGTATACTGATCTAATGACTCTATTTCAATTGTCAGGGAGTCATTTGTACAAAGAATTATATAAGCCCTAGATTATCCTGAAAAATAATACACAGGGTTGGTGTCAAAAATGTAAAAAAATTATTACTGAATATATCTGAAATAAATTACAATCAACAAGATATTTTATGTTTCTGCCATTTATAATTAGGGCGTCTCAAACTAACCAACTATAAGTTATTTTTGCTACGAAACTGCACGGATTTGAATAATTTTTTTTATTATTTAAAAGTTTTATTTACATAGCTTTATAGAAATAATCATCATTATTATTCTTACTGTTCTTATTGTCGTCATTATTTTTATGGTTACTGTTATGTTAAAGATTGTAGAAATGTAAAAATGTATGAGATAGAAGGAAGAAATTTTTTATTTTTAAATGAAAATTTTAGCCCTCGGAAAGGAAAATTTGTTATGAATAACATTCTAATGGATTTAAGTTTTTAGACACGATGTAAACGAATAGGTCATGTACATAAATAAATATATATATATATATATATATATATATATATATATATATATATATATATATATATATATATATATATACACTCCTGGACAAAATTAACGCAACAATATATTAAATCATACAAATCTCTATAATGAATTAATTTTAATAATTTTTTATGAACGTTGGTTACCCTAAAAGTTAGATAAAACTTATTCAGATACTTTAAAAGTGAATTAGCTACCAAATTTCTCTATAAGATTCGAATTAAAATTATTCTTAAGACCTAATAACAAAATCGTTGAAATTATGTAATAATGAAAAAAATAAACTGGGACACTAGTAGCAAAATTAATGGTGTAACTGAGACACTAGTAGCGTGTGTTGCCTCCTCTACTTCGGATGACAGCGTTTATACGCCTAGGCATGCTTCTAATTAAATTTTGGATAAAAATCTTGAGGATTTGCTCCATTCTGTGATAACTGCATTTTCAAGTTCCCTCAGGTTTCTAGGTGCAGGTATATGACGTTTCACATTTTCTTAAGGTGATCCCATACATGTTCTATCGGATTCAGATCCGGGCTTTTTGGTGGCCATTGCATAATCGGTATATCAACTTGATTAAGATAATCGAGTACCTCCCTAGCCACGTGAGGTCTAGCGTTGTTTGCATAAACAGGAAATTGGGCCCCACAAAATGACCGAAAGGCATCACATGTTCTATTAAAATATTCTCAAGATAGTAGTCAGCATTCATGGGTCTCGTACGGACAGGAACTAACTCTGTGCGAGCATCAAAGCAGATGCCACCCCAGAACATAACAGAGCCACCGCCGAATGGAATCCTTGCAGAGATATTGCAAGGAGCAAACCTCTCTCCTGGTCTTCGCCATACTCGCTCACGAACATCTGGATGTTTTAGACTAACCCTAGTTTCATCTGTGAAGAAAACTTGTTTCCAATCATCCACAGACCAGTTTTCGTGATTTCGAGCAAAACATAACCTGGCAACTCTGTTCTCTCTAGTAAGCAAGGGCGCAGTGGCTGGTCTCCTACTGTTTAATCCAGCTTCATTTAAAACCGTCTTCTAACTGTTTTAAAAGAAATTGTGACATTGCGAACAGCTTCGAGTTCGTTTCTTATTATAGAACTAGTGACAGTCCTGTTTCTTAAAGCATATTGTCTTATGAAACGTTCACCTAGGTCGCTAGTGCATATTTTCGCCCTTGCCCTAGCCTTCTAGAATAAGTTCCTACTTCATTCAAGCGTCTTACCATACGACTTATTGTGGAACGATGTTTGCCTAACAAATTGGCAACATAACTCTGACAATATCCCTCGTCCAATAAAACTGAGGCTCGCACTACCCCGGGTTCAGTTAAATTTCTTGTTCGATTCATTTTTCTAATTCTTCGGGGTCAAAAATAAAACGTATTACTTTGAAAAAGGGAACAATTTATAAGCTAACTTTTAAAGAAAATCTATCGCTTTATTACAGAAAATTGTTTATCTTCTAAAAAATTCTTTAAAACTGTAAATCTAAACGAATTGTTTTGATTTCTGTCATGAACAACGAAACAAAATATGCATAGCCTACTATTCAAATACTCGATAAACTTTAAAAATGACATAAGAAAAAGATAAATTAATTTTCAGATTGTTGCGTTAATTTTGTCCAGGAGTGTGTATATATATATATATATATATATATATATATATATATATATATATATATATATATATATATATATATATATATATATATATATAATCCTAAGATTTGAAAATAGTTGGGGCACTCGGCAAAGGGGGCACAACAGATGTTCACACAATATTCATTTAGCCAATATTTCGGTCCTAGGTTGGGCCCTTCATCAGGGCACAAACTAAAAAAGATAATGAAGCACCAAATAAGGAAAGCCGGGCGTAGATTATTATTGTTAAGTTTAATTTTTAATTTATAATTTTTTAATAAGTTCTTATTGTTGTTATAAAGAAGTTTACATTATTATTATTATTTTAAAGAAGTGACAAAGTAAAAGTTGCAAGTGACTCACATGCAGTGTGCGACTTAATTTGACAAGAATGACCATAAATAACAATTATCATAAACAAAGACCGACACTGAAACAAAACAGCCACTATTCACTAACATATTAATTTAAAAATATGGCATTTACAGCAAGGATGCCATTAGAAACCCTTTATGCTGAAAAATCAAAATACTCATTTATCATTAATTAACCACCTGTGATCTGAAAAGAAATGACAAGTTTGACAAGGCGTTGACAAAGGACAACTATCTGACAAAAGTAAGGGATCACGCAAAACAAAAGGGAAAAAAGGTTGAACAACCATGAAAGAACCGGTTGAGTACAAATTAGGTACCTACGTCATTAGATTGGAATGTTGGTAAAACAGGAAAAGTACCCATTGGGAACGTTATTTTTAAACGGTATGGATATTGAAGTGGCATAAAGGAAGTAGGATTTTTCATCTTAGTAAAAGAAGAGAGGGATTGGAAAAGGAACTGAAGAGTGAAGAGGGTTTATTTATTCGTAATATACTAATGCTACTAATATTACATATGACGTTTTCTTCAATTTTGTAACAAACTACAAGCTACCAATTAATAAACTAGTGTGCATTACAACCGATGGAGCACCAGCAATGACTGGAAACGAAAACGGTTTTGTGTGCATTGTGTCGAGCTAATGATGATTTCCCTTCATTTTTTTCCTTCCATTGCATTATACATCAACAAGTTTTGTGTTCAAAAGTTCTAAACATGGAGGAGATTATGGGCATTGCAATAAAAATTGTGAATTCTATCCGTGCACGTAGCTTGCAACGACGGCTCTTTAAATTGTAGTTGGAAGATAGTGAGTCAGCTGAACACACTGATTTAGTTCTTCACACGGACATCAGGTGGTTGAGTCGCGGAAAATTCCTAGAAAGGTTTCAAGAATTATTGCCCGAAATAACAGCTTTTCTGGACGAAAGAGGTGATGACACTCAGATGCTGAAAAACGGAAAATGGCTGACTGATTTGGCATTTTTGACAAACATCACAATGCATTTAAACACAATTAATTTGGAGCTTCAAGGTAAAGGAAAAAACTATTATTGAGATGATTAGCGCAATAAACACATTCAAAAGTAAATTGCAACTTATGATAGATCGACTGAAAAGAAAGGATCTGGAAAATTTTCCATCTTTGAAAGCAAGGATTCCTCAGTTGAATTATGATATTTATGAGGCAGAATTATCAAATATATTTGGACCAATTCGAAATACGTTTTTATGATTTCAGTAAATTGGCAAATATCGCATAATTTATGAGTCAGTTTAACATGGACTCATGTTCTGTTGAAAATGAGTTAGTGCAGATTATATCAGATATACATCTCAAAGCCACAGCATCTGATACAAAATTCTGGTGTTTTATATCTGAAGATAAATATTCGAATCTAAGGCAAATCGCCCTTCAACTGACGGCAATGCTTGGGTCAACTTACTTGTGCGAGTCTGCATTTTCTGAAATGAAGATAATTAAGTCAAAATATCGCAATCGACTAACTGACGTACATATGTCATCATGCTTGCGATTAGCATTCGGTAATTACGTACCATCTTATGAAAAGTATGCTGAGGACATGCAGTGCCACGCTTCAAAATCCAAAGTCACTCTTTAGTTAAGTTTAGACACTAGAACTCGTTTGTTTTGTAAGAACCAATAAAGTATTTTCATTGACATTTTAGAGCAGACCTACACTTACCTTGACTAAAAAAATGCATATTGTGCGGAAAACTAATATTTATGCCACGATACACCCTACCTAGACGACATTCCTGCATCACCTTACTTGCAGCCTCTCAGAGTCGATCGATCGTAGTTTAACAATATTGAGGTAGATCGCCAGCAGTTCAAGTTTGAGCACCCCTGCCCCGTAACTTTTATTTAATTGTTTTTTTGATACATTAATTAATAAATGCTGTGGGATCATTATTCCATATATATGGGTCACTCTGTATATATATATATATATATATATATATATATATATATATATATATATATATATATATATATATATATATAAATATATACGCTAGTATCATTTTGAATGCTTACTGATCAGTAGTTAATTGAAGGGCAACTTTACAGTCAACTGAACGTGAATCCCTACGCACAATTATAACTATCTGTTGCTTCACAATATTGATTGCATATTTAGTTATTTAAGTAAAAAACTTCATTATTTACAATGTTTTTTATACATTCCTTGGATTCTATACTATTTAGTCTGCTGCCGTAGTCCTCGATTTATGGCATTTAAAATCTTAGTATAAACCAAAACAAAGCGATGTTTCTACTCTGAGTTTTAGATGTTAATAAACCAAATATTTAAGTTGTTTAACGGTGTTGTAACTTTAAAACAAAATAAAAAACCAGTTTTTTGACATATGTACGGAGTCCGTATATAAGTTATCAAATTATAAAAAGCACGTTTTACTTCCATAAGAATTTTTTTTCTTATAGAGTTTTACGACGAAATTTTTATTCAAATTCATGCAGACAATGAGAAATAGTAGCAACTAAATAATTCATTTGACTGAATTTCTGTGTTTGTCATTGACCAACGAAAAAATGATATTTTAATGCCCACATTATTAAAATTAAAGACACAAGGCTTTAAAGACTTCGAGAGAATCTTATGAAGAAGTGACTCTAGTCAAATAGCTGAAACTCTTCTTGCTCAAGCAAAGTTTCCATAAACACATAAAGTCTATTGAGCCCTTTTTGTTGCTATTAGCTCTCAATTCTAGAGATATTCCTTCAAGCAAAGTGGTTAAAAACAGATGTGGGCTGACAAACTTTGTATAGTCTTACAGTAGAAATCGTAAATAATGAAAAAAAATATATATAATTTTGAAATTATTTGGATGTATAAAATAAAATTTCTTTCACTTTCCCCTTAATATTGCTTAAAAGCTATAGGTTCTTCATCTGATTGAGGATTTAAAATCACCATCTCATTTCGTTCCAGTTTTTTTTTTATGGTTCTAGCACACGTGCTGCAGGGAAGAAGTCCCTAAAGCGCTACAGGAGCGACACGTGTGCGGAAAAAAAGCGATTCACGTTGTTCTTGAATCGCTGTAAATTGTACTCGGTGGGAAACACAGTCCTGGGCAAATTATTCCAAAGGGATGATGTTCTCCATATAAAAGACTGCTTGAAAAGCGTTGTACGAGGAGTAACAAGCTGAACCTCATACGGATGTGAAGTATTAGCGCGACGTGTACTTTTAACATGCACCAGTCTGGGAGGAATTAAGCGGGCCACATCCTCCAAACACTTTTTATGAAAATATTTGTAGAATAGGCTTAGGTCGCCAACCGTTCTTCGATGTTCCAGTGAATCAAGGCCGCCAGTCAGTTCTGGGTCTCCAATCAGACGAACAGCTCTTCTCTGAATAGAATCCAACAAATGCAGTGTATGTTTGGGAACGGAGCCCCAAACACGGGAGCAGTATTTCATAGTTGGTCGAATTTGAGCTTTGTAAAGAATTAACAGTTGTTGTGGAGTGTAAAGCTTTCTGGTTCGAAATGATATTCCCAACTTTTGAGAAGCTCTCCTTGCCTTGCCTGCAACATGTTCATGCCAGGACATATTTGTTCGCAAATTAACGCCCAACAAATTGAGTGCGATGTTAGAGGAATGGAGTGCCCCGACATAACTATGTCGGGTTTAGCAACGTTAACTTTTTTAGAAAAAAACTGCCGCCTGGGTTTTTGTAGCGTTAAATTCCACTTGGTTACTGTCACCCTAAGATAGAATTTCTTCCAGGTCTTTGTTAAGTTGAATTATTTCCTGCTGTCTGCGGATATTCGTCTGAGTAGCCGACGTCCGAGCGTTCAAAGTGAATGAAAAGATAAGCGTACTGTCATCTGCAAAGCTGTAGATTGGATTCTCGTTCTTTTCCGTTAATGTAAATGAGAAAGAGAGTAGGAGACAGTATGGAGCCTTGAAACACACCGGCGTTGATAGTGAAAGTGTCACAAAGAAATCCGTCGACTGCCACTCGCAAAGAACGCTCTCTGAGGAAACATGAGAACCACAAACAGAACTTTTCAGACATACCATAAGAACGTAGCTTAGCCAACAGCCCATCGTGCCAAACACGATCGAGTGCCTTGGGTATGTCAAGAGCAACCGCTCGAGATTCTCCAAAGTATTCAATTGCGTTGTTCCAAACGTGTGTTACATGAGTCAGAAGATCTCCTGTTGATCTATTTTTACGAAAGCCATATTGATGATCGCTAATAATGTTGAATCCTTCAAGATATTTTAGAAGATGTTGATTGATAGCCTTTTCCATGACTTTCGATATTATTGAAAGCAATGCGATTTGTCGGTAGTTATTTGGCAAGGTCTTCTTGCCTTTTTTAGGTATCGGCTGAACTATGGCACATTTTCAGCAGGAAGGAAATATTCCCTTTCGGTAGCATAGATTGAAAAGTCTACAGAAAACTGGCGTTAGTTTCCTCGCATAGTTTTTTTGAGAACTATGGCAGGTATTCCGTCAGCGCCAGAAGTTTTTTTGGTGTCTAGCTTCATTAAATACGTTTTGTGATACACTGTCTGAAGACAATATCGGGCATCCTTGACTGCACTATGGGAATAGTAGGTGGTGTCTTTCCTTGGAAATCGACAGTAGAATGTGAAGCAAAGAGTTCGCTTTCTCAACAGGTGTCATTGCAATAGAATTATCTGGCCGTGTGAGTGGTGGTATGGTGGATTTGGTGAAATTTTGACTGACTGCCTTAGCGACTGACCAAAATTACCTGGAATTGTTGGAACAAGCGATAAGTTTGTTTCTAATTCGTTGATTGTGTGCCTCCTTGGTTTCGTCGATAATTTCTTTGCATCTATTCCTGGCACGAACAAAGGTGTTACGGTTTATGGTGTTAGGATTTTCACGCCATTGTCGGTAGGCAAGATGTTTAGAAACAACAGCTTCTTTGCATTTTCGGTCAAACCAAGGCTTGTCGTTGGAAGGGCATTTCTTCGAAAAATGGATGTAAGCCTCCATACCGGCCAAAATAACATCGGAAATCTCCCTGGCGCAGTCAGCTGGGTCGTCGGATCGAAAACAAACGTCTAACCAAGGGAAAGTTCGAAAATATTCCAGGAGATCTTCCCATTTAGCAGAATTTAGCTCTCTGTCTCGTCGTGAATAGACAGACAGACAGGCAGACAGACAGACCAACAGATAGACCTACAGATAAACGGAAATTAGAACCATATTTCTTGTGAAATAGAAATATATTGATTTTACAACTTACATTTGCATGGCTATTTCTTTAAAAAAATAGATATTGAAAATAAACTGTTCGAAACTAACTTGATTTTATTAATTTACAATGAGGAGTTGGTGGAGTGTTTAAAATAATATTATATACATTTTAATAAATTTAAAAATACTTTTAAATAGAATTAAACTTTATAGGATGAGTTACAGTTTAAAAGTATGGGTAGTTGTTAGTTGTTAATCCACTCTCCCAAGTTTTTCTATTTTTCGTTATATGATTTAGTCCTAGAGTATTCTTTTAAAATGTCATGTCACATAAATTTATGGAACTTCCTAAAATTATTTTTCAACTGACGAGTTACTAAATAAAAGAAATATATATTTTACACATTTGGAACAGGGTAATGGGAATAAATAGAAGCTAGATAAATTTTTAATAATATTCATTTATTAGGTGGCAATAAAAATAAGAGGAAATGCATTTTTCAGTTTCGTCAGTCAGAGTTAGCGGTCACGAGTTAAATAAAAGATAGAGTTAAAGTTTCTAAATCAAATAAAAGTTTAACAGATTACGAATTATAAAATAAGAACATTCAACAAACTTTTGGAAAAGTCTAAAGCATCAAATCGTTTAAAATATTTTTAAAGTGAATAGAAGATAAAGCGAAAGAAATTGCTGACTGATTAAATATGATGTAAATAATATATATCTTCTAAGTGAGAAAAAGTCAGAAAAAATGGGGGACAGACAACCTTTTGATACATGACATATCAATAAAAAATTAAAAGTTTTTAGAAGAATCTTAAATAACTTACTAAAGTTGACTGATTTATTCAAACGTCTTCAAATAAATAAAATAAACTAATTATGTTGTAGCATTTCCAGCCAATGAATTATTCAAAAATGATTTCATATAAATTTTTCAGTGCTGTTTCACAAATTTTTATAGAATGGAAACAATTTTTGCCTTCACCGGGATTTAAAATTGGGACTCCGAGTATCCAGGGCCGTTACTGTCAACTGAACTATGACAGCTTGGGGATCTCATCGATCAATAATAGTAATAACTTTTTCAATTTTTATATTGGTATATAGTATACTTTCCTCCAAGTTTTGACGATAATGTTAAATCAGAGTGAGAGTGATAGCAGGACTAAAGAAAGAATCACTTTCTCCTCCCGTTATGCCTTGTCAATTACGAGTCAAAATTCAGCTAAATTAGATAGTTGGTCTTAGCGTCAGCAGTCAATTTAACATTTATATTTTAGTGTTAGAGCTACAGTTATAAAAAAAATCAAAAAAAAAAAAAAATACTTTCAACTGGTTCATAGTATACACACAAACAACAAGTTTTCCCAACTTAGTTGACTCTCTAAGTAGAAGGACCCGGGTAAAAATTTCTATAAAGGTAGGAGTTTTCTTTAATTTTTGGGAAAAATATTACTATACACGCTCCTGGACAAAATTAACCCGACAATATATTAAATCATACCAATCTCTATAATGAATTAATTTTAATAATTTTTTATGAACATTGATTACACTAAAAGTTAGAAAAAACTTATTCGGATACTTTAAAGTGAATTAGCTACCAAATTTTTCTATAAGATTCGAATTAAAATTATTCTTAAGACCTAATAACAAAATCGTTGAAATTATGTAATAATGAAAAAAATAAACTGGGACACTAGTAGCAAAATTAATGGTGTAATTGGGACACTAGTAGCGTGTGTTGCCTCCTCTACTTCGGATGACAGCGTTTATGCGCCTAAACATGCTTCTAATTAAATTTTGGATAAAATCTTGAGGAATTTGCTCCCATTCTGTGACAACTGCATTTTCAAGTTCCCTCAGGATTCTAGGTGCAGGTATATGACGTTTCACATTTTTCTTAAGGTGATCCCATACATGTTCTATCGGATTCAGATCCGGGCTTTTTGGTGACCATTGCATAATCGGTATATCAACTTGATTAAGATAATCGAGTACCTCCCTAGCCACGTAAGGTCGAGCGTTGTCTTGCATAAACAGGAAATTGGGCTCCACAAAATGACCGAAATGCATCACATGTTCTATTACAATATTCTCAAGATAGTAGTCAGCATTCATGGATCTCGTACGGACAGGAACTAACTCTGTGCGAGCATGAAAGCAGATGCCACCCCAGAACATAACAGAGCCACCGCCGAATGGAATCCTTGCAGAGATATTGCAGGGAGCAAACCTCTCTCCTGGTCTTCGCCATACTCGCTCACGACCATCTGGATGTTTTAGACTAACCCTAGTTTCATCTGTGAAGAAAATTTGTTTCCAATCATCCACAGACCAGTTTTCGTGATTTCGAGTAAAATGTAACCTGGCAACTCTGTTCTCTCTAGTAAGCAAGGGCACAGTGGCTGGTCTCCTACTGTTTAATCCAGCTTCATTTAACCGTCTTCTGACTGTTTTAGAAGAAATTGTGACATTGCGAACAGCTTTGAGTTCGTTTCTTATTATAGAACTAGTAACAGTCCTGTTTCTTAAAGCATATTGTCTTATAAAAGGTCCATCTAGGTCGCTAGTGCATCGTTTTCGCCCTTACCCTAGCCTTCTAGAATAAGTTCCTACTTCATTCAGGCGTCTTACCATACGACTTATTGTGGAACGATGTTTGCCTAACAAATTGGCAACATAACTCTGACAATATCCCTCGTCCAATAAAACTGAGGCTCGCACTACCTCGTGTTCAGTTAAATTCCATGTTCAATTCTTTATCTAATTCTTCGGGGTCAAAAATAAAACAGTCTACCACAAAAACGTATTACTTTGAAAAAGGGAACAATTTATAAGCTTACTTTTAAAGAAAATCTATCGCATTATTACAGAAAATTGTTTATCTTCTAAAAAATTCTTTAAAACTGTAAATCTAAACGAATTGTTTTGATTTCTGTCATGAACAACGAAACAAAATATGCATAGCCTACTATTCAAATACTCGATAAACTTTAAAACTGACATAAGAAACAGATAAATTAATTTTCAGATTGTTGCGTTAATTTTGTCCAGGAGTTTACATATATATATATATATATATATATATATATATATATATATATATATATATATATATATATATATATATAGCAGTGGGATAGAACGCGTTTGAAATATATTAAAAATTACTGATTTTAATCTGGTTTCACTTTATCAGACACGGAAATAATAACTTTGCCAATATTCGTTTTCCAAATTTTTATTAATGAACTTTTGAATTTACTTAGAATATACCAAAATGGGCTACGGAGAGGAGAATGCTAAATATTAGACTCCAAGATCGTATACCTAACATCGAGATATGAAGAAATTCAAAAGTGACAGATGTAATGAAACGAATATGTGCATTAAGGTGGAATTGTGAGGGGCATATCGCAAGTATGAATGATAACAGATGGACACGGCATATGGTTGAATGGAAGCTTAGAGAACATAAAAAATGCAGAGGTAGACCACATACAAGGTGGACGGACGACATAAAAAGATTAGCGGAGCACGATTGAATGCAAAAAGCAAACAATAGAGCTCACTGGAGAAAACTTGGGGAGGCTTACATCCGACTATGTATGGAGCTAATGCTCATACTAAAATAAAGTAGCCTATAGGTTATAGGATGAATTAAACAATTTAAAACCAAAAAGAAAATTTAAAATTGTTATTTAAATTTGAAAAATCTGTGCATGTGAAAGAAAAATCTTTAAATTCGAGAAAGTATGTTTATGTTAGCAAGGTCTCAAAATAATTATTGAGTTTGAGGAAACCAATACCTAATATTGATTTTGAAGCGAAAATATTCTCTAAGAATAAACATTCACCTTTTCCATTGATTTTAAAGTATTAAACGGAATTTATCAATTGTTCATAAAGCAGATATATTTGAACCTCTTTTTTTCAAAATGGTATATACTGATCCAAGATAAAACTGTCACCTCAGTTTCTACAGCATTAAATTTTACTTGGTTATTGTCACCTCAAGATCAAATTTTTCCACTTCTTTGTTAAACAACTTCCTGCTGTCTGCGGATATTTGCATGGGTAGCTAATGTTGGAGAGTTCCAGTTAAAGAAGAAACATACTGTCATCGGTTGCGTGCAAATTAGATTCTTGGTCCTTTTTAATAGATGGTTCATGTAAGGGAGAAAAAGAGTAAGAAGTAGTATGGAGTCTTGGGCACACCGGTTTGGCAGTTCAACATAAGGTAAAAACTCATCAACTGCCACTCGTAAAGAACGCTTCCTGAGGTAACACAATAGTCATAAAAGAACTGACTTCGTAAATATATACAAATTAATAATATATGACAAACTAAATGATCAGACAACGAATCATAAAACAATTTATCTTTATTTGTACATCAGCAGATTTTTAACTTCATATCCGACAACTGTTTTATCAATATGATCAACAGATGAACCTTATTCGTTTAATATAAGCACGTGTTTCGTTTATAGGACAGCGTACACGGGTCGGTTGTCGGGATATATTATGTTATTTGCCGTTTTCAGGGCTCATGAAGTAGAGTGATCTGAAAAGTATGTTATTTTTTTATTACTGGTGCAGGAAGTACTAAAAGATTAGCCTAAAATTATATTATACAAACCGAATCTGTGAGGTTTCCGGTTTAGATGGGCATTGTTATTGCACAGTCTACAATTTTATCTGCAGAGTTAGTCAAGTACTACATAATACACTTAAACATCCATATTTGTGTTGCTTCTGCTAATTTTATTATTTAATTTTCTTCTTCTTCTTCCTACGTTAGGACCATGTCCTGTGTTCACTTCAAAGGTTTCCCAGAAACAATTGCGATGATGAAGACCAGCCCTCATACCATCTTATTGGTGGTCTTCCAAGCGGTTGAGGTGTATTTGGTCGCTTCTCTTTTGCAACCTTAGCCAACCGGTTATTTGGCATTCTGTCCACATGGTCTCTCCATTCTCTTCTCCTATTCCTTGCCCATCTCACCACTTCCTGTATTTCGCACATGTCCCTTATTTCTTCACATCCCTTCCGGTCAAATAAGGTATGTCCTGTTATCGATCTAAGTGCATTTCTGTTGTTCTTAGTAGTCGTTTTGTTATTGTGTTCTCCGCTCTGGTTTTTATCGCGTACGTCATGATCGGTCTCGGCATGTTTTGTATATTCTTACTCTGCTCCTGGTGCTCATATATTTGTTTCTCCAAATTATATCTCTTAAGTATCCTGATATTAATGATGGCTTTGTTGTTTGAGTTTTTACTTCCTCCTTAAGGTTCCTGGTACTTGTTATGTTTGCCCCTAGATATTTGAAGGACATCACTTGTTCTACTCTCTAATCATAAATCGCGAGTTTGCATCTTTTCGGTTCTGTAGATATTGTAAAGGATTTTGTTTTCTTTACAGATATTTGCATATTAAACACTTTTGCTGTTTGTTGGAACTTATGTAGGAGTCTCTGTAAGTTATCTTCGTCTTCTGATATGATTACTGCATCACCGGCGTAGCATATTATTTTTATTTCTTTGTCTCCCAATCGATATCCTCTCCCAGTTTTCTTTACTTCGTTTATATTTCATCCATTATGATGTTAAATAAGATTGGGCTTAGGCTATCTTCTTGTCTGATTTCGGTTGTCATAGATATTTTATTGCTTAATTTATTTGCCACTCTTACATATATGTGGTTGTTGATGTTCAACTCTTCCCCTTTTTTGTAGTAGGGTTATGACATCAGTTAACCGTACCGTATCGAATTCCTGGGTAAGATCAATGAAACACATAAAGGCTATCTTATTAAACTCTATGGCTTTTTCGGTAACTTGTAGGATTATAAATATGGCGTCTATAGTAGACCTGTTCTTTCTGAACCCTTGTTGTTCTTCACAGATTCCGGTTAACATTATTTCTTCTGCTAAAATTTTAGTGAACAATTTTAGTTCCGCACTCATTAATACCTCGATAGTTTTTTGGATCTGTCCTTTCTCCTTTTTTGAAAATTGGTATCAAGATGCTTTCTTTCCATTCGGATGGTATAATCTCGGCTGTGAGTATTTTGTTAAAGAAAATCTGTAATTCTTCTAGTAATTTATCACCTTCATATTTGATCATTTCGTTCTTAATTTCGTCCATGCCCGGGGCTTTTCTGTTTTTTAGTTTCGCTGCCATGTGCTGTATTTGATTCAAGGAAATGGTCCTATTTGGTTGGGCAATATTTTCATCTTCATGCTGTATTTCCTGTGTTAATGAATTGGTTTTTGATGGACTATAGAGTTTTTCGAAATAGCTTTCCCATTCTTCCACCGTAATTTTTATATTTTGTATATACTCATTTATTATTTTTTTTTTCTATTTCTCAGTAGATTCCATATTTTTTTTTTGTCCTCCGTACAGATCATGTTCCATATCGTTTGAAAATTTCTCCCATTGCTCTCTTTTGATTCTCTGGATATTCTCGTTGACCCTGTTTCTTACATTTTTATAATCATAGTATGCTATAGCATTGGATCTGTATTGTAGGTACGATTTTCTTTTTTCTTCAGCTAATGACTTCTGGTTTGAACCAAGGCTTTGTGTTTGGTTTTCCCCCTTTCTTTATAGTCCTTCTTCCAAATGCTTCTTCTGCTGCTTCTAGCATATTAGTTTTTAGTTTTGTCCATGCTGTTTCTATGTCATCGGACTCTCGAATATCATTTGTGTCTATTTTTTCTGTTAACCTTTGTTGATATAGATATTTGGTTGAGTCGTCGGATAGAGATTCTATATTGTTTTTGCTTATTTGTTCGACGGGTTCGCTACGAAGTCGTTGCATGGTTGTTCGTATTTTTGCTATTACAAGATGGTGATTCGTTCCAGCATTGGCGGAAGCTAAAGTTTTTCACGTCCTGTATTCTTGTTGGATGAATATTTCTATTTGTGATTACGTAATCAATTGTTGATCTTTGTCCACGTGTATTTTTACTTTATTTTTATTTAATTTTCATTTCTAAATATTAAACACTGCCTGCCTAGTTTTTTAATGTTATTTGGAGTTTAGTTTTATTATTTAAAGTTTAATGCTGTTGAAATAGGACAATGGGCGTATATTATATCAATAATAAATCAGATCAACCTCACTGACTGTGAAGGTTTTGAATTTAAGTTCGCATTGTTTTATTTCAGAATATTTTTTTCTTAAGGTGTATAAAATATAATTCATGAAACAATTGCTATTGTTGTTATTTTATTTAATAAATATTCTGCCATGTTTCAATACATGTAAAATTCAACGTCTGTCATGTGTATGTGGGTGTGTATATGTGTTTTATGCATGTAGGTCGCACAATAATTTTTACCTGATTTCAATATTTATAATTAGTCACGTAAAAAAAATTAAGTAATTATTAACTAATGAACATTTACATTTTAATAGAGAGTAAACGAAATTATAGTTAGGGTTTAATTAAAACGTTAACTTTTGTTACGTAATTAGCAGTCGCCTCAACATGGTTTGTGTGATAACTCAAATTAACTCATTAGAAATTAATGTTATCAGGCAGAGTAAGGACTTTTTAACAAAGAGATTTAATTATCATCGAATTTTTCTAGATCTACCATAATGTTTCTAATATCGGAATAACTTTTTACTGTCATTGTTAAAGACGAAGAAACAGAAATGAAAATAGTAGCGCATCTAGACTGTAGTTCCGGAGAGTATTTTTTGCATTTTCTAACACTTTAATTTTTAGTATCCGGAAGTGTTATAATCTAATCTATGTCTAGTAAAATTAAAATTTACATTTTCTTCATTTAGAGGTCATCAATTGCTAATAAGCAAGGGCTTTGGTGGCAATTGTGTAAACAGTCCATCGTTTGAACTTTACTACATTTATACCGGTCGTCTGTCACAAGTCCTCATTTTATTAGTTTAGCTTTTACCAGCGACATTCCTGTCCTTAATCTAGTGAGACTTTTTCAAATCTTCTAATTATGGTTCACGTCAAGAAACTCCAGTAGAGTAGTCTGAGTAAAGGAAATGGTTCGGAATTGGAGGTTGATTAACTGTGTAAATGTTGAGCTTTCATGGTGACAGACAGAAGGAAGTCGTTCAACTTAAAAGAGACCTGGAAGAAATTGTATCTTGGGGTGACAGTATTTAAGTGGAATTTAACGCTACAAAAACTCAGGCGGCAGTTTTTTCTAAAAAAGTTAACGTTGCTGAACCCGACATAGTTATGTCGGAGCACTCTATTCCCCTAGCACCGTCGCTCAATTTGTTGGGCGTTAATTTGAGAGCAAATATGTCCTGGCATGAACATGTTGCAGGCATGGCAAGGAGAGCTTCTCAAAAGTTGGAATTCTTGTTTCGAACCAGAAAGCTTTACACTCCACAACACCTGTTAATTCATTACAAAGCTCAAATTCGACCAACTATGGAATACTGCTCCCATGTTTGGGGCTCCGCCCCAAAAATATACACTGCATTTGTGGAGCTGTTCGTCTGATTGGAGACCCGGAACTGACCGGCGGCCCTGATTCGCTGGAACATCGAAGAACGGTTGGCGACTTGAGTCTGTTCTACAAGTATGTTCATGGAAAGTGTTCGAAGGATGTAGCCCGCTTAATTCCTCCCAAAGCGGTGCATGTTAGAAATATACTTCGCGCTGGTGCTTTACATCCGTATGAAGTTCAGCTTGTTACTCCGCGTACAACGCTTTTCAAGCAGTCTTTTATATGGAGATCATCATCACTTTGGAATAATTTGCCCAGTGCTGTGTTTCCCACCGAGTACAATTTACAGCGATTCAAGAACAACGTGAATCGCTTTTTTCGCACACATGCCGCTCCTGGAGCGCTTTAGGGACTGCCCTGCAGCACGTGTGCTGGACCCATAAAAAAATAATGACGGAACACTGCCCCGTGGCAGATCATTTCCCTGGTCTCTCCAACGTTTTTCCTTGCCATTCAGGGTACATATAAGCGACGATTTTGTAGGAGTGATTCTGTAAGCTTCACTAGTACAAACTCTTAGTATTTTGGGAAAATTCCTAGTTATTAATTATTAAATATAAGTTAATGTACTTATTTTTTTTTTTGTTACAAAATAAGTATTGAGTTTGGGAAAAAAAGTAACTTAATCTAAGCATTACTCCTTAATGTCGAAGAAGCATGTATTCAATAAACTTACTGTAATTTTATTTTTATGTAAGTAAAAATACTGTCCATATGAATTTCCGGCTTCGTGACGGCTCTAATGGATCGATGAATTTGAATTCTATAAATTACTATGTTTAGAATATCAAACGCTTTTATATATAAAAAAAAAACATTAATCTAGTTGTTATGTATGTATAATAAAAGACTGTTTTTAGTCAATTTCCTCTGGTTTATTTAAATTGCGATGACGCGTTTCGCTATCGATGCAGCTTCTTCAGATCTACATTTTACACTGTCAAGTTAGGTTTAATCTTCACAATTTTATATAATTTCTTAATTATAATATTACACCTAATTAAATTACATTGATAGTATTGGAAAACCCACATTGATTTGTGGTTTGTAGTTTTTAAATTGATTTGTGGTTTGTAGTTTTTAAGATATTTCCCTATAGTATTGTTAGTCTTGTAAGCTATGTTGATATTTTTTTGATTTAAAAATTTCCCCAGTTTTTCCGTTGGTTTGCCGAAATAGGTTAAGCATTTAAATGTGGTATATTTCTGAGATTGCCTTGTTTCTAAGTTTTTTCCTAACGATATTACTGATTAAAGTAACCGAATAACCGTTGTTAACGGCTACTTGTTTTATGTAGTTTAATTCTTTAGTAAAATATTCCTCTGATAAGGGGATATAACTATGATAAGCTGCGAGTTTATGATGGTTAGGGTGGTGAGAACTATTGTGAATTGTGGTATCTGTATGACAAGGTTTGTGATATATTGCAAATTTATGTTTTTTCATGATTTTACTGGTTGTTAAGTTTAGGAAGTTAATTATCAATTTTCAAATCAACTTCCTAGACTTAAAAATCAGTAAGGGAAAATCAACTTCCTAGACTTAACAATCAGTAAAACCATGAAAAAACATGAATTTGCAATATATCACAAACCTTGTCATACAGATACCATAATTCACAATAGTTCTCACCACCTTAACCATCATAAACTCGCAGCTTGTCATAGTTTTATACATAGACTAACTAATATCAGAAGAAAATTTTACTAAACTACATGAAACAGGTAGCCGTTAACAACGGTTATTCGGTTACTTTAATCAATAATATCGTTAGGAAAAAACTTAGAAACAAGGCAATCTCAGAAATATACCCACGTTTTAAGGACAGAAATACCACATTTAAATGCTTAACCTATTTCGGCAAACCAACGGAAAAACTGGGGAAATTTTTAAATCAAAAAAAATATCAACATAGCTTACAAGACTTAAAATGACGCGATCGTTGCAGCTTTTGATTGTTTGGCTGGTCTCGTGAACATGGTTTGTTCTTTTTTCAAACAAGTTCTCAAATCACGTACTTTTCGTTTTCTTAATTCAATCTGTAACGGAAAATACTATTCATAGTTTTTATGAACCGTTTTATGATGCCTCTCTAAGTTCCCACGCTTAGGTATTGCAACTGACGCACGGCAAATGCACTTATTCTTTACCATACAAAAGAAAAATTCTTCCTCGCAATCGTTATTAAAATGATAAGTTTTACTTTTCTTCGCCGCACTAATTTTGGACTATTTATTAATAAACTTTGTATCGATGTATCGCCTTCAAGTTACAACTTAGACTGACTCCTATTCCTGCAGGCGCAACATTTATATCGGCGCGAACGAAGTCTCGAATGTTCCCGTCAAACACGCCGCCCGAAGTTTCTAGAAAAATCGGCGGGAATCAAAAACGCGGCTTTTCTTTGACAAGTACCGCGCGTTCCTTTGATAAAGGCGCCTTTTGCCGCTAGCAGGGGGTTATTACGATAAAAGAAAGTAATGAGGGGGTTATTCTGGCCTAATTGTGGATCGAATAAATTTTAATAGTTTATTCGTTACATTTTGTTTTAGTTACCTAAAACAAAATCTGTGAATAGTTCTATATCGGAATTTTTTTCTCGAGATCGACTCAAAAAGCACTCGCGACCGACTTGTCGATCGCGATCGACCGTTTGAGCACCCCTGTTTTAGTGAATAAGTCTTTAAGTATTAGAAATCTTGAAAACAAAAACCCTACCAATTAAAACCAATAAGAAAGAGGTTTAAAGAACGAAATTCTACACGTTTTTCCAGTTCATATCTACAAAAGTAAATAAAAACCAATAACTTTGAAAATGGAACAGAGAAGACATCCACATAATACGTGTATATATTTTCTGCAACAAACGTGAAAGGCAGACTTTCGTTCAGCAAGGACCTTAAAAGTCTATATTTAAGAAGCGTTATATTTCCATTGCAGTAAGCCATATTTCCTGGTACAAATTAAATTATGTTGAACCTCACTTGTTATTTTATATTCGGCCCTACACAAAATATAGTACGTAAACTATATATCTTAGTTGCGGACGTCTAACATACTATGCAATTATTTTCCGCACCGAATTCTCCTCAATTTCTTTGATGGAATATGGAATCCTTTTAAGAGCACTTTTCTGTGAGAAATATTCATTTTTTATATAATTAAAAAAATTGAAGGTGACCACTGGCTTGTCTTCATAGTGAATTGAAATTTGAATTCCATTCATCCACGAATGGGACAATGCAGCTTTGAAGATCCTACTTCTATTTTATTTCTAAGGAAAATACAAGAACATTGAAATAAAATCTTTTGAAACTGAAAATTTTAGTGATAAGATATTCGGGTGTGTACACAAATTTTGTATGGGGATGTACGACTATATTAGAAATGTTTCGTAGAAAATTCCCTTAAAAAGTTTTTTTCTGAATAAAAACTTTTAACACTAAAGTATGTTTATTGCGTACTTGTTTGAAATAGATTTAATGACATGAAGATGTAAAGATAGCAATATTGAGGAAAATCATACCAATAATTTCCCTGTTGCACGGTTAATTAAAAACTATTATATAAAGTTATTGTTAACATGTTTTATGAGCATTGGAATTCCTTTAGCAAGGAAAGTAATAATATAATTTGAAGATTTCTCAATTCTACGAGCCGTGAAAAGGATATATAAGCGTCATAGCGACATAGAAAATATTTAAAATTTCTTTATTGCCACCACTTTCACTCTCTTTTCCCTATAATGATATGGCTCAAAAATTATTATTATATATATTATATTAGTTCGAGACTTCTGGTGGCAATAGCCAAAGAAGCTAGACACCTAAAAGGCTTCTGGCGCTGACGGAATACCTGCCATAGTTCTCAAAAACTGTGCGAGGGAACTAACACCAGTTTTCTGTAGACTTTTCAACCTATCCTACAGAAAGGGAATATTTCCTTTCTGCTGGAAATGTGCCACAGTTCAGCCGATGCCTAAAAAAGGAAAGAAGACCTTGCCAAATAACTACCGACCAATCGCACTGCTTTCAATAATATCGAAAGTCATGGAAAAGGCTATCAATCAGCATCTTTTAAAATATCTTGAAGGATTCAACATTATTAGCGATCACCAATATGGCTTTCGTAAAAATAGATCAACAGGAGATCTTCTGACTTATGTAACACATGTTTGGAACAACGCAATTGAACATTTTGGAGAATCTCGAGCGGTTGCTCTTAACATATCCAAGGCATGCGACCGTGTTTGGCACGATGGGCTGTTGGCTAAGCTACGTTCTTATGGTATGTCTGAAAAGTTTTGTTTATGGCTGTCATGTTTCCTCAGAGAGCGTTCTTTACGAGTGGCAGTCGACGGATTTCTTCACTATCAATGCCGGTGTACCCCAAGGCTCCATACTGTCTCCTACTTTTCTTTCTCATTTATATTAACGATCTGTTGGAAAAGACCGAGAATCCAATCTACAGCTTTTCAGATGACAGTACGCTTATCTCTTTATTCACTTTGAACGCTCGGACATCGGCTACTCAGACGAATATCCGCAGAGAGCAGGAAGTCATTCAACTTAACAAAGACCTGGAAGAAAGAATCTTGGAGTGACAGTAACCTAGTTGAATTTAACGCTACAAAAACTCAGGCGGCAGTTTTTTTCTAAAAAAGTTAACGTTGCTGAACCCGACATAGTCATGTCGGGGCACTCCATTCCTCTAACATCGTCACTCAATATGTTGGGCGTTAATTTGGAAGCAAATATGTCCTGGCATGAACATGTTGCAGGCATGGCAAGGAGAGCTTCTCAAAAGTTGGGAATATTATTTCGAACCAGAAAGCTTTACACTCCACAACAACGGTTAATTCTTTACAAAGCTCAAATTCGACCAACTATGGAATACTGCTCCCATGTTTAGAGCTCCGTTCCCAAACATACACTGCATTTATTGGATTCAGAGATTTCAGAGAAGAGCTGTTCGTCTGATTGGAGACCCGGAACTGACTGGCGGCTTTGATTCGCTGGAACATCGAAGAACGGTTGGCGACTTGAGCCTATTCTGCAAGTATTTTCATGGGAAGTGTTCGAAGGATGTGGCCCGCTTAATTCCTCCCAGAGCGGTACATGTTAGAAGTACACGTCGCGCTAATACTTCACATCCGTATGAGGTTCAGCTTATTACTCCTCGTACAACGCTTTTCAAGCAGTCTTTTATATGGAGAACATCATCCCTTTGGAATAATTTGCCCAGGACTGTGTTTCCCACCGAGTACAATTTGCAGCGATTCAATAACAACGTGAATCGCTTTCTTCGCACACGTGTCGCTCCTGTAGCGCTTTAGGGACTTCCCTGTAGCAAGTGTGCTAGACCCATAAAAAAAAAAAAAAAAAATAAGCGGACAGGTGGATGAACAGACTGACATACCAATAGATTGACGGAAATGAGAAAACTATGTATTTTGTGATCTAGGGACGTCACAACAAGGAAATGCAAGAATCTTGAATGATGATTTGTTCACGGAATATAATACTTCCTTTTACGAGGGCAACCTTTTAAGTTTTTACAAAAACAATGAAAGAAACAAAAATTGGTATAAATCGTTTTATCGTGTCTCAAAATATTAGCTTTTAAGACTTTTTGAGTGCGTTCAAACGAATTCTCGAAACGTTTTTCCACTCTAAATTTGGTACCTCAAAAACATGGTTTTGGAAGGATTCAATACTTTCGCTGCCCACGCTTTTTTTTTGACATTCTGGAACAAGAAGGGGTCGTTAGGCGATAAATCAAGTGAATACGGGCAATGAGACATTAATTCGATGTTTTTCTCCTTTAAATAATCAGTTGTTTGACGTGTGTTGTGTGAGAGCTGGCATTGTTATGATGAAAAATGATGCGACGTTTTCAGTTGTTTTTCCTGATACCATCGATGATTTCTGGCAAACAAATTCTTGTATACCATTCAACATTAACTGTTCTTCGATCCTCTAAAGCAATGGTTGCAACATGTTTAGTATAATCAAAGAAACAAACGATCATTTTTCTTGGCAGTGCTTCGCGAACTAACCATTTTTATTGGATTCAGTTCATCTTGAAATACCCCATCAGGATTCGAGAAAAAATTAAAAATGTGTGTGTGTATTTATATACTACACTTTTATAAGTGTAGTTTTGGCTCCCGATTAAAAGCCGAATTTGGCGGAATTGGTTTTTAAAGGATTAAACAGTTTCTTGAGGTGATGAAAATCGCTGTGCACGCACTTTTTGACATTGGGAACAAAAAGAAGTCATTAGGCGATAAATCAGGTGAATAAGGGTAATGAGACATTAATTCAATCAATTCTTTGACGTACTGGGTGAGAGCTGGCATTGTCATGACGAAGAATGATACGACATTTTCGGTTGTTTTTCCTGATACCATCGATGATTTCTGGCAAATAAATTGTTGTATACCATTCAGCATTAACTGTTCTTCGATCCTTTAAAGCAATGGTTGCAAAATGTCCAGTATATCCGAAGAAATGAGCGATCATTTTCTTGGAAGTGCTTAGCGAACGAACCATTTTTGTTGGATTCGGTTCATCTTGGAACACCCAGACAGTTGATTGTTCTTTAGTTTCCGGCTCGCAAGAATACATCCAAGTTTCATCTCCTGTTACAAAGTTGTGTATGGATTTTGCATGTCCTCGGTCGAATTTCTTGAGCATTTCCTTACACCAACTGACACGATCCTGTTCTTGAGTTTCGGTCTAATTATACGGAATCCATCTGGAAGAGATCTTTTTCACAGCTAAATGTTTATGCAAAATCGAATGTATTGCAGTCTTCGATATGCCTAAGGATGCCTCTATCTCACGGTATGTCACATGCCGATCCTCTTCAATCATGTCGCGTACAACATTGATATTTTTTGGAACAACAACCTGAATGAAACTAAGTGTGGTACAGATAATATTCCCATATAAAACAGTGCGTTTATTCAATCACCTTACTTTTGCAAATTATTTTCAATAAGTCTCTGGACTCTTATGCTTTTCCATCTAGGTGGAAGCAGCTTCATATCTCCCATCTTCAAATCGGGTGATAGGGAGGATATCAGCAACTATAGAGGAGTGTGTATACAGTCTGCCATGCCCAAACTATTCGATAGTTTAGTGTGCGACCAGTTAAACTGGTCCTGTAGGGGAATGATCAATCCCTACCAGGCTTCTGTCCTGGGAAATCAACCACAGAAAATTTGGCACTATATGAAGTTGCTCTGCTGGAGGCGTTGGAGAGGGGTGATCAGGTCGATGTTATCTACACTGACTTCTCCAAAGCCTTTGACAGAGTTAACTTTAAGATCTTATTGAGTAAGCTTCTTTCCCTGGGATTCTCTGCACAGATCGTAGCTTGGTTAAAGAGTTTTCTCTTGGGCCGTACCCAGACTGTGAGAATGAATGGTTTGTCATCCAGTATTATCACATCGGGCATCCCCCAGGGTTCGCACTGCGCTCCTCTGCTCTTTTTTGTGTTTGTAAATGATCTGTTATCGGCATTGCATCGCTCAACGGGGCTTATGTTTGCAGATGATTTGAAGATCTATCGGCGGGTTGGTAGTGTTGAGAACGTTGTAGCGCTTCAATATGACCTTGATCTGGTTTGGCAGTGG
This sequence comes from Pachyrhynchus sulphureomaculatus, assembly GCA_019049505.1. Classification (NCBI taxonomy): domain Eukaryota; kingdom Metazoa; phylum Arthropoda; class Insecta; order Coleoptera; family Curculionidae; genus Pachyrhynchus; species Pachyrhynchus sulphureomaculatus. The sequence continues at coordinate 51,189,617 of CM032450.1, read as the reverse complement.
ACCCAGTCCAATCACCTATTTTTAAATGTAAGCAAATGTTTTACCATTAGCTTCTATAGAGGGAAACATAGAGTCCCATCCTCATACTCGATTGAAGGTATTCAACTTCCTTACAGGAGTTCAGCAAAGGACCTTGGGGTTGTTTTCGATGAAAGACTTACTTTTACAAGGCATATATCTGCCCTTAGCCAGAAAAGGCTAAGCTTGCTGGGTTTTGTTTTGAGAAATTGCGGGCAGTTCTCTATGACTGTTTTGAGAGTGTTGTATTGTGCTCTTGTGAGAGCAAATTTGGAATATGCGACGGTAATTTAGTCTCCATTTTATGAGTTGCATAAGGGAACAATCGAAAGAGTGCAAAATAAATTTTTGAGATATTCCGCACTCAAGTGCAACGGTACACTTGTGAATTATCATAAGACTGTCATGCGGAGAACCTTAGGGTTACATACTTCGGAAATGAGAAGATCCCTTTGTGATGCATGTTTTATCTTCAAACTTATTAATGGAATCACTGACTGTCCTCAGCTACTCGCTAAAATAAATTTTAATATACCCTGAGGCAATCTTCGTCATCATGATCTCTTTTGCATCCCCTTCCATCGCACAAATTACGGGAGGCACTCTCCCATTCATAGAGCTTTGAGGACTTGGAATTCTTTGGATGGCCGGCTCAATATTTTTAACAGCTCTATCTCGGGATTTAGGTCCCAGCTGCTGAGGGCTCTGTAGAGGTTCTACTTGATCAGTGTTTACTATTGTTAATACTATTATTGTTTTTATATTTCTGAGGTTAGTTCTTTCATTATCTGTATCTATTTTATATATTTTGTTATTGAGGATGTTTATGTGTTTTTTTTTTTTTATGGGTCTAGCACACGTGCTACAGGGAAATCCCTAAAGCGCTACAGGAGCGACACGTGTGCGGAGAAAGCGATTCACGTTGTTCTTGAATCGCTGTAGATTGTACTCGATGGGAAACACAGTCCTGGGTAAACCATTCTAAAGGTATGATGTTCTCCATATAAAAGACTGCTTGAAAAGCGTTGTACGAGGAGTAACAAGCTGAACCTCATACGGATGTGAAGCATTAGCGCGACGTGTACTTCTAATATGCACCGCTCTGGGAGGAATTAAACGGGCCACATCTTTCGAACACTTTCCATGAAAGTACTTGTAGAATAGGCTCAAGTCGCCAACCGTTCTTCGATGTTCCAGCGAATCAAGGCCGTCGGTCAGTTCCGGGTGTCCAATCAGACGAACAGCTCTTCTCTGGATAGAATCCAACAAATGCAGTGTATGTTTGGGAGCGGAGCTCCAAACATGGGAGCAGTATTCCATAGTTGGTCTAATTTGAGCTTTGTAAAGAATTAACAGTTGTTGTGGAGTGTAAAGCTTTCTGGTTCGAAACAATATTCCCAACTTTTGAGAAGCTCTTCTTGCTATGCCTGCAACATGCTCATGCCAGGACATATTTGCTCCCAAATTAACGCCTAACAGATTGAGTGACGATGTTAGAGGGATGGAGTGCCCCGACATAACTATGTCGGGTTCTGCAACGTTAACTTTTTTAGAAAAAACTGCTGCCTGGGTTTTTGTAGCGTTAAATTCCACTTGGTTATTGTCACTCCAAGATAGAATTTCTTCCAGGTCTTTGTTAAGTTGAATGACTTCCTGCTGTCTGCGGATATTCGTCTGAGTAGTCGATGTCCGAGCGTTCAAAGTGAATGAAGAGATAAGTGTACTGTCATCTGCAAAGCTGTAGATTGGATTCTCGGTCTTTTCCAGCAGATCGTTAATATAAATGAGGAAGAGAGTAGGAGACAGTATGGAACCTTGGGGCACACCGGCGTTGATAGTGAAGGTGTTAGAAAGAAATCCGTCAACCGCCACTCGTAAAGAACGCTCTCTGGGGAAACATGAGAGCCACAAACAGAACTTTTCAGACATACCACAAGAACGTAGCTTAGCCAACAGCCCATCGTGCCAAACACGGTCAAATGCCTTGGATATGTCAAGAGCAACCGCTCGAGATTCTCCAAAGTGTTCAATTGCGTTGTTCCAAACATGTGTTACATAAGTCAGAAGATCTCCTGTTGATCTATTTTTACGAAAGCCATATTGCTGATCACTAATAATGTTGAATCCTTCAAGATATTTTAGAAGATGCTGATTGATAGCCTTTTCCATGACTTTCGATATTATTGAGAGTAGTGCGATTGGTCGGTAGTTATTTGGCAAGGTCTTCTTGCCTTTTTTAGGTATCGGCTGAACTGTGGCACATTTCCAGCAGGAAGGAAATATTCCCTTTCTGTAGGATAGGTTGAAAAGTCTACAGAAAACTGGTGTTAGTTCCCTCGCACAGTTCTTGAGAACTATGGCAGGTAGAATATTTGTTGAATATTTTTATTTAGACATAGTCTTTGTCGCGTGTTTGTCTTTTCAATTTTTAGTATTTTTGTATCTGCATTTGTACCCGTTTTAAAATTGTACTACAATGGGGTTTCCCGTAAAATTTGTGTAAATAAATAAATAAATAAACAACCCACTTTGGTCGATCTTCACGAAATTCATCGCTGACGGAAACACGACCATAACGAAATTCTGCAAACTAATTGTAAACAATCTTTTCTGTTGGAGATTCATTATCACAAGTTGAACGAAGCAATTCGAGACATTGTTGTTTAGTTAGGCCTTTACTTACTTTAAACGCTCACTGTAAACAATCTACTCGGCCAAATTCTAAGCTGTCACTGTTTTGACAATAACGAATGTCAAATTTTACAACAATGGTAATGTCACATCCCAATCTAGAGGTCGTTTGTAAAAACTTAAAACGCGTCTCTCGTAGCAAGGGAAAAAATTAATAAATATTTTTCTACGATTATAACATATAAAATTCTACACACAAAATTAAATAAACTTATAACAGTAGCAATTTTTTCTAAACTTCATTAAATAAATGTAAAATAAATAAATGTCTTTACCAAAATACAGTCGTAAACACACAGGAAAAGTAGCAGCAATTTCAATTAATTTTTAACAAATCAAACCAATAGGTAAACGAATACAATGAACGTGTAATTAAAACTTATGTTTGATCTATTAAAACGCGTTTAATGAAAAATATATCAAGAGCCGGAGGATATCGTCGCATCCAGCACGTAATAAATAATTTTTAATTAAAAATTACTTTTAAAGAAAACAAAGAGGATCCTCTGTCATGTTCTGCAGTTCTAGTTAGTTTTACAAATAAAATATATGTAAAGCAGAAAGGACGTGGTTGCAAATGTGCCCTAGGCAACATTCCACTAATATTTAAAATACTGTCAGATGCATATATACACATAAGGTCCCTCGTTTTTATGGACATATACAAATTTATCAGGCCAATATATTACTTTATTCAATCGCCAATGCAACAGATTCTCTAACGTTCGAAATAGATAAATATCTTGCAACTCTTCTAAATTCTTTCTTAGAAACAGTAATTGTATTTCTTAAAAATTCGCATAATTTTATTTTATATATATATATATATATATATATATATATATATATATATATATATATATATATATATATATATATATATATAATCCTAAGTTTAACTGCTGGGAAACGCCCTTATAAGGAGAAGAGATGAGCAATCAAAGATCTAAAGGCTCTAGTATCTGCTTTTTATTTTTATTATCGAGCTTTCGCTGCCTAATGGTATAGTTACCAATAAAAAAGAACGATCTTTATGAAAAAATTAGTTTCTAGTAAAGTTGACGTTTCTGATCTCTTTCTGTCATTTTTTGCTATTTATTACCAGTTACTTTTCTATATTTTCTTGTTAAAATTACATAATAAAAAATTAAATATGACTAATAATAAATAACGTCCAGTATTAATTTTCGATTTCAAATTTTTAAATTTCTAAATTAGCCTATGAATCTCTTGATTATAAAATTAAAGAATTAATATAATTAATAATAAATAACTCGTCGAAGAGTAACATTCATCAAATTTAAGTCCCCCTTTTTTTTTATAAAATTAAAACTAAAAAATAGATATCATTAATAATAAATAATTTATCTAAAATTAGCATCTACCTAAAAAAATTTACCACATCCCTAACTTTAATGCTTTTTTTGTCGACCTGATGACGACATAGACTACCAGCAATATCCGTTTCGGACTCAAATATCACTAAATAGTTACTAAACTCGACGTCACAAAATTTTAAAATGGAGTACCATTTCAACATCATGGTTTCTTGCAGTTGTGTTTCTGTCTTTAAAAAAGTGTTTTAACTAATGTTTATTGACAAAGTTTTATTTTCAATATTTGTGTAACTCTCTAAGTGTCTTTTAATCATGTTTTGTGTAATCATGCACACTACCTGGCCAACAAAAATGCAAATTTCATTGTCTTCACCAGAGATGAACTAACTGCTAAATTTTTGTAAGTAATTTCACATTCAATCGTACAATTCATTTAATCACGTTTTAAAAAACGAACGTTTTAGTTTATTTTCTGTACCTGGTTTGCATTTTTAGAATCCAGAAGAAGCTACCATTAGGCAGCGAAAGCTCGATAATAAAAATAAAAAGCAGATACTAGAGCCTTTAGATCTTTGATTGCTCATCTCTTCTCCTTATAAGGGCGTTTCCCAACAGTTAAACTTAGGATTGTTTGTTGCCAGTGCCCTGTTACTGTCCTTCCTCTTTCTATATATATATATATATATATATATATATATATATATATATATATATATATATATATATATATACAGTAGAACCCCGGTTATCCGACGTAACGTGGGGGGCACCCTCCTCGGATAATCCGGATTTGTTTTTTATTCATTCAAGAAATAAACACCAATACTTTAAACCGATGTATTAACGTTTTTAACGTATAAATAGGTACATACATTATAAAACAGCGAAATAGGTATCTATTCGCTTCTGTTTCATATTGTATCTTCTTTTTCTCGCTGCAATGTTTCTCCATCTATTAAGAAGAAGCAAATCCTCTGGGGTTGCCTCTGGTTGTTGTTCGAAATACCTCAAAGCTTTTTCTAAAGAAGCAAAACCTTCTTGATGAGAGATCTTAGTGGGAGACTGTTCATCCACCGCCGCTTCGTTATCGTAATCGTCATCTAATTTTTCGGTTTCCTAAAAGGCAATTGCTATTTCTTCAATACTCATTTCTTCTTCTAAATCATCTGGTGTAATCCATTCAACAACATCTTCTCTTGTCACATTTTCGCAACCTTTTAATTTTTGCATTAATTCAAATAAACTTTTTTCTTTTTCTTCTATCTCGCTGTCAAAATTTGAACAGGACATTTCTCCATGGCTTCTCAATTTCAAAGTTAATTCATTTAATGGAGTATTATCTTCACTGTCATTATAGTCCTCAAAATCAATAACTTTCGGCCAAGATTTTTGAATAGTGGTAGTACGCACAGAATCCCAAGCTTGACTTACCCAGTAAATAACATTTTTCAGTGTAACCTTTCTCATCCCATTGATAATATCCTCCTTTTCTATGTATTCTAACAGATGTTCAAGTTATAAACTCCTATAATTTTTTTTATTGTTTTCGAGGATGCCTTGATCCATTGGTTGCATTATGCTGGCTACATTTGGAGGAAAAAATTTTACAATTTCTCCCACATGAAGTCCTTCTCCACGGTGAGAGGGGCATTATCCATTAACAAAATTGCTTTAATAGGAAGACGGTTTCTGTTCAAAAATTTAGTCACAGATGGCAGGTCGCATCCATCCATGCGCTCTTCTGACTTTTGTAATACTGGTAGGGCTTTGGGTGAGATGTCTTTTAAAGCTTTTGGATATGCAGACTTGCCAATCACCATGAGTGGGATTTCGTGCTTGCCAGATGCATTGGAACATACCATTATAGTTAATCTTTCCTTACTTCGTTTGTGCCCAGGAGCTGATTTTTCCTGTAGAGATGCCAATGTTCTTGATGGAAACATTTTATAATTCAGACCATTTTCGTCACAGTTGTAAATTTCATCACATGTGTATCCACAATCTTCGATTTGCTTTTTAAAGTTCTGTTTAAACTTCTCAATTAATGACACATCAGCAGAAAGTTTTTCACCACATACAGTCAGCTGTCGTACACCTTACCTTTTTTTCCAGCGGTCAAGCCGTCCAGAACTGGCGGTAAACTGATCTATCACTGGGAATTGCCTACTAATCATTATTGCTTTCTGTTGTAAAATTGGACCTGACAGGGGCACACCTTTTGATCTCTGTTGGTTAAACCACATGAATAAAGCTTCGTTAACCTTTTCTTAGTCGCCGGTTTTCATTGATTTTCTTCTACCACCAGAACTCCAACCAAATAAATTATGCGAGTATACTCGTACTTCTCCGTAGTAAATGCTATAACGCACTGCATTCGCGCAAATTTACATGCAAAAAAGAGTCCAAAAATATAAATAGGGGAACCCCCTCACACGGGCCAGGAGGATTCCCCGAAGGCCACGACGATTTTAAATGGAAATAGGTACATACATATTTTAGAAGCTTGGTTAATACGCAGCATAGATGCGCGTACCTAGTATAATCAGGTTCTTAGATTTGCTCGGTTAATCCGGAGCTCGGATAATCGTGACTCGGTTAATCGGGGTTCTACTGTATCTTGCGACTCTTCTAAATTCTTTCTTAGAAACAGTAATTGTATTTCTTAAAAATTCGCATAATTTTATTTATATATATATAAATTAACGATTCAGTTTCTATAGTATCAAACATATTTCGTCCTAATATCCTTGACTCATCTTTAGAAGATTTGAGAGAGAAATAGATGTCCCATACGTATTTCACTTTCCAAGGCACATTATATAAAGGAACTAGATATAACTTTCTTGCGAATGTGGAACTGAAGAACTGGAAAAGGAAATGCAGCAGTATGGGATTACCACTGGATGACGATACTACATTGTACACGCTGTCATTCTCAGACGACCAGGTAGTAGTCGCTCAGGACATCAATGATATGGAATACATGACACGAAAACTTACGGAAGAATATGAAAAATGGGGCCTAGAAGTCAATATTAAAAAGACCGAGTACATGGGCGTCGGAGGACAGCAGCAGGACTTGAAACTGGCCACAGGACACACCATCAAACACTGTGCCAGTTATAAGTATTTGGGAATGAGAATATCTAGGGACGGAACACTGGAAGAAGCAATATTCGAGAGGAATATCCAAGGAAGAAAAGCGATTGCAATGCTTAATAGTATACTATGGGACAAAAACATAACCATTGAAAATAAGAAGAGAATTTACAACTCAATAGTGAAAAGTATAATAACTTACAGCTCCCAGGTGTGGCCATTGAAGGAAAGAACAGAAAAAATACTAAAAGTTACAGAAATGTATTTCTGGAGACGAGCAGCCGGAAAATCCAGAAAAGACCGCATACCAAATGACACGATAAGACGAGCTTTAGAAATAAAGCACGATATAGTGGACGAAATTAGAACCCAACAGTTGGTATGGTACGGACATGTACAGAGAATGTCACAAGACCGACTACCTAAAAAGATTTTAAATTGGAACCCTCAAGGAAAAAGAAAGCGAGGAAGATCACGCCAAAGCTGGAGAGCAGGAATCACCAAGGAAGTACTAGAGAGAGATCTGGAGGAGGAGGGATGGAGAAACCGGGAGGAGTGGAAATTAGGCCTCGGAAGACGTTATAAAACCGATTGATATATATATATATATATATATATATATATATATATATATATATATATATATATATATATGTATATATATATATATATATATATATATATATATATATATATATATATATATATATATATATATAATACAGTAGAACAGAAAAGTCTAGCATTGCCGAATATGCCCTTGAAGCTGATCATACTGTAACATTAAATAATCTAAGATTAATTAAAAATGTATCTTATAGGAAATTGTTGAACGCATATGAAAGTATGGAAATTATAAAACGTAAAAGTAGTTTAAATAAAGACAAAGAACCTATTCCTTACAGTCCCCTCTACTGGTTACTTGGCCTCGTCTATGCCATTAGTTCCGCCTGAGTAATTCGGGTAGTGTAGATTTAGTCAATCAGCGCTCCTGATGAAGCTAACATGGTTAGCGAATCGCGTGTCGAGTACAAAAATAAAGGTTTGGTGTAATGGTAATATATACTGAGTAGAACTAGAACTAGCTATGGGTTCTTCAATATCTTCAGTACTGATAAAATATTTTCTGGAAGTCTTTAATGGAAGAGTTATAAGCTCAGCCCCTCCAAAACCAATATTTTAGTGCGATATGCTGACGATATATCTGTTATCTGGCTACATGGTGACGAAAGCCTGCATGTATTTTTGGATCACTTTAGTTAACAATATCCAAACATAAAATTTACAATACGAACAACAGAGATGATAATACTTAGAAACATTTGAGGATACACACTAAGACATAGGAAAAGAAGATGGGGACGTAAACGTAGAATAGCTTGGAGAGATCACGTGGAGAGAATGACTGAGGAGAGACTAGCGAGAATCGCGCGAGATGGTAAATCACGGACACGACGACTCCTGGGATGACCTCCAAAGAGATGGTTCGAATCATGGACATCAACATCTCAAGAAAACTGATCAGTTAGAAACTACAGGCCTGAGGTCTACAGTATGTGGAAGAAGAAGAAGAAGAGAAATTTACAATATACACTGCTCGTACTGAATTTTTAAGATTAAGAAGTTAGTGAGCATTATAATACGAACACAGCATCTATATTTAAAGTTTTTTTATATAATATTTGTATAGTATTGTTAAAAAAATAGGTCTGCATTGACAGGATAACATGGAACCGAAGCCTGCGGATAGCCTGAATACTTATTTAGAGTGTCAAAAACACTTTTGCAAAATATTAATTATGTAGTTTGTTTTCTTTTTTTGTCTTTGATGTGCAAAACAGCAAGAAAGCAGAACAAATAAATGCAAATAGAGCGAATATAAAATGACAGTCCCTATTAAAGCTGTCTACTTACTTTGTACCTTTATAGATGCGGAATTTAATCCTTTGTAGAGATATTTCACAAATAATTAAAATATTCATGTTGCTGATAAGTTTATTAAAGAATGGTTGATGTTTATTTTAAAAAATAAATTATTTAATTAAATTGCTTTGTTCTATATTTCTTTCATTTTATTGGACCACCCGAGGCTTCATTCTATGTTTTTAATCCCAGAAATTAAGAGTTGTGGTTTTTGTATTAGTATTCTTTGAAATTACAATCAAACGAGTATAATTTGTTTTTAAGTTTGTAAAAGATATTTCGTTTATCTTTACAAATTATTTTCTTCCGTTCTTGTTAACTGTTGTTTTTTTTTGTTTAATTATGCTTCTACTGGAACTCATTCTATACAAATGTTTTTTTTTTTTTGTGTTATTAGAAGTTATGAACGCAAATTAGGGTTGTCGAGTAGTCAGATTACTTCAGATCGTGCAGTAGTATTGGAAAAATTAGTTACTAAATTCAAGTGTTTGGAAAAAATTGGCAATCGAAACTGAATTACTTTTTAATATAATTGACAGTTCGGCGAGAAGTGTGTTATAACTAATTGGAACTGTACGTATGGATGTATATACATATATATGTATATATATATATATATATATATATATATATATATATATATATATATATATATGTATATATATATGTATATGTATATGTATATATATATATATATATATATATATATATATATATATATATATATATATATATATATATATTATTCACTGAGGTAGCCGTTACTTGATGGAAATTCATTGTAAATTAATACCGAAGTAAAACAATAGATGTTTTTAGAAATTCCACTATATTTATAAACCGTAACAATTGTTTCGACATACAATGTCTTCATCAGACGGATGATAACTTTAAACTAATTTTAAATTAGAACATATTAGCCCATATATACCTTTAGGAGTAGTAAATTACAAGATTAAATTATAAAATAATAAACACTTAATATTATTGTACAAAAGAAGGGGGTAGTACCTGTCATTTGTGGGTTTTCACAAAATTAAAATAAAGATAACAATAAATAAGTTGTACCATACTTAAATGATGGATTAATAATGGGTTATTCCGGATAAAGGTTTAATAATGGGGAATTGTTTGTTTCTATTTGTTGATTTAAGAGGAGATTTGAATTTTTGTATTTGTTTATTTCTAAGCTTTCTAAGTAATTTAATTTCTTGGATTTTTTGTCATAATGAAGTATTTTGAAACTTAATATATTGTTGAAATCCAGAAAAAATGGAACAAAAACTAGAAATACACAGTTCAGTGATCACCAGTTTTATAAACGTTTTATTAATCTCACGGAAACCACATTTTCACCAGAAGAAACCAATCTCCTGGAAAAAGGATTTTCTTATAACTTAAAACCTAGAGATGACAATGGAAGTAGAGAATATCTAGGAGTAGAATGCGAACTTGCACTGGACAACCTAAACATCACTGATAAACATATTATAGCAAAACAAATTAAAACACAACCTCTAGAACAACGCAGAGACCAATCTTCCAGTGAATACAACACCGCAAGAAAAATAAGTCAGAAAATAGAAAGTGAAGACATCATTCTCACTAGAGCAGACAAAGGTAAATCGATAGTAGCGGTAACAAAAGAACAGTATATCTCTAAAACAATCAATTTTCTTAATATCAATAATTTCAACATTTTGAAATTTGACCCAACAGAACATTTTCAAAAACTTACCAAAAATGTTATTAAAGACCTTTCACTTTTTAATGATTTCGAAAAAAGAAATTTAATACTAATGAATCCGCAGGCCCCTAAATTATATTCACTAATTAAACTCCATAAGAATAATTTCCCTATTAGACCGGTTGTATCTTTTGTTACTGCTCCTTCTGTTAAACTATCAAACAAACTAATAGACATCATACAAAAATATTGCAACTTTCAAGCACAACACAGTATTCTTAATTCTTACGAACTTATCAATAAAATTCAACACTTACAGATTCCAAAAAAAACGCTAAACTTATATCTTTTGACGTCCAAAATTTATTTCCGAGTATACCACCTAATGAAGTAATAAGTTTAGTAGAAGGTCTACTCACTAAAAATAGAATTAATATAATAATCAAACAAGAAATCCTAGATTGTCTATTAGTTTGTTTAGATCAAAATTACTTTGAATTTAATGACATATTTTATATGGCTAAGGAAGGTTTAATAATGGGGAATCCGTTAAGTCCATTGTTAGCCGAAATTTTCATGGATAATTTAGAATCCATAATTCTCAAACACCCAATTAGTAAATATTTTCTATACTGGCATAGGTATGTAGACGATATATTAGTTTGTTTTTCTGGAACAGATAGACAACTACAACAATTTCTCAACCATATTAATACTATCCATTCCAATATTAAATTTACCATAGAAATTGAACAAGAAAAAACAATTAACTTCTTAGATTTAACAATTAAAAATATTAATAATAAACACAATTTTTCAATTTACCATAAACCATCACATACAGATACAGTAATACATAATAACTCAAATCATCCATATTCACACAAAATGGCAGCTTTTAATTCATTCATCCATCGACTTTTACATGTACCTATGTCAGAAGAGAATTATTCTATAGAAATGAATATAATAAAACAAATAGCGGTTAACAATGGATACCAACCAGATATCTTAGACAGAATGATTAATAAAAAAACATATCAACTAGCAATCAACAAGTTATATCCTAAACCAAAAAAGAATAAAGAAAGTTATAAAACTATCACTTACACCGGACAAATTACACAGTTTATTTCTAAAGAATTAACTAAAATAGGTCTAAATATTGCTTTCAGAACTAATAATAAACTCTCTAACATAATAAAAATTAATAAAAATAAAAGTAACAAAAAAGCAAAATCGGGAATTTATAAACTCAATTGTGGTTCTTGTCCAAAATTTTACATAGGCCAAACAGGCAGATCTTTTCAAAAAAGAATCAACGAACACAAAAGAAGCTATACCAAACAAAATATCATATCCCATTATGCAGAACATTTAATTTCAACAAATCACGTCTTTGACGATAATTTCAAAATACTTCATTATGACAAAAAATCCAAGAAATTAAATTACTTAGAAAGCTTAGAAATAAACAAATACAAAAATTCAAATCTCCTCTTAAATCAACAAATAGAAACAAACAATTCCCCATTATTAAACCTTTATCCGGAATAACCCATTATTAATCAATCATTTAAGTATGGTACACCTTATTTATTGTTATCTTTATTTTAATTTTGTGAAAACCCACAAATGACAGGTACTACCCCCTTCTTTTGTACAATAATATTAAGTGTTTATTATTTTATAATTTAATCTTGTAATTTACTACTCCTAAAGGTATATATGGGCTAATATGTTCTAATTTAAAATTAGTTTAAAGTTATCATCCGTCTGATGAAGACATTGTATGTCGAAACAATTGTTACGGTTTATAAATATAGTGGAATTCTAAAAACATCTATTGTTTTACTTCGGTATTAATATATATATATATATATATATATATATATATATATATATATATATATATATATATATATGTATATATGTATATGTATATATGTATATGTATATATGTATATGTATATATGTATATGTATATATACATATATATATATATATATATATATATATATATATATATATATATATATATATATATATATATATTCACCTGATTTATCGCCTAAAAACTTCTTTTTGTTCCGAAATGTCAAAAAAAATCCGTAGACAGCGATTTTCATCATCTCGAGAAGCTGTTGAATCCTTCCAAAACCATGTTTTTGAGGTACCAACTTCAAAATAAAAAATCTCTCGAGAATTGGTCCACCAATAAAACGATTTGTATTAATTTTTTTTTTCTTTCATTGGTTTTGTAAGAACTTAAAAGGTAGCCCTCGTATTACAGCTTGTTGGGCCTTTTTCAAGAGAATGATGCATCTAATTTATTTATTTACTGAAACGCACTAATATTTTACCTATTTTTTTCCACGGTCATAAATCTATTATCAGCATTTTTTTTGAAAAGGCTGTATAATACGCAGTTAAAAATTATTTCGTGTATATAATAATACTAAAAATCTAATATTTCCACCAATGCAATCTTTGGTATGGCGGTAAATTTGAATAAACTGACATAGAATCCTGAAAAGTCGGATTAATTGACAGAACATTTCCCTAAGTTTTGCGCATCTACATAAAATAATTAAAATTTTTCAATATTTCTTAATCTAGTTGAAAAATTTTGATTTTTTTTTTATCTAAATAATTTAAATAAGGTAAATTTTTGTTGCTTTGATCATAATTATAAATATCCTTGACAACTGGGAGAAGTAATTAAAAAAATGCGTACGTTTGAACACTAGCTGTTGCAAGCATTTATATCTAATTGCTCTTTCGGTGTTTTACAACAAGAAATGTCCTTAAATATTTTGAAATGCATCAGTTTTCTTATACTTGTCAAGTATTTCTTAAGTTGAAAACTTAGATTGTGCAATTGTAGCCTTATCGATATTTTATAAATCTAATACTCCTAGAGCCAGACATCACCTATTTTAACAAAGGTTTTAAAGCTTTGTTAGAACATTTAATTCCATCCTCTCAAAAAGTTCGTGGTAAGTACTGAACATTTCCGTTAATATTATAAACAAAATTAATTTAATTTAAAAATGTCAAGTGGGTATTAAAATTCCCTATTTTCATTTAATTCCATACATAATATTGTTCGAGATCGCATTTCTGTTGGAATATTACTAAGTACTTCGGAAGGTATTTGGCCTACACAGTTTCTAATAACTTATTCCAAGTGTTCATGGTTTCTAAAAGACCGTTTGTCATAATTGGCATTTTTTAACTACTCCCACAAAGAGAAAGTCTAAAGGCCTGGAATCTGGCAGGCTAGAGATTTTCTGCGAATCGGCCTATCCACTGGTTGCCAAACTCCTCGGGTATCCAGTTTTTTTTATGGGTCTAGCACACGTGCTGCAGGGAAGTCCCTAAAGCGCTTCAGGAGAGACACGTGTGCGGAAAAAGCGATTCACGTTGTCCTTGAATCGCTGTAAATTGTACTCGGTGGGAAACACAGTCCTGGGTAAGCCATTCCAAAGGGATGATGTTCTCCATATAAAAGACTGCTGGAAAAGCGTTGTACGAGGAGTAACAAGCAACGTATCAGCGCAACGTGTACTTCTAACATGCACCGCTCTGAGAGGAATTAAGCGGGCTACATCCTTCGAACATTCTCCATGAAAATACTTGTAGAATAGACTCAAGTCACCAACCGTTCTTCGATGTTCCAGCGAATCAAGGGCGCTGGTCAGTTCTGGGTCTCCAATCAGACGAACAGCCCTTCTCTGAACAGAATCCAACAAATGCAGTGTATGTTTGGGAGCGGAGCCCCAAACATGAGAGCAGTATTCCATAATTGGTCGAATTTAAGCTTTGTAGAGAATTAACAGTGGTTGTGGAGTGTAAAGCTTTCTGGTTCGAAATAATACTTCCAACTTTTGAGAAACTTTCCTCGCTATGCCTGCAACATGTTCATGCCAGGACATATTTGCTCCCAAATTAACGCCCAACAAATTGAGTGACGATGCTAGGGGGATGAAGTGCCCCGACGTAACTATGTCGGGCTCAGCAATGTTAACTTTTTAAAAAAGAAACTGCCGCCTGGGTGTATGTAGCGTTAAATTCCACTTGGTTACTGTCACCATAAGATAGAATTTCTTCCAGGTCTTTGTTAAGTTGAATGACTTCCTGCTGTCTGCGGATATTCGCCTGAGCAGCCGATGCCCGAGCGTTCAAAGTGACTGAAGAGATAAGCGTACTGTCATATGCAAAGCTGTAGATTGGATTCCCAGTCTTTTCCAGCAGGTCGTTAATGTAAATAAGAAAGAGAGTATGGAGCCTTGGGGCACACCGGCGTTGATAGTGAAGGTGTTAGAAAGAAATCCGTCGACTGCGACTCGTAAAGAACCCTCTCTGAGGAAACTTTTCAGAAATACCATAAGAGCGTAGCTTAGCCAACAGTCCATCGTACCAAACACGGTCGAATGCCTTGGATATGTCAAGAGCAACCGCTCGAGATTCTCCGAAGTGTTCAATTGCTTTGTTCCAAATATGTGTTACATAAGTCAGAAGATCTCCTGTTGATCTATGTTTACGAAAGCCATATTGGTGATCGCTAATTTTGTTGAATCCTTCAAGGTATTTTAGAAGATGCTGATTGACCGCCTTTTCCATGACTTTCGATATTATTGAAAGCAGTGCGACTGGTCGGTATTTGTTTGGCAAGGTCTTCTTGCCTTTTTTAGGTATCGGCTGAACTGTGGCACATTTTCAGCAGGAAGGAAATATTCCCTTTCTGTAGGATAGGTTAAAAAGTCTACAGAAAACTGGTGTTAGTTCCCATGCACAGTTTTTGAGAACTATGGCAGGTATTTCGTCAGCACCAGAAGCTTTTTTGGTGTCTAGATTCATTAAAATACGTTTTATGATACGCTGTCTGAAGACAACATTGGGCATCCTTGACTGCACTATGGGAATAGTAGGTGGTGTTTTTCTTTGGAAATCGGCAGCAAGCAAACAGTTGGGCCAACAAGTTTGCTTTCTCAACAGGTGTCGTTGCAGTTTCTTACATCAGTGCCTTCTTTTCCTTAAAGGAGAATTATCTGGAAAGTCTGACAAAAAAGCTCTGTCCGCAATAATAATAAATAATAATTCTAAACACTTTTTACCCCTTGAGTTGTTTCGATAATCTGTTAATTAACTCGACTTTCCATGATTCCATGTCAGTTTATTCAAAGCTCCTGCCATACTAACGCTCGCGGGACTTATGTCAAAATAATTTGTTAGGTGATCGGAGATGCAGAACGTATTACCTAAAAAGAAATTGGGATACTCTAATAATACAACATTTTCCCATATGTTGCCGGTCACTGTATACATAATAACAAAAATACGCTACAGGCCATGAAGGCCTAGGGCTTAGTAAAACTTGTGTCCTTTTCCCTCTTCCCTCTTCCATCATCTGGCGTCCAAGCATTGTTGGATCGTATGTCTCCACTATATTCTGTTCTGCGCCTTCGTCTTCCAGTCTCTGACCCCTATGGTAAAATTTTATCCCATTCTTTCCTTCAATGTTTTGAATAATGCAGCTTTATTTGAATATGTATGCTTTCGAACTTGACGATCTAGCGTGTTCTATTGGGTTCAAGTTCGGTGATTGAGATGACCAGCTTAAAATTCTCACATTTGAAGCAGAAAACTACTGTTTTAACAAATTGGATGTATGTTTGAGGTCATTATCCTGCTGAAATATCCAATTCTGCGGCAATGTTTCTTCAGCATATGATAACAAACTGTTTTCTAAAATGCCCTTGTAAATATCAGCGTTCATATTTCCGTTAATCTCGATCAATGGACCGACTCCTTGTGCAGAGAAAATTCCCCAAACCATCACACTTCCTCCACCGTGTTTTACAGTAGGAATTGGGTACCGAACATCATTTCTCGTACCAATAGAACGTCGTACATGTTGTCTACCATCGCTTCCAAAAATATTAAATTTAGGTTCGTCTAAGAAAGCTGCTTTCTTCCAATTTTTGATTGTCCAATTTAGGTGATCTTTGGCAAATTGTAATAGGGCCTTCTTATTCTTTTTACTGATTAATGGTTTTTTTAATACCTATACGGCCAAAAAGTCCCACATCATGTAGTCTTCGTGTCACAGTACTACGACTAACATTAGCTAAGTTTTCATCATTTTGCTCGCGTGCAATTTCGGCAGCAGTTTTCTTGACATCCTCAGTTGATTGGCGTTTAATGATACGATCTACTTTTTTAGACGTTTTTGTTGGTCTTCCACTACGCGGATGATCTTTTAAACCATATCCACAACGGTATCTTACAATAATATCGTTCACGGTTGATTTACCTATC
The DNA here is from genome assembly GCA_019049505.1 of Pachyrhynchus sulphureomaculatus. Classification (NCBI taxonomy): domain Eukaryota; kingdom Metazoa; phylum Arthropoda; class Insecta; order Coleoptera; family Curculionidae; genus Pachyrhynchus; species Pachyrhynchus sulphureomaculatus. Next base: position 51,172,538 of record CM032450.1, on the reverse strand, counting down.
GATAATAATGAAGCAATCTCACGAGAAGACTTTCCTTCTTTGGAATTTCGATTTGCATATGCCGAGCCATGTTTATGCTCCCACGACCTTTTATGAACTAAATGTGAACATTCAACGCGCTATTATTCGTAAATACGTCTTTGAACATCCTACTGCGTCAATGTATATTATGTGGACGGAAATTTTTGCACATATAAATAAAGGGTGTTTTTTATAGAGGTATAGAACTTTGAAATGGAATAAAACAAAGATGAATTTTTTTAATTGACATGAAATTTACTTTATTCGAAAGGTAATCTTCTGGCATTATAATTTAAATATGACTTCTGGCATATGACCGCCACGGCTAGCTCGGACGTAGTCTAATCTGGAGGTCCAATTTTCGATGACTTTTCCAACATTTGTGGCCGTATATCGGCAATAACGCGGCGAATGTTGTCCTCCAAGTGGTCAATCGTTTCGGGCTTATCGGCGTAGACTAGTGACTTCACATATCCCCACAGAAAATAGTCTAGCGGCGTTAAATCGCACGATCTTGGAGGCCAATTCACGGGTCCGAAACATGAAACTATGCAGTTACCAAACGTTTCCTTCAATAAATCAATTGTGGCATGAGCTGCGTGACATGTTGTGCCGTCTTGTTGAAACCACAGCTCCTGCACATCATGGTTGTTCAATTGATGAACGAAAAAGTCAGTAATCATGGCTCTATAGCGGTCACCATTGACTGTAACGTTCTGACCAGCATCGTTTTTAAAGAAGTACGGACCAATGATTCCACCAGCCCATAAGGCACAGAACAGTCAGTTTTTCTGGATGTAACGGTGTCTCAACATACACTTGAGGATTATCATCACTCCAAATACGGCAGTTTTGTTTATTGACGTATCCATTCAAACAAAAGTGAGCTTCATCGCTAAACAAAATTCGCTTATGAAAATCGGGATAGACGGCAATCTTGTTTTGGGCCCATTCACCAAATCTACGCCTTGCTAGGTGATCGTGTGGCTTCAATTGTTGCACGAGTTGGGTTTTGTAAGCACGCAAACCAAGATCTTTCCGCAAAATCTTCCATAAAGTGGATGGACACATATCCAATTCCTGTGCACGATGGCGGATAGACTGATTCGGGTCTTCCTCTACGCTACGCTCTACAGCAGCAACGACTTCTTCTGTACGCACTGTACGACGTCTCTGTGGATGCGTATTATCATTTAGAGTAAACGTGGTGCGAAAACGTTCCATAGTTAATCGAATTAATTGCTCTGATGGACGATTATGTTGACCGTAAAATGGACGTAGTGCGCGATACGTATTTCGAACAGAACCATGATTTTCAAAATAAATTTGCACAATTTGGAAGCGTTGTTCAGGCGTCAGTCTATTCATGTTGCCGAACCAAACTAAACATAAATCACTTGACAGCTGACAAAATGGCCGCCAGTTAAAAAAGTGTTGCCAACTTAAAGTTTTATACCTCTATAAAAAATACCCTTTATAACAATAATAATAATAAATATATTCACAAACATAAATAATATTCTTTTACTATATGATTTTGTTTCCTATATCTCATACTGACATCTTATAATGATTAAAAATCATTAGCCTTTTTTTAATAAATTAGAGTACGAAATGTCACTGGCCGGAAACTTTTGCACGCCACTATATATATATATATATATATATATATATATATATATATATATATATATATATATACATATATATAAAAATTTAAACTCCAGAAAAATAAAAAGTTTTTGGCAACTCTCTAAAATAAGCTCGGGGTTTGAAATTGATATTTTCCAACAGCGTTCTCGTCCATCATTAATTGTAGATATTTTTTCTGTACTTCTAGCATTTTAACGAAACATCACATCGCTTACAACAATAACAAAGTAAAATTCAGACATACTTCAGAGGAATCCGTACAAATATACATAATACCTAAAATATCTGTTAATTTAAAAGGTAATGTAGGAGTACTATAGCTGCTTATTACTTTTTAGTGAGCTTTTCAAAGTTGTTTACTTCCCTCGGTAAGGAAAGTATCTCTGCTAAAGTCGGCCTCCGAAATTTTTGCAACTCTTCACGTTTCAAGGCCCTAGATAACGAAAATATTTTATCATTTCTGCTTCCAGAGAAGACATGGAAGAGGTAGAGAAATTTTGTAGATTTCCAGTAGTATTACAGCTTATTTTTCTTACCATCTTGTCTCTTTTTTATATACTATTAGTGTTTAAAACGTTTTAACAGAAAACAAGAAAATAAATTCTTCATAAAAAGATTTGATTAAAGTGTGTAATATGTTACAACTAATACTTACTCCCGAAACGAAGAGAAAATCGATGTCGGTATTTTATCAAAGAAACTTCGATATAGACTTGACCTAAAAGGTAATGGAATTTATAAATTGTCAAATATTTTTGATGGACTGCTGGATGTCTGGCAGCTGTTTGATTAATTTTTAATAGTGTAAGATGTAATTTATTTGATACTAGACAGACAGTTAATAATGCATTGACTTCTATAACCAGATAAACTCATTATTAGAAAGCAATTATTTATTTATTTTTTGGTTTATTTCTTCAGTGACATTTCAAATACACAGGTTAGTTGCTTGCGCCGATTTTAAGATTTGGCTTAATTTCATGTGTTACCTATTATATTTTATGTATCTAGTATTGCAGACCTCGTTCTAGCCGGGTGGTTACCGGTTCGATTCCGGCCAGCAATGGGAAGTTGTATGTGTATGCGTCTGTATAGGTTAATGTAGAAATATAATAGCGTCTGTGACATGTTGGCTGGTACAGGGAAATCCCTCAAGCGCTACAGGAGTGACACATGTGCTGAAAAAATGATTTACGTTGGTCTTGAATCGCGGTAGATTGTACGAGTACTTGGTCGGAAACACAGTCCTGGACAGATTATTCGAGAGTGATGAGGTTCTCCATATAAAAGCTGAACCTCATACAGATGTGAAGTATTAGCGCGACGTGTATTGTTTTTGAGTACTATGGTAGGTATTCCGTTAATGCTAGAAGCTTTTTTGGTATCTAGCTTCATTTAAATACGTTTTAGGATATGCTGTCTGAAGACAGTATCGGTCATCCTTGACTGTACTATGGGAGTAGTACGTAGTCTTCTTCCTTGGAAATTGACAGTAGAATGTAAAGCGGAGAGTTCAGCCAGCAAGTTCGCTTTCTTAACAGGTTGTGGCAATAGAATTATCTGGCCGTGTGAGTGATAGTATAGTAGATTTGGTGATATCTTGACTAACTGCCTTAGCAACTGACTCAAATGACCTGGAATTGTTGGGGGCCAGCAAGAAGTTTGTTTTTAATTCGTTGATTGTGTACCTCCTCGGTTTTGTCGATAATTTCTTTGCATCTGTTCCGGGTACGAACAAAGAGGTTACGATTTATGATGTTAGGATTTTCACGCCATTGTCGGTAGACAAGATGTTTAGAATCAACAGTTTCTTTACATTTTCGGTCAAATTAAGGCTTGCTGTTGGAAGGCCATTTTTTGAAAAAGGGTTGTAAGTTTTGAATTGTTGTGGCTGTTACTTGATGGAAATTCATAACGAATGTATTGAAAGATTGATTTTGTCAAATTTCCACTTTATTTAGTTTCACCGAAACTGTATGACGCGTTTCGCTATACTATAGCTTCGTCTGATACAAAATGATATTGAATATTAGTGTTGTTACATTTATATAAATACCCTAAGGTAGATAGGTAATAAAATTAATACTATATGCTAATAAATATTGCTGGGAAATCCATTCTGAATATTAATTGTATAAATTGAGTAAAGGTGAGTTACCATGGGCCAGACAGGTATCTTTTTGTTCGTTTAATATAATGTCTGAATTTTTAATTCTATTTATTTCTAAATTTTCTAATAGGTTTAATTTTACTTGTTTTGTATGTGTAGAATTTTAAATTTATCGTCAAAAAGATGATTTGATTCTGTTAAATATTACTGTACGCTGAGTCAGTTTTGTTTTTTAAATAGCTTCTTTTATGTTCTAAAATCCGAGTTTCGAATGAGCGACCTGTCTGACCTATGTAACTTTTATGACAAGAACCACAATTCAACTGATACACTCCAGATTTTTTTGATCTATTTTGTTTACCCTTTGCGTTTTTAATGAATTTTCCTAACGAGTTGTTTGTTCTAAAAGCTATGTTGATGTGTACAAATACATCGACAAGAATTTAGCAAATCATTTTTGTATTGGTACCGATATGTAGACGACATCTTTGCTTGTTTTAATGGTACAAAGCGTCAACTCGACAATGTTTTTAACTATATAAACTCAATACATAAAGATATTAAATTCACTATGGAACTAGAAGTCGACAATAAAATTAATTTTCTTGACTTAACGATAACCAGACATTACAACAAACACAAATTCTCTATTTTTCACAAACCCTCACATACAGATACTACAATAAACATAAAATCAGCTCACCCCCTATAACACAAATTGGCAGCTAACCACAGTATGTTGCATAGACTTGTAAGTGCCCCCTTATCTGTAGATGATTTTAATAACGATTTAAATCTAATAAAACAAATTGCTGTTAACAACGGATATTCTCCTGACACCATAGACTCAATTCTAAACAAAAAATTAAAAAATAAAGCTATTTCTTTAGTATACCCCAAGGAAGAAAATACAGGGAAAAAATTTTTTAACCTATTTTGGTAACACGTCAGAGAAAATTAAAAACCACTTAAACAAATATAATATTAACATAGCTTTTTTTTTTTTTTTTTTTTTATGGGTCTAGCACACGTGCTACAGGGAAGTCCCTAAAGCGCTACAGGAGCGACACGTGTGCGGAGATAGCGATTCACGTTGTTCTTGAATCGGTGTAGATTGTACTCGATGGGAAACACAGTCCTGGGTAAACCATTCCAAAGGTATGATGTTCTCCATATAAAAGACTGCCTGAAAAGCGTTGTACGAGGAGTAACAAGCTGAACCTCATACGGATGTGAAGCATCAGCGCAACGTGTACTTCTAATATGCACCACTCTGGGAGGAATTAAACGGGCCACATCCTTCGAACACTTTCCATGAAAGTACTTGTAGAACAGGCTCAAGTGGCCAACCGCTCCTCGATGTTCCAGCGAATCAAGGCCGTCGATCAGTTCCGGGTGTCCAATCAGACGAACAGCTCTTCTCTGGATAGAATCCAACAAATGCAGTGTATGTTTGGGAGCGGAGCTCCAAACATGGGAGCAGTATTCTATAGTTGGTCGAATTTGAGCTTTGTAAAGAATTAACAGTTGTTGTGGAGTGTAAAGCTTTCTGGTTCGAAACAATATTCCCAACTTCTGAGAAGCTCTCCTTGCTATGCCTGCAACATGTTCATGCCAGGACATATTTGCTCCCAAATTAACGCCTAACAGATTGAGTGACGATGTTAGAGGGATGGAGTGCCCCGACATAACTATGTCGGGTTCTGCAACGTTAACTTTTTTAGAAAAAACTGCTGCCTGGGGTTTTTGTAGCGTTAAATTCCACTTGGTTACTGTCACCCCAAGATAGAATTTCTTCCAGGTCTTTGTTAAGTTGAATGACTTCCTGCTGTCTGCGGATATTCGACGTCCGAGCGTTCAAAGTGAATGAAGAGATAAGTGTACTGTCATCTGCAAAGCTGTAGATTGGATTCTCGGTCTTTTCCAGCAGATCGTTAATATAAATGAGGAAGAGAGTAGGAGACAGTATGGAACCTTGGGGCACACCGGCGTTGATATTGAAGGTGTTAGAAAGGAATCCGTCAACTGCCACTCGTAAAGAACGCTCTCTGAGGAAACATGAGAGCCACAAACAGAACTTTTCAGACATACCATAAGAACGTAGCTTAGCCAACAGCCCATCGTGCCAAACACGGTCAAATGCCTTGGATATGTCAAGAGCAACCGCTCGAGATTCTCCAAAGTGTTCAATTGCGTTGTTCCAAACATGTGTTACATAAGTCAGAAGATCTCCTGTTGATCTATTTTTACGAAAGCCATATTGGTGATCACTAATAATGTTGAATCCTTCAAGATATTTTAGAAGATGCTGATTGATAGCCCTTTCCATGACTTTCGATATTATTGAGAGTAGTGCGATTGGTCGGTAGTTATTTGGCAAGGTCTTCTTGCCTCTTTTAGGTATCGGCTGAACTGTGGCACATTTCCAGTAGGAAGGAAATATTCCCTTTCTGTAGGATAGGTTGAAAAGTCTACAGAAAACTGGTGTTAGTTCCCTCGCACAGTTCTTGAGAACTATGGCAGGTATTCCGTCAGCGCCTGAAGCCTTTTTGGTGTCTAGCTTCATCAAAATACGTTTTATGATACGCTGTCTGAAGACAATATCGGGCATCCTTGACTGCACTATGGGAATAGTAGGTGGTGTTTTTCCTTGGAAATCGACAGTAGAATGTGAAGCAATGAGTTCAGCCAACAAGTTCGCTTTCTCAACAGGTGTCGTTGCATAGAATTATCTGGCCGTGTGAGTGGTGGTATGGTGGATTTGGTGAAATTTTGACTAACTGCCTTAGCGACTGACCAAAAGGACCTGGAATTGCCGGGACAAGCGAGAAGTTTGTTTCTAATCCGTTGATTGTGTACCTTCTTGGTTTCGTCGATAATTTCTTTGCATCTGTTCCTGGCACGAACAAAGATGTTACGATTTATGGTGTTAGGATCTTCACGCCACTGTCGGTATGCAAGATGTTTAGAAGCAACAGCTTCTTTGCATTTTAGGTCAAACCAAGGCTTGCCGTTGGAAGGGCATTTTCTTCGAAAAAGGGATGTAGGCATCCATACCGGCCAAAATAACATCGGAAACCTCCCTGGCGCAGTCAGATGGGTCGTCGGATCGAAAACAAACGTCCAACCAAGGGAAAGTTCGAAAATATTCCATGAGATCTTCCCATTTAGCAGATTTGTAGTGCCAAATCTTGCGCGGTTTGGGCGCCTCTCTGTCACTGATTGGTAGAATACTCGATGTCGAAAGTAGTTTATGGTCGGAAGAACCTAACGGTGGATTTACGCTGACCGTGTAAATCTCCGGATTGGTGGTTAAAAACAGATCAAGAAGACTGGCGAACTCTCCGTCTCGATCAGGGATTCGTGTTGGTTCATCAATAAGCTGAGTCAAGCCACAACTGATTGAAAATGATTCGGCTTCACGACCTTGTTCGTCGGTAGTATTTGAATATTTAAGCCAGTTGATGTTGTGGACATTAAAGTCGCCCAGGATGGCAATTTCGGCATTTGGATAGTTAATTTGTAAATGGTCTATGGTGTCTGCAAGAGAAGCGAAAAGTGTTCTAAAGTTTGTATCACTTGGTGGTCGATAGAGGATACAGACGAACCTTGTGGTTGGCTGAGTCGTTATTTTTAACCACATAACATCAAAGTTTGGGGGCTCCAGAGCCTCTTCTCGTTGGCAAGAGAGTTCGCTTCTGACATAAAGACAGATTCCAAAGTTACGCCTAAATCGGGAATAGAAATCGTACCCAGGATAAAGATAGTTTACTGTGCTGGTCGATGAACTGACCTTAGTTTCACAGAGAGCGAGTACATGAGGTTTATTTGATTGCAGGTGTTGGTGCACTGAATTTATGTTCGAATTTAAACCTCGTATGTTGCAAAAATCCATTTTGAAATTCTGTTCTCTGCATGTCGACGCCCCTGAACCAGCCCCCACCCGGAGATCCGAACGGGGGGCTATTTTACCTCCGGAATTTTTTGTATCCAGGTGCCTCATCATGCTATTTGGTCCCACAGTCCGGGACATCGGCACAGCCACGAAACGTTAAGCAACTTCACGCAGCTTAAGCCGATGCGATGGTATCACACCGGGCGATGCTGGTGGGATCTGGGCATCTACCATCTAGATTGTTCTTTAAGTCGCCTCCTACGACAGGCAGAACATACCGGGGGAGATATTCTATCCCGCCCCACCACGGGGCTTTTAGAACAAACAACTCGTTAGGAAAATTCATTAAAAACGCAAAGGGAAAAAAAATAGATCAAAAAATTCTGGAGTATATCAGTTAAATTGTGGTTCTTGTCATAAAAGTTACATAGGTCAGACATAAAAGAAGCTATTTAAAAAACAAAACTGACTCAGCGTACAGTAATCATTTAACAGAATCAAATCATCTTTTTGACGATAAATTTAAAATTCTACACATACAAAACAAAGGCGTAAAATAAAACCTATTAGAAAATTTAGAAATAAATAAAATTAAAAATTCAGACATCATATTAAACTAACAAAAAGATACCTGTCTGGCCCATGGTAACTCACCTTTACTCAATTTATACAATTAATATTCAGAATGGATTTCCCAGCAATATTCATTAGCATATAGTATAAATTTTATTACCTATCTACCTTAGGGTATTTATATAAATGTAACAACACTAATATTCAATATCATTTTGTATCAGACGAAGCTATAGTATAGCGAAACGCGTCATACAGTTTCAGTGAAACTAAAAGTGGAAATTTGACAAAATCAGTCTTTCAATACAGGGCCGTAAGTGTCCATACTAGTCAAAATAACATCGGAAACCTACTTAGCCCAGTTCGATGGGTCGTCGGATTGAAAACAAACGTCTAACTAAGGGAAAGTTCCAAAATATTCCGTGAGTTATTCCCATTTAGCAGGTTTGTAGTGCCAAATTTTGCGAGATTTAGGCGTATTTCTGCCCTTGATTGGTAGGGTACTCGACGCTAAAAGTAGTTTATGGTCGGAAAAACCTAACGGCGGATGTACGGTGATAGTGTAAATCTCTGGATTGCTGGTTAAAAACAGATCAAGAAGACTGGCGATCTCTCCGTCTCGATCAGGGATCCATGTTGGTTCGTTAATAAGCTCAGTTAAGCCACATCTGATTGAGAATGATTCATGTTTGATGTTGTGGACATTAAAGTCGCCCAGGTTGGCAATCTTGGCGTTTAGATAGTATGTATATATACGAGTATATATACGAGTATATATATATATATATATATATATATATATATATATATATATATATATATTTATATATATATATATATATATATATATATATATATATATATATATATATATATATATATATATATTTATATATAATGTAGGATTGGAGGTACTTTTGTTGACAACTGTTTTAACTTGGTAGTCACAGACGTTTTGTCAAAGTTTCTATTTGGTATTATCGATGATTACTCACCAGTAGCTGATAACTAGTTTACCGTCAACTGCTGACTAGTAAATATCGATAATGGCAAATGATACATTGGCCAAATATCTGCGACTACCAAGTCAAAACAACACTGATCATCAGACCTACACAATATCTTTCTTTTTTTTTAACTGCACTGCAACAATGGCCTGTTACTTTGATTTTTCAGAATAAATTTAACCTTAAAACCTCAAAAATATGACGACAATGTCACAAATGTATATAAAGCTCCATTTTTTTTTTGTTACTTTAATTTTTTAATTATATTTTTGCTTGAAATTTAGATTGTAAGAATTTTAGTATTAGTAGAAATTTTTAGAATCGGAATTTGTTTATTAAATACTAAACCAATTTGAGATAGTATTTTAACATACCCAGGAATTAGTTAGTTACTTGAATATGTCCCTTCTTTCAAAATCAGAAGCAATTTAAAAATAAACCTAAAAGAGGAATCAAGTATCTGAAGCCTAAGAAGACTAATCTAAAATGTCACGTTTCTACAATTTTCCCATTTCAATTCCAAGTTCGCAATCAGTACCATCAAAAATATGTTATTTTATTTTCTTTTATTACATGCTAATAAGGCACTAGATAATCTAATTACTAAAAATTGTTTTCTTTATTATCTGATTTTACTTGTTATGTACTTACTAGATTATGTTGCTACTACTAGTCACTATATATCACCACTACACCAAACACTTTATTTTAGGTCCTCGACACGCGTTTCCCTAACCATGTTAGCTTTATCAGGAGCGATGATTGACTGTCAGTCATCGCTCCTGTTAGCGAAACGCGCGTCAAGTGTAAAAATAAAAGTGTTTGGTGTAGTAGTGACATATAGTGAGTAGTGCTTACTAGAAAAACACCACCTTCTATTCCCATAGTGCAATCAAGGATGCCCGATATTGTCTTCAGAAGTAACGTATTTTAATGAAGCTAGACGCCAAAAAAGCTTTTGGCGCTAACGGAATATCAGCCATAGTACTCAAAAACTGTGCTGGGGAACTAACACCAGTTTTCTGTAGACTTTTCGACTTATCCTACTGAGAGGGAATATTTTCTTCCTGCTGGAAATGTGCCACACTTTAATCGATACCTAAAAAACGCAAGAAGATCTTGCTAAATAACTACCGACCAGTCACACTGCTTTCAATAATATCGAAAATCATGGGAAAGGCTATCAATCAGCATCTTCTAAAATATCTTGAAGGATTCAACATTATCAGCGACCATTAATATGGCTTTCGCAAATATAAATCAACAGGAGATCGTCTGACTTATGTAAGTTATGTTTGGAACAATGCAATTGAACACATCGGAGAATCTTGAGCGGTTGCTCTTAATATATCCAAGGCATTCGACCGTGTTTGGCACGATGGATTGTTGGCTTAGCTACGCTCTTCTGGTATGTCTGAAAAGTTCTGTTTGTGGCTCTCATGTTTCCTCAGAGAGCTTTCTTTACGAGTGGCGACTTTCCTTCTAACATTTTCACTATCAACGCCGGTGTGCCCCAGGGCTCCATACTGTCTCCTACTCTCTTTCTCATTTACATTAACGATCTACGAGAAAAGATCGGAAATCCAACACAATCCACAGTATGCTTATCTCTTCAATCACTTTGAACGCTCAGACATCGGCTACTCAGAAAAATATCCGCAGAGAACAGGAAGTCATTCAACTTAACAAAGACCTGGAAGAAATTCTATCTTGGGGTGACAGTAACCATGTGGAATTTAACGCTACAAAAACCCAGGCCGCAGTTTTTTCTAAAAAAGTTAACGTTGCTGAATCCGATATAGTTATGTCGGGGCACTCCATTTCTCTGCCATCGTCACTCATTTTGCCGGGCGTCAATTTGGGAGCAAATATGTCGTGCCATGAACATATTGCAAACATAGCAAAGAGAGCTTCTTGAACCAGAAAGCTTTACACTCCACAACAACTGTTAACTCTTTACAAAGCTCAAATTCGACAAACTATGGAATACTGCTCTCATGTTTGGGGCTCTGCTCCCAAACATACACTGGATTTGTTGGATTCATTTCAGAGAAGAGCTGCTCGCCTGACCGGAGACCCTGAACTGGCGGGCAGCCTTGATTCGTTGGAACATCGAAGAACGATTGGTTACTTGAGTCTATTCTATAAGTATTTCCATGGAAAGTGTTAGATGGGTGTAGCCCGCTTAATTCCTTCCAGAGCGATGGATGCTAGAAATACATGTCGCGCTAATACTTCACATCCGTATGAGGTTCAGCTTGTTACTCCTCGTACAATCCTTTTCAAGCAGTCTTTTATATAGAGAACCTTATCCCTTTGGAATAATGTGCCCAGGACTGCGTTTCCCACAGAGTACAATTTACAGCGATTCAAGATCAACGTGAATCGCTTTTTCCGCACACGTGTCGCTCCTGTAGAGCTTTGGGGATTTCCCTGCAGCACGTGTGCGAGACCAATAAAAAAAGAAGATGATTTTAAGATAAAGAGAGTGAAGTGCGAGTCATATAAAAGTGAATTTAAAACACACAAGTAATACTGAAGTAATTATAAAAACATAAAAAAGAATTCATTTAAATAGAATTACAAGTTTGACCGTTTTTTTTTCTTTCCTTGCTAAAGGAAAGTATTTTATGAAACAATTTTATGTTTTTGCACGTTTTAGGGTTTTTGGATCACGAAAAATATAGTTTTCTATCGGTCTCTCTGTTTGTTGGTCTGTTGGCACGATGAGTCTCGAATGAAATGAAATATCAATTTCAAACTTGGTACATAGATTACATATAATTAGGAGATGAAACGAAATCGTTTCAAGTCAAGGGCGTGAAAGAAGCGATAAATTTTAAAAGGTTTTAATAGTAATTTTTGGTTTCTTGTTGAATTTTAAACAAATTCTATGCATAAATATTTATAGTAAAACATACAAGGGGTGGGAGAGGAGATTAGAGGGGATTGATTCCTCTATATCGTGATGTATATCCTTTTCTGTGTATTTTAAAGTCTAAGAAACCAAAAATTAGGTTATTTTTTTATTAACTGGATATTATAAACTTAATTGTGAAAATTGCGATTGTACTTATATTGGTCAAACAGGAAGAAATTTAAAAAAAAAATAATTAAAGAACATTTTACATCTTTTATAACTAGCAAATCAGATTCAAATTACGCTAACCATTTAATAGAATCGGAACATCAGTTTAATAAAAACTTTAAAATTTTACGTGTTGAAAATAAAGGGTACAAATTAAATTTGCTTGAATCTCTGGAAATCAATAAACTTAAAAATACTAATTATTTGTTAAACGACCAATTAGAATTAAATAATTCACCTCTTTTAAATATATTTCAATAATACCGTACTTAATTAATTTGTTACCTGTAATATAAAGTCTTTATAATGGTATAATTAGGGATTTCCAACATTATCGTATTTTATCTGTAGGGTTCTTATATATAACATATATAACAAATTTTCCTTCTTGTTCTTTTAATCTGGATAAAGCTACAGTGGTAGCGAAACATGTTGATATGTTAAAATAAATGCGGAGTTTACCAGTAAACAAAAAAAAAAAAATGTTTTACTGTTCACTTAACTTATTTTTTTATTACTTTCAAGTTTAACCCAGGATGGGGCTTAAGAGGGTAGGGGTAGTTTAATATTGTATATTTTCAACAGCATTTTGAGATATTTATAGGTTTTTTGGTTAATGTACTGGGCAAATTTAATGAATATTATTTATTTACTACACATAATTATGGAGCGTATAAGAGGTAAGGAAAGGAGTTAGAAGGGTGTATGGTATTTATTGTGCTATAAGTATTATTTAGAATCAACGGAACGAAACATTACATTATTTTTTTGCTATTTGCAATATTCACAGAGAAACGGATGAGAATTATTAAATGTTGTATAGTTTCAGTGTTACTAAAAGAAATTTGGAATATTTAAAAAATATATATCAATCGTTTGTAGTAAAAGATATATAGTATAAGGTGAAAGTAATGGGGTAGAGGGTTAGAAGGCCCATTGCATATACAGTCAGTCCAAAAAGTCTCCATACTCCACCTGCTTTCTATGCTATTTTTAGTGTTCGTCTGTCACACCCGATTTTCTCCGAAACTATTTGTCATAGAAAGTTGAAAATTTGGTAATAATATAGGAATTGAGGGCCTCATCAGTGCCATGTAGTTTTGAAAGTTAAATTTTGACTTAAAGGGTTAGTTTTGGGGGGCGAAATCGGAAGTGAAAAAAAAATTTTTTTACTAGGTAATCGAGTGTGGTGTCAAATGAAAGCTTGTGAAAACACGAGTAAAAAATATATAAATAATGTAATACTTGCGCACACTTTTCTTTGTGTTATTTTTAAAAAATCGCTGTCTACCCGCCTTATCTCGAAAAGTACTTATCAAAAAATTTTGAAAAAATTCTGGAATATTCTCCAAGGGGTGCAGATTGAACGAAAATTATCACGCGTACAATACGTTTAATAGTTTTAATGGTATATAAAAAAAACAAAAATTTCAAGGTCATCAATTTTCAGTAAAGATTGGAAACAAACTTTGTTGAAAACTCATTTGGGGTGTGTTTTGTGAAGTCACTGATCATTTTATACTTCCGTTACATTTTTTATTTTAAAAACAATCAACGTACGGAACACTAATTGCGCAAGTTCAACTTATAAGCTTATTAATACTACTTTAAAAACCCACTGCAAAATTACTAGCAACAAGGAACAGATTATAAAGTATGGATGAAAATTATTCATTTGTTTTCAGTTTAGCGAGCAATAGATAGCTTGATAAAATGCGGCTGATTATAACGTGTTATTTTCAATGCATTCTTGAGTGCATGGAGACTTTTTTGACATTAATTTTGTTTATATTTTTATAACAATGATATAACTTCTAAATAAAATGTTCAGTAGTTGTTTTTAGTACTAATTTTCGTTGGTTAAGTTACAAATATTAATTTAAACATGTTATCTCCTAGTCCCAATTAATTAGTTAAACATAACAGAAAAATAGTATAGAAAGCAGGTGTATGGAGACTTTTTGGACTGACTATATATCATGATTTACTTCTTTTTCAGTGTCCTTGCTTTTTCATTATTCCCAATTTTAAGAGAAATAGTACGGAACAGGGATTAGGCTCTGGTTACAGAAAATATTAAGTTTATTAGAGAAAAAAATTTAGAAACATAAACTGTTAAAGTGGCCGAAATTTACTTACCTCTGGAATAGTAGGTAAATTATTGTTTTTACGTTCCTTGCTAAAGAAAAAGAATTGCCCTCTGTAATTTTTGCTCCTCTTTACCTTTTAGTGTACTTAGATCGCGAAAAATATATATTTCCCATTTCCGTCGGGCTGTTTATTCGACTGAAATAGGGATCAAATCTATAGTTTTTGAGCGATATCCTTTGAAAAATAATATTATATGATTTTACGGAAATTTACTTTCCCTTTACTTGACTAAGTCAAATACAGTACTTATTTTAGAACTACATATTTGCAAGGAGATTACTGGGTATGTAAACCTCTTTGCCAATTATTTTTTTTAATTTGAGAGTTGAAAAGTAAGTGTACTTGTAAAAACAAGTTTTATAACGTCTGCAATTATAGATGCTTAAAACATAAGTAATGATGAAGATATTGATGGACTGTGAAGTGGGAAGCCTCGAGTCAAATCTTGGGAATAAGGTAAGTCTTCTAAATGCCCATTATTTATAAATATAAGTTTATACTTTATTTTTTTTGCAGATCAAAACATAAATTAAATGGTTAAAGTGGCATGGAGGTCGTGAAAATGTGCCGGTATTGACAAGATCTGTAAAAGATAGTGACGATATCAATAACGCACATTGTACTTTAGATAAAGAGTTTTAAACTAAAAGAGATTAGAGAGATTTCGCAACGCTTATTTTTTCACATGCCGTTGTCCTCATCGTTATTTCAAGCATGCGCAATATTAACTCGAAGGAATTGCAAGGTTAAATATTAATTTAGGGGATTTTTTTCATTAAATTCGTGGCTAAGTTTCTAAATTAAAACTGTGTCTAGCAGGTTTCTATTACCTTCTGAGATATTTCCCAGGTAATACGAATGTGCAATAAATAAAATTCCAACATAATTATTGATGTGTTATTTGCAATAAATTCATTATAAATATATAACAAAATACTGTTTTTAGCCAATTTCCACTGGTTTATATAAATTGCGATGACGCGTTTCGCTGTCGATGCAGCTTCTTCACATCTACATTTTACACAAGTTAGGTTTAATGTTTACAATGTTATATAATTTCTTAATTATATTATTACACCTAATTAAATTACATTGATAGTATTGGAAAACCCACACAGATTTTGAATTAGGAGTATAAATTCAATAATCGTGAATTGCTTAAATCTACCTGGTCATTGAGTAAAGTACCTGTAGTCCTTAATCGATTTGTTTGCATTGTCTCTAAAAAGTTTAGTTTTAAACATTTTTGTTGGGTATGTAAAATTTTGAAATTCTTGTTAAATATGTGATTTTCTGTTAAAAGATGATTAGCATATGTTAAATTAGATTTTCTATGGATGAAACTTTTTTGGTGTTCTGTAATTCTTTCAATAAATGTACGTCCGGTTTGTCCTATGTATGTTTTAGGACATGAACCACATGTTAATTGATAAACCCCTGATTTATTGTCTTTATTGATTTGTGGTTTGTAGTTTTTAAGATATTTCCCTATAGTATTGTTAGTCTTGTAAGCTATGTTGATATTTTTTTGATTTAAAAATTTCCCCAGTTTTTCCGTTGGTTTGCCGAAATAGGTTAAGAATTTAAATGTGGTATTTCTGTTCTTAAAACGTGGGTATATTTCTGAGATTGCCTTGTTTCTAAGTTTTTTCCTAACGGTATTATTGATTAAAGTAACCGAATAACCGTTGTTGACGGCTACTTGTTTTTTGTAGTTTCATTCTTTAGTAAAATTTTCCTCTGATAAGGGGATATTAGTTTGTCTATGTATAAAACGATGATAAGCTGCGAGTTTATGATGGTTAGGGTGGTGAGAACTATTGTGAATTGTGGTATCTGTATGTCAAGGTTTGTGATATATTGCAAATTTATGTTTTTTCATGGTTTTACTGATTGTTAAGTCTAGGAAGTTGATTTTCCCTTCGACTTCTTCTTCCATTGTAAAACTGATATTTCTATGTAAAGAATTGATATACAGTATAGACAATTATTACTATTGTTATTATGGTTGTCAAATATCATTGTTTCAATACTGTCCATGAGAATTTCGGCAAGTAATGGACTTAATGGACTCCCCATAATTAACCCTTCCTTACTATTGTAGAATGTATTGTTAAATGAAAAATAGGCAAGTTCTTAATAAATTAATTATGTCCATTTTTACAGTGTGACAGTGTAAAATGTAGATTTGAAGACGCTGCATCGACAGCGAAACGCGTCATTGCAATTTAAATAAACCAATGGAAATTGACTAAAAACAGTCTTTTATTATATATTTATTATTAAGGAAACCCAAATATGCAAGTGAAAAACTTTAAAATATGCGCATAAATATGCAAATAATTTTCTCGAAATATGCACATACATGTTGTAAATATGCAGTAAAAAAAATCGAAACAGACTTGAAAAATGTAAATTAATATAAATTTTGTTCGTTAAATGGAACAAAAATAACTTAAATAACATTGAAAATAGCATCAACGGCAAAATCCTGACAAAAATTTCGTTATGTTTAAATATTAAACGGAAATGAAATACCCTGTATATTCAATAGGTATTCAAAAATTATACTTACAATTTTAACACATGCAGAACAGTAAGTTTTTGCCATATCTATTAGTTCTTTGTATGGTTTAATCCACACTGACACACTATTGGCTTTGGGCATTTCACTGTAATAAAATACGACTCACAAGATAAAAAGCACAAATCGACGTAACCACTTTAAAAGCACAACTAAAAATGAAATCTAATAAATCAATAATACAAGTATCCTCTGATGGCCGTCTGGGCTTTACTGACTGGTTTTTACTGACCATAAAATAATAAAATTTATTTGAGGAAAACCACCGGCGCGGCGGCGGCCTAAATATTGACCCTTATTCTGAAAAATGAATGAAAACGCCTGCCAAAGACCTACATTATTATAAATTCCTTCAAATATGCACATACAGTAGACACTATATAGTGAAAGACCAAAATGTTCACCGAAATTTCACTATAGAAAGTTTTTCACTATATAAAGAAAAAATCCGTACATATTGCTATGTATATATTTTATATTGGTAATCATTTACTTGTATTTTATAAGGTACAAGCAACAAAAAAAATTGCAAAATTGAATTATTAGAAAGGATTTTATTAAACATTTGAAAGTTTAAATAGTACATAGCATGTACAGGGCTGAATACATACATAAAGTCCGTACGTTATATCTTTACCCGTGCGTCATGGTTTTCAGGCCATATAACAGACGACTATTATATTATTTGTCTCTTTTCACCAATAAATCATTGGCAAAAAGAGACAAAATATATAATAGTAGTCTGGGATATTTCCTAAAAACTATGATGCACGTGTAAAGATATAACGTACGGACTTTATGTATGTATGTACTACATACGAAATAAAAAAAAAATAATACAAAATCTGTTAATACATATGTACATACTACGTACATACGTACTAGGAAAAATAATCAGTTATTTTCTTTTGAAAAAATAATTGTTGCTCAACAAAATTCTCGCATTTATTCAAATGCATAAAGATTTGATCAGGTACACTTTCCTGGCCCCTGAGAGTAGTTCGCACAATGTCAAATGCATTTCTTATTTCATTTTCACTAAATTTAGCAGAACATTCCCCGGTTTCAGTTTCTTCTTCATGATCTTCTATACTTTTTATATCGTCAATTATGTCTTGGTCAGTTGGGAGATCTGTCGTGCCAACATCATTGTCGATTTCTAAGAAATCTTCAAGTAAAAAATCTGCGTCGACGGTAGCAGTTTTTTGTAGAATACCCCATTGCCTTTTTAAGGTAGCGAGATCCATTTCGTCTTCTTCTTCCCATTCGTCAATTTTTTCAGTAAAACCTGCTTTAGAAAAGCAGTTTTTGATAGTTTTCTGAGAAACATTTTCACTCCATACTTTAGCGACTTCGGTTATACACTCTTTAAGGGTAATCAATTTTTTGACTGGAAGGTTGTTATCAATCGCATTAACAATTTTGTGAACAATTCTGTTTCGGTAATGATGTTTTATGTTTTTTATAATACCTTGGTCCATAGGTTGCAATTTGGAGGTCATGTTTTGTGGAAAAAAGATCAATTCAATATTCCTTAATTTTTTACTTACAGTCACTGGATGTGCAGGACAATTGTCTATAAACACCACAATCTTTCGCTTTTGGCTTTTCATTTTCGTGTCCAGTTCTTTGATCCATCTTTCGAAAATCTCAGAAGTCATCCATGCCTTTTTATTATTGGCGTAATCTAACTCCAGAGATTTAACTCCTTTTAAACAACGGGGATTTTTGCTTTTACCTATGAGCAGTAATTTCAGTTTTTCTGAGCCATCCACGTTTGCTCCAACCATAAGTGTCACCCTTTCTTTACTTGTTTTAACACCAAAACATTTATCACTTTTAAAAGCAAAAGTTTTATTTGGCAAACACTTAAAAAACAAACCAGTTTCATCACAATTGAAAACGTTTTTTGGCTCGTACTTTTTCAATGCACTTTTTAAAACAGTTTCAGTCCAAATGTCACAGTCCTCCTGACTAACGCTTGTACTCTCGCCAAACACCGTCTTGAAAACAATTGAATTACGAGTCTTCCAGGCACTCAACCACCCTTCACTAGCTTGAAAATTAACGCAGTTAAATTCTTTAGCAAATTGTAGAGCCTTTTGCTTTATTAAATTTCCCGATATTGGTACGTTTTGATGCGTACGGGCCACTTGAAACCATCGTAAAACTGCTACATTTACATCCTCGTAAGTACTCACCCGTACTCGTTTCCAACTGCTTGGAACACTAGGTTTCTTGATGATACTGTCTCGACTTTTTATTATCAGAGAGACGCAACTTGGAGAAACACCAAATTTTGCAGCAACATCAATTTTTTTGCAGCCTTTGTCAACTTCCTCCAAAACTTTAATTTTCTCAGCTAAACTTAAACACACTCGCTCGGACATCCTACTTGATTCTTAAACAAAAAGAAACTGAACCTGAATTTGCGAATTACTAGGTGCCGACTATAAAATGGGTTTTCCCGGGTTTCTATAAAATGGGTTATTCCCTGGGTTTCTCACAGAAATCTACCTGATTTATTGCCAACCATTAGGAGTTATAAACGCGTTAAGAAGCTTTTCAAAAGAATGCGTCATAAAAATGGAATTCGTGCTAATGTTAGATAAAAATGGGAAACTCGAAATGGCCAAGATCTCAATAAATGCATAAAAATTTATACATAAAATTCCGGTAAAAATTTTATTATATAGAGTGTTACTATTTTACAGATTCACTATATGCAGGGCCTTTTACATAAAATTTCATTAAAATATTCTAGGTCTTGAAAAAAATTGCACTATAAACAGTTTTTCACTATATAGAGTTTCACTATAAACAGTGTCGTCTGTATATGCTATTTTTAAAGCATTTATGGAAATATTTAGAAAAATGCATATAATATGCAAAATATGCAATATATGCGCGTTGCATATTTGGGTGTCCTTATTTATTATCATTTCAATTTTACTGTATTTTCTTAGGGGTTTGTATACCTGGCCCTACCATAATAGCGATAAGAGTAATGAACTTCAAATAACCTCTCTTATAAGTTCCTAAATAAGGGAAATCGTTATCTTAATAAAGGTTGCTCTTATTTTGTTTCAATATTGCGCAAGCTCCAAACGGTGGGTGCATGCTTCAAATAACGATGAAGACAGTGGCCTACCAAAATCAGCGTTGCAAAATCTCTCTATTAAATAAATTCAAGTACGAAAACGTATACGTAAACGTGGAAAAATATTTGTTATGACCCTGTTTTAAAAGTCAAAGTTTGAACGAATGGCATACATGAACTATTATGTGATATTTTTGTTTATAAGCGTTTTAGTAAAGCTTAACGGGGTATAAAGTTTAGCACTAAAATTTTATGTTTTATAAATGTAAAATAATGAATTATGCAAGTCATAAACTGTATTTTAACTAAACGACAATCAGTTTGCGTCTTATATTCCACACGTTTTACGTTCTATAAGTGTGCGAGAAGAAAAATTCTGGGTCGGCACATAAATCGAAATTTGAGGCTGCTGGGCAAATGTTTCTGTCAATTTTCACGAATACGTCATCGTTCAAGGATATATTTAATCAAATGTTACTCTGCTGTACAGCTACAATATTGGTGAGTAAAAAATACTTTTTAATTTTTTTACTATTTTCCCACGTACGCTTACCAGGTGCACAAGTATGAAATGCGGACTTCAGACAACAGATGGTGCACCAATGCAGTTTATGCTATAAAGATTTGACACTGCGCCATTTTGTTGTGTCATCAACCAGTGTCAGACGCGCACGAGTGATAAAGTGTTGTGTTGTTGTGTTCAATATGTCGAAATTTATACCGAACGAAGAGCATTCGCGGACAGCATTAATTTTTTGTTTTCATTTGAAGAAAACTGCTGTTGAATCATACCGATTACTTCGAGAAGCTTTTGGCGAACATGCTCCATCGCAAGATACGTGTGAACGATGGTTTCGGCGTTTCAAAAGTGAATTGCAAGCATTGTTGGACGAAGATGATTCGCAAACACAAAAACAACTCGCCGAGAAATTGGGCGTTAGTCAACAAGCTGTTTCCAATCGACTACGAGAGATGGGAAATATTCAGAAGACCGGTAGATCGGTACCATATGAGTTGAACGACAAGCAAATGGAAAAGCGTAAAAACACTTGTGACATTTTGCTCGCTCGGTACAAAAGGAAGTCGTTTTTGCATCGTATAGTTACAGGGGATGAAAAGTGGATTTATTTTGAGAATCCCAAGCGCAAAAAATCATGGGTAGACCCAGGCGCACTATCCACATCGACCGCAAGACCGAATCGCTTTGGCAGAAAGACGATGCTCTGTGTTTGGTGGGACCAGAGGGACGTGGTCTATTATGAGCTGTTAAAACTTGGGGAAACGGTTAATACTAAACGTTACCAACAACAATTGACCGATTTGAACCGTTCGCTGCTTGAAAAAATGCCAGCATACCGAAAGAAGCAACACCAAGTCATTTCTCTTCAAGACAATGGTCCATCACATACAGCAAAACCAGTTCGCGACACGTTGGAAGCACTTAGCTGGGAAATTCTACCGAATGCGGCTTACTCACCAGACTTGGCTCCTTTTGATTACCACTTGTTTGCATCGATGGGTTACGCACTTGCTGAGCAGCGCTTTGGTTCGTACGAAGATGTGAAAAAAATGGCACGATGAATGGTTCGCAGCAAAAGGGGAAGATTTTTACTGGCGTGGAATACAAATTCCCCAAAAGATGGGAAAATGTATAACAAGCGATGGAGCATACTTTGAATATAGCACTTTTTATCATTCTTCCGAATTTAACATGTTTTTTTAGAAAAAAAATCCGCATTTCATACTTGTACACCTAGTATGTAGACTGAGTACCTCTTATTGATAATTTTGGCATGCTCATTTCTAAATTAAAAATGTTAAGGAAAGACTCCATTGTAGTGTTCGTTCCAAGGAAGACTTATATATTTTTTAGTTAGGGTTTTGAATTAACTTTACAGATTCTTACTGACATGGTGTAGCATATATAGTAAAATAACCGGTCAAGTACAAGTTGGACTTGTGCAGTTAGTGTTCCGTACGTTGATTGCTTTTAAAGTAAAATTTTTGCTACGGAGGTATAAAATGATCAACGACTTCACAAAACACATCCCAAATGAGTTTTCAACAAAGTTTTTTTTCCGATCTTTACTGAAAACTGATAACCTTGAAATTTTTTTTTAAATACCAGATAGATTACACAAGACCACAATTTTTTTTTTGTCAATTTACTTTGACTACAATAGATCTAGGTTATGTTTTTTGGGTCGCTGATCGCGAATTCGAGGTCGGTTTTCATCCATCACATCTGAATTTTTCATAAAATAGCCATAAAATTGGTAAAAATGAGTTCAAAATGAGATTTTCATCGT
>CM032450.1:51035792-51149947 GCA_019049505.1 Pachyrhynchus sulphureomaculatus | reverse complement strand
AATCAAATCATCTTTTTGACGATAAATTTAAAATTCTACACATACAAAACAAGTAAAATTAAACCTATTAGAAAATTTAGAAATAAATAGAATTAAAAATTCAGACATCATATTAAACGAACAAAAAGATACCTGTCTGGCCCATGGTAACTCACCTTTACTCAATTTATACAATTGACCCGGAACAGATGCAAAAAAATTATCGACGAAACCGATGAGGTACACAATCAACGAATTAGAAACAAACTTCTTGCTGGCCCCCAACAATTCCAGGTCATTTGAGTCAGTTGCTAAGGCAGTTAGTCAAGATATCACCAAATCTACTATACTATCACTCACACGGCCAGATAATTCTATTGCCACAACCTGTTAAGAAAGCGAACTTGCTGGCTGAACTCTCCGCTTTACATTCTACTGTCAATTTCCAAGGAAGAAGACTACCTACTATTCCCATAGTACAGTCAAGGATGACCGATACTGTCTTCAGACAGCATATCCTAAAACGTATTCAAATGAAGCTAGATACCAAAAAAGCTTCTAGCATTAACGGAATACCTACCATAGTACTCAAAAAAATACACGTTGCGCTAATACTTCACATATGTATGAGGTTCAGCTTGTTACTCCTCGTACGAGCCTTTTCAAGCAGTCTTTTATATAGAGAACCTCATCACTCTCGAATAATCTGTCCAGGACTGTGTTTCCAACCAAGTACAACTACAGCGATCCAAGACCAACGTAAATAATTTTTTCAGCACATGCGTCACTCCTGCAGCGCTTGAGGGATTTCCCTGTACCAGTCAACATGTCACAGACGCTATTATATTTCTACATTAACCTATACAGACGCATACACATACAACTTCCCATTGCTGGCCGGAATCGAACCGGTAACCACCCGGCTAGAACGAGGTCTGCAATACTAGATACATAAAATACTCGTATAATAGGTAACACATGAAATTAAGCCAAATCTTAAAATCGGCGCAAGCAACTAACCTGTGTTTTTGAAATGTCACTGAAGAAATAAACCAAAATAATGAGTTTATCTGGTTATAGAAGACAATGCATTATTAACTGTCTATCTAGTATCAAATAAATTACATCTTACACTATTAAAAATTAATCAAACAGCTGCCAGACATCCAGCAGTCCATCAAAAATATTTGACAATTTATAAATTCTATTACCTTTTAGGTCAAGTCTATATCGAAGTTTCTTTGATAAAAATACCGACATCGATTTTCTCTTCGTTTCGGGAGTAAGTATTAGTTGTATTACACACTTTAATCAAATCTTTTTATGAAGAATTTATTTTCTTGTTTTCTGTTAAAACGTTTTAAACACTAATAGTATATAAAAAAGAGACAAGATGGTAAGAAAAATAAGCTGTAATACTACTGGAAATCTACAAAGTTTCTCTACCTCTTCCATCTCTTCTCTGGAAGCAGAAATAATAAAATATTTTCGTAATCTAGGGACCTTGAAACGTGAAGAGTTACAAAAATTTCGGAGGCCGACTTTAGCAGAGATACTTTCCTTACCGAGGGAAGTAAACAACTTTGAAAAGCTCACTAAAAAGTAATAAGCAGCTATAGTACTCCTACATTACCTTTTAAATTAACAGATATTTTAGGTATTATGTATATTTGTACGGATTCCTCTGAAGTATGTCTGAATTTTACTTTGTTATTGTTGTAAGCGATGTGATGTTTCGTTAAAATGCTAGAAGTACAGAAAAAATATCTACAATTAATGATGGACGAGAACGCTGTTGGAAAATATCAATTTCAAACCCCGAGCTTATTTTAGAGAGTTGCCAAAAACTTTTTATTTTTCTGGAGTTTAAAATTTTATATATATGTATATATATATATATATATATATATATATATATATATATATATATATATACACAGTGGCGTGCAAAAGTTTCCGGCCAGTGACATTTCGTACTCTAATTTATTAAAAAAAGGCTAATGATTTTTAATCATTATAAGATGTCAGTATGAGATATAGGAAACAAAATCATATAGTAAAAGAATATTATTTATGTTTGTGAATATATTTATTATTATTATTGTTATAAAGGGTATTTTTTATAGAGGTATAAAACTTTAAGTTGGCAACACTTTTTTAACTGGCGGCCATTTTGTCAGCTGTCAAGTGATTTATGTTTAGTTTGGTTTGGCAACATGAATAGACTGACGCCTGAACAACGCTTCCAAATTGTGCAAATTTATTTTGAAAATCATGGTTCTGTTCGAAATACGTATCGCGCACTACGTCCATTTTACGGTCAACATAATCGTCCATCAGAGCAATTAATTCGATTAACTATGGAACGTTTTCGCACCACGTTTACTCTAAATGATAATACGCATCCACAGAGACGTCGTACAGTGCGTACAGAAGAAGTCATCGCCATCGCCATCGTGCACAGGAATTGGATATGTGTCCATCCACTTTATGGAAGATTTTGCGGAAAGATCTTGGTTTGCGTGCTTACAAAATCCAACTCGTGCAACAATTGAAGCCACACGATCACCTAGCAAGGCGTAGATTCGGTGAATGGGCCCAAAACAAGATTGCCGTCTATCCCGATTATCATAAGCGATTTTTGTTTAGCGATGAAGCTCACTTTTGTTTGAATGGATACGTCAATAAACAAAACTGCCGTATTTGGAGTGATGATAATCCTCAAGTGTATGTTGAGACACCGTTACATCCAGAAAAACTGACTGTTCTGTGCTTTATGGGCTGGTGGAATCATTGGTCCGTACTTCTTTAAAAACGATGCTGGTCAGAACGTTACAGTCAATGGTGACCGCTATAGAGCCATGATTACTGACTTTTTCGTTCATCAATTGAACAACCATGATGTGCACGAGCTGTGGTTTCAACAAGACGGCACAACATGTCACGCAGCTCATGCCACAATTGATTTATTGAAGGAAACGTTTGGTAACCGCATAGTTTCATGTTTCGGACCCGTGAATTGGCCTCCAAGATCGTGCGATTTAACGCCGCTAGACTATTTTCTGTGGGGATATGTGAAGTCACTAGTCTACGCCGATAAGCCCGAAACGATTGACCACTTGGAGGACAACATTCGCCGCGTTATTGCCGATATACGGCCACAAATGTTGGAAAAAGTCATCGAAAATTGGACCTCCAGATTAGACTACGTCCGAGCTAGCCGTGGCGGTCATATGCCAGAAGTCATATTTAAATTATAATGCCAGAAGATTACCATTCGAATAAAGTAAATTTCATGTCAATTTAAAAAATTCATCTTTGTTTTATTCCATTTCAAAGTTCTATACCTCTATAAAAAACACCCTTTATTTATATGTGCAAAAATTTCCGGCCACATAATATACATTGACGCAGTAGGATGTTCAAAGACGTATTTACGAATAATAGCGCGTTGAATGTTCACATTTAGTTCATAAAAGGTCGTGGGAGCATAAACATGGCTCGGCATATGCAAATCTAAATTCGAAAGAAGGAAAGTCTTCTCGTGAGATTGCTTCATTATTATCGATAGGTAAATCAACCGTGAACGATATTATTGTAAAATACCGTTGTGGATATGGTTTAAAAGATCATCCGCGTAGTGGAAGACCAACAAAAACGTCTAAAAAAGTAGATCGTATCATTAAACGCCAATCAACTGAGGATGTCAAGAAAACTGCTGCCGAAATTGCACGCGAGCTAAAGGATGAAAACTTAGCTAATGTTAGTCGTAGTACTGTGACACGAAGACTACATGATGTGGGACTTTTTGGCCGTATAGGTATTAAAAAACCATTAATCAGTAAAAAGAATAAGAAGGCCCGATTACAATTTGCCAAAGATCAATTAAATTGGACAATCAAAGATTGGAAAAAAGCAGCTTTCTTAGACGAACCTAAATTTAATATTTTTGGAAGCGATGGTAGACAACATGTACGACGTTCTATTGGTACGAGAAATGATGTTCGGTACCCAATTCCTACTGTAAAACACGGTGGAGGAAGTGTGATGGTTTGGGGAATTTTCTCTGCACAAGGAGTCGGTCCATTGATTGAGATTAACGGAAATATGAACGCTGATATTTACAAGGGCATTTTAGAAAACAATTTGTTATCATATGCTGAAGAAACATTGCCGCAGAATTGGATATTTCAGCAGGATAATGACCTCAAACATACATCCAATTTGTTAAAAACAGTAGTTTTCTGCTTAAAATGTGAGAATTTTAAGCTGGTCATCTCAATCACCGAACTTGAACCCAATAGAACACGCTAGATCGTCAAGTTCGAAAGCATACATATTCAAATAAAGCCGCATTATTCAAAACATTGAAGGAAGAATGGGATAAAATTTTACCATAGGGGTCAGAGACTGGAAGACGAAGGCGCAGAACAGAATATAGTGGAGACATACGATCCAACAATGCTTGGACGCCAGATGATGGAAGAGGGAAGAGGGAAAAGGACACAAGTTTTACTAAGCCCTAGGCCTTCATGGCCTGTAGCGTATTTTTTTGTTATTATGTATACAGTGACCGGCAACATATGGGAAAATGTTGTATTATTAGAGTATCCCAATTTCTTTTTAGGTAATACGTTCTGCATCTCCGATCACCTAACAAATTATTTTGACATAAGTCCCGAGAGCGTTAGTATTGCAGGAGCTTTGAATAAACTGACATGGAATCATGAAAAGTCGAGTTAATTAACAGATTATCGAAACAACTCAAGGGGTAAAAAGTGTTTAGAATTATTATTTATTATTATTGCGGACAGAGCTTTTTTGTCAGACTTTTCAGATAATTCTCCTTTAAGGAAAAGAAGGCACTGATGTAAGAAACTGCAACGACACCTGTTGAGAAAGCAAACTTGTTGGCCCAACTGTTTGCTTGCTGCCGATTTCCAAAGAAAAACACCACCTACTATTCCCATAGTGCAGTCAAGGATGCCCAATGTTGTCTTCAGACAGCGTATCATAAAACGTATTTTAATGAATCTAGACACCAAAAAAGCTTCTGGTGCTGACGAAATACCTGCCATAGTTCTCAAAAACTGTGCATGGGAACTAACACCAGTTTTCTGTAGACTTTTTAACCTATCCTACAGAAAGGGAATATTTCCTTCCTGCTGGAAATGTGCCACAGTTCAGCCGATACCTAAAAAAGGCAAGAAGACCTTGCCAAACAAATACCGACCAGTCGCACTGCTTTCAATAATATCGAAAGTCATGGAAAAGGCGGTCAATCAGCATCTTCTAAAATACCTTGAAGGATTCAACAAAATTAGCGATCACCAATATGGCTTTCGTAAACATAGATCAACAGGAGATCTTCTGACTTATGTAACACATATTTGGAACAAAGCAATTGAACACTTCGGAGAATCTCGAGCGGTTGCTCTTGACATATCCAAGGCATTCGACCGTGTTTGGCACGATCGACTGTTGGCTAAGCTATGCTCTTATGGTATTTCTGAAAAGTTTCCTCAGAGAGGGTTCTTTACGAGTCGCAGTCGACGGATTTCTTTCTAACACCTTCACTATCAACGCCGGTGTGCCCCAAGGCTCCATACTCTCTTTCTTATTTACTTTAACGACCTGCTGGAAAAGACTGGGAATCCAATCTACAGCTTTGCATATGACAGTACGCTTATCTCTTCATTCACTTTGAACGCTCGGGCATCGGCTGCTCAGGCGAATATCCGCAGACAGCAGGAAGTCATGCAACTTAACAAAGACCTGGAAGAAATCCTATCTTATGGTGACAGTAACCAAGTGGAATTTAACGCTACATACACCCAGGCGGCAGTTTCTTTTTTAAAAAGTTAACATTGCTGAGCCCGACATAGTTACGTCGGGGTACTTCATTCCCCTAGCATCGTCACTCAATTTGTTGGGCGTTAATTTGGGAGCAAATATGTCCTGGCATGAACATGTTGCAGGCATAGCGAGGAAAGTTTCTCAAAAGTAGGAAGTATTATTTCGAACCAGAAAGCTTTACACTCCACAACCACTGTTAATTCTCTACAAAGCTCAAATTCGACCAATTATGGAATACTGCTCTGATGTTTGGGGCTCCGCTCCCAAACATACACTGCATTTGTTGGATTCTGTTCAGAGAAGGGCTGTTCGTCTGATTGGAGACCCAGAACTGACCAGCGGCCTTGATTCGCTGGAACATCGAAGAACGGTTGGTGACTTGAGTCTATTCTACAAGTATTTTCATGGAGAATGTTCGAAGGATGTAGCCCGCTTAATTCCTCTCAGAGCGGTGCATGTTAGAAGTACACGTTGCGCTGATACGTTGCTTGTTACTCCTCGTACAACGCTTTTCCAGCAGTCTTTTATATGGAGAACATCATCCCTTTGGAATGGCTTACCCAGGACTGTGTTTCCCACCGAGTACAATTTACAGCGATTCAAGAACAACGTGAATCGCTTTTTCCGCACACGTGTCTCTCCTGTAGCGCTTTAGGGACTTCCCTGCAGTACGTGTGTTAGACCCATAAAAAAAAAAACTGGATACCCGAGGAGTTTGGCAACCAGTGGATAGGCCGATTCGCAGAAAATCCCGAGCCTGCCAGATTCCAGGCCTTTAGACTTTCTCTTTGTGGGAGTAGTTAAAAAAATGCCAATTATGACAAACGGTCTTTTAGAAACCATGAACACTTGGAATAAGTTATTAGAAACTGTGTAGGCCAAATACCTTCCGAAGTACTTAGTAATATTCCAACAGAAATGCGATCTCGAACAATATTATGTATGGAATTAAATGAAAATAGGGAATTTTAATACCCACTTGACATTTTTAAATTAAATTAATTTTGTTTATAATATTAACGGAAATGTTCAGTACTTACCACGAACTTTTTGAGAGGATGGAATTAAATGTTCTAACAAAGCTTTAAAACCTTTGTTAAAATAGGTGATGTCTGGCTCTAGGAGTATTAGATTTATAAAATATCGATAAGGCTACAATTGCAGAATCTAAGTTTTCAACTTAAGAAATACTTGACAAGTATAAGAAAACTGATGCATTTCAAAATATTTAAGGACATTTCTTGTTGTAAAACACCGAAAGAGCAATTAGATATAAATGCTTGCAACAGCTAGTGTTCAAGTACTCATTTTTTTAATTACTTCTCCCAGTTGTCAAGGATATTTATAATTATGATCAAAGCAACAAAAATTTACCTCATTTAAATTACTAAGATAAAAAAAAATAAAAATTTTTCAACTAGATTAAGAAATATTGAAAAATTTTAATTATTTTATATAGATGCGCAAAACTTAGGGAAATGTTCTGTCAATTAATCCGACTTTTCAGGATTCTATGTCAGTTTATTCAAATTTACCGCCATACAAAAGATATACAGTCCCTGGCCAAATTATTAGACGCACTGCAAGATTTCATGTAAAATATTAATTACCGAGTGATATTGTACCGTTTTATTATTTTAAATTGATTTGTTTTTTATTTTTATATTATCCAATCAATTACCTATTTATTTGACATAAATAAAACAGCATTAATTTAGAAAAGCATAAGTTTATTAAGTTTTAAAGAAAAGTGAAATTAATGTTAGTAAAAGTCAATATTTAGTTGAGCCACCTTTAGCCGCTATCAAAGCTTTAATTCTGCGCGGCATGCTATCAATGCAAGATTGTACTGTCTCCTGCATTTGAGGATGATGATTCCACACATGAATAATCTTTTCTAGGAGCTGGGTTTTGTTGGTAATCACATCTTTAGCCACTTCTCTTTTCATCAGCTCCCACACATTTTCAATGGGGTTCATATCAGGGCTAGCCCTAGCCAATCCAACAGAGGGATATTTTTTTTTCTGCCAAAAAAGCTTTAACAGACCGAGCAGTGTGGCAGGGAGCACCAACTTGCATGAAAGTGAATGGTTCCCCATTTGGAAACCATTCTCTGAGCTGCGGAATCAACCGATATTGTAATACTTCTTTGTACTGATCTTGCCTCATTCCTTTGACGACGTACAGACGTCCAGTGCCCTTGCCGCTGATGACTGACCAAATCATCACTTTGGTGGGATGTTTAACCGTCGGGACGACACAATCAGGATTAAACTTTTCTCCATGACGACGACGCACATACTGAGCATTATTCTGCAAAATTTCGAATGTGCTTTCGTCACTGAAGCAGACCTGTCAAAAATAGGAAAAATATATAAACTTCCATGTTTATTTGCTTTATTTAACTGAAAATGATAATAATGTATCAATTATTGATTAAATTGCTGTATCTTACCGATCTCCAGAAGTCCACATCTTTGTCTTGCCATTGTTTGGCCCACTTCAGGCGCTTTGCTTTCATTGCAGCTGTTAACTTGGGCTTCCTGGCGGGGCGACAGGCCTTAAAATCTAATTCTTTCAATTTTCTTCGAACAGTGCGCTCAGAAGCATTTACGCTAGCATCCTGGAGTTGTGATTTTATTACCTTTGTGGTAGCAAATCTGTTTTTCTACACAAATTTTCTTCAAACATCTCTCTGACCGTGGAGTGAAAATTGGTTTTCTACCGCATCTTTTCTTTCTTTTCGGGCTTAATTCCTTCCCTGACTCAATTTTCTTTTTTAGGCGTCGTACACTAGCTTCAGAAACCTCCAATCTTCGTGATATTTCTCGGTTTGTAAATGTTTTCGCAATCACAAGGGCCTTCACTTCAGCTTTTTTTACGTGGTGAAAGATCGCCTTTTCTACCCATAATGAAAATAGTCCAATTACTTTTTTAAAACACTGCATACAAAATAAACTAATAACTGAGTAGTATAAAACTGTTAAACAAACAATCACAGTCCATAAAGCCACAGAAACACGTCCGTACCTGACTCGATTCCGATCGCGACTGATACAGATTTGTACTTGTTTACGTTCATGTATCACTTTGTCAACACAGTGTTGCCATAAGTTAAAAATAAATACAAATATGTAGTCTACAACAATTCTTTTAAATAAAAATCAATAATATTGTAGTTTTAAATATACCATTATTGCATAAAAAACTCTTAAGAAACATAAAATTACTAAAAAAAATACAGTGCGTCTAATAATTTCGCCAGGGACTGTATATATATATATATATATATATATATATATATATATATATATATATATATATATATATATATATATATATATATATATATATATATATATATATATATATATATATATATATATATATATATATATACATACATATACATATATATGTATATACATCCATACGTACAGTTCCAATTAGTTATAACACACTTCTCGCCGAACTGTCAATTATATTAAAAAGTAATTCAGTTTCGATTGCCAATTTTTTCCAAACACTTGAATTTAGTAAAACTAATTTTTCCAATACTACTGCACGATCTGAAGTAATCTGACTACTCCACAACCCTAATTTGCGTTCATAACTTCTAATAACACAAAAAAAAAACATTTGTATAGAATGAGTTCCGGTAGCAGCATAATTAAACAAAAAAAAAAACAACAGTTAACAAGAACGAAAGAAAATAATTTGTAAAGATAAACGAAATATCTTTTACAAACTTAAAAACAAATTATACTCGTTTGATTGTAATTTCAAAGAATACTAATACAAAAACCACAACTCTTAATTTCTGGGATTAAAAACATAGAATGAAGCCTCGGGTGGTCCAATAAAATGAAAGAAATATAGAACAAAGCAATTTAATTAAATAATTTATTTTTTAAAATAAACATCAACCATTCTTTAATAAACTTATCAGCAACATGAATATTTTTAATTATTTGTAAAATATCTCTACAAAGGATTAAATTCCGCATCTATAAAGGTACAAAGTAAGTAGACAGCTTTAATAGGGACTGTCATTTTATATTCGCTCTATTTGCATTTATTTGTTCTGCTTTCTTGCTGTTTTGCACATCAAAGACAAAAAAAGAAAACAAACTACATAATTAATATTTTGCAAAAGTGTTTTTGACACTCTAAATAAGTATTCAGGCTATCCGCAGGCTTCGGTTCCATGTTATCCTGTCAATGCAGACCTATTTTTTTAACAATACTATACAAATATTATATAAAAAACTTTAAATATAGATGCTGTGTTCGTATTATAATGCTCACTAACTTCTTAATCTTAAAAATTCAGTACGAGCAGTTTATATTGTAAATTTCTCTTCTTCTTCTTCTTCCACATACTGTAGACCTCAGGCCTGTAGTTTTCTAACTGATCAGTTTTCTTCTGAGATGTTGATGTCCATGATTCGAACCATCTCTTTGGAGGTCGTCCCAGGAGTCGTCGTGTCCGTGGTTTACCATCTCGCGCGATTCTCGCTAGTCTCTCCTCAGTCATTCTCT
Organism: Pachyrhynchus sulphureomaculatus; assembly: GCA_019049505.1. Taxonomy (NCBI): domain Eukaryota; kingdom Metazoa; phylum Arthropoda; class Insecta; order Coleoptera; family Curculionidae; genus Pachyrhynchus; species Pachyrhynchus sulphureomaculatus. The sequence goes on along the minus strand of CM032450.1, from coordinate 51,139,570 downwards.
CCACGTGATCTCTCCAAGCTATTCTACGTTTACGTCCCCATCTGATTATGTCTTCCACTTCGCATTCATGTCTTATATCTGTGTTTCTTTTCCTATGTCTTAGCGTGTATCCTCAAATGTTTCTAAGTATTTTCATCTCTGTTGTTCGTATTGTAAATTTTATGTTTGGATATTGTTAACTAAAGTGATTCAAAAATACATGCAGGCTTTCGTCACCATGTAGCCAGATAACAGATATATCGTCAGCATATCGCACTAAAATATTGGTTTTGGAGGGGCTGAGCTTATAACTCTTCCATTAAAGACTTCCAGAAAATATTTTATCAGTACTGAAGATATTGAAGAACCCCTAGCTAGTTCTAGTTCTACTCAGTATATATTACCATTACACCGAACCTTTATTTTTATACTCGACACGCGATTCGCTAACCATGTTAGCTTCATCAGGAGCGCTGATTGACTAAATCTACACTACCCGAATTACTTAGGCGGAACTAATGGCATAGACGAGGCCAAGAAACCAGTAGAGGGGACTGTAAGGAATAGGTTCTTTGTCTTTATTTAAACTACTTTCACGTTTTATAATTTCCATACTTTCATATGCGTTCAACAATCTCCTATCAGATACATTTTAAATTAATCTTAGATTATTTAATGTTACAGTATGATCAGCTTCAAGGGCATGTTGGGCAATGCTAGACTTTTCTGTTCTACTGTATTTTATATATATATATATATATATATATATATATATATATATATATATATATATATATATATATATATATATATATATATATATATATATATATATGTCAATCGGTTTTATAACGTTTTTTCCGTCTTCCGAGGCCTAATTTCCACTTCTCCCGGTTTCTCCATCCCTCCTTCTCCAGATCTCTCTCTAGTACTTCCTTGTTGATTCCTGCTCTCCAGCTTTGGCGTGGTCTTCCTCGCTTTCTTTTTCCTTGAGGGTTCCATTTAAAATCTTTTTAGGTAGTCGGTCTTGTGACATTCTCTGTACATGTCCGTACCATACCAACTGTTGGGTTCTGATTTCGCCCACTATATCGTGCTTTATTTCTAAAGCTCGTCTTATCGTGTCATTTGGTATGCGGTCTTTTCTGGATTTTCTGGCTGCTCGTCTCCAGAAATACATTTCTGTAGCTTTTAGTATTTTTTCTGTTCTTTTCTTCAATGGCCACACCTGGGAGCTGTAAGTTATTATACTTTTCAGTATTGAGTTGTAAATTCTCTTCTTATTTTCAATGGTTATGTTTTTGTCCCATAGTATACTATTAAGCATTGCAATCGCTTTTCTTCCTTGGATATTCCTCTCGAATATTGCTTCTTCCAGTGTTCCGTCCCTAGATATTCTCGTTCCCAAATACTTATAACTGGCACAGTGTTTGATGGTGTGTCCTGTGGCCAGTTTCAAGTCCTACTGCTGTCCTCCGACGCACATGTACTCGATCTTTTTAATATTGACTTCTAGGCCCCATTTTTCATATTCTTCCATAAGTTTTCGTGTCATGTATTCCATATCATTGATGTCCTGAGCGACTACTACCTGGTCGTCTGAGAATGACAGCGTGTACAATGTAGTATCGTCATCCAGTGGTAATCCCATACTGCTGCATTTCCTTTTCCAGTTCTTCAGTGCACTCTCCAAATAGATTTTAAATAGCGTTGGGGATATACAGCAGCCCTGTTTGAGACCCTTTGTTACCTGGAACCCTGTTGTTATACCATATTTGGTTTTCACTCTACTTCTTGCATCTTGGTATAAGGATTTTACGGCTTTAATTATTTCGGTGCTTACATTACTCTGTTGTAGTGTTTCCCACAATCTTATTAGGGGCACGCTGTCGTAGGCCTTTTTTAAATCAACAAATAAGACATGGACTTCCTGATCAAATGCGGTTTTCTTTTCTAGGATTTGTGTCATTGAGAAAAGATGGTCTATTGTGGATCTTCCTGCTCTAAAGCCTGCCTGTTCTTCAGCTTCTACGTCCGCGTATTCCGTTTCTATTCTATTTTTTAAGTATTTTTCCGTATATTCTGCTAATAGATCCTGTAACCGTTATTCCCCTATAGTTATCGCAATTATTTTTGTCTCCTTTCTTATGAATTGTTGATATGTATGATATTTCCCATTCCTCAGGTACTTCTGATGTGTTAATGCATCTTTGGAATAAGTTCCTCAAAGCGCTAAATAGCTTAGCTCTACTGTATTTTAAATATGCTAAATGTTCTTTAAATTTTTACCTTTAATTTGCCCAACGTACTTTTTGTCGCAATCATTACAACTAATTTCATATATTCCAGTTTTCTCACAATTAGGAACAGGAATGTTGAGCAAACTAAAAGGCCAATCAACACACGATTTAAAGAACATTTAGTACATTTAAAATACAGTAGAACAGAACAATCTATCATTGCCGAACATGCCCTTGAAGCTAATCATACTGTAAAATTAGATAATCTAAGATTAATTAAAAATGTATCTGATAGGAGATTGTTGAACGCATATGAAAGTATTGAAATTATAAAAATATAAAAGTAGTTTAAATGAAGACATAGTTACTGGTTACTTGACCGGAACTGATGCCATTAGTTCCGCCTGAGTAATTCAGGTACTAGGCTAAGTATAAATAGGATAGATTTGTAGTTTATCTTTAGTCAACCGTCGCTTCTAATGAAGCTAACATGGTTAGCGAAACGCGCATCGGCTATAAATATAAAATTTTTGGAGTGGTGATATATACTGAGTAGTGTCATTGGGCCAAAAATTCCACATTCGCAAGAAAGTTATATCTAGTTCGTTTATATAATGTGCCTTGGGAAGTGAAATACGTATGGGACACCTATTTCTCTCTCAAATCTTCTAAAGATGAGTCAAGGATATTAGGACGAAATATGTTTGATACTATAGAAACTGAATCGTTAATTTATATATATAAATAAAATTATGCGAATTTTTAAGAAATACAATTACTGTTTCTAAGAAAGAATTTAGAAGAGTTGCAAGATACAGTAGAACCCCGATTAACCGAGTCACGATTATCCTAGCTCCGGATTAACCGAGCAAATCTAAGAACCTGATTATACTAGGTACGCGCATCTATGCTGCGTATTAACCAAGCTTCTAAAATATGTATGTACATATTTCCATTTAAAATCGTCGGGGCCTTCAGGGAATCCCCCTGGCCCGTGTGAGGGGTTCCCCTATTTATGTTTTTGGACTCTTTTGGCATGTAAATTTGCGCGAATGCAGTGCGTTATAGCATTTACTACGGAGAAGTACGAGTATACTCGCATAATTTATTTGGCTGGAGTTCTGATGGTAGAAGAAAATCAATGAAAACCGGCGACTAAGAAAAGGTTAACGAAGCTTTATTCATGTGGTTTAACCAACAGAGATCAAAAGGTGTGCCCCTGTCAGGTCCAATTTTACAACAGAAAGCAATAATGATTAGTAGGCAATTCCCAGTGATAGATCAGTTTACCGCCAGTTCTGGACGGCTTGACCGCTGGAAAAAACGGTAAGGTGTACGACAACTGACTGTATGTGGTGAAAAACTTTCTGCTGATGTGTCATCAATTGAGAAGTTTAAGCAGAACTTTAAAAAGCAAATCGAAGATTGTGGATACACATGTGATTAAATTTACAACTGTGACGAAAATGGTCTGAATTATAAAATGTTTCCATCAAAAACATTGGCATTTCTACAGGAAAAATCAGCTCTTGGGCACAAACGAAGTAAGGAAACGGTCTTCCTATTAAAGCAATTTTGTTAATGGATAATGCCCCCTCTCACCGTGGAGAAGGACTTCATGTGGGAGAAATTGTTGTAAAATTTTTTCCTCCAAATGTAACCAGCATAATGCAACCAATGGATCAAGGCATCCTCGAAAACAATAAAAAAAAATTATAGGCGTTTATAACTTGAACATCTGTTAGAATACATAGAAAAGGAGGAAATTATCAATGGGATGAGAAAGGTTACACTGAAAAATGTTATTTACTTGGTAAGTCAAGCTTGGGATTCTGTGCGTACTACCACTATTCAAAAATCTTGGCCAAAAGTTATTGATTTTGAGGACTATAATGACAGTGAAGATAATACTCCATTAAATGAATTAGCTTTGAAATTGAGAAGCCATGGAGAAATGTCCTGTTCAAATTTTGACAGCGAGATAGAACAAAAAGAAAAAAGTTTATTTGAATTAATGCAAAAATTAAAAGGTTGCGAAAATGTGACAAGAGAAGATGTTGTTGAATGGATGACACCAGATGATTTAGAAGAAGAAATGAGTATTGAAGAAATAACGAATGCCCTTTAGGAAAAACCGAAAAATCAGATGACGATTAGGATAACGAAGCGGCGGTGGATGAACAGTCTCCCACTAAGATCTCTCATCAAGAAGGTTTTGCTTCTTTAGAAAAAGCTTTTGAGGTATATCGAACACCAACCAGAGGCAACCCCAGCGGATTTGCTTCTTCTTAATAGATGGAGAAACATTGCAGCGAGAAAAAGAAGATGCAATATGAAACAGAAGCGCATAGATACCTATTTCACTGTTTTATAATGTACGTACCTATTTATATGTGAAAAACGTTAATACATCGGTTTAAAGTATTGGTGTTTACTGTTTGAATGAATAAAAAACAAATCCGGATTATCCGAGTTTTCAGTTATCGGAGGAGGGTGCCCCCCCCCCCCCACGTTACCTCGCATAACCGGGGTTCTACTATATATATATATATATATATATATATATATATATATATATATATATATGTATTAATAAAATTATGCGGATTTTTAAGAATACAATTACTGTTTCTAAGAAAGAATTTAGAAGAGTTGCAGGATATTTATCTATTTCGAAAGTTAGAGAATCTGTTGCATTGGCGATTGAATAAAGTAATATATTGGCCTGATAAATTTGTATGCGTCCATAAAAACGAGGGACCTTATGTGTATATATGCATCTGACAGTATTTTAAATATTAGTGGAATGTTGCCTATGGCATATTTGCAACCACGTCCTTTCTGCTTTACATATATTTTATTTGTAAAACTAACTAGAACTGCAGAACATGACAGAGGATCCTCTTTGTTTTCTTTAAAAGTAATTTTTAATTAAAAATTATTTATTACGTGCTGGATGCGATGATATCCTCCGGCTCTTGATATATTTTTCATTAAACGCGTTTTAATAGATCAAACATAAGTTTTAATTACACGTTCATTGTATTCGTTTACCTATTGGTTTGATTTGTTAAAAATTAATTGAAATTGCTGCTACTTTTCCTGTGTGTTTACGACTGTATTTTGGTAAAGACATTTATTTATTTTACATTTATTTAATGAAGTTTAGAAAAAATTGCTACAAATATCATTAAATAAAATAAAACATTAATTTTAAGTTACTGTTATAAGTTTATTTAATTTTGTGTGTAGAATTTTATATGTTATAATCGTAGAAAAATATATTCATTTTTTTCCCTTGCTACGGGAGGCGCGTTTTAAGTTTTTACAAACGACCTCTAGATTGGATGTGACATTACCATTGTTGTAAAATTTGACATTCGTTATTGTCAAAACAGTGGCAGCTTAGAATTTGATCGAGTAGATTGTTTACAGTGAGCGTTTAAAGTAAGTAAATGCCTAACTAAACAACAATGTCTCGAATTGCTTCGTTCAACTTTTGATAACACAGGGCAACAAAAAAATATTTTTTGTTTTGGTGCCTGGGATTTTAGAGCTGATTTTGACTATATTTGGGACGCTAAATCTATACATGCAATCCGTTTTTCTCTATCAGCTCTACTTTTTTAGATACATCAACTTATCTACCAATGTGGTTTTTATTCAGCATATTCATTTATAAGAGTTCTAAAATTATTATATATTCATTAATGTAGGTACAATGGTTTTATTGTCAGTGTGTAATTGAGTAAATTCCAGGTAAATCTATAAATAGTGGAACCATTGCCTATCAGGTACCTGAACTGACCCTTTTAATCACCTAACTCGGGTAAGTCTCGTCAGTTTGTGCGTTCTTACTAATGAGGGTAGATCGAATTTGGCGTGTTATTTTATGTTAAGAAAAGAGTGTTTTTTGTGTTATTGAACAGAATTAAAATGAGTTCAGGTTCCAGTTCAAGAAGAAGTTGTGTAAATCAACCTGATGTGTTTTGCTATATATGCGGAGAATACATGTTTCAACAAAACAGACAAACTATTACTGACTTTGTAAAGCGAGCGTATCTTGGATACTTTGGAGTTAAGCTTGGTGATCAGGACAAAACGTGGGCCCCGCATCTCGTATGTAAAACTTGTACAGAGCATTTACGGCAGTGGACTACCGGGAAAAGAAAATGTCTAAAATTCGGCGTACCAATGGTTTGGAGAGAACCAAAAAACCACTTCAATGATTGTTACTTCTGTTTAGTAAATACTAATGGAATCAATCGAAATAACCGCAGTAAGTGGACTTATCCCATTTTAGACTCGGCAATACGCCCTATCCCGCACTCAGATGAAATACCGATTCCAACATTTCATCAGCTACCACATATCTCTGATGACGAATATTTTCCCTCTGATCGCTCTTCTGATGCTAATAAAAGTTCTGATGCTAATGAAACTAACAGTGACTATGAGGGGACGTCATCAGTTCCTCAACGCTTCAATCAAAATGAATTAAATGATCTCACCAGGGATCTCAATTTATCGAAAAAAGCTTCTGAAGTACTGGCTTCTAGGTTGAACGACAAAAATTTACTGGAACAAGGAACCAAAATTACCTTTTACCGTACAAGAGAAAAAGATCTGCTACCATTCTTTTCTCAAGAAGACAATCTTGTATTTTGTCACGAAATTAGGGGACTCATGAAAGAAATGGGACTTTCTGAATATATTCCAGATGATTGGCGCCTATTTATTGACAGTTCAAAGCAAAGTTTAAAATGTGTCCTTCTACATAATGGGAATAAATATGGTTCAATACCACTAGCTCACTCAACGAAACTGAAAGAAGAATATAATACCATAGCTTTGGTCTTGGAGAAGATAAAGTATTACGAACATCAATGGATGATTTGTGTAGACTTAAAAATGGTAAACTTTCTTCTTGGGCAGCAAAGTGGTTACACGAAATATCCGTGTTTCTTGTGCCTCTGGGATAGTAGGGACAAAACACACCACTGGGTTAGAAAAGATTGGCCTCAGAGAGAAAACATGGACGTTGGGGAAAAGAATGTCATTAACGACGCTTTGGTTGAAAGAGAAAAAATCATACTTCCTCCGTTACATATAAAGTTGGGCTTAATGAAGCAATTTGTAAAGGCTCTTGATAAGAATGGGTCTTGTTTTGCATATATAGGGGTAAAAATGCATCAGTTGAGCACAGAAAAACTCAAAGCAGGGATATTTGACGGCCCACAAATAAGACAATTAATTAAGGATCCTGCCTTCATAAATTCAATGAATCAAGTTGAACGAGAAGCTTGGACATCATTTGTTGCAGTTGTAGAAAATTTTCTAGGCAAACATAAGGCTCAAAACTATGTTGAAATGGTTAACAAGATGCTTAATAGTTTCAAATCCTTAGGGTGCAATATGAGTATTAAAATACACTATTTACACAGCCACTTAGACCGTTTTCCAGAAAATTTAGGAGACATGAGTGAGGAACAAGGTGAAAGATTTCACCAAGATATTAAAGTTATGGAGGACCGCTACCAAGGAAGATCGGACATGCACATGATGGCAGATTACTGCTGGAGTTTAAAAAGGGACTGTTTAAAAAAACATTCAAGAATGTCGCGGAAAAGAAGCTTTCCAAGTGTTGAGTGACTATTTCATTTCTTCAATGTTTTTTTTTTTTTTGTTTGTAAGTACGACATAATATTGTATTTTGTATAACTAAAATAAAAATTTCGTATCTACTTTTGTTTACTACACTTACGGATTTGAGTTACAATAATGTAACTTATATTTCTCTAAAATTGTATATCTTAAAAATTTGAGCTCCTAGGTACAAATGAATACGTTATTTGAATTCAGGACATCAAATTGATATAGAATCAGCTCAAAAAACCTCGACACCAAAACAGCTGTTCCCCTGTGTAATCAATCTCCATCAGAAAAGATTGTTTACAATTAGTTGCAGAATTTCGTTATGGTCGTGTTTCCGTCACCGATGAATTTTGTGAAGATCGACCAAAGTCGATTGTTTATTTATTTATTTATTTATACAAATTTTACGGGAAACCCCATTGTAGTACAATTTTAAAACGGGTACAAATGCAGATACAAAAATATTAAAAATTGAAAAGACAAACACGCGACAAAGACTATGTCTAAATAAAAATATTCAACACATAAACATCCTCAATAACAAAATATATAAAATAGATACAGGTAATGAAAGAACTAACCTCAGAAATATAAAACAATAATAGTATTAACAATAGTAAACACTGATCAAGTAGAACCTCTACAGAGCCCTCAGCAGCTGGGACCTAAATCCCGAGATAGAGCTGTTAAAAATATTGAGCCGGCCATCCAAAGAATTCCAAGTCCTCAAAGCTCTATGAATGGGAGAGTGCCTCCGGTAATTTGTGCGATGGAAGGGGATGCAAAAGAGATCATGATGACGAAGATTGCCTCAGGGTATATTAAAATTTATTTTAGCGAGTAGCTGAGGACAGTCAGTGATTCCATTAATAAGTTTGAAGATAAAACATGCATCACAAAGGGATCTTCTCATTTCCAAAGTATGTAACCCTAAGGTTCTCCGCATGACAGTCTTATGATAATTCACAAGTGTACCGTTGCACTTGAGTGCGGAATATCTCAAAAATTTATTTTGCACTCTTTCGATTGTTCCCTTATGCAACTCATAAAATGGAGACTAAATTACCGTCGCATATTCCAAATTTGCTCTCACAAGAGCACAATACAACACTCTCAAAACAGTCATAGAGAACTGCCCGCAATTTCTCAAAAAAAAAACCCAGCAAGCTTAGCCTTTTCTGGCTAAGGGCAGATATATGCCTTGTAAAAGTAAGTCTTTCATCGAAAACAACCCCAAGGTCCTTTGCTGAACTCCTGTAAGGAAGTTGAATACCGTCAATCGAGTATGAGGATGGGACTCTATGTTTCCCTCTATAGAAGCTAATGGTAAAACATTTGCTTACATTTAAAAATAGGTGATTGGACTGGGTCCACTGCCAAACCAGATCAAGGTCATCTTGAAGCGCTACAACGTCCTCAACACTACCAACCCGCCGATAGATCTTCAAATCATCTGCAAACATAAGCCCCGTTGAGCGATGCAATGCCGATAACAGATCATTTACAAACACAATAAAGAGCAGAGGAGCGCAGTGCGAACCCTGGAGGATGCCCGATGTAATAATACTGGATGACAAACCATTCATTCTCACAGTCTGGGTACGGCCCAAGAGAAAACTCTTTAACCAAGCTATGATCTGTGCAGAGAATCCCAGGGAAAGAAGCTTACTCAATAAGATCTTAAAGTTAACTCTGTCAAAGGCTTTGGAGAAGTAAGTGTAGATAACATCGACCTGATCACCCCTCTCCAACGCCTCCAGCAGAGCAACTTCATATAGTGCCAAATTTTCTGTGGTTGATTTCCCAGGACAGAAGCCTGGTAGGGATTGATCATTCCCCTACAGGACCAGTTTAACTGGTCGCACACTAAACTATCGAATAGTTTGGGCATGGCAGACTATATACACACTCCTCTATAGTTGCTGATATCCTCCCTATCACCCGATTTGAAGATGGGAGATATGAAGCTGTGCTTCCACCTAGATGGAAAAGCACAAGAGTCTAGAGACATTGAAAATAATTTGCAGAGGTAAGGTGATTGAATAAACGCACTGCTTTATATGGGAATATTATCTGGACCACACTTAGTTTCATTCAGGTTGTTGTTCCAAAAAATATCAATGTTGTACGCGACATGATTGAAGAGGATCGGCATGTGACATACCGTGAGATAGAGGCATCCTTAGGCATATCGAAGACTGCAATACATTCGATTTTGCATAAACATTTAGCTGTGAAAAAGATCCATGTTTTTGAGGTACCAAATTTAGAGTGGAAAAATGTTTCGAGAATTCGTTTGAACGCACTCAAAAAGTCTTAAAAGCTAATATTTTGAGACACGATAAAACGATTTATACCAATCTTTGTTTCTTTCATTGTTTTTGTAAAAACTTAAAAGGTTGCCCTCGTAAAAGGAAGTATTATATTCCGTGAACAAATCATCATTCAAGATTCTTGCATTTCCTTGTTGTGGCGTCCCTAGATCACAAAATACATAGTTTCTCATTTCCGTCAATCTATTGGTATGTCAGTCTGTTCATCTACCTGTCCGCTTATTTTTCTTTTTTTTAATGGGTCTAGCACACTTGCTACAGGGAAGTCCCTAAAGCGCTACAGGAGCGACAAGTGTACGAAGAAAGCGATTCACGTTGTTCTTGAATCGCTGCAAATTGTACTCGGTGGGAAACACAGTCCTGGGCAAATTATTCCAAAGGGATTATGTTCTCCATATAAAAGACTGCTTGAAAAGCGTTGTACGAGGAGTAATAAGCTGAACCTCATACGGATGTGAAGTATTAGCGCGACGTGTACTTCTAACATGCACCGCTCTGGGAGGAATTAAGCGGGCCACATCCTTCTAACACTTTCCATGAAAATAATTGCAGAATAGGCTCAAGTCGCCAACCGTTCTTCGATGTCCCAGCGAATCAAAGCCGCCAGTCAGTTCCGGGTCTCCAATCAGATGAACAGCGCTTCTCTGAAATCTCTGAATCCAATAAATGCAGTGTATGTTTGGGAACGGAGCTCTAAACATGGGAGCAGTATTCCATAGTTGGTCGAATTTGAGCTTTGTAAAGAATTAACAGTTGTTGTGGAGTGTAAAGCTTTCTGGTTCGAAATAATATTCCCAACTTTTGAGAAGCTCTCCTTGCCATGCCTGCAACATGTTCATGCCAGGACATATTTGCTCCCAAATTAACGCCCAACATATTGAGTGACGATGTTAGAGGAATGGAGTGCCCCGACACGACTATGTCGGGTTCAGCAACGTTAACTTTTTTAGAAAAAACTGCCGCCTGAGTTTTTGTAGCGTTAAATTCAACTAGGTTACTGTCACTCCAAGATTCTTTCTTCCAGGTCTTTGTTCAGTTGAATGACTTCCTGCTCTCTGCGGATATTCGTCTGAGTAGCCGATGTCCGAGCGTTCAAAGTGAATAAAGAGATAAGCGTACTGTCATCTGAAAAGCTGTAGATTGGATTCTCGGTCTTTTTCAACAGATCGTTGATATAAATGAGAAAGAAAGTAGGAGACAGTATGGAGCCTTGTGGTACACCGGCGTTGATAGTGAAGAAATCCGTCGACTGCCACTCGTAAAGAACGCTCTCTGAGGAAACATGACAGCCATAAACAAAACTTTTCAGACATACCATAAGAACGTAGCTTAGCCAACAGCCCATCGTGCCAAACACGGTCGAATGCCTTGGATATGTTAAGAGCAACCGCTCGAGATTCTCCAAAATGTTCAATTGCGTTGTTCCAAACATGTGTTACATAAGTCAGAAGATCTCCTGTTGATCTATTTTTACGAAAGCCATATTGGTGATCGCTAATAATGTTGAATCCTTCAAGATATTTTAAAAGATGCTGATTGATAGCCTTTTCCATGACTTTCGATATTATTGGAAGCAGTGCGATTGGTCGGTAGTTATTTGGCAAGGTCTTCTTTCCTTTTTTAGGTATCGGCTGAACTGTGGCACATTTCCAGCAGAAAGGAAATATTCCCTTTCTGTAGGATAGGTTGAAAAGTCTACAGAAAACTGGTGTTAGTTCCCTCGCACAGTTTTTGAGAAGTATGGCAGGTATTCCGTCTACGCCAGAAGCCTTTTTGGTGTCTAGCTTCTTTGGCTATTGCCACCAGAAGTCTCGAACTAATATAATATATATAATAATAATTTTTGAGCCATATCATTATAGGGAAAGAGAGTGAAAGTGGTGGCAATAAAGAAATTTTAAATATTTTCTATGTCGCTATGACGCTTATATATCCTTTTCACGGCTCGTAGAATTGAGAAAATCTTCAAATTATATTATTACTTTCCTTGCTAAAGGAATTCCAATGCTCATAAAACATGTTAACAATAACTTTATATAATAGTTTTTAATTAACCGTGCAACAGGGAAATTATTGGTATGATTTTCCTCAATATTGCTATCTTTACATCTTCATGTCATTAAATCTATTTCAAACAAGTACGCAATAAACATACTTTAGTGTTAAAAGTTTTTATTCAGAAAAAAACTTTTTAAGGGAATTTTCTACGAAACATTTCTAATATAGTCGTACATCCCCATACAAAATTTGTGTACACACCCGAATATCTTATCACTAAAATTGTGCTTTCAGTTTCAAAAGATTTTATTTCAATGTTCTTGTATTTTCCTTAGAAATAAAATAGAAGTAGGATCTTCAAAGCTGCATTGTCCCATTCGTGGATGAATGGAATTCAAATTTCAATTCACTATGAAGACAAGCCAGTGGTCACCTTCAATTTTTTTAATCATATAAAAAATAAATATTTCTCTCAGAAAAGTGCTCTTAAAAGGATTGAGGAGAATTCGGTGCGGAAAATAATTGCATAGTATGTTAGACGTCCGCAACTAAGATATATAGTTTATGTACTATATTTTGTGTCGGGCCGAATATAAAATAACAAGTGAGGTTCAACATAATTTAATTTGTACCAGGAAATATGGCTTACTGCAATGGAAATATAACGCTTCTTAAATATGGACTTTTAAGGTCCTTGCTGAACGAAAGTCTGCCTTTCACGTTTGTTGCAGAAAAATATATACACGTATTATGTGGATGTCTTCTCTGTTCCATTTTCAAAGTTATTGGTTTTTATTTACTTTTGTAGATGTGAACTGGAAAAACGTGGAAAATTTCGTTCTTTAAACCTCTTTCTTATTGGTTTTAATTGGTAGGGTTTTTGTTTTCAAGACTTAAAGACTTATTCACTAAAACAGGGGTGCTCAAACGGTCGATCGCGATCGACAAGTCGATCGCGAGTGCTTTTTGAGTCGATCTCGAGAAAAAAATTCCGATATAGAACTATTCACAGATTTTGTTTTAGGTAACTAAAACAAAATGTAAAGAATAAACTACTAAAATTTATTCGATCCACAATTAGGCCAGAATAACCCCCTCATCACTTTCTTTTATCGTAATAACCCCCTGCTAGCGGCAAAAGGCGGCTTTATCAAAGGAACGCGCGGTACTTGTCAAAGAAAAGCCGCGTTTTTGATTCCCGCCGATTTTTCTAGAAACTTCGGGCGGTGTTTTTGGATGTTCAAAGAAGAGCTGTTCGTCTGATTGGAGACCCGGAACTGACCGGCGGCCTTGATTCGCTGGAACATCGAAGAACGGTTGGCGACTTGAGTCTGTTCTACAAGTATGTTCATGGAAAGTGTTCGAAGGATGTAGCCCGCTTAATTCCTCCCAAAGCGGTGCATGTTAGAAATATACTTCGTGCTGGTGCTTCACATCCGTATGAAGTTCAGCTTGTTACTCCGCGTACAACGCTTTTCAAGCAGTCTTTTATATGGAGATCATCATCACTTTGGAATAATTTGCCCAGTGCTGTGTTTCCCACCGAGTACAATTTACAGCGATTCAAGAACAACGTGAATCGCTTTTTTCGCACACATGCCGCTCCTGGAGCGCTTTAGGGACTGCCCTGCAGCACGTGTGCTGGACCCATAAAAAAAAATGGTGACGGAACACTGCCCCGTGGCAGATCATTTCCCTGGTCTCTCCAACCATTCAGGGCACATATAAGCGACGATTTTATAGGAGTGATTCTGTAAACTTCACTAGTACAAAGTCTTAGTATGTTGGGAAAATTCCTAGTTATTAATTATTAAATATAAGTTAATGTACTTATTTATTTTTATTGTTACAAAATAAGTATTGAGTTTGGGAAAAAAAATAACTTAATCTAAGCATTACTCCATAATGTCGAAGAAGCATGTATTCAATAAACTTACTGTAATTTTATTTTTATGTAAGTAAAAATACTGTCCATATGAATTTCCGGCTTCGTGACGGCTCTAATGGATCGATGAATTTGAATTCTATAAATTACTATGTTTAGAATATCAAACGCTTTTATATATAAAAAAAAACACTAATCTAGTTGTTATGTATGTATAATAAAAGACTGTTTTTAGTCAATTTCCTCTGGTTTATTTAAATTGCGATGACGCGTTTCGCTATCGATGCAGCTTCTTCAGATCTACATTTTACACTGTCAAGTTAGGTTTAATGTTCAAAATTTTATATAATTTCTTAATTATAATATTACACCTAATTAAATTACATTGATAGTATTGGAAAACCCACACAGACTTGGAATTAGGAAAATAAATTCAATAATGGTGAATTGCTTAAGTCTACCGGGTCGTTGAGTAAAGTACCTGTAGTCCTTAATCGATTTATTTGTATTGTCTCTAAAAGGTTTAGTTTTAAACCTTTTTGTTGGGTGTGTAAAAATTTTGAAATTCTTGTTAAATGTGTGATTTTCTGTTAAAAGATGATTAGCATATGTTGAATCAGATTTTCTATGGATGAAACTTTTTTCGTGTTCTGTAATTCTTTGTAAAAATGTACGTCCAGTTTGTCCTATGTATGTTTTAGGACATGACCCACATGTTAATTGATAAACCCTTGATTTATTGTTTTTATTGATTTGTGGTTTGTAGTTTTTAAATTGATTTGTGGTTTGTAGTTTCTAAGATATTTCCCTATAGTATTGTTAGTCTTGTAAGCTATGTTGATATTTTTTTGATTTAAAAATTTCCCCAGTTTTTCCGTTGGTTTGCCGAAATAGGTTAGGCATTTAAATGTGGTATTTCTGTCCTTAAAACGTGTGTATATTTCTGAGATTGCCTTGTTTCTAAGTTTTTTCCTAACGATATTATCGATTAAAGTAACCGAATAACCGTTGTTAACGGCTACCTGTTTCATGTAGTTTAGTAAAATTTTCTTCTGATATTAGTTAGTCTATGTATAAAACTATGACAAGCTGCGAGTTTATGATGGTTAAGGTGGTGAGAACTATTGTGAATTATGGTATCTGTATGACAAGGTTTGTGATATATTGCAAATTCATGTTTTTTCATGGTTTTACTGATTGTTAAGTCTAGGAAGTTGATTTTCCCTTACTGATTTTTAAGTCTAGGAAGTTGATTTGAAAATTGAAAATTAACTTCCTAAACTTAACAATCAGTAAAATCATAAAAAAAAACATAAATTTGCAATATATCACAAACCTTGCCATACAGATACCACAATTCACAATAGTTCTCACCACCCTAACCATCATAAACTCGCAGCTTATCATAGTTATATCCCCTTATCAGAGGAATATTTTACTAAAGAATTAAACTACATAAACAAGTAGCCGTTAACAACGGTTATTCGGTTACTTTAATCAGTAATATCGTTAGGAAAAAACTTAGAAACAAGGCAATCTCAGAAATATATCCACGTTTTAAGGACAGATATACCACATTTAAATGCTTAACCTATTTCGGCAAACCAACGGAAAAACTGGGGAAATTTTTAAATCAAAAAAAATATCAACATAGCTTACAAGACTAACAATACTATAGGGAAATATCTTAAAAACTACAAACCACAAATCAATTTAAAAACTACAAACCACAAATCAATAAAGACAATAAATCAGGGGTTTATCAATTAACATGTGGGTCATGTCCTAAAACATACATAGGACAAACTAGACGTACATTTTTACAAAGAATTACAGAACACGAAAAAAGTTTCATCCATAGAAAATCTGATTCAACATATGCTAATCATCTTTTAACAGAAAATCACACATTTAACAAGAATTTCAAAATTTTACACACCCAACAAAAAGGTTTAAAACTAAACCTTTTAGAGACAATACAAATAAATCGATTAAGGACTACAGGTACTTTACTCAACGACCAGGTAGACTTAAGCAATTCACCATTATTGAATTTATTTTCCTAATTCCAAATCTGTGTGGGTTTTTCAATACTATCAATGTAATTTAATTAGGTGTAATATTATAATTAAGAAATTATATAAAATTGTGAACATTAAACCTAACTTGACAGTGTAAAATGTAGATCTGAAGAAGCTGCATCGATAGCGAAACGCGTCATCGCAATTTAAATAAACCAGAGGAAATTGACTAAAAACAGTCTTTTATTATACATACATAACAACTAGATTAATGTTTTTTTTATATATAAAAGCGTTTGATATTCTAAACATAGTAATTTATAGAATTCAAATTCATCGATCCATTAGAGCCGTCAGGAAGCCGGAAATTCATATGGACAGTATTTTTACTTACATAAAAATAAAATTACAGTAAGTTTATTGAATACATGCTTCTTCGACATTAAAGAGTAATGCTTATATGCTTATATTTAATAATTAATAACTAGGAATTTTCCCAACATACTAAGACTTTGTACTAGTGAAGCTTACAGAATCACTCCTACAAATTATATGTGCCCTGAATGGCAAGGAAAAAATATTGGAGAGACCAGGGAAATGATCTGCCACGGGGCAGTGTTCAGTCACCATTTTTTTTTGGGTCCAGCACACGTGCTGCAGGGCAGTCCCTAAAGCGCTCTAGGAGCGGCATGTGTGCGAAAAAAGCGATTCACATTGTTCTTGAATCGCTGTAAATTGTACTCGGTGGGAAACACAGCACTGGGCAAATTATTCCAAAGTGATGATGATCTCCATATAAAAGACTGCTTGAAAAGCGTTGTACGCGGAGTAACAAGCTGAACTTCATACGGATGTGAAGCACCAGCGCGAAGTATATTTCTAACATGCACCGCTTTGGGAGGAATTAAGCGGGCTACATCCTTCGAACATTCTCCATGAAAATACTTGTAGAACAGACTCAAGACGCCAACCGTTCTTCGATGTTCCAGCGAATCAAGGCCGCCGGTCAGTTCCGGGTCTCCAATCAGACGAACAGCTCTTCTTTGAACAGAATCCAATAAATGCAGTGTATATTTTGGGGCGGAGCCCCAAACATGGGAGCAGTATTCCATAGTTGGTCGAATTTGAGCTTAGTAAAGAATTAACAGGTGTTGTGGAGTGTAAAGCTTTCTGGTTCGAAACAATATTCCCAACTTTTGAGAAGCTCTCCTTGCTATGCCTGCAACATGTTCATGCCAGGACATATTTGCTCTCAAATTAACGCCCAACAAATTGAGCGACGGTGCTAGAGGAATAGAGTGCTCCGACATAACTATGTCGGGTTCAGCAACGTTAACTTTTTTAGAAAAAACTGCCGCCTGAGTTTCTGTAGCGTTAAATTCCACTTAAATACTGTCACCCCAAGATACAATTTCTTCCAGGTCTTTTTTAAGTTGAACGACTTCCTTCTGTCTGTCACCATGAAAGCTCAACATTTACACAGTTAATCAACCATTCCATTTCCGAACCATTTCCTTAACTCAGACTACTCTACTGGAGTTTCTTGACGTGAACCATAATTAGAAGATTTGAAAAAGTCTCACTAGATTAAGGACAGGAATGACGCTGGTAAAAGCTAAACTAATAAAAATGAGGACTTGTGACAGACGACCGGTACAAATGTAGTAAAGTTCAAACGATGGACTGTTTACATAATTGCCACCAAAGCCCTTGCTTATTAGCAATTGATGACCTCTAAAATGAAGAAAATGTAAATTTTAATTTTACTCGACATGGATTAGATTATAACACTTCCGGATACTAAAAATTAAAGTGTTAGAAAATGCAAAAAATACTCTCCGGAACTACAGTCTAGATACGCTACTATTTTCATTTCTGTTTCTTCGTCTTTAACAATGACAGTAAAAAAGTTATTCCGATAGTAGAAACATTATGGTAGATCTAGAAAATTCGATGACAATTAAATCTCTTTGTTAAAAAGTCCTTACTCTGCCTGATAACATTAATTTCTAATGAGTTAATTTGAGTTATCACATAAGCCATGTTGAGGCGACTGCTAATTACGTAACAAAAGTTAACGTTTTAATTAAACCCTAACTATAATTTCGTTTGCTCTCTATTAAAATGTAAATGTTCATTAGTTAATAATTACTTAATTTTTTACGTGACTAATTATAAGTATTGAAATCAGGTGAAAATTATTGTGCGACCTACATGCATAAACACATATACACACCCACATACACATGACAGACGTTGAATTTTACATGTATTGAAACATGGCAGAATATTTATTAAATAAAATAACAACAATAGCAATTGTTTCATGAATTATATTTTATACACCTTAAGAAAAAAATATTCTGAAATAAAACAATGCGAACTTAAATTCAAAACCTTCACAGTCAGTGAGGTTGATCTAATTTATTATTGATATAATATACGCCCATTGTCCTATTTCAACAGCATTAAACTTTAAATAATAAAACTAAACTCCAAATAACATTAAAAAACTAGGCAGGCAGTGTTTAATATTTAGAAATGAAAATTAAATAAAAATAAAGTAAAATATACGTGGACAAAGATCAACAATTGATTACGTAATCACAAATAGAAATATTCATCCAACAAGAATACAGGACGTGAGAACTTTAGCTTCCGCCAATGCTGGAACGAATCACCATCTTGTAATAGCAAAAATACGAACAACCATGCAACGACTTCGTAGCGAACCCGTCGAACAAATAAGCAAAAACAATATAGAATCTCTATCCGACGACTCAACCAAATATCTATATCAACAAAGGTTAACAGAAAAAATAGACACAAATGATATTCGAGAGTCCGATGACATAGAAACGGCATGGACAAAACTAAAAACTAATATGCTAGAAGCAGCAGAAGAAGCATTTGGAAGAAGGACTATAAAGAAAGGGGGAAAACCAAACACAAAGCCTTGGTTCAAACCAGAAGTTAAGACATTAGCTGAAGAAAAAAGAAAATCGTACCTACAATACAGATCCAATGCTATAGCATACAATGATTATAAAAATGTAAGAAACGGGGTCAACGAGAATATCCAGAGAATCAAAAGAGAGCAATGGGAGAAATTTTCAAACGATATGGAACATGATCTGTACGGAGGACAAAAAAAAATATGGAATCTACTGAGAAATAGAAAAAAAAAACAATAAATGAGTATATACAAAATATAAAAATTACGGTGGAAGAATGGGAAAGCTATTTTCGAAAAACTCTATAGTCCATCGAAAACCAATTCATTAACACAGGAAATACAGCATGAAGATGAAAATATTGCCCAACCAAATAGGACCATTTCCTTGAATCAAATACAGCACATGGCAGCGAAACTAAAAAACAGAAAAGCCCCGGGCATGGACGAAATTAAGAACGAAATGATCAAATATGGAGGTGATAAATTACTAGAAGAATTACAGATTTTCTTTAACAAAATACTCACAGCCAAGGTTATACTATCCGAATGGAAAGAAAGCATCTTGATACCAATTTTCAAAAAAGGACAGATCCTAAACACTATCGAGGTATCAGCCTAATGAGTGCGGTACTAAAATTGTTCAGCAAAATTTTAGTATAAGAAATAATGTTAACCGGAATCTGTGAAGAACAGCAAGAGTTCAGAAAGAACAGGTCTACTATAGACACCATATTTATAATCCGCCAAAAGCCATAGAGTTTAATAAGATAGCCCTTATGTGTTTCATTGATCTTACCCAGGCATTCGATGTTATAACCCTAGTACAAAAAAGGGGAATTCACCTGAATATAATAGAAAATATCGAAGAGTTGAACATCAACAACAACCACACATATGTAAGAGTGGCAAATAAATTAAGCAATAAAATATCTATAACCGGAATCAGACAAGGAGATAGCCTAAGCCCAATCTTATTTAACATCATAATGGATGAAATTATAAACGAAGTAAAGAAAACTGGGAGAGGATATCGATTGGGAAACAAAGAAATAAAAAATATATATGCTACGCCGATGATGCAGTAATCATATCAGAAGACGAAGATAACTTACAGAGACTCCTACATAAGTTCCAACAAACAGCAAAAGTGTTTAATATGCAAATATCTGTAAAGAAAACAAAATCCCTTACAATATCTAAAGAACCGAAAAGATGCAAACTCGCGATTTATGATCAGAGTGTAGAACAAGTGATATCCTTCAAATATCTAGGGACAAACATAACAAGTACCAGGAACCTTAAGGGGGAAGTAAAAACACAAACAACAAAGGCATCATTAATATCAGGATACTTAGAGATATAATTTGGAGAGCATGATGAGCACCAGAAGCAAAGTAAGAATATCCAAAACATGAGTAGGACCGATCGTGACGTACGCGATAGAAACCAGAGCGAAGAACACAATAACAAAACGACTACTAAGAACAACAGAAATGCGAACACTTAGATCGATAACAGGACATACCTTATTTGACCGGAAGAGATGTGAAGAAATAAGGGAAATGTGCGAAATACAGGATGTGGTGAGATGAGCAAGGAATAGAAGAAGAGAATGGAGAGACCATGTGGACAAAATGCCAAATGACGGGTTGGCTAAGGCTGCAAAAGAGGAGACCGCTTGGAAGACCACCAATAAGATGGTATGAGACCTGGTCCTCATCATCGCAATTGTTTCTGAGAAACCTTTGAAGTGAACACACTAACTAACCCCTTAAGTTAGTTTCAAAACTAAATGGCTCTGATGAGGCCATCAATTCCTATATTATTACCAAATTTCAACTTTCTATGACAAATAGTTTCGGAGAAAAACCGGGTGTGACAGACGGAAAGACGGACAAACGGACAGACAGATGGACAGACACCGAAGTGGTCTTATAAGTGTTCCGTACGGAACACTAAAAATAAATAAAGAATGAAGAAAAACACGGCAAGCTGGAATCGGGAGAATGAGATATTTCGGGAAACTACCACAGTTCAATTTTTTTCAAAATTTAGCTGAATTTTGACTCGTAATTGACAGGGCATAAAGGGAGGAGAAAGTGATTCTTTCTTTAGTCCTGCTATCACTCTCACTCTGATTTAACATTATTCAAAACTTGGAGGAAAGTATACTATATACCAATATAAAATTGAAAAAGTTATTACTATTATTGATTGATGAGATCCCCAAGCTGTCATAGTTCAGTTGACAGCAACGGCCTGGATACTCGGAGTCCCAATTTTAAATCCCGGGGAAAGCAAAAAATTGTTTCCATTCTATAAAAATTTGTGAAACAGCACTGAAAAATTTATATGAAATCATTTTTGAATAATTCATTGGCTGGACATGCTACAACATAATTAGTTTATTTTATTTATTTGAAGACGTTTGAATAAATCAGTCAACTTTAGTAAGTTATTTAAGATTCTTCTAAAAACTTTTAATTTTTATTGATATGTCATGTATCAAAAGGTTGTCTGTCCCATTTTTTCTGACTTTTTCTCACTTAGAAGATATATATTATTTACATCATATTTAATCAGTCAGCAATTTCTTTCGCTTTATCTTCTATTCACTTTAAAAATATTTTAAACGATTTGATGCTTTAGACTTTTCCAAAAGTTTGTTGAATGTTCTTATTTTATAATTCGTAATCTGTTAAACTTTTATTTGATTTAGAAACTTTAACTCTATCTTTTATTTAACTCGTGACCGCTAACTCTGACTGACGAAACTGAAAAATGCATTTCCTCTTATTTTATTGCCACCTAATAAATGAATATTATTAAAAATTTATCTAGCTTCTATTTATTCCCATTACCCTGTTCCAAATGTGTAAAATATATATTTCTCGTCAGTTTGAAAAATAATTTTAGGAAGTTCCATAAATTTATGTGACATGACATTTTAAAAGAATACTCTAGGACTAAATCATATAACAAAAAAATAGAAAAACTTGGGAGAGTGGATTAACAACTACCCATACTTTTAAACAGTAACTCATCCTATAAAGTTTAATTCTATTTAAAAGTATTTTTATATTTATTAAAATGTATATAATATTATTTTAAACACTCCACCAACTCCTCATTGTAAATTAATAAAATCAGGTTAGTTTCGAACAGTTTATTTTCAATATCTATTTTTTAAAGAAATAGCCATGCAAATGTAAGTTGTAAAATCAATATATTTCTATTTCACAAGAAATATGGTTCTAATTTCCGTTTATCTGTAGGTCTATCTGTTGGTCTGTCTGTTTGCCTGTCTGTCTGTCTATTCACGACGAGACAGAGAGGAGCCTAAACAGCACAAGATTTGGCACGACAAATCTGCTAAATGGGAAGATCTCCTGGAATATTTTCGAACTTTCCCTTGGTTTAGACGTTTGTTTTCGATCCGACGACCCAGCTGACTGCGCCAGGGAGGTTTCCGATGTTATTTTGGCCGGTATGGAGGCTTACATCCATTTTTCGAAGAAATGCCCTTCCAACGACAAGCCTTGGTTTGACCGAAAATGCAAAGAAGCTGTTGTATCTAAACATCTTGCCTGCCGACAATGGCGTGAAAATCCTAACACCATAAACCGTAACACCTTTGTTCGTGCCAGGAATAGATGCAAAGAAATTATCGACGAAACTAAGGAGGCACACAATCAACGAATTAGAAACAAAACTTATCGCTTGTTCCAACACATTCCAGGTAATTTTGGTCAATCGCTAAGGCAGTCAGTCAAAATTTCACCAAATCCACCATACCACCACTCACACGGCCAGATAATTCTATTGCAATGACACCTGTTGAGAAAGCGAACTTGTTGGCTGAACTCTTTGCTTCACATTCTACTGTCGGTTTCCAAGGAAAGACACCACCTACTATTCCCATAGTGCAGTCAAGGATGCCCGATATTGTCTTCAGACAGCGTATCACAAAAACGTATTTTAATGAAGCTAGATACCAAAAAAGCTTCTGGGGCTGACGGAATACCTGCCATAGTTCTCAAAAACTGTGCGAGGGAAAACTAACACCAGTTTTCTGTAGACTTTTCAATCTATCCTACAGAAAGGGAATATTTCCTTCCTGCTGGAAATGTGCCACAGTTCAGCCGATACCTAAAAAAGGCAAGAAGACCTTGCCAAATAACTACCGACCAATCGCAATGCTTTCAATAATATCGAAAGTCATGGAAAAGGCTATCAATCAACATCTTTTAAAATATCTTGAAGGATTTAACATTATTAGCGATCATCAATATGGTTTTCGTAAAAAATAGATCAACAGGAGATCTTCTGACTCATGTAACACACGTTTGGAACAACGCAATTGAATCCTTTGGAGAATCGCGAGCGGTTGCTCTTGACATACCCAAGGCATTCGATCGTGTTTGGCACGATGGGCTGTTGGCTAAGCTACGTTCTTATGGTATGTCTGAAAAGTTCTGTTTGTGGTTCTCAAGTTTCCTCAGAGAGCGTTCTTTACGAGTGGCAGTCGACGAATTTCTTTGTAACACTTTCACTATCAACGCCGGTGTGCTTCAAGGCTCCATACTGTCTCCTACTCTCTTTCTCATTTACATTAAGGATCTGCTGGAAAAGACCGAGAATCCAATCTACAGCTTTGCAGATGACAGTACGCTTATCTCTTCATTCACTTTGAACGCTCGGACGTCGGCTACTCAGACGAATATCCGCAGACAGCAGGAAATAATTCAACTTGACAAAGACCTGGAAGAAATTCTGTCTTAGGGTGACAGTAACCAAGTGGAATTTAACGCTACAAAAACCCAGGCGGCAGTTTTTTCTAAAAAAAGTTAACGTTGCTGAACCCGACATAGTTGTGTCGGGGCACTCCATTCCTCTAACATCGCACTCAATTTGTTGGGCGTTAATTTGGGAACAAATATGTCCTGACATGAACATGTTGCAGGCAAGGCAAGGAGAGCTTCTCAAAAGTTGGGAATATCATTTCGAACCAGAAAGCTTTACACTCCACAACAACTGTTAATTCTTTACAAAGCTCAAATTCGACCAACTATGAAATACTGCTCCCGTGTTTGGGGCTCCGTTCCCAAACGTACACTGCATTTGTTGGATTCTATTCAGAGAAGAGCTGTTCGTCTGATTGGAGACCCAGAAACTGACCGGCGGCCTTGATTCACTGGAACATCGAAGAACGGTTGGCGACCTGAGCCTATTCTACAAATATTTTCATGGAAAGTGTTTGGAGGATGTGGCCCGCTTAATTCCTCCCAGACTGGTGCATGTTTAAAAGTACACGTCGCGCTAATACTTCACATCCGTATGAGGTTCAGCTTGTTACTCCTCGTACAACGCTTTTCAAGCAGTCTTTTATATGGAGAACATCATCCCTTTGGAATAATTTGCCCAGGACTGTGTTTCCCACCGAGTACAATTTACAGCGATTCAAGAACAACGTGAATCGCTTTTTTTTCCACACATGTGTCGCTCCTGTAGCGCTTTAGGGACTTCTTCCCTGCAGCACGTGTGCTAGAACCATAAAAAAAAAAAAACTGTAACGAAATGAGATGGTGATTTTAAATCCTCAATCAGATGAAGAACCTATAGCTTTTAAGCAATATTAAGGGGAAAGTGAAAGAAATTTTATTTTATACATCCTTTTCGAGAGTGTTTAAGGCCAAATAATTTCAAAATTATATTTTTTTTCATTATTTACGATTTCTACTGTAAGACTATACAAAGTTTGTCAGCCCACATCTGTTTTAACCACTTTGCTTGAAGGAATATCTCTAGAATTGAGAGTTAATAGCAACAAAAAGGGCTCAATAGACTTTATGTGTTTATGGAAACTTTGCTTTAGCAAGAAGAATTTCAGCTATTTGACTAGAGTCACTTCTTCATAAGATTCTCTCGAAGTCTTTAAAGCCTTGTGTTTTTAATTTTAAAAATATGGGCATTAGAATATCATTTTTCGTTGGTCAATGACGAACACAGAAATTCAGTCAAATGAATTATTTAGTTGCTACTATTTCTCATTGTCTGCATGAATTTGAATTAAAATTTCGTCGTAAAACTCTATAAAAAAAAAAAAATTCTTATGGAAGTAAAACGTGCTTTTTATAATTTGATAACTTATATGCGGACTCCGTACATATGTCAAAAAAAACTGGTTTTTTATTTTGTTTTAAAGTTACAATACCGTTAAACAACTTAAATATTTGGTTTATTAACATCTAAAACTCAGAGTAGAAACATCGCTTTGTTTTGGTTTATACCAAGATTTTACATGCCATAAATCGAGGACTACGGCAGCAGACTAAATAGTATAGAATCCAAGGAATGTATAAAAAACGTTGTAAATAATGAAGTTTTTTACTTAAATAACTAAATATGCAATCAATATTGTGAAGCAAACAGATAGTTATAATTGTGCGTAGGGATTCACGTTCAGTTGACTGTAAAGTTGCCCTTCAATTAACTACTGATCAGTAAGCATTCAAAATGATACTAGCGTATATATTTATATATATATATATATTATATATATATATATATATATATATATATATATATATATATATATCTATATATCTATACAGAGTGACCCATATATATGGAATAATGATCCCACAGCATTTATTAATTAGTGTATCAAAAAAACAATTAAATAAAAGTTACAGGGCAGGGGTGCTCAAACTTGAACTGCTGGCGATCTACCTCAATATTGTTAGACTACGATCGATCGACTCTGAGAGGCTGCAAGTAAGTTGATGCAGGATTTTCGTCTAGGTAGGGTGTATCGTGGCATAAATATTAGTTTTCCGCACAATATGCATTTTTTTAGTCAAGGTAAGTGTAGGTCTGCTCTAAAATGTCAATGAAAATACTCATAATTATTCAAAATTGCGAGTTTATTGGTTCTTACAAAACAAACGAGTTCTAGTGTCTAAACTTAACTAAAGAGTGACTTTGGATGTTGAAGCGTGGCACTGCATGTCCTCAGCATACTTTTCATAAGATGGTACGTAATTACCGAATGCTAATCGCAAGCATGATGACATATGTACGTCAGTTAGTCGATTGCGATATTTTGACTTAATTATCTTCATTTCAGAAAATGCAGACTCGCACAAGTAAGTTGACCCAAGCATTGCCGTCAGTTGAAGGGCGATTTGCCTTAGATTCGAATATTTATCTTCAGATATAAAACACCAGAATTTTGTATCAGATGCTGTGGCTTTGAGATGTATATCTGATATAATCTGTACTAACACATTTTCAACAGAACATGAGTCCATGTTAAACTGACTTGCTATTTCAGTAGCTAATTCCTCAATGTTTTTACACGAAAAAGGATAACTCATAAATTATGCGATATTTGCCAATTTACTGAAATCATAAAAAACGTATTTCGAATTGGTCCAAAATATTTGATAATTCTGCCTCATAAATATCATAATTCAACTGAGGAATCCTTGCTTTCAAAGATGGAAAATTTTCCAGATCCTTTCTTTTCAGTTGATCTATCATAAGTTGCAATTTACTTTTGAATGCGTTTATTGCGCTAATCATCTCAATAATCGTTTTTCCTTTACCTTGAAGCTCCAAATTAATTGTGTTTAAATGCATTGTGATGTTTGTCAAAAATGCCAAATCAGTCAGCCATTTTCCGTTTTTCAGCATCTGAGTGTCATCACCTCTTTCGTCCAGAAAAGCTGTTATTTCGGGCAATAATTCTTGAAACCTTTGTAGGAATTTTCCGCGACTCAACCACCTGACGTCCGTGTGAAGAACTAAATCAGTGTGTTCAGCTGACTCACTATCTTCCAACTACAATTTAAAGAGGCGTCGTTGCAAGCTACGTGCATGGATAGAATTCACAATTTTTATTGCAATGCCTATAATCTCCTCCATGTTTAGAACTTTTGAACACAAAACTTGTTGATGTATAATGCAATGGAAGGAAAAAAAATGAAGGGAAATCATCATTAGCTCGACACAATGCCACAAAACCGTTTTCGTTTCCAGTCATTGCTGGTGCTCCATCGGTTGTAATGCACACTAGTTTATTAATTGGTAGCTTGTAGTTTGTTACAAAATTGAAGAAAACGTCATATGTAATATTAGTAGCATTAGTATATTACGAATAAATAAACCCTCTTCACTCTTCAGTTCCTTTTCCAATCCCTCTCTTCTTTTACTAAGATGAAAAATCCTACTTCCTTTATGCCACTTCAATATCCATACCGTTTAAAAATAGCGTTCCCAATGGGTACTTTTCCTGTTTTACCAACATTCCAATCTAATGACGTAGGTACCTAATTTGTACTCAACCGGTTCTTTCATGGTTGTTCAACCTTTTTTCCCTTTTGTTTTGCGTGATCCCTTACTTTTGTCAGATAGTTGTCCTTTGTCAACGCCTTGTCAAACTTGTCATTTCTTTTCAGATCACAGGTGGTTAATTAATGATAAATGAGTATTTTGATTTTTCAGCATAAAGGGTTTCTAATGGCATCCTTGCTGTAAATGCCATATTTTTAAATTAATATGTTAGTGAATAGTGGATGTTTTTGTTGCAGTGTCGGTCTTTGTTATGATAATTGTTATTTATGGTCATTCTTGTTAAATTAAGTCGCACACTGCATGTGAGTCACTTGCAACTTTTACTTTGTCACTTCTTTAAAATAATAATAATAATGTAAACTTCTTTATAACAACAATAAGAACTTATTAAAAAATTATAAATTAAAAATTAAAAATTAAACTTAACAATAATAATCTACGCCCGGCTTTCCTTATTTGGTGCTTCATTATCTTTTTTAGTTTGTGCCCTGATGAAGGGCCCAACCTAGGACCGAAATATTGGCTAAATGAATATTGTGTGAACATCTGTTGTGCCCCCTTTGCCGAGTGCCCCAACTATTTTCAAATCTTAGGATTATATAATATATATATATATATATATATATATATATATATATATATATATATATATATATATATATATATATATATATATATACACACTCCTGGACAAAATTAACGCAACAATCTGAAAATTAATTTATCTTTTTCTTATGTCATTTTTAAAGTTTATCGAGTATTTGAATAGTAGGCTATGCATATTTTGTTTCGTTGTTCATGACAGAAATCAAAACAATTCGTTTAGATTTACAGTTTTAAAGAATTTTTTAGAAGATAAACAATTTTCTGTAATAATGCGATAGATTTTCTTTAAAAGTAAGCTTATAAATTGTTCCTTTTTTCAAAGTAATACGTTTTATTTTTGACCCCGAAGAATTAGAAAAATGAATCGAACAAGGAATTTAACTGAACCCGGGGTAGTGCGAGCCTCAGTTTTATTGGACGAGGGATATTGTCAGAGTTATGTTGCCAATTTGTTAGGCAAACATCGTTCCACAATAAGTCGTATGGTAAGACGCTTGAATGAAGTAGGAACTTATTCTAGAAGGCTAGGGCAAGGGCGAAAATATGCACTAGCGACCTAGGTGAACGTTTCATAAGACAATATGCTTTAAGAAACAGGACTGTCACTAGTTCTATAATAAGAAACGAACTCGAAGCTGTTCGCAATGTCACAATTTCTTTTAAAACAGTTAGAAGACGGTTAAATGAAGCTGGATAAAACAGTAGGAGGCCAGCCACTGCGCCCTTGCTTACTAGAGAGAACAGAGTTGCCAGGTTATGTTTTGCTCGAAATCACGAAAACTGGTCTGTGGATGATTGGAAACAAGTTTTCTTCACAGATGAAACTAGGGTTAGTCTAAAACATCCAGATGTTCGTGAGCGAGTATGGCGAAGACCAGGAGAGAGGTTTGCTCCTTGCAATATCTCTGCAAGGATTCCATTCGGCGGTGGCTCTGTTATGTTCTGGGGTGGCATCTGCTTTGATGCTCGCACAGAGTTAGTTCCTGTCCGTACGAGACCCATGAATGCTGACTACTATCTTGAGATTATTTTAATAGAACATGTGATGCCTTTCGGTCATTTTGTGGGGCCCAATTTTCTGTTTATGCAAACAACGCTAGACCTCACGTGGCTAGGGAGGTACTCGATTATCTTAATCAAGTTGATATACCGATTATGCAATGGCCACCAAAAAGCCCGGATCTGAATCCGATAGAACATGTATGGGATCACCTTAAGAAAAATGTGAAACGTCATATACCTGCACCTAGAAACCTGAGGGAACTTGAAAATGCAGTTATCACAGAATGGGAGCAAATTCCTCAAGATTTTATCCAAAATTTAATTAGAAGCATGCCTAGGCGCATAAACGCTGTCATCCGAAGTAGAGGAGGCAACACACGCTACTAGTGTCTCAGTTACACCATTAATTTTGCTACTAGTGTCCCAGTTTATTTTTTTCATTATTACATAATTTCAACGATTTTGTTTATTAGGTCTTAAGAATAATTTTAATTCGAATCTTATAGAGAAATTTGGTAGCTAATTCACTTTTAAAGTATCTGAATAAGTTTTTTCTAACTTTTAGGGTAACCAACGTTCATAAAAAATTATTAAAATTAATTCATTATAGAGATTTGTATGATTTAATATATTGTTGCGTTAATTTTGTCCAGGAGTGTATATATATATATATATATATATATATATATATATATATATATATATATATATATATATATATATATATTTATTTATGTACATGACCTATTCGTTTACATCGTGTCTAAAAACTTAAATCCATTAGAATGTTATTCATAACAAATTTTCCTTTCCGAGGGCTAAAATTTTCATTTAAAAATAAAAAATTTCTTCCCTCTATCTCATACATTTTTACATTTCTACAATCTTTAACATAACAGTAACCATAAAAATAATGACGACAATAAGAACAGTAAGAATAATAAGGATGATTATTTCTATAAAGCTATGTAAATAAAACTTTTAAATAATAAAAAAATTATTCAAATCCGTGCAGTTTCGTAGCAAAAATAACTTATAGTTTGTTAGTTTGAGACGCCCTAATTATAAATGGCAGAAACATAAAATATCTTGTTGATTGTAATTTATTTCAGATATATTCAGTAATAATTTTTTTACATTTTTGACACCAACCCTGTGTATTATTTTTCAGGATAATCTAGGGCTTATATAATTCTTTGTACAAATGACTCCCTGACAATTGAAATAGAGTAATTAGATCATTATACAATAATAGCCAATAATTAACAGTGGCGTAAACAAAAAAAATCACTTCATCTGCATCCCCCCCCCCCCCCCCCCCCCCGAAATTACTTTCATCAAGATATATTCTATCTATTCGAACGAGGAGCTAAGTCATTGATTTTTAATTTGAGATTAACTCTTTTTTAAATTTACAATAGTAACTTATTTTTCGACACACACCTGCAGAAAAAATAAATATCTGGATTAATGCCACACAAGGCTACGAACTCGCTATCAGAATTTTAATAATGCCTTTCATGCCTTTGTTACAAGTTGTATCCTGTATAATTTTTAATCTGCTGTCTATACTATTCATCTTCTGGGAATATTCCGATAGTTTATGATAAACATCAAGTTTTCGTATATACAGCAACACTAAAATGTGATTTTTAACTGTGTAGTTCAGCTATATCTAACAGGTTGTACTGGAAGAAAAACATTAGAAAAAGGTGTTGCGTCTATGTACATATAGAGCGGATAAAAAAAAACTTACATATTGAAACTCTACTTATAAAACGAAACAATATAAATAAAAATAATGAACTTTTAGAAACGACTTTACATTTTAAATTATGATTGTGTGCCACATCAATTATATCCACAATAAATCAAAATGCATTTCAATTTTTATCTATTTTATGGGTCAGTAAGCATTTTCTTTTAATAAACACCATAAAAACGTGAAAGTCACAGCACGGCAACTTTTATGTTATTTTCTAATTAAAAGATTGTCCGGTTAACACGTTTTCCGCATTGCGGACACAGTAAAGCCCTATATTTATGCGATGCAGAGTGAATAGACTTTAATTATAAATTTATATTTCAAGTTTTAAACTGTCATATTTCGGCTAGGGTTTGATTTGTTGATATTAGGTGTATACATTTTGATGACACAATTCTTCTGCAGCGTGTCTAAAAAAAAATTGTCGCGTCGCAGAATCAGCCGTTTGTTCTTTGTTGCTTCTGACGGTCACGATTTAAGCACAAATAAATCTTAGAATATAAAATAATTTCTAGTACCTGATTTAGTTATTGTGGGGGTAGTTGAGATTATTGCTGCAGTCGTGTTTGGTGGTGTGTGATTAATTCTTATAGCTTCTAGTTTGGGTACCGGTAAAAGACCAGAAGCAGACATACCGGTCGGAACTGCCGAAGCGGGCATCATAAGTGTTGACATTGTTAACATTTTTCCTTTTTATTGCCTAGTTTCCGCACTTTTAAAAAGTTTATTATCCGCGCTAAAACTTGTGCGATTCGAAGACGCGGCGAAGTTGTGTTTAAATGCCGCACACTAGGCACGCGGCCCGCAACTCAATGACTGCATAACGCGGGTTGTCTGTGTTGTGTCGTGTTCATTCGGGGGTAGCAGGACGTGGGGGTGGAACAGTTATAGTGGCCGTGCTGGTGCGAACGACGGGTTATTTCAACTGCGGCAAACTGGCATCAGCTTCGGCGCTCTCAAAGCACTGTTTGTGTATCTTACTTAATGGGCTGCAGTAGTAAAATACGTATAGATGATAAACAAAACCTTCTTAAAGATAACTTCATCTGTTACACTTTTTGGTTTATGACCCACAGAGTGTATCTATTAAAATTTAGTAGTTCAATTAGTTTGAACAGATTAAAAAAAAACTATTACTAAAAATAAATTAACAATAATAATACCTGAAAATGTTTAGTTGCGACATATTAGAAACGAGATTATTTTTACAAATTTTTATTTTACATGAGCAGCTTAAGAAATAAAATGCTTTGCTGTATGATATCACGCTTATATATAATTGAAATATAACGAAATATACAGCTGGTAGTACCTTAAACCCTTACTAAAAGCATCTAAACTACTACAAATAGAAATGCCAAAATGCGTTTTTTAAGTAATATTTTTATCAAATTACAGCCCATAGTTTCGATTATATACACTACTAGCCGTGCCCGCGGCTCCGCTCGCGTGGACTTGATTCACTACTATCGCCACTGCTCATTCCTTATGTTACCTAACGTAATAAAATATCTGCCCTTATTTCCCCTTATCTCCTATTATTTCTCCTTATCTCCAATTATCTCTACATAATTTCCATTATCTAAGCTTATCTCTGCTCATCTCCCATTATTTCTCCTTATCTCCCATTATCTCACCTTATCTCCCATTATCTAGGTTTATCTCGACTTATCTCGCAATATTTCTCCTTATCTCCCATTTTTTTTTCCTTATCTCCCATTATTTCTCCTTATCTCCCATTATCTCACCATAACTCCCATTACCTAGACTTATCTCTGCTTTTTCCTATTATTTCTCCTTGTCTCCCATTATTTATACTTATCCCCAATTATCTCACCTTATCTCCCATTATCTAGTCTTATCTCGACTTATCTCGCAATATTTTTCCTTATCTCCCATTATTTCTCCTTATCTCCCATTATCTCACCATAACTCCCATTACTTAGACTTATTTCTGCTTATCTCTCATTATTTCTCCTTATCTCCCATTATCTCTACATAATTTCCATTATCTAGGCTTATCTCTGCTCATCTCCCATTATTTCTCCTTATCTCCCATTATCTCACCATAACTTACATTACCTAGACTTATCTCTGCTTATCTCCCATTATTTACACTTATCTCCCATTATCTCCCATTATCTAGGCTTATATCGAATTATATAGAACATATCATATGTATAAATTTATAAAAACACGTAAATCGAATAAGTGGTTCTCAAGTGATAAGCGCACTAACGGACAGACAGACAGAGAGACGTTGCATTTTATATATATATTGTATTCTTTGCAACATGATATTGTTCCATATTTAATGGTTTAGGCAGTATATTGTAAAAGAACACGCTAACGGTAGCCTTTCTTTGGACTTGATTCACTATTATCGTCACTGCTTATTCTTTATGTTACCTAACGCAATAAAATATATCCTATAACCTGGCCAGAAAACATATGTATGTTTTTAAAAAAAAAGTACGTAACGCACTAGCGGACAGAAAGAGAGACGTTGCATTTTATATATATTATATATAGATAACCTGGCCAGAGAACATATGAATGTTTTAAAAAAAAGCACGTAAATCAGATAAGTAGTTCTCTAATGATAAGCGCACTAACGGACAGACAGACAGACAGAGAGACGCTGCATTTTATATATATTATAGATATAGATTATTATTATTATTATATAACCTGGCCAAAGAATATATGTATGAATTTAAAAAAGACACATAAATTGGATAAGTGGTTCTCGCGTGATAAACGCACTAATGGACAGACAGAGAGACATTGCATTTTATATATATTATAGATTATAGATTAAAGATATTCTCTGCTACATAATATTGTTCCATATTTAATGGTTTAGGCTGTATATTGCAAGGGAACACGCTAGCAGCAAACTTTTTTCCGACTTCACTCACTATTATTGTCACTGCTCATTCCTTGTGCTACCTATCGTAATAAAATATAGCCTATAACCTGGCCAGAGAACATAAGTATGTTTTAAAAAAAAAGTACGTAAATCGGATAAGTGGTTCTCCAGTGATAAGGTCACTAACGGACAGACAGACAGACAGAGAGACGTTGCATTTTATATATATTATAGATGTTACCAACTATACAGTGTGTCGCAAAAGGTTTTATACAAATAGAGAAAAAGTTTATCTTACATATACAAAAAAGTTTATTCTTGAGAAAAAGTTCTGCATCACATGGAAATCTATAATCAAGTACTAAAAGTTTAAAATATTTGATGATATACAGGGAAAATAAAAAATAATGATTTATATTGAAGAGTAAAGTAAAGTGTGTTTAAATTTAAATACGGAGCAAAATATTAATTGAAAATGTCAATAGAAACTATGTTAATTGACAGTTGTTAGGTATTTCCAAAGATTTGTGTAATTTCGTTTTCTTTTATTCAATAAATAATCCAACAATTACTGACGTATTTACTAGAGTTTTTTTGAATTTTCAACTAAAAAGGCCACAAATCTAACGTAAGCATAATTCGTTAGTTCCTATTAACATTTTCAATTAATATTTTGCTCTATATTTAAATTTAAGCACACTCTACTCTTCATTATATATATATATATATATATATATATATATATATATATATATATATATATATATATATATATATATATATATATATATATATATATATATATATATATATATATATATATATATATATATATATATATATCTTATACACTAAAATTCCAGGTTTCAATCCGTTCGTCTAACGATGAATTTGCACGACGTTTCTCCAAAATCTCATTTGGCATTTTCAAGTGCTCTTGCTGCAGCTGCTACTCAATACTGTGATCTTGCCTCTGCTGCCGCTCGAAGCTAACTATTAGTTAGTTGATAGCCAAGGTAACTTGGCTTCGAGAGGCATGCGATTTACATTGTTATTGAATTATCATGAATTGTGATACTCGGTAGGAAACACAGTCCTATGCAAACCATTCCGAAGAGATAAAGTTACCTATATTAAATAATTCTTTAAAAAGATTGTACGAGGAGTGACAAGCTGAGCTTTATGCAAATGTGATGTACTAACGCGACATGCGTTCCTGAGATGCACCGCTTTGGGAGGAATTAAGCGGGCTACTGAAATCGCCAACCGTTCTTCGATGTTCCATGGAACCAAGGTTGGTGGCGGTTTCTGGATCTCTAATCAGGCGAACAGTCATTTTCTGAATAGAATCCAAAAAATGCAGCTAATGTTTAGGAGCAGAAATCCAAATATGGGAGCAATACATGCATGCAAGATGTTGATACTAAGACATATTTGATCCCAAGTTAATGCCCAGCATGTTGGGTGACGATGTTAATGTAATGGAGTGTCCGGTTTCGCAACGATCACCTTTTTAGAAGAAACTGCCGTCTAGGTTCTTGTAGAGTCAAATCCTACTTGGTTTCTCTCACCTCAAGATAGAATATATCACGTGTTTTTTTAATATGAACGACTTCCTGCTGCCTGCGAATATTTGCATGAATGGCTGGTCGTTCAAAGTAAATGAAGAAATAAACATACTGTCATTTAAAAAATGTATTTATATATATATATATATATATATATATATATATATATATATATATATATATATATATATATATATATATAATAAAAATGTTAAAAAAAAACAAAAATTCATTTCTGAAATCTTACTGAACTTTACTAAAATTTAATGTCATAAATACGAATAAACAGAGGGCATATTTAATTAAGAAAAAATAATTTCATTCGCTTTATTTTCATTAGGTCATGTTAGGTCATATTTTTAGACGCTTCAGCATTTTCACAATTTACCAAAGTATGAACACATTTTCTTATTATTATTATTATTTTTTTAATTTCACATCAAAATTGAAATTAGGACACGGGTTAGAGTTGCTCGCCTACATCCGTATCGACACTTAGATAAGATAAGATAACTGCAGTTAGCTTCGAGCGGCAGCAGCAACAAGATCACAGTATCGAGTAGCAGCAGCAGCATGTGTATATATATATATATATATATATATATATATATATATATATGTATATATATGTATATATACATATACATATATATATATATATATATATATATATATATATATATATATATATATATATATATATATATATATATATATATATATATATATATATATATATATATATATATATATATATATATATATATATATATATATATATATATATATATATATATATATATATATACATATACATGTATATATATATATATATATATATATATATATATATATATATATATATATATATATATATTTTATATGTATATATACCAGGTGTACAAGTATGAAATGCAGAGTTTAGACAACAGATGGTGCACCAATGTAGTTTGTGCTATAAAGATTTGACACTGCGCCATTTTATTGTGTGTCATCAACAAGTATCAGACGCGCACGAGTGATAAATTGGAAAAGTGTGTGCATAGTGTTGTGTTGTTGTGTTTCAATATGTCGAAATTTATACCAAACAAAGAGTATTCGCGGACAGCATTAATTTTTTGTTTTCATTTGAAGAAAACTGCTGTTGAATCATACCGATTACTTCGAGAGAAGAAGATGCTCCATCGCATGATACGTGTGAACGATAGTTTCGGCGTTTCAAAAGTGGTGACTTGGATGTTGCAGACAAGGAACGTGGAAAACCGCTAAAAAAATACGAAGATGTGGAATTGCAAGCATTGTTGGACGAAGATGATTCGTGGTATTCACAAATTGCCCGAAAGATGGGAAAAATGCATAACAAGCGATGGAGCATACTTTGAATGAACCACTTTTTATCATTATTCCGAATTTAACATGTTTTTTTTTTAAAAAAAAATCAGCATTTCATACTTGTACACCTGGTATATATACATATATATATATATATATATATATATATATATATATATATATATATATATATATATATATATTTCATTTTGCGTTAAGGAATTGCATGCAATTTATTGCACTACGAACATTTTTAGACAGCGATACACAACTTCACATATTATGATTTAAATTTACTCGATATACCTAATAATAATATGTTTATATGTATATATACATATATATATATATATATATATATATATATATATATATATATATATATATATATATATGTATGTATATATTAGTTCATATTTAAGTTGAAGAACTGTATTCAATTTATCGTACTACGATACATGTTTAAATAGTTATACACACTTTTGCTTGTTGTGAACTTCAAATTTACTCGACATACCCAATTATCACATATTTTTTCTTGAAACTGCATAATCAAATTTAATATGTTGAAATAAACTACTACAGTTCTTTCGTATTCGATAGCTCCCATAAACATAAACAATAATTTATTTTAGGTATTATTTCTAACACATTTCAAAAATTTACGATGTTAAGTGCAGAAATAATTTAAAAATAGCAAAGAATATTGTGAGGCACAAGAGCCCATATGTACTTTGGTAAATAACCTTTGGAAAGCGCCGTTGTGTGTTTTCCTTAATGAAAATTAGTAAAGCCCGTACGAGAACACCGACATAATCGGTCTTAATGCAACAATTTAAACAAGAAGCCTGTAATAATTTCCAGAATGTTGACACATTCCCAAAAGTATCGTTTCTGTTATGTGTAACCGAAAATACTTAGAATTTTATTTTAAGAAATAATGATGTAATAGGGATTATGCCTTCATGATTTTAAATAATTTTGGAACAATTTTTGTCATAATATGACACAAAAATTGCTTATAGATTTTTTAAAAGTTGTCATCAAATTAAATTCGAAATTCTTAAACAAAGGTAAAGTATATATTATTTTAAAACAGAAATCACCAAACCTACTGTTAATCGAAAACAGCATTAGAAGTTCTCACAACATCAAGGGGGACATATAAGACTATATAGATCAAACAACTCATCTAACTGCCACTCCGTTACTCCTTGATGTCGGTGACGATCAGTAATTAGGCCTTAAAGTTGTATCTTATCAGAACTAACCAGTACGTACTGGGCTGCAGAACTGGAGAAATATAAAACCAAAAAGAAAAAATCTAGCTTTCTCCTAATGTTAAAACGAATTACAAAATCCAGGATATACTGGACTGAAAACCATCCAACAAACGGAATATATCTTCAAGAAGTTAATAGTTTTTATTCAATGATGAATCCTAATAACAAGACATCGCATTATATGTATTTGCATGTTTGCATATGCAAATGCATATAACTCTATATTTATAGCGTTATTGCATAATTTAGTACTTTCTCGCCGGCCGTGCATAATTTGATAGATAGCGAGGTACGCAGGCGTGTATCGTTTGGCGGGAACGGTGACGAACTGCAGCCTGCGGCCGCCGCCACCGCTCGTCTCGCGCGCCGCAGACACACTGCCTGGTAAGGCCCTGCGTGGTGGCCGGCGCGTCGCGAGACGAGAGCGTATGCGAGCTGCGGGGTTGCGCGGGGACAATAGTATCTGCTCTCAGCTTCACGCGCATGTGTAACGCATTCAGTCGGTTACTCGCAGGGCGCAGAATTGGTTTATGTACAAACGTTTTGTTTTCATTTTAACAATGCAGCTTGTGAAAAAGAATTCCCAGACCTTAATGGAATCTTGGATTAAAGGTTACCCAGGACAATTTATAAATGATGGTACTGTTATTTTTTGCAAGGTTTGTGACAAGCGAATAACTTCTTCAAAAAAATATCAAATTGATCATTATGTGAATACTGCTTCCAATGCAGCAGCAAGAAATAAACCTTCAACAAGTCGCCAACAACTATTGACTTAAATTTCGGATTCTGCGAAGAAGACGGAATTCAATAAAGGTTTATGTGGGTTTTTCGTTGATTATAATATTCCATTTCATCAACTGAATAACCCAGTAAGCCAGAAATTTCTTAACAAATATTGCACAAATCAGAAAATCCCTAAAGAATCTAGGATTCGAAAAAACTACCTATCAGGTATCTACCAAGATACGTAAGGTGAAATCTGCGCCGATCTTTCGAAATATTTGCTCTGGATATCAGCTAAATAAACGACAGACTCATGTGGACGATATAAAGCGAATTTGATTGTTGGAAAATTATGTAAGGAGCCCTCTACGCCCCACTTAGTTGCCTGTAGAGCCATAGAAAAAACAAACCATTCAACTGTTACCCGTTTCATAAATGGTTCTATTAAATCATTGTTTCCCGATTCTTCCATGGATGAAAAAATATGTGTCTTTGTTTTTGACGCTGCTCCATATATGGTAAAAGCTGGTCAAGCTCTGCAAGTGTTTTATACACAATTACTGCACATCACTTGTTTAGCCCACGGATTCTATCGACTTGATTAGAATTCAGAAATGTCAACAAATTGATTTCCTCTACAGAGAAAGTGTTTTCTAGAGCACCATCGTGTGTGCAAGCTTACAAAGAGCAACTGCTCCTAGAACCTATAATAACGCGATGAGGAACTTGGTTGAAGGCTGTATTATTTTATGCTGGGAATTTTGAGGTCATTGCAATTAATGCATGCAAGCTTGCTTGTGAGTATGCTTCCATTAAAAAGAATATGGCTCTCATTACAACACACTTCAGCAACATACCCGACGCCATAGAGAAATTGGAAACAAAAAAACCTTCCTCTGTGCAAGTCCATACAAATACTAGAAAAACAGATTGAACAGACTGACGCCCTTCCTGATTCCATATCGGAAAAGGTCCGTGGTAAATTAGATGCTGATCTGAATAAAAACCCGAATCTTGAAGCAATTAAGAAAATTAATGCATACATCAACGGCACAGGTCAAACCCTGTCTCCGGAGGTATCTCCAGAAATGGCGCCAAATTTCAAATTCTGCCCAGCGACATCTGTTGATGTAGAGAGGGCGTTATGGGCCTACAAAATACTATTAAGTGACAAACGTCACCCGTTTACTCTATCTAGAAAAATATGTGATAGTGTATTGTCACAAAAATTATGCTTGATTTTAATGTTATATCGTCACATTAATTTTTTTTGTTAGCATTTAGTAGAATTAATTATTATTATAATCCTTGTAATTGTTTAATTGATTGAAAAATGAACATAAATAGAAATTAAAATTGGCATTTTGATACTGCATATTTAGTGTATATTTGACCTTTTTATTAGAGCACATTGCATACATATTTTGCCATTTTGTTAATGCATATAATCATTTTTTATTATATAATATTGATTTATTATTTATGCATCTTTTTAAGTTTACTATAAATACTTTACCATACAAAAAAAAATTTACCAGTTAAAAGAGTATGGATAAAGGATTCTCAAAAATAATTAATTAGAAGCAACCGATAACAAGTCATAATTTCACTTTGAATTGCTAATGAATTATAGATTTTGCCTAACTGTTAATACATGACCACAAATGTTGATATTTTTGGGCAGAGAATGAAAAATTAAGCAGAAATATGCAAATTGTTTTGCTGTCTACAACCTTACTTTTCAGGTATTAATATCTTGGAAATTTAAGATGAGATTACATTCTTAACGTTGCAGTATTCAATTGACATCACATCGTTCGGAATAACTTCATAGTTTTATGCTTACGTAGGCCTCTAAAGGAAAAAAGTAACAGAAAAAGACAACATAGTGCTGATTTTACGCTGTAAAATGATTTAGACTAATATGATTTTTGTTTACTGAATACAACAATAATATCGTAGACCCAAGATGTTAACGTTATTCAATATAAGGGAAAGCCTATGTTTTTACAAAAGCTTAACATGAATGACACTATCAACGCTTGAAAAGATATGAAATCTAAAACATTAAGAAAAATGACTGATATTCCTCCGTCGCTTTCTGATCCATACAAAATAAATGATTTTGTTATCAATGTAATTGAATCCAAATCTTAATCAGCCTGATTGGTATCTAAGAAACACATACACAAGAGTTAGAAAACTTGATTTTGATATTTTTAATAGAAAAGGAGTACGGCAAATAATGTATTCATAAAAAATCAATAAGATGGGCGTCGAAGTTTACCTATTTGGTCGCTTCATACATATTATTTTTTATTATTAATATTGTTAATTGTTGCTCGCAGTATGGTGTGTTTTCCCATTATTGCACACATGCAATTGTTGCGTCTTCACTTTAAGTAACAAACCCCAGTGAAAATAAGAGACCTAAAATTGTTCTCAGTGCCCTATGAAAGTGCGCTGACAGATTTTTCCGTTGAGCTTTAGGCCGAAGCATAGCTGTGAAGCGATTCTTTTGGAGGTGACAAATGACATACTGACCCTGAGTAACTTCTTGACCACTGATACTATGAGTTATGCCGTATTTGATTCTAAATCGATTTACATCAGTAGGAGTCAATCAGATTCAAATTAACCCATTACGCAAGGTGGTACACTGCCAAATTCACTTGTAAGCTGCAATATTCAGCTGCGACACATCTTTTTTTTTGTTTTATTTGCCTTGCTAACTTAGCATATTAGCCACGAGCTTGTATACTTTTAAAATCCGCCAGCGCCCAGTGCTGAATTCGAACCGGGTCACTTGGCAGGCTCTATTCCCACCGCGCTACTAAGGTCGGCTTGACAAATCTGTTATCCTGATATTCTTTAGGGGTTTTTTTTCCAAAGTAGATGGTGATTTGGTAAGACTGGTTTTAGCTGCTAATGATTATTGACTGTCAATTGATTGTAAAAAATGCTTGGTTATAATGTTTTGTCATCCAAGGGTTCGAGAAAACTATTTACCGCTCATTATTAGTAAAATTAACAACGAAGGGCTGTATTGACAATATCTAAGATTTGTAAAAATTTAAGAATCGTAGTAGATAACAACTTGAATTAGAGATCACCTGTCAATTCGTCAAGCATATTACGATTCAATCATCTCATTAAAAATTAAAAACTATGTTCTGCCTATCACTGGTATTACACAGAGTTAACTTTCACTAGACTCGCCAGATAAATATTGTGTATGAATAGAATATTTATAATTCGTAAAAGAAATCATATTTCTCTCAAATTAGTTGATTTAAGCTAGTTAAATTTGAGTGAAAGACGTTTATTACCAGCAGCTTGTTTATCTCATAATATTACTTTAACAAGGAGTCCATCTTACTTCATTTAGAGCCGACTTTCATAATCCACGTGTCCGATTTAAAGGTCACGTAACTTTTCCAGTTCATAGCAATGCGCAATTTAAAAAGTCCATTTTATATCAGATTTCTAACGTTTGTAATGCAATTCCTGAGATTTAAAGACAAACATTCCTAAGTAGTGCAAAGTATATATATATATATATATATATATATATATATATATATATATATATATATATATATATATATATATATATATATATATATACATATACGTAGACGATTTAATTCTATCCATACCAGCTGATGGCAAAGAAGAAGTTCTTCATGTTTTCAACTCATTCGACCCACACCTGCAATTCACTATTTAAGAAGAAACCAACAATGCTGTTCCATTTCTGGACACAAGAATCGTTAGAGACTCCCATAACATCATCAAACTGGATTGGTATAGAAAACCTACTTCTTCTGGGAGATATATCCATGGAAACTCTGGCCATGATTGGAAGTTGAAGGTCAACGTCATCAAAGGCCTATATAGAAGACTGAAGATAATAGTCCATCCTGATTTCTTACTCCAGTCACAAGAAACACTTACAAACCTTTTCATAGACAATGGATACAATCGAAAACTCTTACTAAGAACCAAAGATGAAGTCAACAAGCTTACTCATATCCATCAAATTCCCCCAGAACCCCCTCCCCTCCACCTACGGCATATCTCCCCTCCCCCTTTAACTCCCCCAGTCGAAATAAATTGGTCGCTGCTTTCTTTACCATTCATTCCTGGCCTTACAAACAAATTGGTCCACATTTTGCGTGTCATTCCTAACATTAAAATTGCTAAATATTACTTCTTCAAAAACAGACGTGTCTTCAGCAAGCTGAAGGCCCCGCTGCCAGTTTTTTCCATGTCAGACTTGGTTTACTCAATTTCCTGCCTCAATTGTCCATCAATCTATATTGGCCAAACTTCTCAATCCTTGAATCGTCGTATTGCACTCCATAAAAGTGATACTAGATGCTATCCACACAGATGTGTTTTGGCGACCCATTCTGTTGACAACGGTCATTCTTTTAATTTCAGGGAACCCAAAATTCTTCATTTCTCTAACAATCTTTCCAAGAGAGAATTCCTTGAGATGTGTTACATCCAGGAGAATCACCTTAATATCAATAAAAGAACCGACCTAGATGGTCTTAGTAGCATATATAGTTTCCTCCTCTCCTGTGATAAATCAATTCCACACAATAATTCCCTGTCTTCAAGTGTTTTATGATCCATCTGAACCGCGTTGGTCGTCTCTCTTTTAGCTCCGTAATTTCCAGGGTTTCTCTCCTCCTTCCTCTCTTTATTTACGGTTCTCTTTGATCCTGGGCTCCACAGATTCCTTCCATTTTATCTGGGCCATTTTATGCACCTAGCGATTACTGTCTCCCTTCCATTAACAGTACCTTGCGTCACCCCTCTAACACCTCCTGGTGCCTCCAGTCTTCATTGGTTTTTGCAAACAATCTCTTCCTCCAATCAAATTCCAACCAGAAATTAATAAATTAATAATTACTTCATTAGATAATCTTCCTCTTCGTTGCTCCCATTATTGTCTCTCTTTCTCTCGCTCCCTCGCTCACCCTTTACCAATAATTAGGTTATGATTTATCCTTCCTCTACTACATACCGGGTTTTTTGGTCGCTCAATTGGCTATCTCCTTCTCACTTAAGGTCCAATATTTGCACTTCCTTTTTATCGGTTCCTTCCAGGTGTCGACCCCGCATTCTGGTTAATTGAGTTTTCTTGACTAAACCCCGTATCTCTGTCGGGTAGCTGTCTCCTGTCGTCCTTGTCATCTTTCCTAAATGGCGATGGCCATGTGTGGTGGTCACAGGTGAAATAA
The DNA here is from genome assembly GCA_019049505.1 of Pachyrhynchus sulphureomaculatus. Taxonomy (NCBI): domain Eukaryota; kingdom Metazoa; phylum Arthropoda; class Insecta; order Coleoptera; family Curculionidae; genus Pachyrhynchus; species Pachyrhynchus sulphureomaculatus. Next base: position 51,095,736 of record CM032450.1, on the reverse strand, counting down.
TTAACAATGTTCTCAACATCCAAAGTTCCCAATTACATCCATGTTTTAAATTTGGTTTTTAGAATTTTGTCTACAGGGTTTTAGTGTGTATTTTATATATTTTATGGATTAACCAACTTTTATATGTAACAACTTTTGTATGTATAAGCTACCTACGGCCATTCAGGCTAATGAAATCTTTGCACTTCTCATGTGAGTTTTTAACTTATTATGACTAATATCTTATTCTTGTTCTACACTAATTTTATTTATTATAACAACCTAACGATAACATCATTAATTTAAAGTTGTCCCAGACACGGTCAGTGAATACGCTTTGTTCTTCTTTTCAGTTCTGCCCTGAAGAAGGTCCCAATCCAGGACCGAAATATTGGCTTAATGAAAATTGTGTGATCTCTTATCACGCCCCCTTCTTGCCGAGTTCCCCAACTAAGATTGTATTTTTAATAATTTTGGTAGATACGGCAATTTTTTGCTTTCTTTCTTTATTCTATATATATATATATATATATATATATATATATATATATATATATATATATATATATATATATATATATATATCCGGTTTATATTGTCACTCTGCGCCTTCCGGTTCCTAGCTTCCATTCTCGCCGATCATCCCAGTCACCTGGTCGTAGATTTCGTTCGGACATTGCTTTTTTTATGCCTATAGACCAGGTTATTTTCGGCCTTCTCTTTTTCTTTCTTTCTGTAGGTGTCCACTGTAGGATTTGTTTTGGGATTCTCTGGTGTTGCATCCTTTGGACATGGCCGTACGTACCACTTTAATTGTCTCTCCTGTACGTCCTCTATCAGTGTTCTTTTCATTTTCATTTTTGATCGGACTCTTTCATTTCATATCCTACCGAACTTGGAAATTCTCGCCGATCTTCGCCAAAAATCCATTTCCAGAGCATTTAACCTTCTTTCAAAAGTTTTGTTAAGTTGCCATGTTTCGCACCCATATAGAACTACACTTCTGAAGATGACGTTGTAAATCTGTTGCTTTCTTTACCTACTGACATTTTTTGACCACAGAATGGAATTCATGGCACCGATCAGTCCTTTCCACTTTGCTATCCTCTCTCCCACTTTATTTTCTGTTCTTCCAATGCTGTCTATTCTAGTTCCCAGGTAAGTATATTGGTCGCATGCTTCAATTTCGATGTTACTGTCCAGTTTCAGGTTCTGCCTATCCCCACCGATCAGCAAGTACTTTGTTTTGCTCATGTTTACTGTGAGTCCCCAATTGTTATATTGGTCTATGAGCTTTCTTGTCATATATTCCAGATCTTCTGGATTTTGGGCGATAACGATCTGATCATCGGCAAAATGTAGCGTATAGAATGTTGTTTCATCGTCTATTTCGATACCCATTCTTCGACAACTCTTCCTCCAATGATCAAGGGCCGCATCAATATATACTTTGAATAACGTTGGGGACAAGCAACACCCTTGCCTAAGACCTCTTGTGATGTGAAAGCTTTCAGATATTTCTTTACCAATCTTTATTCTTGATTGACAATTTGAATATAGTTGTTTTATCGCTTGTATGGCGGTAACGTTAATAGATGTTCTTTCGAATACCTGCCACAGTTTCTTTATTGGTACATTATCGTAGGCCTTTGTTAAATCAATAAAGATTAGATGGACTTCTCTGTTGGTTGCTACTTTCTTTTCGGTTAGTTGATTAAGGCTAAAAAGTTATCCATACAAGTTCTTCCTCCTCTGAATCCCGCTTGCTGTTCAATTTCGTACGGAGCATATTCTTGTTCAATTATTGCTCTAATCAGTTTTCTATAAAGTCTGTTTAAGGAGCTGGTGACCGACATGTACTTGTAGTTCTCACATTTATCCGTCCTGTCCTTTTTGTGAAGTGGTGTTATCCATGCCATTTTCCATTCTTCAGGAATTTGGTCGCCATTTATAAATTTTTCGAAAAGGTTGGTGAACATGTTCTTTAGTTTGTTAGATCCAGATTTTAATAATTCTGCAGGAATTCCCTCTGGTCCACTAGTTCTACTGTTCTTCATTGTTTTGATTGATTTTCATGTCATATCTCTATTTATTTTTATACTTGGTCCCTGAACTTTGTGAGTGGATGGAGACTGAGTAATAAATTCTGATCGACGTTCAGCCATTTCGTGTTGGTAATGGTCTTTCCACGTTTTCATGTTTATAATGGGTAATGGTGTTTTTTGAGAGTTATTTGATTTTAGTGCTCTAACGAGTTTCCAAGCCTCTGATGATCGGCTCCTCCAAGATAATTTTCTCATAGCATTTCTTCTCCCACGTTTCGTCTCTATTCTGTTTGATCATTTTTTTGTAGTTTTTTTGTGTCTCTTTATATTTTTCTCTATCTGTATCTTTTTTCGTCGTAAGCCACAGTTCGTATGCTTTCTGTTTATTCTGCTTTTTTTCCTCCCAGTGTTTGTTCCACGTTAATGTGCCGTTTCTCACCTTTTCCGATCCTTCACATACACCCAAGGCTTCCTTTGCTGCATCATGTATTGCAGCAATGGTTTTTCTATATATTTCCATCGTGCTGCTTGTCATATCGATTGCCTCTAATTTTTCATCTAATCTCCTCTGGTAGAGGTATCTAGTACTGTCCTCCTGTAGATGTTTTATATTGTATTCGGTTTTAGTTATTTTACCAAATGTTTCGTCATTTTGTCCTGAGTGTTTGTACTTAATTTTGATTTTTGCTTTCAGAATATAATGGTCTGATCCGCACTCGATTCCCCTATACACCCGGACAACATTTATTTTCCATTGTGATTCTTGTTTTATGATGACATAATCTATAATCGACCGCAGTTGTCTCGTTTCTTGGTGCCAGGTGTTTTTTGTGGATGTCTTTGTTTGAAGAAACCGTCTAGAATTTTTAGTTTGAATACAGTACAAAGTTACATATAAGAAATTCTTATTAAATTAAGAAAAGTTTTTTACTATCTACTACTTATCAAAGAGGTAAGAAATATGTCACTAAAGGCGTTTACTTTTAATTATTTCTGATGTATTTCATTACGATGCACAAATCAAGTTAGTCCAAACCTGATATTCCATCGTTATAGGCAGAATTACACTAACCTGGAGTGCAAGTTTATATAAACGAACTATCACACAGTCAGCGTATGGCAATATCTTTCTAGATGTGGCAACGTAGAACTCTTAGGAGGCCCAATGCAAATAGTATTACAAGTAGATGGTGTCAAAATGAAAGCCTGGGTTTAAATCGGAGCAAAACCAAACTAGTCCTTTTCATAAAGAAAAAAATGCTAAACATATTGCTGAGACTTACACTTCTAGGCAATGAACTTTAGTATAAAGACTCAAAGCAATAACTAATAAACTAACTTGGAAAGAACATGTAGAGAGTAAAATAAAGAAAGTTACGAATGACTCGTGGATGTATAGGCTTGCGATCGATTGCCTGGGAATTGTGGTTTGGAATACTCCACTGGATATACATGACTGCGATATGACCACAGCTCGTATATAGGGCCCTAGTGTTCTAGCCCATAACTAAGGAGAAATTGATAAAGTTTAGGCTCGGCAAAGTTCAACATTTGCATTGCCCTATCACAGGTGGTTTAAAAACTGTACCTAGCCTGACGATTAACTACTACTAACTACATATAAAATTTGAACCATCACTTGCGACTTATCAGCTGCATGCTAAAGGGCATCTAAACACGAAGGACTTAAGTGGATAGATAGTCCGAAACAGGTCCTTAACGATAAACTCCTAAAAGTCTTGACATTATAGAGGAAAGACTGAACCAAGGGACTGACTTTAAGCAGGATTTGCATCTGTACACGAATGAATTTAAACAGAAAGAAGGTATGTAAGTAGGTACATACTGCCCTCAGGCAGGGACGAACTCTGTGTCCCTGAGTAGCGAGCCTGACAGTATCTAAATCCTTTCTGGGAGTTTCTACAATGCAGTGCAGTGACTGCAGATCAGCTAAACGATGTTCGTGAAAAACTAAAATGTATTACGGATCAGACAAACTAAGACTTTTATAAGGAAATCTAACCCTGAAATTAAAGACGAGAGACGTGACAATAAAGACAGTGGTCTTCACAGGACACTAAGATGCTCCAGATTCCAGGTGGTATTTGGAGGAGGGGGGACAGCTTTTTACCTAATTTTATACTGCTCGGTAATCACAAGATTAAGACTAACTTACCTGGAATCTCCCATAATGGTGACCCTGGAGTACATTAAAGAGACACAACCTAAAATGCTGCTGTCCATTTAAAAGGCCATCTGCCTTCCACACCCTTAAAATGAGGCAGGTGTATAACGGACCTTCAGGAACGTTTATTGGTGCGGTTATGCGAGTGACCTGTTAGCCTTCTATCAGTCTACCTATGGAAGGCATAAGCGGGTTAAGCTGCGGACAGTAACCCGAGAAGGAGTGATTCAATTTTCATGTACAACGTGAAGCAACCCCTCCACTACCTTCTTCCACCTTTTTAACCTCTTATATGTTTGACTATAAATAATTAGGCTTTCCTTGACGAGGTACCGCTCAAAAAATAAAATTTCTTTTTTCACTTCAAGTAATATATGTTTTCTAAATTTAAAATCGATCCATCATATATTTCGAAGGTTATTGTGCAAAAAGATGAAAGACCGATGGATATTGAAAACTCTTTCGTGTGATTTCGGGAGCGTAAAACATGAAGGAATGCAAAAAATCTCGGAAGATGTTTTTTTTTACGAATTTACCCTTTACAAGGGTAAATAAATACAAATTTGTTTGAAATCATTCCCTTAGAATGTATAGACTGGTACTTCACTTGAGTATACATAAAAATGGTCTTATATCTAAAATTTCTTGTTACTGATTTCTGATATTTTTAATAAAATGGGAAGTTTAATGGTTTTACTCAGTTATACTTGATATATATATATATATATATATATATATATATATATATATATATATATATATATATATATATATATATATATATATATATATATATATATATATATATATATATATATATATATATATATATATATATATATATATATTGGTATCAGACAGCTGAAACACACACTAACATAATTCAAAAACAACAGAAAAATTTAGAGTAAAGAAAGGTATCAGACGATGTTTTCTCCAATGTTATTTAACCTGTATGTGGAGAGAGCTTGTGTTGAGGCGGTTTCAGAGAGTCCCGTCGGTATTAAAGTTAATGGAATCTTAATAACTAGTATACGATATGTAGACGATACTGCAATAATAGTTGATAATGTGAACGATATGCAAACCCTATTAAAACCTGTTAATGAAGGAATCCAACGAAAGCCAAAATTTATGGTTATCTCTAGAATTATTTTTCGAGACATTAATCTTAAGCTCATTGGCGAACGAATAGAGTAAGTTGATAAGTTTAAGCATTTGGGATATCTTGCGAATGACAAGTGGAATCCAGAATTCAAATGTAGGATAGAACAGAAAATACCTGACAAACCAAAATCACAACTTTGAGCTCAGATACAGAATGGCTAAATGTGTCTAGTCGGTCTCTACGTACGGTGTGGAAGCGTGGACTCTCAACGTTATATCAATTAATGGAATTGAAGCGTTTGAGATGTGGATATTGAGATAGATGCTTCTGACTTATGTAACACATGTTTAGAACAACGCAATTGAACACTTTGGAGAATCTCGAGCGGTTGCTCTTGACATATCCAAGGCATTGGACCGTGTTTGGCACGATGGGCTGTTGGCTAAGCTACGTTTTTTATGGTATGTCTGAAAAGTGTTGTTTGTGGCTCTTATGTTTCCTCAGAGAGCGTTCTTTACGAGTGGCAGTCGACGGATTTCTTTCTAACACCTTCACTATCAACGCCGGTGTGCCCCAAGACTCCATACTGTCTTTCTCATTTATATTAACGATCTGCTGGAAAAGACCGATAATCCAATCTACAGCTTTACAGATGACAGTACACTTATCTCTTCATTCATTTTGAACGCTCAGATGAATATCCGCAGACAGCAGGAAGTCATTCAACTTAACAAAGACCTGGAAGAAATTCTATCTTGGGGTGACAGTAACCAAGTGGAATTTAACGCTACAAAAACCCAGGCGGCAGTTTTTTTTCTAAAAAAGTTAACGTTGCTGAACCCGACATGGTTATGTCGGGGCACTCCATTCCTCTAACATCGTCACTCAATTTGTTGGGCGTTAATTTGGGACCAAATATGTCCTGACATGAACATGTTGCAGGCATAGCAAGGAGAGCTTCTCAAAAGTTGGGAATGTTATTTCGAACCAGAAAGCTTTACACTCCACAACAACTGTTAATTCTTTACAAAGCTCAAATTCGACCAACTATGGAATACTGCTCCCATGTTTGGAGCTCCGCTCCCAAACATACACTGCATTAGAGACCCGGAACTAGCCGGCGGCCTTGATTCGTTGAAACATCGAAGAGCGGTTGGTGACTTGAACCTATTTTACAAGTATTTTCATGGAGAGTGTTCGAAGGATGTGACCCGCTTAATTTCTCCCAGAGCGGTGCATGTTAGAAATACACGTCGCGCTAATATTTCACATCCGTATGAGATTCAGCTTGTTACTCCTCGTACAACGCTTTTCAAGCAGTCTTTTATATGGAGAACATCACCCCTTTGGAATAATTTTCCCAGGACTGTGTTTCCCACCGAGTACAATTTGCAGCGATTCAAGAACAACGTGAATCGCTTTCTCCGCACATGTGTCGCTCCTGTAGTGCTTTAGGGACTTCCCTGTAGCACGTGTGCTGGACCCACAAAAAAATATCGTAGACCGATCACGTCAGGAATAAAAATGTGCTCAAAAGGACTAAATTGGCGATTGAGAGCTCCTCGAGCATATTAAGAAAAAAAATCTCCTACCTCGACCATATTCTATGTGGGGACGGATATCATTTTGAACGCTTCATTTTCCAAGAAAAAATCGAAAGTGGAAGGCGAGGTATAGAAAGAAAAAAATTATCTTGGCTCCGATACATCCATTAATGGATGTTAATCAAGAATTTTCGATCACTCCACGAGGCTGCAATAGGTGAAACAATATGATGGGATAACGGACAAACAACCGGATTAACAAATTGGCAGATGAACGGACAAAAGAACTTTACTAAAGTAGATTCCGTTTTGACAAAGCCAAGATGAAATATATATTATTCGTGCGATGCAAGAAACTCTTTAAAATTTAAAACCCTTTTTGTACTGCGCGATATCTTGCGTAAATATTAATAATGTAGATTCCCATGAAGGGGCGTGAGCCAATTTGTTGTTCAAACTAATTTGCAGGGTTATATAAAATATTTATGACTTTTTTTCCAAAATGTCTGAAAGGTTGGGCCGAGGATAGATACTGGATAAAATTCCCAAGAGGTTGACAATAGCACGCATAACATGAGGCCGTAAATGAAAATAAAGGAGCGCCATTTAAAATAGAGATGTGTCGTATTTGCTTTTACCTAGCACTGTTACATTTTTTAGCAGTCCGAAATACGTATTATTTTGTATTCCCCATAGTACTAACCTAAATACTTTAACAAGAATATGCTTTGTCAGCAGTGGCGTAGATCTTATTTTTACAGTGACATATTATAACAGTTGCAGAAGCCTATCTACGCGAGTCGCTTTATAAAATACACAAAAATTGAGCGGTAGAGTCGCTTAAAAATCGCTCATTCATAGAAAGAATAGATTTAATTTAGTTGTTCTAGCCATGTAGGTCGCGTCGTCCTCAGTTGAAGGTATTTCTCTAATTACGGACTTTTTGCTTTTCATGGTTCAGGAAAGTATTATATTCGTGAAAGAAATTACACTTCGAGATTCTTGCTTTCTTTGCGTTTTAGAGTTCCTAGATCACGAAAACCATAATCACTCATTTCCGTCGGTCTGTCTGCCGGTCTGTTGGCACGAAGCTTTCAAACGAAATGAGAACATGGATATGGTCTAACCAGAAGATAAAGCCTATTGTTTTTAAACGATATCGCTTCAGGTCAAAGATAAAAGGGGCGGGGCACGGTGGGACGAAGGCCCACTGTGCAACTCAAAATTCCCGGCTGCCTTACAATTTTTAAGATATTGCATTATGTTTTTTTTTAAATAGTCATCAGATACAGTGCTTTGACTTGTACCTGCAACTTTTTTTACATATATTTTTTTTAATTTTAGCTGGAAGGTGAAGAAGGTCTCTATTTTTTTAACTCTTTTAGACAATAAACTTTTTACTGTGTATATTGAAATCTCGATAATTTGCTAATGGTAATAAATGATTCTGAGGTCGCTGATTTTTTTTTTTTTTATGGATCTAGCACACATGCTACAGGGAAGTCCCTAAAGCGCTACGTGTGCGGAGAAAGCGATTCACGTTGTTCTTGAATCGCTGCAAATTGTACTCGGGGGGGAACACAGTCCTGGGTAAGCCATTCCAGGGATGATGTTCTCCATCTAAAAGACTGCTTGAAAAGAGTTGTACGAGGAGTAACAAGCTGAACCTCATACGGATGTGAAGTATTAGCGCGACGTGTACTTCTAACATGCACCACTCTGGGAGGAATTAAGTGGGCCACATCCTTCGAACACTTTCCATGAAAATACTTGTAGAATAGGCTCAAGTCGCCAACCGATCTTCGATGTTTCAGCGAATCAAGGCCGCCGGTCAGTTCCGGGTCTCCAATTAGACGAACAGCTGATGATCTCTGAATAGAATCCAACAGATGCAGTGTATGTTTGGGAGCGGAGCTCCAAACATGGGAGCAGTTAGTCGAATTTGAGCTTTGTAAAGAATTAACAGTTGTTGTGGTGTGTAAAGCTTTCTGGTTCGAAATAATATTCCCAACTTTTGAGAAGCTCTCCTTGCTATGCCTGCAACATGTTCATGCCAGGACATAGTTGCTCCCAAATTAACGCCCAACCAATTGAGTGACGATGTTAGAGGAATGGAGTGCCCCGACATAACTATGTCGGGTTCAGCAACGTTAACTTTTTTAGAAAAAACTGCCGCCTGGGTTTTTGTAGCGTTAAATTCCACTTGGTTACTGTCACCTCAAGATAGAATTTCTTCCAGGTCTTTGTTAAGTTGAATAACTTCCTGCTGTCTGCGGATATTCGTCTGAGTAGCCGATGTCCGAGAGTTCAAAGTGAATGAAGAGATAAGTGTACTGTCATCTATCTAATATGAAACCATTGAATTAATTTTAGTAAAGTAAAATTAATAGAATTAGTAAAAATAAAAAAAAAAATCTATAATTATTTTAAAAAGGAAGTAGGAAGGAATATTTCTTGTCGAAAAACTTTGTAATAAATTCTTGTCTACAAACTATGTTCTCGTTATTACTTTTACTGTTTTTCAATTTCCGTTACTTACGATCCCTGATTAGATGCCAAACGGTTCATATTTTGTAATGTCTTGAAAAATAAATAATCAACATGAAACTATTATTGCTGTGTTTCTTTTTTCTATTTAATTATATTTATTATTGTGACGAAAAAAAGAGCATTTGTTGCGTGTCGTATTACTTTATAAATACTTACTTGAAATGTCTTGCTTTGATTGATTATTGGATAGAAGGGTTGTAAGAATAAATGTCCCATTAGTTTTGGTTGATTCTGCTGGAACTGCCTGAACAGCAGCCACAGTAACAGTTGTGGAATGTGGAATCATAATGGATGGTGCAGATATCACCATCGTTGGTTGGTTTATTATGGAAGATGCCAAAGATGTTGCAACCCATCCGGTTTTAACTTCCTGTAAAAAAAAACTCAGTTGTTTTCTGGTTTAAAATTAAAATTGTACATGATAAACAGATACATTTTCATAATTTTGTTTCTATACCAGGTGTACAAGTATGAAATGCGGATTTCAGACAACAGATGGTGCACCAATGTAGTTTGTGCTATAAAGATTTGACACTGCGCCATTTTGTTGTGTCATCAACAAGTGTCAGACGGGCACGAATAATAAATTTGAAAAGTGTGTGCATAGTGTTGTGTTGTGTTCAATATATCGAAATTTATACCGAACAAAGAGCATTCGCGGACAGCATTAATTTTTTGTTTTCGTTTGAAGAGAACCGCTATCGAATCATACCGATTACTTCGAGAAGCTTATGGTGAACATGCTACATCGCAAGGTACGTGTGAACGATGGTTTCGGCGTTTCAAAAGTGGTGACTTCGATGTTGCAGACAAGGAACGTGGAAAACCGCCAAAATAACACGAAGATGTAGAATTTTTTTTTTTTTATGGGTCTAGCACACGTGCTACAGGGAAATCCCTAAAGCGCTACAGGAGCGACACGTGTGCGGAGAAAAGCGATTCACGTTGTTCTTGAATCGCTGTAGATTGTACTCGATGGGAAACACAGTCCTGGGCAAACTATTCCAAAGGTATGATGTTCTCCATATAAAAGACTGCTTGAAAAGCGTTGTACGAGGAGTAACAAGCTGAACCTCATACGAATGTGAAGTATTAGCGCGACGTGTACTCCTAACATGCACCGCTCTGGGAGGAATTAAGCGGGCCACATCTTTCGAACACTTTCCATGAAAGTACTTGTAGAATAGACTCAAGTCGCCAACCGTTCTTCGATGTTCCAGCGAATCAAGGCCGTCGGTCAGTTCCGGGTGTCCAATCAGACGAACAGCTCTTCTCTGGATAGAATCCAACAAATGCAGTGTATGTTTGGGAGCGGAGCTCCAAACATGGGAGCAGTATTCCATAGTTGGTCGAATTTGAGCATTGTAAAGAATTAACAGTTGTTGTGGAGTGTAAAGCTTTCTGGTTCGAAACAATATTCCCAACTTTTGAGAAGCTCTCCTTGTTATGCCTGCAACATGTTCATGCCAGGACATATTTGCTCCCAAATTAACGCCTAACAGATTGAGTGACGATGTTAGAGGGATGGAGTGCCCCGACATAACTATGTCGGGTTCTGCAACGTTAACTTTTTTAGAAAAAACTGCCGCCTGGGTTTTTGTAGCGTTAAATTCCACTTGGTTACTGTCACCCCAAGATAGAATTTCTTCCAGGTCTTTGTTAAGTTGAATGACTTCCTGCTGTCTGCGGATATTCGTCTGAGTAGTCGATGTCCGAGCATTCAAAGTGAATGAAGAGATAAGTGTACTGTCATCTGCAAAGCTGTAGATTGGATTCTCGGTCTTTTCCAGCAGATCGTTAATATAAATAAGGAAGAGAGTAGGAGATAGTATGGAACCTTGGGGCACACCGGCGTTGATAGTGAAGGTGTTAGAAAGAAATCCGTCGACTGCCACTCGTAAAGAACGCTCTCTGAGGAAACATGAGAGCCACAAACAGAACTTTTCAGACAATACCATAAGAGTCTATAAGTGATTAAGTGATTTTAAACACCCGGTATAAATTGTGAAAGGCTATCTCTGCTAAAAACTCTTCGCTGCATGGCGCTTTAAAATAGTTATTTCATAAATTAAAACTCTGCTACTTTAAAACTTTTAAATTGGCGAAAACTTTTCAGCCAGACTACAAAAAGTAAAGTTGTCTAATGGACCACAAATATATTATTTAATATTTTTTAAGCATTTCTTTAAAGTTCATTCATTTTTAGTGTTCCGTACGGAACACTTATAAGATCACTTCGGTGTCTGTCTGTCTGTCTGTCTGTCTGTCTGTCTGTCTGTCTGTCTGTCTGTCAGTCTGTCTGTCTGTCTGTCACACCCGATTTTCTCCGAAACTATTTGACATAGAAAGGTGAAATTTGGTAATAATATAGGAATTGATGGCCTCATCAGAGCCATGTAGTTTTGAGAATTAAATTTTGACTTAAGGGGTTAGTTTTGGGGGGTGAAGTCGGAAGTGAAAAAAAAAATTTTTTTACTAGGTCATCGAGTGTGGTATCAAATGAAAGCTTGTGAAAACACGAGTAAAAAATATATATATAATATTATACTTGCGCGCACTTTTCTTTGTATTATTTTTAAAAATTCGCGAAAAATCGCTGTCCCGGGCCTTATCTCGAAAAGTACTTATCAAAAAATTTCGAAAAAATTCTGGAATATTCTCCACGGGGTGTAGATTGAACGAAAATTATCACGAGTGCATTACCTTTAATAATTTATATGGTATATAAAAAAAACAAAAATTTCAAGGTCATCAGATTTCAGTAAAGATTGGAAACAAACTTTGTTGGAAACACATTTGGGGTGTGTTTTGTGAAGTCACTGATCATTTTATACCACCGTAACATAAATTTTGACTTAGGGGGTTCGTTTTGAGGGGTGAAATCGGAAGTGAAAAAAATGTTTTTTTACTAGCTCATCGAGTGTGGTGTCAAATGAAAGCGTGTGAAAACACGAGTAAAATATATATATATATATATATATATATATATATATATATATATATATATATATATATATATATATATATATCTATCTATATATATATATATATATATATATATATATATATATATATATATATATATATATATATATATATATATCTATATATATATATATATATATATAGATATATATATATATATATATATATATATATATATATATATATATATATATATATATATATATATATATATATATATATATAATGTAATACTTGCGCACACTTTTCTTCGTATTACTTTTAAAAAATCGCTGTCCCCTACCTTATCTCGAAAAGTACTGATCAAAAAATTTTGAAAAAATTCTGGAATATTCTCCACGGTGTATAGATTAAACGAAAATTATCACGAGTACATTACCTTTAATAATTTATCTGGTATATAAAAAAAACAAAATTTCAAGGTCACCAGTTTTCAGTAAAGATTGGGAACAAACTTTGTTGAAAACTCATTTGGGGTGTGTTTTGTGAAGTCACTGATCATTTTATACCACCCTAACAAAAATTTTTATTTTAAAAACAATCAACGTACGGAACACTAATGTGCAAGTTCAACTTGCACTTGACCGGTTTTTTTTTAGTTATAAGATCACTTCGGTGTCTGTCTGTCTGTCTGTCTGTCTGTCACACACCCGATTTTCTCCGAAACTGTTTGACATAGAAAGGTGAAATTTGGTAATAATATAGGAATTGATGGCCTCATCAAGTGAAAAAAAAATTTTTTTACTAGGTCATCGAGTGTGGTGTCAAATGAAAGCTTGTAAAAACACGAGTAAAAAATATATATATAATATTATACTTGCGCGCACTTTTCTTTGTATTATTTTTAAAAATTCGCGAAAAATCGCTGTCCCGGGCATTATCTCGAAAAGTATTTATCAAAAAATTTCGAAAAAATTCTGGAATATTCTCCACGGGGTGTAGATTGAACGAAAATTATCACGAGTGCATTACCTTTAATAATTTATATGGTATATAAAAAAAACAAAAATTTCAAGGTCATCATATTTCAGTAAAGATTGAAAACAAACTTTGTTGAAAACTCACTTGGGATGTATTTTGTGAAGTCACTGATCATTTTATACCTCTGTAACAAAATGCTTTTATTTTAAAAGCAATCAACGTACGGAACACTAATTGCGCAAATTGAACTTGCACTTGACCCGTTATTGGTCATTAATACTTCATTGTCATCATTGTCCGTAAACAGTAATAAGTATAATAAGGGTGTAAAATTTCAATCACTATATATTATATCACCATACCTTTATACGTGTAAATTTACGAGCTAACGTGTTATGGCTATACCGATGTCCACGAGCTTCATTGGGATAAAATAGCATGATGAAGCTACCAGGATCAAAATTTCCGAATGTAAAACAGCCCTCCGTTCAGATCTCCCTGTGGGAGCTGGTCCGAGAGCGTCAACATGCGGAGATCGAAATTTTAAAGTAGATTTTTGCAATACACGAGGTTTAATCTTAAACATAAATTCAATATAATCCAATATAGCTTATATACAGTCTGTCAAGAAAAAAGGTGACCGCTCGTATTCTTGAAAAAATGTGTTTCGAGAACATTTTTTGCCATCACTGTATTCTTTGACGTGCTAACAACGGCGCAATTACTTTAGTAAGTTGTCTAATCGCCTCCTGCATCAATAATCGCCTGGCATCTTCGAGGCATGCTGTCGACAAGATTTTCTGCATACCCTGCAAATATTTTGAATCTCACGAGACAACTGAGTCAAGGTCATCAGAGTCTTTCCTCTAAGCTTTCCCTTTACAAGGGACAAAACGTTTTCAACAGGCTTGGTGTACAGCAATTGTGAGGGCCACTCTAGTCATGTCCAGTCATGGGTCCAAGCGTCGCGTCGTGACGTGATTTTCGTCTAGCAAAAGTTTCTTCAATTTCTCATGAAATACATTGAAACCCGATTTTCTTAATTTTGCTGCTTCTTGAAGCAGCATCAATTTCGGATCCCGTGAAAACAAAGACACGATTCGTTTTTCGACTTTCGGAGTGACTTTGTTTACCGAGACACGTTTTGGTAAGTCATCGACATTTTTCGTCTCGTTAAAATGATTTACTCACTTTTTCACGAATGAAACCGACTTTTTAATATATTTAGCGGACGCGGAATATGTCATTTTAGGCCCCTTTGGAGGAGAACAAAGAAAGACTGCCGCAAACCCACGCGCAAGCAAGTGACTCATTTTGGATTTTACGTGATTTCGACAAAAGTTCGGAATCGACTAATTCTTTTACTAAAATGCGTGGTAGACAGAGGTTCCCTATATCGATTTTTTGTTGACTCGCTAGAATCGCATCTACCAAAAATGAATTATCGCGGACACGTTTTTACTTGACATAGTGCACTTGCTCTGTGTGAAATTAAGATCAATTTGGCGAGCAGCACAGTCAAATTTCTCTATTGTAAGTTTAGGTCTAACTTTGGAACACGTCTGTTTGTCAGAAGCGATCTCTATTGTCAACGTGACGAGAGCCTGAAGAGTCCTGAAATTTTGATGTTATGTGAAAATTAACAACACAACAAACCACAAAGTTCATCACTGCCGCTACTTTTTTTTTTATGGGTCTAGCACACGTGCTACAGGGAAGTCCCTAAAGCGCTACAGGAGCGACACGTGTGCGGAGAAGGCGATTCACGTTGTTCTTGAATCGCTGTAGATTGTACTCGGTGGGAAACACAGTCCTGGGCAAATTATTCCAAAGGGATGATGTTCTCCATATAAAAGACTGCTTGAAAAGTGTTGTACGGGGAGTAACAAGCTGAACCTCATACGGATACTTGTAACATGCACCGCTCTGGGAGGAATTAAGCGGGCCACATCCTTCGAACACTTTCCATGAAAGTACTTGTAGAATAGGCTCAAGTCGCCAACCGTTCTTCGATGTTCCAGCGAATCAAGGCCGACGGTCAGTTCCGGGTCTCCAATCAGACGAACAGCTCTTCTCTGAATAGAATCCAACAAATGCAGTGTATGTTTGGGAGCGGAGCTCCAAACATGGGAGCAGTATTCCATAGTTGGTCGAATTTGAGCTTTGTAAAGAATTAACAGTTGTTGTGGAGTGTAAAGCTTTCTGGTTCGAAATAATATTCCCAACTTTTGAGAAGCTCTCCTTGCTATGCCTGCAACATGTTCATGCCAGGACATATTTGCTCCCAAATTAACGCCCAACAAATTGAGTGACGATGTTAGAGGAATGGAGTGCCCCGACATAACTATGTCGGGTTCAGCAACGTTAACTTTTTTAGAAAAAACTGTCGCCTGGGTTTTTGTAGCGTTAAATTCCACTTGGTTACTGTCACCCCAAGATAGAATTTCTTCCAGGTCTTTGTTAAGTTGAACGACTTCCTGCTGTCTGCGGATATTCGTCTGAGTAGCCGATGTCCGAGCGATTAAAGTGAATGAAGAGATAAGTGTACTGTCATCTGCAAAGCTGTAGATTGGATTCTCGGTCTTTTCTAGCAGATCGTTAATGTAAATGAGAAAAAGAGTAGGAGACAGTATGGAGCCTTAAGGTACACCGGCGTTGATAGTGAAGGTGTTAGAAAGAAATCCGTCGACTGCCACTCGTAAAGAACGCTCTCTGAGGAAACATGAGAGCCACAAACAGAACTTTTCCGACATACCATAAGAACGTAGCTTAGCCAACAGCCCATCGTGCCAAACACGGTCGAATGCCTTGGATATGTCCAGAGCAACCGCTCGAGATTCTCCAAAGTGTTCAATTGCATTGTTCCAAACAGGTGTTACATAAGTCAGAAGATCTCCCGTTGATCTATTTTTACGAAAGCCATATTGGTGATCGCTAATAATGTTGAATCCTTCAAGATATTTTAGAAGATGCTGATTGATAGCCTTTTCCATGACTTTCGATATTATTGAAAGCAGTGCGATTGGTCGGTAGTTATTTGGCAAGGTCTTCTTGCCTTTTTTAGGTATCGGCTGAACTGTAGCGCATTTCCAGCAGGAAGGAAATATTCCCTTTCTGTAGGACAGGTTGAAAAATCTACAGAAAACTGGTGTTAGTTCCCTCGCACAGATTTTAAGAACTATGGCAGGTATTTCCGTCAGCGCCAGAAGCCTTTTTGGTGTCTAGCTTCATCAGAATACGCTTTATAATACGCTGTCTGAAGACAACATCGGGCATCCTTGACTGCACTATGGGAATAGTAGGTGGTGTTTTTCCTTGGAAATCGACAGTAGAATGTGAAGCAAAGAGTTCAGCGAACAAGTTCGCTTTCTCAACAGGTGTCGTTGCAATAGAATTATCTGGCCGTGTGAGTGGTGGTATGGTGGATTTGGTGAAATTTTGACTGCCTTAGCGACCGACCAAAAGGACCTTGAATTGCCGGGACAGGCGAGAAGCTTGTTTCTAATCCGTTGATTATGCTGATCATTAAGTGGCACTAACTTTAGACAACTTTTCGCTTCTTTTGTAGGCACCATTGATTATTTACAGAATAATAATCCAAATGCGGAAATTGCCCTCCTGGGCGTTCATAACGTTAACCACTGACAAACAAGGCCAAGGATCTATATCTTTCACTATCAGTTGTGGCTTTAGCCAGCTTATAGATTAACCAACACGGATATCTGACCGTGACGGAAAGTTCGCCAGTCTTTTTCACCTGTTTTTAAACACTAATACAGAGATTTACACCGTAACCGTAAATCCTCTATGAAAGAAGTAACATACACTTCCCTGCTATTCTTAAAGCAATATCGCCCTAAGACTATAGGTTTCTTACTCTTCCATAAATCAGTATGCGTGTTTTAAATTTAAAATTGATATTTCATTTCGTTCGAAAATCCCAACAGACGGACTGATCTATGAAAATAAGACTCAATGCAAAATGCAAAAATCTCAGCAAATACTTTTTTAACAAAAACAATACTTATATAAAAGAGAAAGAAAAATAATGAAATAAGGCGATTGAAATGTAATTTCTTCGACTGATAAAACCACCTTTATCGTTTCTCTGGTTTGCCACTGCTGGAGCAGTTCGTTTTTTTTTATTTCTGAAAAGAATTGAAACATTCAAAAGAATTCTTTCCGATATCTTGGCAAATTCCAAAGTTTCTTCTGGTGCCTAACATAAAGCTCTGCTTTGATGCATTTTGCCCTTGTGAGGTATGTACATTCTTCTTTGTGGTGTACATGAAATAAAACAATGATGCCTATTAAATTCTTATAAGGCATACATGTATACATATATTAAGATATTTATAATGCTTTGTTGGTTGCCTAAGCTAGTAGGGCGTATTGATAAGTTCCTAGGTTACCAGAACAAGCAAATTCGAAAAACAAAATAATGGTTTTTCAATGTAATATCCTTTTAACTGAACACAGTTCTTATTGCGACCTTCCAAAAAAAATTTTTGCCTTAGTTTGTAAACCACTTATCGACCACAGTTACTACTTTTTAGTGTTCCGTACGGAACACTTATAAGATCACTTCAGTGTCTTGTCTGTCTGTCTGTCTGTCTGTATGTCTGTATGTCTGTATGTCTGTATGTCTGTATGTCTGCCTGTCCGTCTGTCTGTCTGTCACACCCGATTTTCTCCGAAACTATTTGTCATAGAAACTTGAAACTTGGTAATAATATAGGAAATGATGGCCTCATCAGAGCCATGTAGTTTTGAAAGTTAAATTTTGACTTAAGGGGTTAATTTTGGGGGGTGAAATCGGAAGTGAAAAAAAATTTTTTTTACTAGGTCATGGAGTGTGGTGTCAAATGAAAGGTTGTGAAAACACGAGTAAAAAATATGTATATAATGTAATACTTGCGCGCACTTTTCTTTGTATTATTTTCAAAAAATCGCGAAAAATCGCTGTCCCGCGCCTTATCTCGAAAAGTACTTATCAACAAATTTTGAAAAAATCCTGGAATATTCTCCACGGGGGGTAGATTGAACAAAAATTATCACGAGTGCATTATCTTTAATAATTTATCTGGTATTTAAAAAAAAAACAAAAATTTCAAGGTCAGTTCAACTTGCACTTGACCGGTTTTTTTTATAATTTTTTTGGATTCAGCATAAAAATACATCTCAACTAAGTTGGGAATGTGGAATCTTTGGCACAATGATACTACTCAGTATATATCACCACTACACCAAACACTTTATTTTTTCACTCGACGCGCGTTTTACTAACCATGTTAGCTTCATCAGGAGCGATGATTGACTCCAGTCAATCATCGCTCCTGATGAAGCTAACATCGTTAGCGAAACGCGCGTAGAGTGCAAAAATAAAGTGTTTGGTGTAGTGGTGATATATACTGAGTAATAGAAATACACTTAAGAAAACACGTGTCTCACTCAAAAGACAAACATTTTTTTTGTATATCTGTGAAATTAAATTCCTCAGTTTCATAATGACAATGGTCGTTCTAATTATCCATCTGCCTATACTTGTTACTGTATTCTGTACATTAATTTACAGATGATTTTAATATTTAGTTTACCATCACTAACTTTGAAATAATGTATTGTACATATTACGACGCGTTTTCTCTTTTGTGTGCCCGCGGTTATTTTTGACAACACCTGTGTATTCCCTCGTGGTAGGAATATAGGGAGGAAAACTTCCCGCTATATAGAAACATAAACGCAAGCGTATGTTTCATGTACGATTTTAACGTAGCATGTTTTAACTGCATTGCCGATAGCTAAACAGTTTGTTCCGGAATGTTACTTTAGCTACAGCATCGACCTTTTGCCCAATTAATGAATGTTTACTTTCAAGACTCTTTTTGTGGACGATGTTTTTCCATTTTAGGTAAATCTATATATACATATATATATATATATATATATATATATATATATATATATATATATATATATATATATATATATATATATACATATATATATATATATATATATATATATATATATATATATATATATATATATATATATATATATATGGTATACAGTGTGACCTTGATAATCCGGACTAATTAAAACCGCGGTGATCCAAATTAGTAAATAATTCGAATAACTGAAGCAGGACATTATTTATATTAAAAAACGAATCATTTAATGCGAAATAACTAAAAAATCGTACATACATAGAATAATATTTAAAATAGAAGCATATCTTATCAAGTTTAATCTTATTTTGTAAAAAAATTTGTAATTTTTGTTTGCTTGACCCTTCTTTGGTTCATCATAAAAGCAATTTCTTTTAATCTTTGAAGTACAAGAACATCACTTAGAGGGATATCATTTTCTTCTGCCCATCTCATGCACACATTGAAACTTTTAACTGCCTCATCATTCTTCACAGTGTTCTTAACAGTCTGGTTTGTATTAGTATTTAACTCTGAACCTTCATTATCACTCTCGTGTTGTTCATCTGTATCAACTATGTCTTCCAGTGGTAACAAATCTTCATTATTTTCAAGCCAATTACATATTTCCACGTTCGTGAGATTCTGCTCAGTGAGAACATTCAGCATATCTGAAACATCTGTTAAATATTTACGAATTAACCAAAAAAATACTAAAAGAAAATTTCAGGCTTTACTTTTCATTTCTTCATTCGTGGAAACCAAATTGTGCCGCAATTCACTCAGAGGAATCAGATCTTCAGCATCATATTCAGTGTCTGGGTTGGTATCTCCCACATAAGCTATACTGCCAGCACTTTTTCAAGACTTCAGGGAAGACTTTTTTCCATGAGCTGCATAGTAGACATACAGCATCTTTTAGGTTAATACTTTTTAATATTTATTTGATAAAATATGGGCTAAAATATAGAAAGATAATTTTATCAGTCTGATTGCATTCTGGTCCATAGGCTGCAAAAGTGCAGTACAATTTGGTGGAAGAAATAATGTTGTAAACTGTCCATCCTCACTAGTCAGCTCTTCTATAGTTCCATGGTTCAACGCGTTATCAACGATTAGCAGGGCTTTTTCAGGCAAGTTGAGACTTCTTAAATGACTTTTGACTTGATGAATAAAAGAATGATGAAACCAATCTAAGAAAATTGCTGTAGTCATCCATGCATTGGCAGATGATTTGTACTCAACAGGTATGTTCACATTTTTAAAAGCCCTCGGATTTTGTGCCTTTCCTATCACTAACAACTTTAATTTTTGTGATCCATCAGCCTTGCAACAACGCGTTCTTTGTTTATTTTTCGACCTGGTGCTGTCTTTTCCTGAGAACAAACCAGCGTTTTTTCAGGCAACATTTTTCAATACAGAGCTTATTCATCTGCATTATATATTTGAGTAGGTCCAAGGTTTAATTCTTTTATCTTATCTGTGAATAAAGTTACTAAAGGATCGACGGCACTTTCATCATTGGATAATTTTTTGCCACAAACTTTTAAAGCATGCAGACCATGTTTTTTCTGAAGTTAGAAATCCAGCCTCTGCTAGCTCTAAAATTATCATTCCCGTAGGTTTCAGTGCAAAACTGTTTTGCTTTGCCTGATAAAATTTCGTAGGAAATTGAGACGTGCCTTGATCGTTGCGTACAAAACCATGTATACAAACGAGTTTCCATTTCCAGATATTCGGCTTTTCGTAAGGTTTTTTCTGACGCCAGGACCGGAATCACATTTGGAAATAAATCTAAAAGAAGTTACATGTCCATAGTGAGTGTCCAAAATTATCTTTAAAATGAATCATATATACATACCTTTTGATTTTCCCTTGCTTCTTTTTTTGTATCCGAAATTGTGGATGTTCCTACTTCGTATTCATTTGCCAACACTTTTGCGCTTTCACTTTTAGAAGGCTTTTTAATATGTAGGAACATATACGTAAAAAAAAACGTTTACATACTTATATGAACCACATAAAGTAAAATAGAACGTAGGTATGTTGTACTTGTGACAATAAATAAACAACTACAAAGTCCTTAACCTTTAGACGCGATGCGTTGTAGGCAAATCAAAGGCACCTACAGTTTGTGTGAATCCCAGATGTATTAGACTGGAAGTTAGGGGAATCCCCTCACTATCGATTTCAGTTTTCCCATGTAGTTTAAATTAAGTAGATGTCTAAAAACGCAGATCCGGATTACCTAGTACTATCAAATCCGGATTATAAAGTACACAATGCAATGTTTGTCCGGATTATTAAAGAATTCGGTTTAATGGAGATCCGGATTATCCATGTGGCACTGTATATATATATATATATATATATATATATATATATATATATATATATATATATATATATATATATATATATATATATAGATAGATAGATAGATAATGTTTTTTATTTATTCCTTGTAAATTACAAAGCTCCATATAGGAGCGTGGAACAATGTCAAAAGTTCTTAAAGTAAGAAATATTGCATTTTATCAAATATTCTAGTTACACACATAAAAATAGCCGAGATTCATCAGCAAAGAACTCCTCCAAACTATAAAATGCCTTACGGACTAAATAATTCTTAATTACTAGTTTCAGCAAGTTCGTTCTTAAAATTCTAACATGATTAGGAAAACTATTGTACAATCTTAGAATACAAAAATGTACATTCTTTTGTATATAGGAATATTTACTTTTGTTTGGTTTTAAATCATTTTTTAACCTAGTGTTATGTTCCTGCACTCTTATGCTTTCTTGAAATAGGTCTTTATTACTATGAACAAATAACACTGCTTCATATATATATAAACTTATTACAGTAAAAATCCGTTTTGAAATGAATACGTTTTTACAACTATCTCTTGCCTTTATTCTGTACACTACTCTTAGACACCAAAATTCTGTTTATCTCACAGGAATTTCCCCAAAAGATGATTCCATATCTCATACGCGAATGAATGTAGGCGTAATAAGAAGACAGTGCTGCGTCTTCACCAACATAATCTAAAATAACTCTTAGCGCGTAACAATACTTAGCCATATTATTGGCCAAAGCACTGACATGACACTTCCAGTCAAGTCTCCTGTCCACAATCACTCCAAGAAATAAAATCTCATCTCCGGAAACTACATCAATGTTGTCATATGTTACTGTTACACGTTCATTACTTCTGTTAGAAAATAGAATCATCTGTGTTTTTGAGATATTTAAAAGTAGATCATTCGAAGTAAAATATTGCCTTAATAGGTTTAGAGTATTAACCATTTTTTGAAGTAAGAGATGTTTATTATCCTCTTTAAAGATCAGAGTAGTATCATCGGCATACAGCACTATATAGTCATGCGACACTTTAGGCAATTTATTAGTATACAGTATATATAACAGGGGTCCTAAAATTGAACCTTGAGGTACACCCCTTTTTATTATGACCTTCTCAGAGCAAGCAAGCTTTCCACAAGGGTCTGTTTCAATAACACATTGTGTTCTGTTTTTTAAATATGATTTTATGAGCTGAAGAGCTACACCTCTAATTCCATACTTCTCTAGTTTTAAGCAAAGTATTGAGTGATTTACCGAGTCAAATGCTTTTGACAAATCGAGAAGCATGGCCACAGTCACCCTATCATCATTTAAAGAATTAAGAATCTCTGACATGGCTTGATAAATAGCTCTAATAGTAGATTTATGTCGACTGAAGCCATTCTGCTGATCAGCCAGGACATTGTTTCGCTCAAGGAAGGATATCAATCTGGAGTATAATATTTTTTCAAAAATTTTGTTTACATTTGATAGCAGTGATACCGGCCTATAATTTTTTTCTTCAGCTCGGTCACCTTTTTTATATATTGCTTTTATATGTGCAAGCTTTAATTGGTATGGGAAGACTCCTGTCGAGAACATAACATTAATAATATGTTCCAAAGGTATAGATATAATATCTGCCGTCTCCTTCAGCAGCGAAACAGGCACCTGGTCCTCTCCTACGGATTTTTTGTTTTTCAAATTTTTTATGCATCTACAGACATCTTCAGTGCTAGTTGGTTCTAAGAATATCGTTCGCTGACACCCTTCTCTAGGGAATGAGTCAACTGTCCCACTACCATCAACATCTGGACAAGAATTAATGAAGTAATGGTTTAAAGCATTCAATGCTGTCACTGAATCCCCATATTTCGGCGCAAAAGTGTCGATTATTGAATTTTTTTGAGAATTTTCAGATATATTCCTTACCAATGACCAGGTTGCCCTAGTTTTATTATCAGAATTCAAAATAAATTCAGTATTTGATTTTCTTTTAGCTTCCAATATAACTTTCTTTAAAATTTTATCGTATCTCTTGAATTCATCGTTAGATATTTTACCTTTCTTTTTCTCACAGTATAGTTTCCTTTTATTTTTAGATGAAATTTTTATACCTTTAGTTATCCAACCATTATGAAGTTTTTTACAATTATATTTTTTTTATACACATTACATTCATTAGACATTTTATTATATTTATAAATGTATTATAGCATACATCGACGTCATTGCACTCCAGTAT
Source organism: Pachyrhynchus sulphureomaculatus (assembly GCA_019049505.1). NCBI lineage: Eukaryota > Metazoa > Arthropoda > Insecta > Coleoptera > Curculionidae > Pachyrhynchus > Pachyrhynchus sulphureomaculatus. Next base: position 51,071,897 of record CM032450.1, on the reverse strand, counting down.
GGGGCTCCAGCCAACAGTCTGCAGCTCCTGGCTAAACAGAAGTAATCTTTTTCTTGAAAATATTCTTTTTTTAATATACTTGTAATCTAAAGTATATATATATATATATATATATATATATATATATATATATATATATAAATACAATACAATACAATATTATATTACAATACGTTACAGAATTACAACAAAAGTATCACAAAGTCAAAAAACGTAGGAAACTCTATGAGCTGCATGCAGCTTGTCTGGAGTTTCATTATTAGCCAGCAGATATTAAAATTCTAATTATACAATAGACAAACTGAAGATTCCCATCTATTATGAAGTAGTTAAAGACAAAAATATCAATCAAAAAAAATCAATTAAACAATGGAACACAATCATTAAAACAGTCCAAACTATTAATATTCACCGTACTCCCTCAACATAGGCACCTAAATATATATGTACTGGTAGTTAGTCTTTATCCCGTATCTAACTTTTGTCAGAAAATTGTACATATCACAAAATACACCCCAAATGAGTTTTCAACAAAGTTTGTTTCCGATCTTTACTGAAAACTGATGACCTTGAAATTTTTGTTTTGTTTTTTTTTATATACCAGACAAATTATTAAAGGTAATGCACGCGTGATAATTTCCGTTCAATCTACACCCCGTAGAGAACATGCCAGAATTTTTCAAAATTTTCGGATCAGTACTTTTCGAGATAAAGGGGGGACAGCGATTTTTCGCGATTTTTCAAAATAATACATGGTATATATTTTTGAACTCGTGTTTTTACAAGCTTTCATTTGACATCCCACTCGATGACCTAGTGCTTTTTTTTTCACTTCCGATTTCACCCCACAAAACTAACCCCTTAAGTCAAAATTCGACTTTCAAGACGACACGGCTCTGATGAGGCCATCAGTTCCTATATTAGTACCAAATTTCAACTTCCTTTGTCAAATAGTTTCGGAGAAAATCGTGTGTGACAGACGGACAGACCCTGAAGTCATCTTATAAGTGTTCCGTACGAAACACTAAAAAGCTTGTTTTGTAGAACATTTGAATAGTTTTAAAAGATTAATATCTGCTATAGAAGAAAAAAGCATTAAAATCGTTTGTAAAGTTTTCCTTTTTAATTTTTGTTGCTGTTTTTGAAAAAGGCTATTGGATATATTACATGTCAACAAGCAATTACGATATGGCCGACATATTAAGTCTATTACCGTCACAGCGTGATGCAATTTGGCTTTGTTGGGATCTACATACCATTATGTAAAATGCTCGGCTAGGTTTTATTTTTAGTTCTCTCGCCGATTGTTATATATTACGAGGGTCGTTCCACAAGTTTTCGGTCTAATAAGGAAAACCCAGGATTAAAGATATATTTTTTTTATTTTTCTACATGGTCATCTTCCATTTAGGACAGAGTACCGGACTAATGCGTCAGTTTTAGAGGAGATGAACGTGAAACTAAGTTACTCAACCCTACGTCACATACTTTGGTCACATCGCCAGAAGAAGAGACACCATGGAGAAATTGGTAGTCGAAGAAAAAGTCAGCAGCAGAAGATTAAGAGGCAGATCTCCCACAAAATGGATAGACCAACTGCAGCCTCTTGTTGGAAAAACTCTACATGCAGCAGATCAAATGGCTCTAAACCGAGACATCTGGAAGGATCAAGTGAGAAGAACCAGCTCATGAGTAGTCACCACGCCCTGTCAGGGGGCAATAGGACAGAGGAGGAGAATACATATTGTATTAATTCCAAAGGGTGGCAGGTTAAATAAAAAGAGATACTTGATTTTTCTATGGCAATTTGGGTGCAACTGTCATAAAATACAGATGTTTTGTAAAATATTATATGAATAAAAAAAATTAAAAATCTTTCCATATATGTTCGAAGTTTCAACTTTTTAATACCCTCATTACAATAAGATCTCTCCAAGTCTGCAAAATAAACGTTCGTCTCAGCTTTAACTTCACGATTCCTAGTTAATCTTCGTTTATTAAAAAATAATAATAAAAAAATAAAATCATCCAAAAACTTATAAAGGGAGAACCACTGATAACTTGAAAAGTTTTGCTACTCAGTATATATAACCACTACACCAAACACTTTATTTTTGCACTCGATGCGCGTTTCGCTAACCATGTTAGCTTCATCAGGAGTGATGATTGACTAAAACTAAACTACAAATCTATCCTATTTATACTTAGCCTAACCCTTGAGTTACTCAAGCGGAACTAATGACATAGGCAAGGCCATCAGTTCCAGTCAAGTAACCAGTAGAGGGGACTATAAGGAATAGGCCCTCTGTCTTTATTTAAACTACTTTTACATTTTATGATTTCCATACTTTCGTATGCGTTCAACAATCTCCTATCAGATACATTTTTTATTAATCTTAGATTATCTAATGTTACAGTATGATCAGCTTCAAGGGCATGTTCGGCAATGCTAGACTTTTCTGTTCTACTATATTTTAAGTGTGCTAAATGTTCTTTAAGTCGTGTTTTAATTGACCTTTTAGTTTGCCCAACATACTTTTTGTCACAATCATTATAACTAATTTCATAAATTCCACTTTTCTCACAATTAGGAATCTTATCTTTGGGATTTCCTAAGATATCCCTCGGATTGTCTGATGACTTATAGACTAAGGTGAGGCCTACCTTATTAAATACCTTGCTATATTTCGGATTATATGGTATGGATACATACTTGGTGTTATTTTCTTTGCGTGTAAAAAAGGTGGAATTCTGAATATTAAACCTAAACTTATGTCTATTTATTAGCTTATTTACTAAGTCATCGTCATAACCATTAACTCTAGTTATATTTCTAATACGATTCCTTTCTTTATTAAAGTTTACTCTATTCAGAGGGAAAGTGACCAAACGATGAACTAAAAAATGTAATGAGGCTAATTTATGTTGTTTGCAATGAAATGAATCATTAGGAATATATCTATTTGTTACTGTGTCCCTCCTCTAGATATCAAATTCTAATCTATATTATTTTTAATAATTAAAATATCTAGAAAAGGCAATTGTCCTTTATTCTCAACTTCGTAAGTGAATTTAATGGAATCATACCGGCTATTTAATTTTGAAACAAAATCATCAATATTTGCTTTCTTTGTGTCAAAAATCGCGAAAATCATAAAAGTAGTTTAAATAAAGACAGAGAGGCTATTCCTTATAGTCTCCTCTACTGGTTACTTGACCGGAACTGATGGCCTTGCCTATGTCATTAGTTCCGCTTGAGTAATTCAAGGGTAAGGCTAAGTATAAATAGTGTAGATTTGTAGTTTAGCTTTAGTCAATCATCGCTCCTGATGAAGCTAACATGGTTAGCGAAACGCGCGTCGAGTGCAAAAATAAAGTGTTTGGTGTAATGGTAACATATACTGAGTAGTATCATTGTGCCAAAGATTCCACATTCCCAACTTAGATGAAAAATTTTAATTTTTTGGTTTTGATAAAATTTTGAAATTTAATGTTTGTTGGTCTGAATAAGACAATTTTCGTTTATTATTTGTAGCTGCTTCAAAAAGGAAGAGAATGTGAATGCGAAGGCTCAACCTCAACAGTCGACATCATCTATATCTGGAATAGATGCTGCTAGAGCGGAATTCACGACGAGTTCAACTTGTGATACTAAGAAAGCAGAAAGAGGAATAGATGATAATGATAGTCATGAAAATGACCTGGGTAAATATGTAGTATGATCTTCTCTGATCTCAGAAGAGAAAAAGAAAACTGTTGCTGATAGATTGCTGGATTCTGCCTAAGACCTAGAACTTTGAAGCCGATGCCGCTCACGCTCACCTAAAGAGAAAGTTTAATTATCACTGGCTGGGTACAAATTCCCCACGGCTGCTATATCTCAAGCGTTTGAAAGGTGCATTATGCAAGTACCGTATTTTATTCCAATCCTCTTCAAGTACAGTCAAGGGGGTTTTGGGATCGTTCATTGTAAGAACTTTCATGAAATAGAAAGACATTTATTTGGCTTGTAGAACCCATTTGACTAACCAGTGGCATATTTCGACAACTGAATCAGTTAGAAGATTTACTTACGATGTCCCTGTTGATATTCGGGTACAGAAAACCAAAAAGTTTTACAGGAAAACAGGAAAGTAATATCTTCTATCATATCTTATGTTGCAGCATCAAGATGAAGGAGCTAGCAATCTCCTCAAATTCAAAATGAAATAATCAATTTATGCGGCAGTATCACTAGGGAGCATATCGCTAAAAATGCCAAAAAAAACAAATGTGCACAGCATATTAGCTGACGAAACGGCTGATTAATAAGGCAAAGCAGCTCTCTATAGGCTTTCGCTTTTATGAGTTAAAGCTGAATGAAATCCGAGAAGAGTTCGTTGGTTTCATTGAATTAGAAGCACTTGACTCTAAATCAATCGCAAAGGCAATAGATGAGATTGATACTGAACACGGACTTCTGAGAATTGCGTAGGTTTAGGTCTTCATCGCTGTCCTATAATGGCTGACAATGTAAGTGGGGTACAGGTCATACTGAGGAAAAAATATATAAACTCATTGTTCTTTTATTGTTCATGGCACAGACTGAATCTTGTAGTGAAAGATCTCAATTTAATACCCGAAATTCGAAACACCATTGCGACTGTAAAAGACATCATCACGTTTTTTAGAGCATCAGTTCCGAGGAGAAAACTTATTCCAAATATTCTGAGGCTGAGTGAAAGGAGATGGTCGGAGACACATAAGAGTATAAAATTTTTAGAAAACAATTTAAAAAGATTATTAAAGCTTTAGAAACGATTTCTGTGGAAGTAAATGCTAATAGTCGCAAACGCGCCTTCCAGCTTCATTCAGTAACACTCATTCTTAGAGGCTATGCTTTTGATCTCAAAGTATTTTGTAGTATTGGAACTTCTTATAAATGATTTGCAATCAAAAAACGCTCGACTTGGTCAAATTCTCGGAGCACATTAATCGAATCGTAGGTTTGTTAAAAACAATCGTGATAATGCAGAAACAATTGCTAGTGAACTGCTGGAAGATGCAAACCAACTGGCCTAGCAGCTAGAAGTGGAACTGACCATTCCGAGACCAGAACCATGAAGGCCTCGATACACCAGGGTTGATAATGAAGGTGTTAGAAAGAAACCCACCGACTGCCATTCATAGAGGGCGCTCGCAGGATTAGGAGTAAATGTTATGGGACTTTTATGACCTTTTTATATCCTTTATTACATCAGTGATACAAATTGTGTAATACACTCGGGCTAAGCAGCGGTTACATGCAAGTCTCGTAGATAATAGAATGCGTTCTGCGAGCTTCAGGATGTATAATTTTGACTACAGGTTTGGGAATATCTTGAAATTGTGAATTTAATATTTGATTTGGGTGATGCTAAATATTTGAATCGTAATTATTTTGTTGTCATAGATGTGTATTGTGTATGAGAAGTGGCTGTTTGAATTGTTGTTTTAAGCTTGTTGACAAGAAATGTTTACATGTGGAATAGAGTAATATAATTTCAAATTCATTATGTATAAATCCTATTATATAGGGTGTTTTTTATAGAGGTATAAAACTTTAAGTTGGCAACACTTTTTTAACTGGCGGCCATTTTGTCAGCTGTCAAGTGATTTATGTTTAGTTTGGTTTGGCATTTCAACATGAATAGACTGACGCCTGAACAACGCTTCCAAATTGTGCAAATTTATTTTGAAAATCATGGCTCTGTTCGAAATACGTATCGCGCACTACGTCCATTTTACGGTCAACATAATCGTCCATCAGAGCAATTAATTCGATTAACTATGGAACGTTTTCGCACCACGTTTACTCTAAATGATAATACGCATCCACAGAGACGTCGTACAGTGCGTACAGAAGAAGTCATTGCTGCTGTAGAGCGTAGCGTAGAGGAAGACCCGAATCAGTCTATCCGCCATCGTGCACAGGAATTGGATATGTGTCCATCCACTTTATGGAAGATTTTGCGGAAAGATCTTGGTTTGCGTGCTTACAAAATCCAACTCGTGCAACAATTGAAGCCACACGATCACCTAGCAAGGCGTAGATTCGGTGAATGGGCCCAAAACAAGATTGCCGTTGATCCCGATTTTCATAAGCGAATTTTGTTTAGCGATGAAGCTCACTTTTGTTTGAATGGATACGTCAATAAACAAAACTGCCGTATTTGGAGTGATGATAATCCTCAAGTGTATGTTGAGACACCGTTACATCCAGAAAAACTGACTGTTTTGTGTGCTTTATGGGCTGGTGGAACCATTGGTCCGTACTTCTTTAAAAACGATGCTGGTCAGAACGTTACAGTCAATGGTGACCGCTATAGAGCCATGATTACTGACTTTTTCGTTCATCAATTGAACAACCATGATGTGTAGGAGCTGTGGTTTCAACAAGACGGCGCAACATGTCGCACAGCTCGTGCCACAATTGATTTATTGAAGGAAACGTTTGGTAACCGCATAGTTTCACGTTTCAGACCCGTGAATTGGCCTCCAAGATCGTGCGATTTAACGCCGCTAGACTATTTTCTGTGGGGATATGTGAAATCGCTAGTCTACGCCGATAAGCCCGAAACAATTGACCACTTGAAGGATAACATTCGCCGCGTTATTGCCGATATACGGCCACAAATGTTGGAAAAAGTCATCGAAAATTGGACCTCCAGATTAGACTACGTCCGAGCCAGCCGTGGCGGTCATATGCCAGAAGTCTTATTTAAATTATAATGCCAGAAGATTATCTTTCGAATAAAGTAAATTTCATGTCAATTTAAAAATTCATCTTTGTTTTATTCCATTTCAAAGTTCTATACCTCTATAAAAAACACCCTATACATTCCGATCCTCAACCATGCGGATAATTAATTTTTCAATAATTTGGATTACTATATTTTATCGATGGATAATAACAAGATAACCTAATTTTTTAGATTACTCATCTCAAAAAAACCACAAAAAAAGGTATATATTTACAAGCCTTCTAAACTCTTCCTTCCTTTTCACTTCATATATGTTTTACTCTAAATATTTATGCAAAGAATTGATTTATTGTTTCAATAAAGAGCCAGGAAAAAAAACTATACCACTATTAAAACCATACAAAATTTATCATCCCCTTGTCTAAAGAGTTATCCCTCAAAAACTATAGATTTCATCCCTGTATTAACTGCACACATGTACCAAATTTTAAACTGATACGTCAGTTCGTTCGAGAGTTATCATGCCAATAGAGTGTTAGAGAGACAGAACGACCTACCAGGTGTACAAGTATGAAATGCGGATTTTTTTTCTAAAAAAAACATGTTAAATTCGGAAGAATGATAAAAAGTGCTTTATTCAAGGTACGCTCCATCGCTTGTTATACATTTTTTCCCATCTTTTCGGCAATTTATGAATACCACGCCAGTAAAAATCTTCCCCTTTTGCTGCGAACCATTCATCGAGCCATTTTTTCACATCTTCGTACGAACCAAAGCGCTGCTCAGAAAGTGCGTGACCTATCGATGCAAACACGTGGTAATCGGAAGGAGCCAAGTCTGGTGAGTAAGCCGCATGTGGTAGAACTTCCCAGCTGAGTGCTTCCAACGTGTCGTGAGCTGGTTTTGCCGTATGTGATGGAGCATGACTTTGTGTTGCCTCTTTCGGTATTCTGGCCTTTTTTCAAGCAGCGAACGGTTCAAATCGGTCAATTATTATTGGTAACGTTTAGTATTTCCGTTTCCCCAGGCTTTAACAGGTCATAATAGACCACGCACCTCTGGTCCCACCAAATAGAGAGCATCGTCTTTCTGCCAAAGCGATTCGGTCTTGTGGTCGATGCGGATGGTGCGCCTGGTCTCCTGTAAAGTATACGATGCAAAAACGACTTCCTTTTGTACCGAACGAGCAAAATGTCACACGTGTTTTTGTGCTTTTCCACTTGCCTGTCGTTCAACTCATGTGGTACCCATCCACCGGCTTCTGAATCTTTCCCATCTCTCGTAGCCGATTGGAAACAATTTGTTGACTAACGCCCAATTGCTCGGCGAGTTGTTTTTGTGTTTGCGAATCATCTTCGTTCAACATTGCTTGCAATTCCACATATTCGTATTTTTTTGGCGGTTTTCCACGTTCTTTGCGTGCAACATCGAAGTCACCACTTTTAAAACGCCGAACCCATCATTCACACGTATCTTGCGATGGAGCATGTTCACCATAAGCTTCTCGAAGTAATCGGTATGATTGAACAGCAGTTTTCTCCAAATGAAAACAAAAAATTAATGCTGTCCGCGAATGCTCTTTGTTCGGTATAAATTTCGATATATTGAACACAACAGAACAACACTATGCACACACTTTTCCAATTTATCACTCGTGCGCGTCTGACACTTGTTGGTGGCAACAAAATGGCACGGCATCAAATCTTTATAGCACAAACTGCATTGGTGCACCTTGTACACCTGTAAGTTACTACAAGTAAAAGGGAAATAAACCTTAACACTTAATACAAGTGGTTTTTTTAATATTTTTCGAAGTAGAAAATTGTTTTTAATTACTCGCTGAGGGAAGTATTATACTCGTGCAAAATTACAAAACAAGAAACTGATTTCAGATTTGTTATAGGTTCAGTACATAAAGTAAAAAAGTAACCTACAGTTTTTTTAGCATTATCGCGCTAGAAACGGGAAGATTGTTTTTCATTTAATAAGTTCTAAATTACGTAATTTTACCCTAATTTAACCTTCCTTTCAATATTAATGGTTTGGAGATCCGACGAATTAGCAGCGAATTATAACTAAATATAATTAAAATCTTTGGTTCCTCCATTTTATACATAACTTTCTGGTGTTCAAAAATTTTATTTTTTTTTACTACTCATAAGGATAAGCATCATAATCTGTTCTAGAATTTTTCACGACCACTGATGTCAAGTAAGCTAAACATCAGTGGCGTAACCAGATCCAAGGAGCAGGGAGGCCTATGGATGCAAAAAAAAAGATAATACTAAAGGCAGAGCTACTTATAAAGGGGGTTAATCGACCCACAGGAGGGCGCCAAACTAAATATAAAGTGGAAGTCTAAAAACTCACCCGAATTTAAAAATTGATAATCCTAAACATTTTCTATAAAAACAAACCACCAATAAAAAAGCCCCATTTTTAAGAGGCGCATTGGGCAAGGACGTAAAAACAAAGTCTAATTAGTTTTATATAGGAATTCTGGGCTTTTAATATTATAATTTTAATAGCCTATCTTTTAAATAATGAGAAGTACATGCCACATTCCATATTACTACCATATAACTATCTTAACACTCTATAACTTCTTTCGTTATACACCAGTAACTTCAGGACATGGAACAGTCGTTTTCAGAATATAAAATGGTTATTTAATGATAGGCGCCTTTCTAACTGCTGAAAATTTTGAAATGAGTTTGTATGTTGGTAAGTGAAGCAAAATAAATGCGCTCATGTGAAAATGCTTGTAAAAAAGTTTTCTGTCCTTCTTTAATGTTCGGAGAATCGATGTTGCAGGCGCCTGAAATTTTTTTTTTTAAATACATTTACACTTTGTATACTACGTTCCGTTTTTTGGGACAAAAAAAATACCGCAAAAAGGTAACTGATAACCACACCTGTTGAGAGAGCGAACTTGTTGGCTGAACTCTTTGCTTCACATTCTACTGTCGATTTCCAAGGAAAAACACCACCTACTATTTCCATATTGCAGTCAAAGATGCCCGATGTTGTCTTCAGATAGCGTATCATAAAGCGTATTTTAATGAAGCTAGACACCAAAAAGGCTTCTGGCGCTGACGGAATACCTGCCATAGTTTTTAAAAACTGTGCCAGAGAACTAACACCAGTTTTCTGTAGACTTTTCAACCTATCCTACAGAAAGGGAATATTTCCGTCCTGCTGGAAATGTGCCACGGTTCAGCCGATACCTAAAAAAGGCAAGAAGACCTTGCCAAATAACTACCGACCAGTCGCATTGCTTTCAATAACATCGAAAGTCATGGAAAAGGTTATCAATCAGCATCTTCTAAAATATCTTGAACGATTCAATATTATTAGCGATCACCAATATGGCTTTCGTAAACATAGATCAACAGGAGATCTTCTGACTTATGTAACACATGTTTGGAACAACGCAATTTTTCGAGTAAAGCCATGATGCCATCGGTGAAAAACTTCTGTGGTTTCTGGTTGAAAAACTGAATCAAGTTGTTTTCACAAGCTTCTTTTAAAAGCAGCTTAATTCAATTGAGAGAGTTCTGCAGAGATCGGAACAAGTGATAGTCAGAGGGTGCTATGTCTGGACCATACGGTGGATGCATCAAAACTTTCCAACCAAGCTCTCGCAATTTTTGACGGGTCATCAAAGAAGTGTGTGATCGGGCGTTGTCATGATGGAAGACAACACCTTTCCTATTAATCAATTCGGGCCGTTGTCTTTTAATTGCCTTGCGTAACGGACGGCTCACCATCCCTTGTCCACGATTTTTCCACTTTCGACTGTCGTACTTGGTCTATTTTTCATCACCGGTTATGACACGTTTCAGAAATGGCTCGATTTGATTGCGTTTCAGCAGCGCATCGCAGATGTTAATTGGGTCTATCATGTTTTTCGCGCTCAGCTCATGAGGAACCCATACGTCGAGATTTTTTTTGTAGCCAGCTTTGTCTAAATGGTTTAAAACCGTTTTGTGGTCAATGCCTAGCTCCATAACAATATCGACACTGCTGATATGCTTATCTTGCTGGGCTTTTTCAGTGACAGGACGACCAGAGCGTGACTCATCTTTCACATTAAAACTACCAGAACTAAAACGAGCGAACCATTTTCGCGCAGCAAATTTGATAGTACATTCACCGTACACAGCACAAATTTTTTCACAAGCCTACGCAGCGCTCTTCCCTTTGTCGTAATAATATTGCAAAATATACCGCAATTTTTCATTACTTTCCTCCATTTTCAAACGCAAACAACTTCCCAACCACTGCACCAGTTTCGATGTTTATACATTCAAAGTAACGCTCGAAGTGTCACCTTTCCAACGAGCGTTTAGTACTGTCGCTGCTATCTGTGTTTCTTGAATTATTTGCAATTAACGTCAACTATCGGGAAAAACGCCACGAACTTTTTCCCAGACCCAATATTATAAGTAAATTAAATTAAATGGTGAAATCAAATATAAGTAAATGACAACCGACTTCAAAGAAGGGGAATATTTCAAAAAGTTAATAGCCAGTTTTCATTTCAAAATACTCCTATCCTGCAAAAATTATAACATTTGGGGAAGTACACGATAACTATAAAATTACGAAGAACTCTATCGGCCACAAAATGAGGCCTTATGTTACCGCTTTTGGAAATCTTTTTTATTCGGAATTATTTATACAATAACTGAAGAAGACCTCCTTATATGTGACGTCGCACAATAGACCAGGAATTGGACTTTTCGTTCAAAATTGTCTAGAGGCCTCAATTATTAACGAAATCAGCTGGTCCAACAAATCGTTGATATAAATGAGAAACAGAGTAGGAGATATTATGGAGACTTGGGGCACACCGGTATTGAAAGTGAAAGTATTACCAAAAAATCGGTTGACTGCCACTCGTAAAAAATGCCCTTCCAGGAAACACGAGAGCCATAAATAAAACGTTACAGACATACTTTTTTGGATGTTTTTGGTAGTAATATATTAGTAATCTCTTGTATATCTGCTAAAAAATTAACATTTGCTCATTTCGTGTCAAATCATAACGTGCATTTGAATTAAACAACTAGATACAAATTCAGGACAATGTAATTACTTTTTACTTAAAATTTGGCGGCGTCAAAATTTATTCATTACGGGAGACCGAAGCAAAACGAGAAATGCCCTTCTAACGGCAAGCCTTGGTTTGACCGGAAATGCAAAGAAGCTGTTGCTTCTAAACATCTTGCCTATCCTAACACCATAAATCGTAACACCTTCTTTCGTGTCCGGAGCAGATGCAAACCAAGGAGGCACACAATCAGCCAATTAGAAACAAATTACTCGCTTGTCCCAACAATTCCAGGTCCTTTTGGTCAGTTGCTAAGGCAGCTGGTCAAAATTTCACCAAATCCACCATACCACCACTCACACAGCTAGATAGTTCTATTGCAACGACACCTGTTGAGAAAGCAAACTTGTTGGCCGAACTGTTTGCTTCCCTTCTACCACCGATTTCCAAAGAAAAACACCACCTACTATTCCCATAGTGCAGTCAAGGATGCCCGATGTTGTCTTTAGACAGCGTATCATAAAACATATTTTAATGAAGCTAGACACCAAAAAAGCTTCTGGCGCTGACGGAATACCTGCCATAGTTCTCAAAAACTGTGCAAGAGAACTAACACCAGTTTTCTGTAGACTTTTCAACCTATCCTACAGAAATGCAATATTTCCTTCCTGCTGGAAATGTGCCACAGTTCAGCCGATACCTAAAAAAGGCAAGAAGACCTTGCGAAACAACTACCGACCAGTCGCACTGCTTTCAATAATTCATAGAAAAGGCTGTCAATCAGCATCTTCTAAAATACCTTGAAGGATTCAACATTATTAGCGATCACCAATATTGCTTTCGTAAACATAGATCAACAGGAGATCTTCTGAGTTATAACATATAACACATGTTTGGAACAACGCAATTGAACACTTCGGAGAATCTCGACCGGTTGCTCTTGTCATATCCAAGGCATTCGACCGTGTTTGGCACGATGGACTGTTGGCTAAGCTACGCTGTTATGGTATGTCTGAAAAGTTTTGTTTGTGGCTCTCATGTTTCCTCAGAGAGCGTCGACGTTAACGCCGGTGTGCCCCAAGGCTCCATACTGTCTCCTACTCTCTTTCTCATTTACATTAACGATCTGCTGGAAAAGACCGGGAATCCAATCTACAGCTTTGCAAATGACAGTAACATACGCTTATCTCTTCATTCACTTTGAACGCTCGGACATCTGCTGCTCAGGCGAATAACCGCAGACAACAGGAAGTCGTTCAACTTAACAAAGACCTGGAAGAAATTCTATCTTGGGGTAACAGTAACCAAGTGGAATTTAACGCTACAAAAACCCAGGCGGTAGTTTTTTCTAAAAAAGTTAACGTTGCTGAACCCGACATAGTTATGTCGGGGCACTCCATTCCTCTAACATCGTCACTTAATTGGTTTGAGCAAATATGTCCTGGCATGAACATGTTGCAGGCATAGCAAGAAGAGCTTCTCAAAAGTTGGGAATATTATTTCGAACCAGAAAGCTTTACACTTTACAACAACTGTTAATTCTTTACAAAGCTCGAATTCGACCAACTATGGAATACTGCTCCCATGTTTGGGACTCCGCTCCCAAACATACACTGCATTTGTTGGATTCTGTTCAGAGAAGAGCTGTCCGTCTGATTGGAGACCCGAAATTGACTGGCGGCCTTGATTCGCTGGAACATCGAAGAACGGTTGGCGACTTGAGTCTGTTCTACAAATATTTTCATGGAAATTATTCGAAGGATGTAGCCCGCTTAATTCCTCCCAAAGCGGTGTATGTTAGAAATACACGTCGCGCTGGTGCTTCACATCCGTATGAGGTTCAGCTTGTTATTCCGCGTACAACGCTTTTCAAGAGTCTTTTATATGGAGAACATCATCCCTTTGGAATAATTTGCCCAGCGCTGTGTTTTCCACCGAGTACAATTTACAGCGATTCAAGAAAAAACGTGAATCGTTTTTTTCCGCACACATGCCGCTCCTGAAGCGCTTTAGGAGCTTCCCTGCAGCACATGTGCTAGACCTATAAAAAAATACTTTTTTGGCTTTTTTTGGGAGTAATATATTAGTAATCTCTTTTAATTAATTAACATTTGCTCATTTCGTGTCAAATCATAACGTGCATTTGAATTAAACAACTAGATACAAATTCAGGACAATGGTAATTACTTTTTGCTTAAAAATTTGGCGGCGTCAAAATTTATTCAGGACGGGAAGTGTGCTCGTGTGCGTGACTCGTACACGCAAATGATCCGGCGACAGCGCTACTCGTACGAACTTCAGTCGCCTTACGTCAATCAGCAGGAGAGGAACGTGTTGCTGCTTGTTTTAGCTACTGTGAGAAAAAACTGAATTTGTTTATAATTTTATGAAGTTTTGTGAGAAACATCGATGTTTTATGAGGTGAGTAAGCAAGTTTTTGCAATATTTTCAACCAAAGGCCGTAGGAGTAGTATCGGATTTTGATATTAGGTACTGTTTGTAGCCTTCACAGTTTTAGGTTAGAAATGCTTGGTTTTTTTTTAGAAAATATGTTTGTTGGGGCGACCGGGGCATAACAGGATACTAGCCCGTCTTGCCCCATCTTTACGATAAGTGCTGAAAATTTTGTATTCGTTTTTTATCTTTTTCTTCTTTTTTTTCAGTCAAAATGGTCTGCAATTATAAACGGAAAACAGATCGCGCAAATGGGAAGAGGATGACATGAGAAGAACATTTAGCGCTGTTACCTCTGAAAAAATGGGAATTCTCCGAGCCTCAAGCACATAGAATGTGCCGAAACGACTTTAGAACGTCGCGTGAGGAAAGTGCGGAATAACGAAAATGAAGACACAGATTCAGATAATGATGAGTTATCGCAATATATAAAATCCATGGAAGCATGACTATTTGGTATAACTGGTAAAGACCTTCGTGTTTTAGCTGGCCGAAAGAAATAACGCGGACACTGGAATGGCTGGAGAGGACTGGCTCAGTGGTTTTCTGAAGCGACATCCAGATTTGACATACAGGCACCTAGAGCCCACTTCTGCCACGAGAGCTATGGCTTTTAACCAAGTGGTAGTTAATGAGTTCTTTACATTGTTGGAACAGGCTGTTGACAAGTATTCACTGACACCCGACAGAATATACAATGCCGACGAAACGGATGTCAGCACAGTACCAAAGAGTCAATCAAAAATTTTGTCTTTGAAAGGCCAGAAACAAGTTAGTTTCCTCTCTTCAGCAGAAAGAGGCCGAACAGCCGAAATCTGTTTTAACGCGACAGCAACTTATGTTCCACCAATGCTGATATACTCTCGGAAACGCATGAAAAATGAGTTGCTGGATGATGCCCCGTCGGGATTTTGGGGAACATGCAGTGATAACGGCTGGATAACTTCAAAAATATTTTTTGATTGATCTAAATCGTTTGTAGAGTTCGCAAAGCCCACGAAAGAGAAACCAGTCTTGCTACTACTGGATGGATATGCGTCACACACTAAAAATGTTAAGGTAATTGACTATGCAGGAGAACACCATGTTATATTATTATATACACCGCCACACTGCACCCATAAATTGCAGCTTTTGGACGTTGCCTTCATGCCACCGCTAAGTACTTACTATAGTGGTTTTGAGAGCATCCTGGTCGCGTCGTTACGCCTTATCAAGTGGCAAAGCTTTTTAGAAACGCTTACCTTCAAACTGCAACGATACTAACTGCCATAAATGGTTTTAAAAAATGTGGAATATGGCCAGTGGAGAGGACTGTATTTACAGAGGCGGATTTCATAGCCGCAGATACTACTAACACCGAAAGAATTGTACCCACTAAAGATCTAAAAATGCAACAACAACCGATGAAACATCATCCCGATCTACAGCTTCCATTTCAGACATTCTAGAGGACTCCACTTTTTTTTATAGGTCTAGGACACGTGTTGCAGGGAAGTCCCTAAAGCGCTCCAGGAGAGACACGTGTGCGGAGAAAGCGATTCACGTTTTTCTTGAATCGCTGTAATTTGTACTCGGTGGGAAACACAGTACTGGGCAAATTATTCCAAAGTGATGATGTTCTCCATATAAAACACTGTTTGAAAAGCGTTGTACGAGGAGTAACAAGCTGAACCTTATACGGATGTGAAGTATTAGCGCGACGTGTACTTCCAACATGCACCGCTCTGGGAGGAATTAAGCGGGCCTTCGAACATTTTCCATGAAAATACTTGTAGAATAGGCTCAATCCGGGTCTCCAATCAGACGAACAGCTCTTCTCTGAATAGAATCCAACAAATGCAGTGTATGTTTGGGAGAGGAGCTCCAAACATGGGAGCAGTATTCCATAGATGGTCGCATTTGAACTTTGTAAAGAATTACCAGTTGTTGTGGAGTGTAAAGCTTTCTGGTTCGAAATAATATTCCCAACTTTTGAGAAGGTCTCCTTGCTATGCCTACAACATGTTCATACCAGGACATATTTGCTCCCAAATTAACGTCCAACAAACTGAGTGACGATGTTAGAGAAATGGAGTGCCCCGACATAACCATGTCGGGTTCAGCAACGTTAACTTTTTTAGAAAAAAACTGAGGCCTGGGTTTTTACAGCGTTAAATTCCACTTAGTTACTGTCACCCCAAGATAAAATTTCTTCCAGGTCTTTGTTAAGTTGAATGACTTCCTGCTCTCTGCGGATATTCGTCTGAGTAGCCGATTTCCGAGCATGATTGATAGCCTTTTCCATGACTTTCGATATTATTGAAAGCAGTGAGATTGGTCGGTAGTTATTTGGCAAGGTCTTCTTGCCTTTTTTAGGTATTGGCTGAACTGTGGCACATTTTCAGCAAGAAGGAAATATTCCCTTACTGTAGGATAGGTTGAAAAGTCTACAGAAAACTAGTGTTAGTTCCCTCGCACAGTTTTTGAGAACTATGGCAGGTATTTCGTCAGCGCCAGAAGTTTTTTTTGGTGTCTAGCTTCATTAAAATACGTTTTATGATACGCTGTCTGAAGACAATATCGAGTGTTTTTCCTTGTAAATCGACAGTAGAATGTGAAGCAAGAGTTCAGCCAACAAGTTCACTTTCTCAGGTGTCGTTGCAATAGAATTATCTGGCCGTGTGAGTGGTGGTATGGTGGATTTGGTGAAATTTGGACTAACTGCCTTAGCGACTGACCAAAAGGACCTGGAATTTTTGGGACAAGCGAGAAGTTTGTTTCTAATTCGTTGATTGTGTGCCTCCTTGGTTTCGTCGATAATTTCTTTACATCTGTTCCTGGCACGAACAAAGGTGTTACAGTTTATGGTGTTAGGATTTTCACGCCATTGTCGGTAGGCAAGATGTTTAGAAGCACTTCAAATGACACCTGTAATAAAGAAAATCAAAATCCGGAAACCACTGAAAAGCCATCCCAGCCTACTGCTTCGACTTTAGCTATTTTAGAGGACTCCACCGCAATTAACAACTGTAATGTTGCAGTGCCAAAAATCTCTAAAACTGAACATTCTTCTAAGCCTACTATTCCTCCTTATCAAAATGAAAAAAATCGTAACACAGCCATAACTAATCAGCCTATACCTTCAATGTCAGTTACTATGGAGAAAGAAGAAACTCCACAAAGGCAAATGGCAAATACCTTGTGTCTTGTCAGTTCGGCACACGTTACAGCAATACCAAAAGAAGTTAGGACTCAAGAAAGAAAGACTAGAAACAAGGTAAAACTGCAATACTCACGGATTTATCTTATAAAAATGAGCTTAAGAAATACTTAAAAAATAAAATTAAGAAAAAGAAGACTAATGGACAAAAGACTGAGAAAAAGAAATTTGGTAAGAAGACTGACGAACAAAAAACTAAAAAAAAAAAGGAACTTGAAAAGAAAAAAAAATTACAAGAAACCTGGAAAGAGTAAAATTAAGAAGCGCAAGAAAGAAAGTGAGACGAACACCAATTCATCCCGCGAGAAGGATAATGATGACTGTGCTTGCATTTACTGTGGGTACTTATATTCGCAGTCAACCGAAGGATGGGTGATTTGTAGCGTGTGTCACGGTTGGGCCCATAATTCTTGCGCTGGAGTTAATGACGAGGACGATGAAGCGCATACTTGTGAACGCTGCCAGCCTGACTAAAATATATTCTCTTTTTACCCCGTGCCATTTCCCATTATGCCCCGACCACGGGGCAAAATGGGAAAGTTGAATTACTTATTGTTGTTCCTAATTACCAAAAAATCAAGTTATTTAGCCTGTAGAACAAGTTGATTTTTAAATGTTGCTATCTGAGCAAAAGTTATTCTATTAAACAGTTTAATTTTCTTTATGACTTTTTTTTTTAAGTATCCCATTTTGCCCCGGTCTCCCCTATACTACTCAAGAAGGAGGCTGTAATTAAATTTAATAAGCTGTTAATAATTTATTAATAAAGTTCATTCGTTTATACGAGTCGTGAAGCAATATTGAGATGTATGCAGGTAATTTATAGCATCAAAGTTGAATTTACTCGACTGCAAAATTGCGTATTTAATATAGATATACACGTGCCAACAATGCAGTGTCCAATTAAAAAGTTAAATTAATATTCTCCCTTTCTCTCTCCCTCTAGGCGTTCATTATTACATACCTCTTCGCCATTCAACTGTTTCTCTTTTAATCTATCCATGACTTTTCTGTCACCTCCGTAATGCCACTATGTCATCTTAATAGAAACGTCCAGGATTTCTTTTTTACTCCCATTGCATCAATTCTGTCATTTTCCCTGTCCATCTTGTGATTTACATTCCTGCACATGTCCTACTTTTCGTCATAGATTTTTTGGCTTTTAGAGTAATATTTTGATTTTCTCTCTTCATGTGGCGTTAGGTTCTATGCATCTTATTCATTGTTTGCTTTGTGACTACTTACGTTTCATCCTTACATAGCAGGGCCGAAATTTTACTAATCTTAAATGTTTTTTTGTTGTTGGTTATGTTCTTATGTATTGTCCCAGGTATATGTGTTGTTCTACTTTTTCTATTTTCGTTTCAATTTTTATGAGAAATGCGTTATTGCGTTGGGCGGAATTTCTTCACTATTATTTTTATACGTTTATACCTGACTACTCTGATTTTTTTAGCTTTTTTTATAGTTTCTTCCAGTTCCAAGCAGGCTTTGATAATAAACATCCTATCGTCTGCATATCTTGGTGAGTTGAATTTTTATCTTTCAATGTTGATACCAAGGTTCTCTTAGTTTAGTTATTTAAATGCATCCTCTATTAATGACAATTACGAGTATGAGTCCTAGAATGCGTGACTAAAATAATAGCATTCAAACTACCATCCAGGATTCTATTAATGACCTCATTCATCTCATATCAATATGTAGTATCAATGCAATGCCATCCTATTCCATAAGGGATGTAACGTAGAACTGAAAAGTTGTATTTTCCGGCAAATACACCTTAAGGAATGCTGAGTTTAATTGCCCCTCACCCATTTTCCAGATCTTCGGAGTTTAAATCTCGTCCTTTGGGGTATCTAAAATACAAATGCCCATTTGAAAATTTAAAAGCACGTGAAAGTGATATGTGCATTTGTGGAAAGGGAATACCCGAAGATATGACTTAATCCAAAATAAATAAATTTTTTAACGAGATAAACGAGTGTATGGAAAAACTGTAAAATTATTTGTTTCATGTGGATTTACTACTCAGTATATATCACCACTACACCAAACACTTTATTTTTGCACTCGACGCGCGTTTCGCTAACCATGTTAGCTTCATCAGAAGCGATGATTGACTAAAGCTAAACTACAAATCTACCCTATTTATACTTAGCCTAACCCTTGAATTACACAAGCGGAACTAATGACATATGCAAAGCCATCAATTCCGGTCAAGTAACCAGTAGAGGGGACTATAAGGAATAGGCCCTCTGTCTTTATTTAAACTACTTTTACATTTTATGATTTCCATACTTTCGTATGCGTTTAACAATCTCCTATCAGATACATTTTTTATCAATCTTAGATTATCTAATGTTACAGTATGATCAGCTTCAAGGGCATGTTCGGCAATGCTAGACTTTTCTGTTCTATTGTATTTTTAAGTGTGCTAAATGTTCTTTAAATCGTGTTTTAATTGACCTTTTAGTTTGCCCAACATACTTTTTGTCACAATCATTACAACTAATTTCATAAATTCCACTTTTCTCATAATTAGGAACCTTATCTTTGGGATTTCCTAAGATATTCCTGAGATTGTCTGATGACTTATAGACCAAGGTGAGGCCTACCTTATTAAATACCTTATTAAGTCCCTTGCTATATTTCGGATTATATGGTATGGAGACATACTTGGTGTTATTTTCTTCGCATGTAAAAAAGGTGGAATTCTGAATATTAAACCTAAACTTATGTCTATTTATTAGCTTATTTACTAAGTCGTCGTCATAACCATTAACTCTAGTTATATTTCTAATACGATTCCTTTCTTTATTAAAGTTTACTCTGTTCAGAGGGAAAGTGATTAAACGATGAACTAAAAAATGTAACGAGGCTAATTTATGTTGTTTGCAATGAAATGAATCATTAGGAATATATCTATCTGTTACTGTGTCCTTCCTATAGATATCAAATTCTAATCTATTATTATTTTTAATAATTAAAATATCTAGAAAAGGCAACTGCCCTTTGTTCTCAACTTCGTAAGTGAATTTAATGGAATCGTACCGGCTATTTAATTTAGAAACAAAATCATCAATATTTGCTTTATTTG
Source organism: Pachyrhynchus sulphureomaculatus (assembly GCA_019049505.1). Lineage (NCBI taxonomy): Eukaryota > Metazoa > Arthropoda > Insecta > Coleoptera > Curculionidae > Pachyrhynchus > Pachyrhynchus sulphureomaculatus. Next base: position 51,051,363 of record CM032450.1, on the reverse strand, counting down.
TATCAAAAATCGCGAAAATATCATCCACATACCTATACCATACCCTTGGGAAATATTCGAATTCTTGACTGGCTTCGATTTCAAACTTACTCATGAATAAATTGGCTATGAAAGGTGATAAGCAATTACCCATAGCTGTTCCTTCTTTCTGAACATAAAATTGATTGTTATATTGGAAATAATTTTGTTCCATACAAAGTTTAGATAATGTTAAGTATTCACGAATAATTTCGTCTTCAAAGTCATTCATTCTAAGTATTTCTTCGAGATATTGTAAAGTTTGTGGAATTGGCACACTTGGGAACAAAGAACTAACATCAAAAGAAATTAAGACTTCACCTTCATTAAGAACTAGATTTTTTGTTTTATTAATGAATTCTAACGAATTCTTCACTGCGAAAGTATTTAATGGTAACTTCTCAAGTTCTTTTGATAACCATTTGGATATTAAATATGTGGGTGATCCGACCGATGAAACAATGGGTCGCATTGCTTTTCCAGGTTTGTGAATTTTGGGTAAGCAATACAATTTGGTATTTAAATAAAATTTTGATACAAATAAAGCAAATATTGATGATTTTGTTTCTAAATTAAATAGCCGGAACGATTCCATTAAATTCACTTACGAAGTTGAGAACAAAGGGCAATTGCCTTTTCTAGATATTTTAATTATTAAAAATAATAATAGATTAGAATTTGATATCTATAGGAAGGACACAGTAACAGATAGATATATTCCTAATGATACATTTCATTGCAAACAACATAAATTAGCCTCATTACATTTTTTAGTTCATCGTTTAATCACTTTCCCTCTGAATAGAGTAAACTTTAATAAAGAGAGGAATCGTATTAGAAATATAACTAGAGTTAATGGTTACACGCGAAGAAAATAACACCAAGTATGTCTCCATACCATATAATCCGAAATATAGCAAGGGACTCAATAAGGTATTTAATAAGGTAGGCCTCACCTTAGTCTATAAGACATCAGACAATCTGAGGAATATCTTAGGAAATCCCAAAGATAAGGTTCCTAATTATGAGAAAAGTGGAATTTATGAAATTAGTTGTAATGATTGTGACAAAAAGTATGTTGGGCAAACTAAAAGGTCAATTAAAACACGATTTAAAGAACATTTAGCACACTTAAAATACAATAGAACAGAAAAGTCTAGCATTGCCGAACATGCCCTTGAAGCTGATCATACTGTAACATTAGATAATCTAAGATTGATAAAAAATGTATCTGATAGGAGATTGTTAAACGCATACGAAAGTATGGAAATCATAAAATGTAAAAAGTAGTTTAAATAAAGACAGAGGGCCTATTCCTTATAGTACCCTCTACTGGTTACTTGACCGGAATTGATGGCTTTGTCTATGTCATTAGTTCCGCTTGAGTAATTCAAGGGTTAGGCTAAGTATAAATAGGGTAGATTTGTAGTTTAGCTTTAGTCAATCATCGCTCCTGATGAAGCTGTTAGCGAAACGCGCGCCGAGTGCAAAAATATAGTGTTTGGTGTAGTGGTGATATATACTGAGTAGTATCATTGTGCCAAAGATTCCACATTCCCAACTTAGTCATGTGGATTTGTTTAAATAAATACGCAAAATTGAGCAAAAAGCCCTGAAGTGTTTTTATCTGTTTTTTTTACTTTCCCTTCTAAACAAAGTATTGCATTTATGAATAAATCATTTTCCGTAATTCTGACATGTTTCAGTTGTCTACAAAACCTCTCCTGTTAAATCATTTAAAATATGCTTATATTAAGTTTTTTTTAGTGTGAGGAAAACATAATTAATATTTATTTTAGATTATTTTAGATGCCTAAAAAGCGAATCTCAATAATAAATGAAAGAAAATCAAAAATACCAGGTTTTCCATGAAGAGCAATCATTTTAAATTACGCGTTATTTCTTATCTGTCAATGAAATAGCTACATTCTATTGACAGCTGTCAAGTAAAAAATATACGGCAAAGAATATGGATCTTGATATGCTTTAATGATGCATTGAAATTGTAAAAATTCATCATCAACCATCCAGAACGGCAGAAATTTTATAGAGACGATTCGTAAAGTTTATACTGCTTTGAACCGTTAGAAGGCACGTGATCGTTCAAATGTTGTAGATTAATCAAAAAATTTAAAGTCTCAAAAAAAGCGAGTGATGTAAAAACTCCAACTCGTGCTCATTCAGCAAGGTCAACTGAAAATATAACCGCTCCAGCTGCAAGTGGGTCAGAAAACTGTAGTTTGTCAATTCCAAAACGTTCACAACCATTGGACTTACCATAAACAAAGTTTCAGCTTATTTTGTACAAAGACCTTAGCTTACATGCTTACAAAGTTTATCTGACATAAGAACTGAAGCCTGTAGGTGATTCACAACGTGTAAAATTTATCAGTTGGGTACTGGCAATGCAGATGATTAATTTAGGATTTTTCAAGAAAAACATTCTGAGCAATAGTTTTATAAGTCTAAATTGTAATAATAAATAATTAATTTTTTTTTATGGGTCTAGCACACGTGCTACAGGAAAGTCCGCAAAGCGCTACAGGAGCGACATGTGTGCGGAGAAAGCGATTTAGGTTATTTTTGAATCGCTGTAAATTGTACTCTGTGGGAAAACACAGTCCTGGGCAAATTATTCCAAAGGGATGATGTTCTCCATATAAAAGACTGCTTGAAAAAGCGTTGTAAAAAAAGGAGAAAACAAGCTGAACCTCATACGGATGTGAAGTATTAGCGCGACGTGTACTTCTAACATACACCGCTTTGGGAGGAATTAAGCGGGCCACATCCTTCGAACACTTTCCATGAAAATACGAGTGTAGAATAGGCTCAAGTCGTCAACCTTTCTTCGATTTTCCAGCGAATCAAGGCACCGGTCAGTTCCGGGTCTCCAATCAGACGAACAGCTATTCTCTGAATAGAATCCAACAAATGCAGTGTATGTTTGGGAGCAGAGCTCCAAACATGGGAACAGTATTCCATAGTTATTTATAAAGAATTAAACAGTTGTTGTGGGGTGTAAAGCTTCCTGGTTCGAAATAATATTCCCAACTTTTGAGAAGCTCTCCTTGCTATGCCTACAACATGTTCGTGCCAGGACATATTTGTTCCCAAATTAACGCCCAACATATTGAGTGACGATGTTAGAGGAATGGAGTGCCCCGACTAACTATGTCGGGTTCAGCAACGTTAACTTTTTAGAAAAAAACTGCCACAGTGGTTTTTGTAGCGTTAAATTCCATTTGGTTACTGTCACCCCAGGATAGAATTTCTTTCAGGCCTTTGTTAAGTTGATTGACTTCCTGCTGTCTGCGGATATTCGTCTGAGTAGCCGATGTCCAAGCGTTTGAAGGGAATGAAGAGATAAGCGTACTGTCATCTGCAAAGCTGTTGATTGGATTATCGGTCTTTTCCAGCAGATTGTTAATAAAAGTGAGAAAGAGAGTAGGAAACAGTATGGAGCCTTGGGGTACACCTTCACTATCAACGCCGGTGTACCCGAAGGCTCCATACTGTTTCCTACTCTCTTTCTCACTTATATTAACGATCTGCTGGAAAAGACCGAGAATCCAATCTACAGCTTTGCAGATCGTCTACTCAGACGAATATCCGCAGACAGCAGGAAGTCAATCAACTTAACAAAGGCCTGAAAGAAATTCTATCCTGGAGTGTGACAGTAACCAAGTGGAATTTAACGCTACAAAAACCACGGCGGCAGTTTTTTCTAATAAGTTAACGTCGCTGAACCCGACATAGTTAGTCGGGGCACTCCATTCCTCTAACATCGTCACTCAATATGTTGAGCGTTAATTTGAGAGCAAATATGTCCTGGCACGAACACGTTGCAGGCATAGCAAGGAGAGCTTCTCAAAAGTTGGGAATATTATTTCGTACCAGGAACCAGGAACCAGCAGATCGTTAATATAAGTGAGAAAGAGAGTAGGAAACAGTATGGAGCCTTGGGGTACACCGGCGTTGATAGTGAAGGTGTACCCAAGGCTCCATACTGTTTCCTACTCTCTTTCTCACTTATATTAACGATCTGCTGGAAAAGATCGAGAATCCAATCTACAGCTTTGCAGATGACAGTACGCTTATCTGGATGGTTGATGATGAATTTTTACAATTTCAATGCATCATTAAAGCATATCAAGATCCATTTTCTTTGCCGTATATTTTTTTACTTGACAGCTGTCAATAGAATGGTAGCTATTTCATTGACAGATAAGAAATAACGCGTAATTTAAAATGATTGCTCTTCATGGAAAACCGGTATTTTTGATTTTCTTTCATTTATTATTGAGATCCGCTCTTTAGACATCTAAAATAATCTAAAATAAATATTAATTATGTTTTCCTCACACTAAAAAAAACTTAATATAAGCATATTTTAAATGGTTTAACAGGAGAGGTTTTGTAGACAACTGAAAACATGTCAGAATTACGAAAAATGATTTATTCATAAATGCAATACTTTGCTTAGAAGGGAAAGTAAAAAAAAAACAGATAAAAAACACTTCAGGGTTTTTTTGCTCAATTTTCCGTATTTATTTAAACAAATCCACGTGAAACAAATAATTTTACAGTTTTTCCATACACTCGTTTATCTCGTTAAAAAATTTATTTATTTTGGATTAAGTCATATCTTCGGGTATTCCCTTTCCACAAATGCACATATCACTTTCACGTGCTTTTAAATTTTCAGTTGGGCATTTGTATTTTAGATACCCCAAAGGATGAGATTTAAAGTCGGAAGATCCGGAGAATGGGTGTGCGGGGCAATTAAACTCAGAATTCCTTAGGGTGTATTTTGCCGGAAAATACAACTTTTTTGAGTTCTATGTTACATCCCTTATAGAATAGGATGGGCAAACCGTTGCATTGATACTACATATTGATATGAGATGAATGAGATCATTAATAGAATCCTGGATGGTAGTTTGAATACCATAATTTTAGTCACGCATTCTAGGACTCATGCTCGTAATTCTCATCAATAGAGGATACATTTAAATAAAAAAAAAACAAAAAAAAAAAAAAAAACAACTAAACTAAGAGAACCTTGGTATAAAACATTGCATGCAAAGCTGTAGATCGGATTCTCGGTCTTTTCCAGCAGATCGTTAATATAAGTGAGAAAGAGAGTAGGAAACAGTATGGAGCCTTGGGGTACACCGGCGTTGATAGTGAAGGTGTTAGAAAGAAATTTGTCGACTGCCATTTGTAAAGAACGCTCTCTGAGGAAACATGAGAGCCACAAACAGAACTTCTCAGACATACCATAAGAACGCAGCTTAGCCAACAGCCCATCGTGCCAAACACGGTCGAATGCCTTGGATATGTGAAGAGCAACCGCTCCAAACATGTATTACATAAGTCACACTATTTTTACGCAAGACATATTGGTGATCGCTAATAATATTGAATCCTTCAAGATATTTTAGAAGATGCTGATTGATAGCCTTTCCCATGACTTTCAATATTATTGAAAGCAGTGCAATTGGTCGGTAGTTATTTGGCAGAGTCTTCTTGCCTTTTTTATTTATCGGCTGAACTGTGGTACATTTCCAGCAGGAAGGAAATATTCCCTTTCTGTAGGATAGGTTGAAAAGTCTACAGAAAACTGGTGTTAGTTCCCTCGCACAGTTTTTTGAGAACTATGACAGGTATTCCGTCAGCGCCAGAAGCCTTTTTGGCGTCTAGCTTCATCAAAATACGTTTTATGATACGCTGTCTGAAGACAATATCGGGGATCTTTGACTGCACTATGGGAATAGTGGTGGTGTTTTTTCTTTGAAAATCGACAGTAGAATATGAAGCAAAAAGTTGAGCCAACAAGCTCGCTTTCTCAACAAGTGTCGTTGCAATAGAATTATCTGGCCGTGGGAGTGATGGTATGGTGGATTTGGTGAAATTTTGACTAACTGACCAAGAGGACCTGGAATTGTTGGGACAAGCGAGAAGTTTGTTTCTAATCCGCAATAATCCGTAATAAATAATAGAATAGCGTTAAAAACAATTAGTGCCTTTTGATTTAGAAGAATTTTTGGGTGATTAATAATTTATGTTACATTATTTTTTTCAGGTTTTATTCAGTTTAAAAATCTATTAGACACAAATTATAAACATCACAAGTATTAACTCGAGTAATATAACCGACGGCTAAAGGACATACCACAAACCTCCCTAGAACAAGGTGGTTGCGTAAACTGAATAGGGGGTCGGTTGTTTTCATTTGTGTGTCTATGAGAAAACTTGACTAGTGTAGTTGAACCAGTAGGAGCAGCGAAGACCAAAACATGTTGCCAGGCAAACAATTAAGCATATTGTGACAGTAAAGTCCAGAAGAACAAATTTGTTGCGGTTATTTAGCAATTTAAAGTTGTATTGGAGATAAATTACCGTGAATTTACAAGGGTCAAATCGATATCAACAAAAGCCCCACAGCATTTTTTTATATGGTTTAAAGAATTTTTTAGAAATAATTCAGTTTAAAATTTAAGATGGCGGCTTGTAGTTAGAAGGCACTCTTTATTCCCTAACATATGCTAAGAGAATTTACAAAAATTTATAAAACCTTCTGCAGACCAGAGTTTTACAGTACCACCCATCGCATTTGAATGGTATGAAAAGATTAAAATGATTTTACGCCACTCCCACTGAGGACGTACATTCGATGCTAGACGACGCCTCTACGATGACGTCAAAGATGAAACGATGCCAAAGCCCTGCCTTTAAATTTACGAAAATAGTTTTAATATAAAAACTCAAAATTTCGCACCAAAAAATTATTTCGCGAAAAATATTAAATATGTGGTGTGCCACAGGACGGATCTGTACTGGGAGATACTCTGTTGTGTCGTTGCTTTCTGCCATTTCGAGGCCTGCCGGGTAAATATAAACAAGGGAAGGAGAGCTCGAAAGGAAAGCTACGATGCAGTGGCGTATTCAGGAATTTAATGCGTACAGCGTGTGTCTTAAAAGATAATATTTATTGGTTTATTAATATTTCGCATGGGTAGCCTTTATTCTTTACAAAAAAAGTTATATTATCAATAAATAATTAAATTATCACTCTTTACCTCAGGTAACTCTCTCTCGCATATGAAACTTCAAAGTGTGATAAAATATTATTCTGTAAATATTACGTGCATTTAGTTATCAGGTTAGTTAAGTTTTGACATATTCTTGTGTTTTATTTCTTACGTTTTTTTCTTCTAAACTATACTAAAACGCCCTCATTGGGCGCCCTTCTTCTTTAGAGCGCTCAACAGTTTGGATTTAGGAAAAAACAGATCAACACTAGACTATTTAACCCTATTGGAAAACGACATAAAGACTTCGTTTAACAATAGCAACCACCTGGTAGCCATGTCTTTAGATCTCGAGAGCGCCTTCGACACAACCAACAAAGACTTAATAACACAGCCCCACAAAAAAAAAAAGTGGGGTATACTTTTGATGCGATATATCAGATCCGTAGTATTTTTGCCCGCTGATCACGAATCTGACGTCAGAATATCGCCATCACATCTCAATTTTTTTCTAACCTCAAAAAATAGGTAAAAATTAGTAAAAATTAAGAAAAATATACTCCTAAAAAATTTGATTCAAGCTTTTTCATGAATCCAAAGATGTATTAATATGTATTCGGACACGCTAAGCTAATATTCATCGGTTGGATTGAGCCATACAGTTCTGTTTTCTTTCTAACCTCAATAAATCAGACAGTGCTTCTCGAATGCAAAAAACGAATTCAAATTAAAATTCAACCGATCCTTACCAAATTTGGTACACGGGGATTTTTTGGGTCGCTGATCACGAATCTGAGGTTGGATTTGCAGAATTCAAGATGGCAGATATTTTTCGCGCCATTTTGAACGCCGAGAAAATTCATCGGTCGATTTTTATTCTTCTACCTGCATCCAGGACACCTCCACGTGGTGACGGTGGGCAACGGTGTTACTCCAATAGCCGGCAGAGTCCCTGGATAACGGCTTAGATGCCGTCATGGCAGGTGGAAGAAAGAGAATTACGATGCAGGGACTCGGAAACCCAGTATCGGCGGTTGGTCAGGGTGGGAAAGCGGGCCCGCAGCCGTCGTCATCCAGTGACCGTAGCTCTTCATGTGTGGGTGACTTGGCTCATGTAGAGTATAATGCTACAAGAAAACGGTCTCACGGTACAAGGACTTTTCATAAGTGCGATAAAAACAGTGATTCATTTTGTTATATTTGCTGTCAACACGTATTGAGTAAAATGGGGTCACCGATAACGGATAAGATTAAAACCTTATATAAGGATTGTTTTAACATTGAAATACAGCACCAGGATACAGATTGGGTTCCCCACATCATTTGCAGTTCTTACAAAATAATGTTGTACATCAATAAGAAGGCGATTAAATATTCCAGACCAGCAATATGGAATAGACCATACAGTGAAAATGATTGCTACTTTTGTATGAATGTTGTATCTAGGTATAACCGAAAAAATAAAAGCACTATTACTTATAACGATGTTTCGACAGTAACAAGACCAACTAAACTAATTCCGCCTCCTGAACCACTTGATGCTGATGTTATGGAAACAAATGATTTCACCTTATCAGTTCATGCCGAAAACATTGACACTGTCGAAAAAGATTCAAACACTGTTACTAATGAATATTCTAGTGACAACCTATCATATACTAGTGACACAGATAAAGAATTTCTACCATACAACCGTAAACCAGAACCAATACTCGTATCACAGTCAGAACTTAGTGATCTAGTCAGAGATTTAGGCTTATCCAAACATGGTTCAGAGCATCTTGCTTCCTTTTTAAAGAAAAGACATTTACTTGAGCCAGAAGCTACGATTTCTTATTATAGAAAAAGAGACGAAGAATTTCGAAAATATTTCACAATGGACGAGGAATTATCACTTTCATATTGTACCGATGTAAAAGGTCTAATGGATGAATTTCAAAATAACTCATACGATCCTGAAGAATGGAGACTGTTCATTGATTCTTCTAAACGGAGCATTAAGGCAGTTTTGCTGCATAATACCAACGTTTACGTTCCCATTCCGATTGCTCATTCCACAGTTATGGAAGAGCAATATAAAAAAATGAAGCAGCTTTTGATAAAAATAAAATATGCTGATCATAACTGGAAAATTTGTGGAGATCTGAAAATTGTAACAATATTGCTTGGCCAACAGTCAGGGTTTACACTTTATCCCTGTTATAAATGTCTGTGGAATAGCAGAAACAGTGAACGTCATTATAAGAAAAAAATTTGGCCAACAAGAGAATCGTTCACTCCTGATGAAAATAATGTATTGTTTCCACCATTGGTAGATCCAGGAAAAGTTCTTATTCCCCCGCTTCACATTAAGCTTGGACTTATAAAGCAATTCACGAGAGCATTAGATACAAACGGCCCATGTTTCAAATATTTGCATAAAAAATTTCCGAAATTTTCTGAAGCTAAAATTAAGGCAGGCGTATTTGACGGGCCACAAATAAGAAAATTGTTTCAAGATTCATTATTTGTTACTAAAATGAATAAAGTTGAAAAAAGCTGCTTGGCTTAGTTTTAAAAGAAGTCGCAACAAACTTTTTGGGAAATAATAAAAGTCCTAAGTACAAAGAAATAGTCGAGAAAATGGTAAAAATTTTCAAACATTAGGTTGCTTAATGAATCTAAAATTACATTTCCTGGACTCCCACATCGAGGATTTCCCAGATAATCTTGGTAACTACAGTGAGGAGCAAGGGGAACGTTTTCACCAAGATCTGAAAATCATAGAAAATCGGTATCAAGGACGATGGGATGACCATATGCTAGCGGACTATTGCTGGTCGCTTAAAAGAGAAACAAGTCCTCAAAAGCGTTTGGGCAGAAAGCCTTTGAATAGGTTATTCGCGGAAAAAAGAACAAGATACAGTCAAAAAAAGGAAAGTTAGGCGCGGGTCTAACCTTCGCAATTTCTAGGGCTTAAGGGTCTACTATTTGAGAGTATATGGTTTAAAAGTCCTGAGTTTATTGGGTCTCATTTTTAAAGTTACAGGGTTATTGAGGTCTATTTTTTGAGGTTACAGGGTGTGGGGAGTCTAAGGTTTCAGGGTTTAGGGTCTAAGAGTATCAGGTTTGAGGATTCCCCAACTGTATACCAAATTCGGTAGGAATCGGTTGGTTTTCAAAAATTTTGTCCGCCATCTTGGATCCGCCATTTTGAATTTTGCAAATCCGACCTCACATTCATGATCAGCAACCCAAAACACCCCGTGTACCAAATTTGGTAAGAATCGGTTGAATTTTAATTTGAATTCGTTTTTTGCATTCGAGAAGCACTATATCTGTCTGATTTATTGAGGTTAGAAAGAAAACAGAACTGTATGGCTTAATCCAACCGATGAATATTAGCTTAGCGTGTCCGAATACATATTAATACATCTTTGGATTCATGAAAAAGCTTGAAACAATTTTTTAGGAGTATATTTTTCTTAATTTTTACTAATTTTTACCTATTTTTTGAGGTTAAAAAAAAAATTGAGACGTGATGGCGATATTCTGACGTCAGATTCGTGATCAGCGGGCAAAAATACTACGGATCTGATATATCGGATCAAAAGTATACCCCACTTTTTTTTTTGTGGGGCTGTGTAATCAATAGGCTTAAACAAATACAACTCAAAGGCTTCCTCCCAAAGTATATCATCAACCTGCTGAAAATCACACACAATAGAAGTTAAGGCAAATGGAATTCTTTCCAAACCTACATTATTGTGCAATGGAATTCCACAGGGATCCGTTTTGAGCCCAATATTATTTACATTGGCTATCCAAGGGCTCGAGGACCACATTCCCTCAAATTCCAAGACAAAATTCTTCGCAGACGATATACTAATATACAAATCACTCCCAAACAACTACGAATTAACTACAACACTGCAAACCACATTGAATCATGTCCAAAATTGGGCCGATCAAGCTGGATACTCATTCTCCACAAGCAAATCTACTGTCATCCACTTTTGCCCTTAAGATAGCCATAACATCCAAGCTATCCACTAAGCTCAATCAAATCAATAATATCAAAAAACTTTAAAAGCAGGTACGTCCTTGACATCTTTGATCTAATACAAATTGGTTTCCAAAGAAAAATAAACAGCACAATCATGTGGGTCCCCAGCCACTCCAGCATCAAGGAAACGAAAGAGCAGATCTGGCAGCCAAAGAAGCCATCCACCGAGGAACTCTAATCCCCACCTCCAGCACTCCTCAAGATTTCATATCACTCATAAAAAGCACTATTCAAAATATTTTTCAACTAGAATGGGACCTTCTGGAAGGACCAAATAAATTCAGCGAGTTCAAACTAACTGTCTTTCCTCCTATGGAATCTGATACCCTCACCAGAAGAGAGAATGTCATACTGAATCGCAATAGGACATACACACTTAACCCACTCTCACTTACTCAAGAACGAATTACCACCAAAGTGTCAGGTCTGCAATCAAACCCTAACAGTAAAACACATACTCACTGCAACACACTACCAACCGATATAAGACTAAAAATATGGTATAGACAACCCCCACTACACCACATTCAAGCTCAGGATCAGGAACACACAAAAATCACTATTTAAATACCTAAAAGATAATACAAAACATATAACACGCTCATAACACCATCCAGAAATACGGCGCCAAATGACCACAGACGTCGACGCGCCTCTTCTTAATATCCATCCATCCATCTTCTTTAGAGCAATTTTTACTTTCCTAGATTTGTGAACGTCTATTTTTTTGATAAGTGTATTTTTTTAACAATTTTGAACAACACGTAAACAACGAAATAAAAGTTATAGTAAAAATAAATTTATTTAAATTGTGATATTCCTGGCATTATTTTGTTAACATGTATTGTATTTAAAAAAAGTTATAGAGTAAAAAAAAAGGTAAACAGTGATTGTTTTTGACAGATTATTATAGTCCTAAAGTTAACAGACATAAGGATTCCTCTATGACATTATAGAACCATCTTGAGAAATTAATTCTATGGTTTAAAAAAAAACGTACTTGCTCTTACCAAGGGGATTTTGCAATTCACCTATTAATAAGAGCAAAAAATATTGCATTATTCGCCAGTATAAGCAAAAATAGTAATAAATTACTGACCCAGAAATAAGACAGAATTACTGCATTAAGCTTTCTCCCAATTATATTTACATTCATACAATTCTCCCAGTGGTGAAAATAGAGAAGGAAAAACAAAAACGGGAAAAAAATGACGAAAAACGTGTGTAAAAAAAACTAAAGAAGAAATGGTTTAAAAAACCTAGACAAGAAAGTGTAACATTCTTTCAAGGACAAGTACGGATACTACTTCCCTTCTCTTTACACGAGAGTGTCTTTTTTGTTGGAAATAACAGGTTGAATTAGACAAAAAAGAAAAGAGTAACATTTATTACCTATTTTTAGTGAGACGATATTTTCCACGCAAGACTGCACAACCAAACTTAATCCGGGTAGTTTGGGTGACTACAAGGTAGGTCTGGATTGAGGCTTCGCTTCATTGATGACCTGTGTCTCTATACGACGAACATAGACGAACAACTCTCTGGACTCAATGCTGCCTGCTGGAATGGAAGCTAAAATCCAAACGAAATATCTGAACCGGGAGCCTGTGCCATCATATGCCGTACACAGAACATAAAATTTATCTACCTGTCCGGTGTAGTAATATATATATATATATATATATATATATATATATATATATATATATATATATATATATATATATATATATATATATATAAAGATATTTATTTAAGTACATTATCCTACTTATTTAGCTGTCCATGCTTTTCGATTTCCAACGCTTCTCTGACTATGCGTGTTTTATCATGCGAAATTGAGGTTATTTGTTTAGATTCCTCAAAATTGATGTTGTGACCAGTATCATGATGGGGCTGAAAAAGAGCTGAAGTTGTTTGTTTATTTTTGATACTTAGTTTATGTTCTTGGATCCGGTTGGAGATTCTTCTGTTTGTTTCAACTTCAGCTCTTTTCAGCACCATCATGATATTAGTCACAACATCAATTTTGAGGGATCTAAACAAAGAGCCTCGATTTCACATTATAAAACACGCATAGTCAGAGAAACCTTGGAAATCGAAAAGAATGGACAGCTAAATAAGCGGAATAATGCACTTAATATCTCCACTAGCTAAACAAAAAAATAACCAAAACATCGAGAAGGTAACAGCCAGCAGCATAGCGCGGAACCTGTTACCATAATTACCACTGATTCGGGCACCCAGCTAGAAAACAACCGATGTCTGGACGAACACTCCCGATCCCTCACCTACAACCTGCGTGGAGGCCAATCTATAAAGGCGGAGTCCGCAAATTCGGTTTCTCAGTTAGCTTCGAGCGGCAGCAACAGCAAGATCACAGGATCGAGTTGTGCAGCAGCAAGAGACTTGAAAATGCCAAATGAGATTTTGGCGAAAACATCGTGCAAATTCATTGTTAGACTAACGGATTGAAACCCGGAATTTTAATGTATTATGTATACATATATATATATATATTCTATATATATATATATATATATATATATATATATATATATATATATATATATATAATATATAAAAAATGCAACGTCTCTCTGTCTGTCTGTCTGTCTGTCCGTTAGTGCGCCTATCATGAATAACCACTTATCCGATTTACGTACTTTTTTTTTAAAAACATACATATGTTCTCTAGCCAGGTTATAGGCTATATTTTATTACGATAGGTAGCATAAAGAAATGAGCAGTGACGTAAAATAGTGAATGATGTCGGAAATAAGTTTGCCGCTAGCGCGTGCCTCTGCAATACACAGCCTAAACCATTAAATATTGAACAATATTATGTAGCAAAGAATATCTGTAATCTATAATCTATAGTATATATAAAATGCAATGTCTCTCTGTCTGTCTGTCTGTCTGTCTGTCTGTCCATTAGTGCGTTTATCACGCGGGAACCACTTATCCGATTTACCTGTCTTTTTTTAAATTCATACATGTTTGTCTGTCTGTCTGTCTGTCCGTTAATACGCTTATCCCTCGAGAACCACTTATCCGATTTTCCTACTTTTTTTTTTAAAACATAATATGTTCTCCGGCCAAAGGTTATAGGCTATATTTTATTACGATAGGTAACATATGGAATGAGCAGTGACAATAATAGTAAATGAAGTCGGACAAAGTTTGCCGCTAGCGCGTTCTCTTGCAATACACAGTCCAAACCATTAAATATGGAACAATATTATGTAGCAGAGAATATCTATATAATAAATATAAGATGCAATGTCTCTCTGTCCGTCTGTCTGTCTGTCCGTTAGTGTGCTTATCACTGGAGAACCACTTATCCGATTTACTATGCTTTTTTTTTAAAATATACGTATGTTCTCTGGCCAGGTTATAGGATATATTTTTATTAGGTGACATAAGGAATAAGCAGTGGCAATAATAGTGGATCAAATGGAGAGAAGTTTGCCGCTAGCGCGTTCTCTTGCATACACTCCCTAAAGCATTAATATGGAACAATATCATGTATCAAAGAATACAATTTTATATAAATGCAACGTCTCTCTGTCTGTCTGTCTGTCCGTTAGTGCGCTTATCACTCGAGAACCACTTATCCGATTTTACGTGTTTTTATAAAATTTATACATATGTTCTATATAATTCGAATATAAGCCTAGATAATGGGAGATAAGGTGAGATAATGGGAGATAAGGAGAAATAATGAGAGATAAGTCGAGATAAGCCTCGATAATGGGCGAGATAAGGTGAGATAAGCCTAGATAATAGGAAATAAGGTGAGATAATGGGACATAAAGAGAAATAATGGGAGATAAGGAGAAATAATAGGAGATGAGCGAGATAAAACTTAGATAATGGAAATTATGTAGAGTTAATGGCAAAATAAGGAGAAATATTGGGAGATAAGGAGAAATAATGGGAATTATTTTATTACGTTGGATAAACATAAGGAATAAGCAGTGTGATAGTAGTGAATCAAGTCCACGCGAGCGGAGCCGCGGGCCCGGCTAGTATATATATAAATGGTTCACGCGGCGTTCTCAATATTATTAAAACTCTAATCTAAGTAAGTAAAATTAAAGTACATAGTTTTAAGTGATAGGGAAGGAGGTAAATAATATTATATTTATAGGAAACGGCCCGAATATTTTCTAAATTTGTATTTATATATATAATATATATATATATATATATATTTATATATTATATATATATATTAAATAGGATAAGGGAGAGAATGCAGCACTGTCTCGTGCCGGCTTCCACTTTAAACGTCTTAGAGGTAGTTTGGTTGACTCGAACGGCTGCTATGTTATTCTCGTAGAGGTTCCTTATTATCGTCACTAGATGTTGAGGAAACACTTATCTTTTGGAGAATCGACCGGAGTCAAAAGTCAAATAGTCGACGAAACACAGGAAAGTTTCGATGTTGAACTACCCTGGCTTTTTCTAA
>CM032450.1:50731819-51035692 GCA_019049505.1 Pachyrhynchus sulphureomaculatus | reverse complement strand
CAGTAATCATTTAACAGAATCAAATCATCTTTTTGACGATAAATTTAAAATTCTACACATACAAAACAAAGGCGTAAAATTAAACCTATTAGAAAATTTAGAAATAAATAGAATTAAAAATTCAGACATCATATTAAACTAACAAAAAGATACCTGTTTGGCCCATGGTAACTCACCTTTACTCAATTTATACAATTAATATTCAGAATGGATTTCCCAGCAATATTCATTAGCATATAGTATTAATTTTATTACCTATCTACCTTAGGGTATTTATATGAATGTAACAACACTAATATTCAATATCATTTTGTATCAGACGAAGCTATAGTATAGCGAAACGCGTCATACAGTTTCAGTGAAACTAAAAGTGGAAATTTGACAAAATCAGTCTTTCAATACAGGGTCATAAGTGTCCATACTAGTCAAAATAACATCGGAAACCTACTTAGCCCAGTTCGATGGGTAGTCGGATTAAAAACAAACGTCTAACCAAGGGAAAGTTCCAAAATATTCCGTGAGTTATTTCCATTTAGCAGGTTTGTAGTGCCAAATTTTGCGAGATTTAGGCATCTTTCTGTCTCTGATTGGTACTCGACGCTAAAAGTAGTTTATGGTCGTAAGAACCTAAAGGCGGATGTACGGTGATAGTGTAAATCTCTGGATTGCCGGTTAAGAAAAGATCAAGAAGACTGGCTATCTCTCCGTCTCGATCAGGGATCCATGTTGGTTCGTTAATAAGCTCAGTTAAGCCACAGCTGATTGAGAATGATTCATGATTGATGTTGTGGACATTAAAGTCGCCCAGGATGGCAATCTCAGCGTTTCGATAGTATATATATATATATATATATATATATATATATATATATATATATATATATATATATATATATATATATATATATATATGTGTATTAACTTGGTAGTCACAGTCATTTTGTCAAAGTTTCTATTTGGTATTATCGATGATTATTCACCAGTAGCTGATAACCAGTTTACCGCCAACTGCTGACTAGTAAATATCGATAATGGCAAATGATACATTGGCCAAATATCTACGACTACCAAGTCAAAACAACACTGATCAACAGACCTACACAATATCTTTCTTTTTTTTTAACTGCACTGCAACAATGGCCTGTTACTTTGATTTTTCAGAATAAATTTAACCTTAAAACCTCAAAAATATGACGACAATGTCACAAATGTATATAAAGCTCCATTTTTTTTGTTACTTTAATTTTTTAATTACATTTTTGTGTTTCTGCAAAATATTTTTGTTTGAAATTTAGATTGTAAGAATTTTAGTATTACTAGAAATTTTTAGAATCGGAATTTGTTTATTAAATACTAAACCAATTTGAGATAGTATTTTAACATACCCAGGAATTAGTTAGTTACTTGAATATGTCCATTCTTTCAAAATCAGAAGCAATTTAAAAATAAACCTAAAAGAGGAATCAAGTATCTGAAGCCTAAGAAGACTAATCTAAAATGTTACGTTTCTACAATTCCAAGTTCGCAATCAGTACCATCAAAAATGTGTTATTTTATTTTCTTTTACTACATGCTAATAAGGCACTAGATAATATAATTACTAAAAATTGTTTTCTTTATTATCTGATTTTACTTGTTATGTACTTACTAGATTATGTTGAGAAAGTGGAATCTTTGGTACAATGACACTAGTCACTATATATCACCACTAGACCAAACACTTTATTTTTGTCCTCGGCACGCGTTTCCCTAACCATGTTAGCTTTATCAGGAGCGATGATTGACTGTCAGTCATCGCTCCTGTTAGCGAAACGCGCGTCAAGTGTAAAAATAAAAGTGTTTGGTGTAGTAGTGACATATAGTAGTAGTGCTTACTAGAAAAACACCACCTTCTATTCCCATAGTGCAATCAAGGATGCCCGATATTGTCTTCAGAAGTAACGTATTTTAATGAAGTTAGACGCCAAAAAAAGCTTTTGGCGCTAACGGAATATCAGCCATAGTACTCAAAAACTGTGCTGGGGAACTAACACCAGTTTTCTGTAGACTTTTCGACTTATCCTACAGAGAGGGAATATTTCCTTCCTGCTGGAAATGTGCCACAGTTTAATCGATACCTAAAAAACGCAAGAAGATCTTGCTAAATAACTACCGACCAGTCGCACTGCTTTCAATAATATCGAAAATCATGGGAAAGGCTATCAATCAGCATCTTCTAAAATATCTTGAAGGATTCAACATTATCAGCGACCATTAATATGGCTTTCGCAAATATAAATCAACAGGAGATCGTCTGACTTATGTAAGTTATGTTTGGAACAATGCAATTGAACACTTCGGAGAATCTTGAGCGGTTGCTCTTGATAGATCCAAGGCATTCGACCGTGTTTGGCACGATGGATTGTTGGCTAAGCTACGCTCTTCTGGTATGTCTGAAAAGTTCTGTTTGTGGCTCTCATGTTTCCTCAGAGAGCTTTCTTTACGAGTGGCGACTTTCCTTCTAACATTTTCACTATCAACGGTGTGCCCCAGGGCTCCATACTGTCTCCTACTCTCTTTCTCATTTACATTAACGATCTACGAGAAAAGTTCGGAAATCCAACACAATCCACAGTATGCTTATCTCTTCAATCACTTTGAACGCTCAGACATCGGCTACTCAGAAAAATATCCGCAGAGAACAGGAAGTCATTCAACTTAACAAAGACCTGGAAGAAATTCTATCTTGGGGTGACAGTAACCATGTGGAATTTAACGCTACAAAAACCCAGGCCGCAGTTTTTTTCTAAAAAAGTTAACGTTGCTGAATCCGATATAGTTATGTCGGGGCACTCCATTTCTCTGCCATCGTCACTCATTTTGCCGGGCGTCAATTTGGGAGCAAATATGTCGTGCCGTGAACATATTGCAAACATAGCAAAGAGAGCTTCTCGAACCAGAAAGCTTTACACTCCACAACAATTGTTAACTCTTTACAAAGCTCAAATTCGACAAACTATGGAATACTGCTCACATGTTTGGGGCTCTGCTCCCAAACATACACTGGATTTGTTGGATTCATTTCAGAGAAGAGCTGCTCGCCTGACCGGAGACCCTGAACTGGCGGGCAGCCTTGATTCGTTGGAACATCGAAGAACGATTGGTTACTTGAGGCTATTCTATAAGTATTTCCATGGAAAGTGTTAGATGGGTGTAGCCCGCTTAATTCCTTCCAGAGCGATGTATGCTAGAAATACATGTCGCGCTAATACTTCACATCCGTATGAGGTTCAGCTTGTTACTCCTCGTACAATCCTTTTCAAGCAGTCTTTTATATGGAGAACCTTATCCCTTTGGAATAATGTGCCCAGGACTGCGTTTCCCACAGAGTACAATTTACAGCGATTCAAGATCAACGTGAATCGCTTTTTTTTTTCCGCACACGTGTCGCTCCTGTAGAGCTTTGGGGATTTCCCTGCAGCACGTGTGCGAGACCAATAAAAAAAGAAGATGATTTTAAGATAAAGAGAGTGAAGTGCGAGTCATATAAAAGTGAATTTAAAACACACAAGTAATACTGAAGTAATTATAAAAACATAAAAAAGAATTCATTTAAATAGAATTACAAGTTTGACCGTTTTTTTTTTTTTCTTTCCTTGCTAAAGGAAAGTATTTTATGAAACAATTTTATGTTTTTGCACGTTTTAGGGTTTTTGGATCACGAAAAATATAGTTTTCTATCGGTCTCTCTGTTTGTTGGTCTGTTGGCACGATGAGTCTCGAATGAAATGAAATATCAATTTCAAACTTGGTACATAGATTACATATAATTAGGAGATGAAACGAAATCGTTTCAAGTCAAGGGCGTGAAAGAAGCGATAAATTTTAAAAGGTTTTAATTGTAATTTTTGGTTTCTTGTTGAATTTTAAACAAATTCTATGCATAAATATTTATAGTAAAACATACAAGGGGTGGGAGAAGAGATTAGAGGGGATTGATTCCTCTATATCATATCCTTTTCTGTGTATTTTAAAGTCTAAGAAACCAAAAATTAGGTTATTTTTTTTATTAACTGGATATTATAAACTTAATTGTGAAAATTGCGATTGTACTTATATTGGTCAAACAGGAAGAAATTTAAAAAAAATAATTAAAGAACATTTTACATCTTTTATAACTAGCAAATCAGATTCAAATTACGCTAACCATTTAATAGAATCGGAACATCAGTTTAATAAAAACTTTAAAATTTTACGTGTTGAAAATAAAGGGTACAAATTAAATTTGCTTGAATCTCTGGAAATCAATAAACTTAAAAATACTAATTATTTGTTAAACGACCAATTAGAATTAAATAATTCACTTCTTTTACATATATTTCAATAATACCGTACTTAATTAATTTGTTACCTATAATATAAAGTCTTTATAATGGTATAATTAGGGATTTCCAACATTATTGTATTTTATCTGTAGGGTTCTTATATATATATAACAAATTTTCCTTCTTGTTCTTTTAATCTGGATAAAGCTACAGTGGTAGCGAAACATGTTGATATGTTAAAATAAATGTGGAGTTTACCAGTAAACAAAAAAAAATTGTTTTACTGTTCACTTAACTTATTTTTTTATTACTTTCAAGTTTAACCCAGGATGGGGCTTAAGAGGGTAGGGGTAGTTTAATATTGTATATTTTCAACAGCATTTTGAGATATTTATAGGTTTTTTGGTTAATGTACTGGGCAAATTTAATGAATATTATTTATTTACTACACATAATTATGGAGCGTGTAAGGTGAGGAAAGGAGTTAGAAGGGTGTATGGTATTTATTGTGCTATAAGTATTATTTAGAATCAACGGAACGAAACATTACATTATTTTTTTGCTATTTGCAATATTCACAGAGAAACGGATGAGAATTATTAAATGTTGTATGGTTTCAGTGTTACTAAAAGAAATTTGGAATATTTAAAAAATATATATCAATCGTTTGTAGTAAAAGATATATAGTATAAGGTGAAAGTAATGGGGTAGAGGGTTAGAAGGCCCATTACATATACAGTCAGTCCAAAAAGTCTCCATACTCCACCTGCTTTCTATGCTATTTTTAGTGTTACGTACGGAACACTTATAAGATGACTTCGGTGTCTGTCAGTCCGTCCGTCTGTCACACCCGATTTTCTCCGAAACTATTTGTCATAGAAAGTTGAAATTTGGTAATAATATAGGAATTGAGGGCCTCATCAGTGCCATGTAGTTTTGAAAGTTAAATTTTTGACTTAAGGGGTTAGTTTTGGGGGGCGAAATCGGAAGTGAAAAAAAATTTTTTTACTAGGTAATCGAGTGTGGTGTCAAATGGAAGCTTGTGAAAACACGAGTAAAAAATATATAAATAATGTAATACTTGCGCACACTTTTCTTTGTATTATTTTTAAAAAATCGCGAAAAATCGCTGTCTACCCGCCTTACCTCGAAAAGTACTTATCAAAAAATTTTGAAAAAATTCTGGAATATTCTCCAAGGGGTGCAGATTGAACGAAAATTATCACGAATACAATACGGTTAATAGTTTTAATGGTATATAAAAAAAAAACAAAAATTTCATGGTCATCAATTTTCAGTAAAGATTGGAAATAAACTTTGTTGAAAACTCATTGGGGTGTGTTTTGTGAAGTCACTGATCATTTTATACTTCCGTTACATTTTTTATTTTAAAAGCAATCAACGTCCGGAACACTAATTGCGCAAGTTCAACTCATAAGCTTATTAATACTACTTTAAAAACCCATTGCAAAATTACTAGCAACAAGGAACAGATTATAAAGTATGGATGAAAATTATTCATTTGTTTTCAGTTTAGCGAGCAATAGATAGCTTGATAAAATGCGGCTGATTATAACGTGTTATTTTCAATGCATTCTTGAGTGCATGGAGACTTTTTTGACATTAATTTTGTTTATATTTTTATAACAATGATATAACTTCTAAATAAAATGTTCAGTAGTTGTTTTTAGTACTAATTCTCGTTGGTTAAGTTACAAATATTAATTTAAACATGTTATCTCCTAGTTCCAATTAATTAGTTAAACATAACAGAAAAATAGTATAGAAAGCAGGTGTATGGAGACTTTTTGGACTGACTGTATATCATGATTTACTTCTATTTCAGTGTCCTTGCTTTTTCATTATTCCCAATTTTAAGAGAAATAGTACGGAACAGGGATTAGGCTCTGGTTACAGAAAATATTAAGTTTATTAGAGAAAAAAATTTAGAAACATAAACTGTTAAAGTGGCCGAAATTTACTTACCTCTGGAATAGTAGGTAAATTATTGTTTTTACGTTCCTTGCTAAAGAAAAAGAATTGCCCTCTGTAATTTTTGCTCCTCTTTACCTTTTAGTGTACTTAGATCGCGAAAAATATCTATTCCCATTTCCGTCGGGCTGTTTATTCGACTGAAATAGGGATCAAATCTATAGTTTTTGAGCGATATCCTTTGAAAAATAATATTATATGATTTTACGGAAATTTACTTTCCCTTTACTTGACTAAGTCAAATACAGTACTTATTTTAGAACTACATATTTGCAAGGAGATTACTGGGTATGTAAATCTCTTTGCCAATTATTTTTTTAATTTGAGAGTTGAAAAGTAAGTGTACTTGTAAAACAAGTTTTATAACGTCTGCAATTATAGATGCTTAAAACATAAGTAATGATGAAGATATTGATGGACTGTGAAGTGGGAAGCCTCGAGTCAAATCTTGGGAATAAGGTAAGTCTTCTAAATGCCCATTATTTATAAATATAAGTTTATACTTTATTTTTTTTGCAGATCAAGACATAAATTAAATGGTTAAAGTGGCATGGAGGTCGTGAAAATGTGCCGGTATTGACAAGATCTGTAAAAGATAGTGACGATATCAATAACGCACATTGTACTTTAGATAAAGAGTTTTAAACTAAAAGAGATTAGAGAGATTTCGCAACGCTTATTTTTCACATGCCGTTGTTCTCATCGTTATTTCAAGCATGCGCAATATTAACGCGAAGGAATTGCAAGGTTAAATATTAATTTAGGGGATTTTTTCATTAAATTCGTGGCTAAGTTTCTAAATTAAAACTGTGTTTAGCAGGTTTCTATCACTTTCTGAGATATTTCCCAGGTAATACGAATGTCCAATAAATAAAATTCCATTTGAAATTAACACTATACATACTGTAATGCCATTTTGACAAAGATTGCAAAATCCCAACATAATCTGAACACTAATTAATCGATGTGTTAGTTGCAATAAATTCATTATAAATATACAACAAAATACTGTTTTTAGCCAATTTCCACTGGTTTATTTAAATTGCGATGACGCGTTTCGCTGTCGATGCACCTTCTTCACATCTACATTTTACACTGTCAAGTTAGGTTTAATGTTTACAATTTTATATAATTTCTTAATTATATTATTACACCTAATTAAATTACATTGATAGTATTGGAAAACCCACACAGATTTTGAATTAGGAGAATAAATTCAATAATCGTGAATTGCTTAAATCTACCTGGTCGTTGAGTAAAGTACCTGTAGTCCTTAATCGATTTGTTTGCATTGTCTCTAAAAAGTTTAGTTTTAAACATTTTTGTTGGGTATGTAAAATTTTGAAATTCTTGTTAAATATGTGATTTTCTGTTAAAAGATGATTAGCATATGTTAAATTAGATTTTCTATGGATGAAACTTTTTTGGTGTTCTGTAATTCTTTCAATAAATGTACGTCCGGTTTGTCCTATGTATGTTTTAGGACATGAACTACATGTTGATTGATAAACCCCTGATTTATTGTCTTTATTGATTTGTGGTTTGTAGTTTTTAAGACATTTCCCTATAGTATTGTTAGTCTTGTAAGCTATGTTGATATTTTTTTGATTTAAAAATTTCCCCAGTTTTTCCGTTGGTTTGCCGAAATAGGTTAAGCATTTAAATGTGGTATTTCTGTCCTTAAAACGTGGGTATATTTCTGAGATTGCCTTGTTTCTAAGTTTTTTCCTAAAGATATTATTCTACTCAGTATATATCACCACTACACCAAACATTTTATTTTTGCACTCGACGCGCGTTTCGCTAACCATGTTAGCTTCATCAGGAGCGATGATTGACTAAAGCTAAACTACAAATCTACCCTATTTATACTTAGCCTAACCCTTGAATTACTCAAGCGGAACTAATGACATAGGCAAGGCCATCAGTTCCGGTCAAGTAACCAGTAGAGGGGACTATAAGGAATAGGCCCTCTGTCTTTATTTAAACTACTTTTACATTTTATGAT
This sequence comes from Pachyrhynchus sulphureomaculatus, assembly GCA_019049505.1. Taxonomy (NCBI): domain Eukaryota; kingdom Metazoa; phylum Arthropoda; class Insecta; order Coleoptera; family Curculionidae; genus Pachyrhynchus; species Pachyrhynchus sulphureomaculatus. Next base: position 51,027,388 of record CM032450.1, on the reverse strand, counting down.
TTCCATACTTTCGTATGCGTTTAACAATCTCCTATCAGATACGTTTTTTATCAATCTTAGATTATCTAATGTTACAGTATGATCAGCTTCAAGGGCATGTTCGGCAATGCTAGACTTTTCTGTTCTATTGTATTTTAAGTGTGCTAAGTGTTCTTTAAATCTTGTTTTAATTGACCTTTTAGTTTGCCCAACATAATTTTTGTCACAATCATTACAACTAATTTCATAAATTCCACTTTTCTCACAATTAGGAATCTTATCTTTGGGATTTCCTAAGATATTCCTCAGATTGTCTGATGACTTATAGACTAAGGTGAGGCCTACCTTATTAAATACCTTATTGAGTCCCTTGCTATATTTCGGATTATATGGTATGGAGACATACTTGGTGTTATTTTCTTCGCGTGTAAAAAAGGTGGAATTCTGAATATTAAACTTAAACTTATGTCTATTTATTAGCTTATTTACTAAGTCATCGTCATACCCATTAACTCTAGTTATATTTCTAATACGATTCCTTTCTTTATTAAAGTTTACTTTATTCAGAGGGAAAGTGACCAAACGATGAACTAAAAAATGTAATGAGGCTAATTTATGTTATTTGCAATGAAATGAATCATTAGGAATATATCTGTTACTGTGTCCTTCCTATAGATATCAAATTCTAATCTATTGTTATTTTTAATAATTAAAATATCTAGAAAAGGCAATTGTCCTTTGTTCTCAACTTCGTAAGTGAATTTAATGGAATCAAACCGGGTATTTAATCTAGAAACAAAATCATCAATATTTGCGTTCTTTGTATCAAAAATCGCGAAAATATCATCCACATACCTATACCATACCCTTGGGAAATATTCGAATTCTTGACTGGCTTCGATTTCAAACTTACTCATAAATAAATTGGCTATGAAAGGTGATAAGCAATTACCCATAGCTGTTCCTTCTTTCTGAACATAAAATTGATTGTTATATTGGAAATAATTTTGTTCCATACAAAGTTTAGTTAGCGAAACGCGCGTCGAGTGCAAAAATAAAGTGTTTGGTGTAGTGGTGATATATACTGAGTAGTATCATTGTGCCAAAGATTCCACATTCCCAACTTAGTAACGATATTATTGATTAAAGTAACCGAATAACCGTTGTTGACGGCTACTTGTTTTATGTAGTTTCATTCTTTAGTAAAATTTTCCTCTGATAAGGGGATATTAGTTAGTCTATGTATAAAACTATGATAAGCTGCGAGTTTATGATCGTTAGGGTGGTGAGAACTATTGTGAATTGTGGTATCTGTATGTCAAGGTTTGTGATATATTGCAAATTTATGTTTTTCATGGTTTTACTGATTGTTAAGTCTAGGAAGTTGATTTTCCCTTCGACTTCTTCTTCCATTGTAAAACTGATATTTCTATGTAAAGAATTGATATACTGTAAAAAGTGAGTTAATTGTCGGTCCGTACCTGTAAAGCATACAATTATATCGTCTACGTATCGATGCCAGTATAGACAATTATTACTATTGTTATTATGGTTGTCAAATATCATTGTTTCAATACTGTCCATGAAAATTTCGGCAAGTAATGGACTCCCCATAATTAACCCTTCCTTACTATTGTAGAATGTATTGTTAAATGAAAAATAGGCAAGTTCTTAATAAATTAATTATGTCCATTTTTACAGTGTAAAATGTAGATTTGAAGACGCTGCATCGACAGCGAAACGCGTCATCGCAATTTAAATAAACCAATGGAAATTGACTAAAAACAGTCTTTTATTATATATTTATTATTAAGGAAACCCAAATATGCAAGTGAAAAACTTTAAAATATGCGCATAAATATGCAAATAATTTTCTCGAAATATGCACATACATGTTGTAAATATGCAGTAAAAAAAATCGAAACAGACTTGAAAAATGTAAATTAATATAAATTTTGTTCGTTAAATGGAACAAAAATAACTTAAATAACATTGAAAATAGCATCAACGGCAAAATCCTGACAAAAATTTCGTTATGTTTAAATATTAAACGGAAATGAAATACCCTGTATATTCAATAGGTATTCAAAAATTATACTTACAATTTTAACACATGCAGAACAGTAAGTTTTTGCCATATCTATTAGTTCTTTGTATGGTTTAATCCACACTGACACACTATTGGCTTTGGGCATTTCACTGTAATAAAATACGACTCACAAGATAAAAAGCACAAATCGACGTAACCACTTTAAAAGCACAACTAAAAATGAAATCTAATAAATTAATAATACAAGTATCCTCTGATGGCCGTCTGGGCTTTACTGACTGGTTTTTACTGACCATAAAATAATAAAATTTATTTGAGGAAAACCACCGGCGCGGCGGCGGCCTAAATATTGACCCTTATTCTGAAAAATGAATGAAAACGCCTGCCAAAGACCTACATTATTATAAATTCCTTCAAATATGCACATACAGTAGACACTCTATATAGTGAAAGACCAAAATGTTGACCGAAATTTCACTATAGAAAGTTTTTCACTATATAAAGAAAAAATCCGTACATATTGCTATGTATATATTTTATATTGGTAATCATTTACTTGTATTTTATAAGGTACAAGCAACAAAAAAAATTGCAAAATTGAATTATTAGAAAGGATTTTATTAAACATTTGAAAGTTTAAATAGTACATAGCATGTACAGGGCTGAATACTGAATACATACATAAAGTCCGTACGTTATATCTTTACCCGTGCGTCATGGTTTTCAGGCCATATAACAGACGACTATTATATTATTTGTCTCTTTTCACCAATAAATCATTGGCAAAAAGAGACAAAATATATAATAGTAGTCTGGGATATTTCCTAAAAACTATGATGCACGTGTAAAGATATAACGTACGGACTTTATGTATGTATGTACTACATACGAAATAAAAAAAAAATAATACAAAATCTGTTAATACATATGTACATACTACGTACATACGTACTAGGAAAAATAATCAGTTATTTTCTTTTGAACATTACTTTTGAAAAATAAAAAATAATTGTTGCTCAACAAAATTCTCGCATTTATTCAAATGCATAAAGATTTGATCAGGTACACTTTCCTGGCCCCTGAGAGTAGTTCGCACAATGTCAAATGCATTTCTTATTTCATTTTCACTAAATTTAGCAGAACATTCCCCGGTTTCAGTTTCTTCTTCATGATCTTCTATACTTTTTATATCGTCAATTATGTCTTGGTCAGTTGGGAGATCTGTCGTGCCAACATCATTGTCGATTTCTAAGAAATCTTCAAGTAAAAAATCTGCGTCGACGGTAGCAGTTTTTTGTAGAATACCCCATTGCCTTTTTAAGGTAGCGAGATCCATTTCGTCTTCTTCTTCCCATTCGTCAATTTTTTCAGTAAAACCTGCTTTAGAAAAGCAGTTTTTGATAGTTTTCTGAGAAACATTTTCACTCCATACTTTAGCGACTTCGGTTATACAATCTTTAAGGGTAATCAATTTTTGGACTGGAAGGTTGTTATCAATCGCATTAACAATTTTGTGAACAATTCTGTTTCGGTAATGATGTTTTATGTTTTTTATAATACCCTGGTCCATAGGTTGCAATTTGGAGGTCATGTTTTGTGGAAAAAAGATCAATTCAATATTCCTTAATTTTTTACTTACAGTAACTGGATGTGCAGGACAATTGTCTATAAACACCACAATCTTTCGCTTTTGGCTTTTCATTTTCGTGTCCAGTTCTTTGATCCATCTTTCGAAAATCTCAGAAGTCATCCATGCCTTTTTATTATTGGCGTAATCTAACTCCAGAGATTTAACTCCTTTTAAACAACGGGGATTTTTGCTTTTACCTATGAGCAGTAATTTCAGTTTTTCTGAGCCATCCACGTTTGCTCCAACCATAAGTGTCACCCTTTCTTTACTTGTTTTAACACCAAAACATTTATCACTTTTAAAAGCAAAAGTTTTATTTGGCAAACATTTAAAATACAAACCAGTTTCATCACAATTGAAAACGTTTTTTGGCTCGTACTTTTTCAATGCACTTTTTAAAAGAGTTTCAGTCCAAATGTCACAGTCCTCCTGACTAACGCTTGCACTCTCGCCAAACACCGTCTTGAAAACAATTGAATTACGAGTCTTCCAGGCACTCAACCACCCTTCACTAGCTTGAAAATTAACGCAGTTAAATTCTTTAGCAAATTGTAGAGCCTTTTGCTTTATTAAATTTCCCGATATTGGTACGTTTTGATGCGTACGGCCACTTGAAACCATCGTAAAACTGCTACATTTACATCCTCGTAAGTACTCACCCGTACTCGTTTTCAACTGCTTGGAACACTAGGTTTCTTGATGATACTGTCTCGACTTTTTATTATCAGAGATACGCAACTTGAGAGAAAACACCAAATTTTGCAGCAACATCAATTTTTTTGCAGCCTTTGTCAACTTCCTCCAAAACTTTAATTTTCTCAGCTAAACTTAAACACACTCGCTCGGACATCCTACTTGATTCTTAAACAAAAAGAAACTGAACCTGAATTTGCGAATTACTAGGCCTCGACTATAAAATGGGTTTTCCCGGGTTTCTATAAAATGGGTTATTCCCCGGGTTTCTCACAGAAATCTACCTGATTTATTGCCAACCATTAGGAGTTATAAACGCGTTAAGAACCTTTTCAAAAGAATGCGTCATAAAAATGGAATTCGTGCTAATGTTAGATAAAAATGGGAAACCCGAAATGGCCAAGATCTCAATAAATGCATAAAAATTTATACATAAAATTCCGGTAAAAATTTTATTATATAGAGTGTTACTATTTTACAGATTCACTATATGCAGGGCCTTTTACATAAAATTTCATTAAAATATTCTAGGTCTTGAAAAAATTGCACTATAAACAGTTTTTCACTATATAGAGTTTCACTATAAACAGTGTCGTCTGTATATGCTATTTTTAAAGCATTTATGCAAATATTTAGAAAAATGCATATAATATGCAAAATATGCAATATATGCGCGTTGCATATTTGGGTGTCCTTATTTATTATCATTTCAATTTTACTGTATTTTCTTAGGGGTTTGTATACCTGGCCCTACCATAATAGCGATAAGAGTAATGAGCTTCAAATAACCTCTCTTATAAGTTCCTAAATAAGGGAAATCGTTATCTTAATAAAGGTTGCTCTTATTTTGTTTCAATATTGCGCAAGCTCCAAACGGTGGGTGCATGCTTCAAATAAAGATGAAGACAGTGGCCTACCAAAATCAGCGTTGCAAAATCTCTCTATTAAATAAATTCAAGTACGAAAACGTATACGTAAACGTGGAAAAATATTTGTTATGACCCTGTTTTAAAAGTTTAAGTTTGAACGAATGGCATACATGAACTATTATGTGATATTTTTGTTTATAAGCGTTTTAGTAAAGCTTAACGGGGTATAAAGTTTAGCACTAAAATTTTTATGTTTTATAAATGTAAAATAATGAATTATGCAAGTCATAAACTGTATTTTAACTAAACGACAATCAGTTTGCGTCTTATATTCCACACGTTTTACGTTCTATAAGTGTGCGAGAAGAAAAATTCTGGGTCGGCACATAAATCGAAATTTGAGGCTGCTGGGCAAATGTTTCTGTCAATTTTCACGAATACGTCATCGTTCAAGGATATATTTAATCAAATGTTACTCTGCTGTACAGCTACAATATTGGTGAGTAAAAAATACTTTTTAATTTTTTTACTATTTTCCCACGTACGCTTACCAGGTGCACAAGTATGAAATGCGGACTTCAGACAACAGATGGTGCACCAATGCAGTTTATGCTATAAAGATTTGACACTGTGCCATTTTGTTGTGTCATCAACCAGTGTCAGACGCGCACGAGTGATAAAGTGTTGTGTTGTTGTGTTCAATATGTCGAAATTTATACCGAACAAAGAGCATTCGCGGACAGCATTAATTTTTTGTTTTCATTTGAAGAAAACTGCTGTTGAATCATACCGATTACTTCGAGAAGCTTTTGGCGAACATGCTCCATCGCAAGATACGTGTGAACGATGGTTTCGGCGTTTCAAAAGTGAATTGCAAACATTGTTGGACGAAGATGATTCGCAAACACAAAAACAACTCGCCGAGAAATTGGGCGTTAGTCAACAAGCTGTTTCCAATCGACTACGAGAGATGGGAAATATTCAGAAGACCGGTAGATCGGTACCATATGAGTTGAACGACAAGCAAATGGAAAAGCGTAAAAACACTTGTGACATTTTGCTCGCTCGGTACAAAAGGAAGTCGTTTTTGCATCGTATAGTTACAGGGGATGAAAAGTGGATTTATTTTGAGAATCCCAAGCGCAAAAAATCATGGGTAGACCCAGGTGCACTATCCACATCGACCGCAAGACCGAATCGCTTTGGCAGAAAGACGATGCTCTGTGTTTGGTGGGACCAGAGGGACGTGGTCTATTATGAGCTGTTAAAACTTGGGGAAACGGTTAATACTAAACGTTACCAACAACAATTGACCGATTTGAACCGTTCGCTGCTTGAAAAAATGCCAGCATACCGAAAGAAGCAACACCAAGTCATTTCTCTTCAAGACAATGGTCCATCACATACAGCAAAACCAGTTCGCGACACGTTGGAAGCACTTAGCTGGGAAATTCTACCGAATGCGGCTTACTCACCAGACTTGGCTCCTTTTGATTACCACTTGTTTGCATCGATGGGTTACGCACTTGCTGAGCAGCGCTTTGGTTCGTACGAAGATGTGAAAAAAATGGCACGATGAATGGTTCGCAGCAAAAGGGGAAGATTTTTACTGGCGTGGAATACAAATTCCCCAAAAGATGGGAAAATGTATAATAAGCGATGGAGCATACTTTGAATATAGCACTTTTTATCATTCTTCCTAATTTAACATGTTTTTTTTAGAAAAATAATCCGCATTTCATACTTGTACATCTAGTATATAGACTGAGTACCTCTTATTGATAATTTTGGCATGCTCATTTCTAAATTAAAAATGTTAAGGAAAGACTCCATTGTAGTGTTCGTTCCAAGGAAGACTTATATATTTTTTAGTTAGGGTTTTGAATTAACTTTACAGATTCTTACTGACATGGTGTAGCATATATAGTAAAATAACCGGTCAAGTACAAGTTGGACTTGTGCAGTTAGTGTTCCGTACGTTGATTGCTTTTAAAGTAAAATTTTTGCTACGGAGGTATAAAATGATCAATGACTTCACAAAACACATCCCAAATGAGTTTTCAGCAAAGTTTTTTTCCGATCTTTACTGAAAACTGATAACCTTGAAATTTTTTTTTAAATACCAGATAGATTACACAAGACCACAATTTTTTTTTTGTCAATTTACTTTGACTACAATAGATCTAGGGTATGTTTTTTGGGTCGCTGATCGCGAATTCGAGGTCGGTTTTCATCCATCACATCTGAATTTTTCATAAAATAGCCATAAAATTGGTAAAAATGAGTTCAAAATGAGATTTTCATCGTTTTAAAGCGCATAGTTCCGGAATGATCAAATTCGCATATACCCGCCACTTTTGGGGGCTACAGGTTGTGGCGTGTTAATTTCACCCACACACTAAAGCGCTATTTTTGTAGCCCCTCCCTTCTATACTTTTTTTTTTATAATTTCTGAGAATGGATTGAGTGGTTATTAATATTAAAAGAACTAAAGAAATTAGACATACACTAGATCAGTTTTTCTTGTTAAAGTAATATGGGTAAGAGATAATTTTTGTACGTCTTTTGGAAATAGTCTCTACAGTTGTTTAAAATTTTTTGGTTGTACAAATTTTGGGCACCATTCATTTTAAAATAAAAAAGGATCTAACTTCAGCTAAAAAAATGAAAAAACACTGAAGGGTTATGAAGTTGTTAAGGAAAATTTTGATATGGCACAACCCTTTTGTCCTGAAAAGTAAAATAGGTAGTACAGTGAAACACTAGCCTTAAACAAGAAAAAAAGTTTTATTAATGACTAAATTAAAAGTTCTAACTTTGCGGTTCTGTTATTATACTGTACTAGCCGTGCCCGCGGCTCCGCTCGCGTGAACTTGATTCACCTTTATCGTCACTGCTTATTCGTTATGTTTATATTATTATATAGCTCAAGGGGCCTTAGAGGCCCATGGCTTGGTTGCATACTTGTCTCCACTTCTTTTTGTCTCCTGTTAGCTTTTCCCAGTGCAGGATTCCCATCAACTCCGGATCTTGCTTTACTGCCTGAATCCATGTAGATCGAGGTCTACCCTTGCCTCTTCTTCCAACCACTCTTCTTATTAGGGCTTGCTTTGCCTGTCATTCTTCCTTCATCCTTGCCACGTGTCCCAACCATCCTAATCGCTGGCTTATTATGATTTGGCTTATAAGGGTTTCGTATATAGGCATTTTAATTCGTAGTTTGTTCTTCTTCTCCACAGTCCCTCTTCTTTCCTTCCTCCGTAGATTTTTCTTAAAGCTTTCTTTTCCCACACCTCCAACGTCTCCTTTTCTCTTGCATTCAGTTTCCACGTTTCGCATCTATATGTCAACGTGGGTCTGACAACTGTCGTATATATTCTTTCTTTTGCTTTTCTTGATACATTCTTTAATTTCAATATTGGATTCATTGCCCCCAAACATCTCTGTCCTTTCGCTATTCTTTCTTGTACCTCCGTCCTTTCTTGTCCACTCTATGTTATTGTTACTACCAGATAATTAAATTTGTCTACTTTTTCAAACATATATCTTTTTCCTAAGTTGTTTATTATATCTAAACTTTTGTTGTTTTTAATATCCTTCTTCTTTGTAATTTCCATGTATTTTGTTTTTTCCTCATTTATCTTTAGTCCTCTCATCCTTCCCCTTTCTTCTATCCTACTTATGGCTTTTTTGGTTGTACAAATTTTGGGCACCATTCATTTTAAAATAAAAAGGATCTAATTTCAGCTAAAAAAAAATGAAAAAAATGAAAAAACACTGAAGGGTTATGAAGTTGTTAAGGAAAATTTTGATATGGTACAACCCTTTTGTCCTGAAAAGTAAAATAGGTAGTACAGTGAAACACTAGCCTTAAACAAGAAAAAAAGTTTTTTATTAATGACTAAATTAAAAGTTCTAACTTTGCGGTTCTGTTATTATACTGTACTAGCCGTGCCCGCGGCTCCGCTCGCGTGAACTTGATTCACCTTTATCGTCACTGCTTATTCGTTATGTTTATATTATTATATAGCTCAAGGGGCCTTAGAGGCCCATGGCTTGGTTGCATACTTGTCTCCACTTCTTTTTGTCTCCTGTTAGCTTTTCCCAGTGCAGGATTCCCATCAACTCCGGATCTTGCTAAACTGCCTGAATCCATGTAGATCGAGGTCTACCCTTGCCTCTTCTTCCAACCACTCTTCTTATTAGGGCTTGCTTTGCCTGTCATTCTTCCTTCATCCTTGCCACGTGTCCCAACCATCCTAATCGCTGGCTTATTATGATTTGGCTTATAAGGGGTTTCGTATATAGGCATTTTAATTCGTAGTTTGTTCTTCTTCTTCACAGTCCCTCTTCTTTCCTTCCTCCATAGATTTTTCTTAAAGCTTTCTTTTCCCACACCTCCAACGTCTCCTTTTCTCTTGCATTCAGTTTCCACGTTTCGCATCTATATGTCAACGTGGGTCTGACAACTGTCGGATATATTCTTTCTTTTGCTTTTCTTGATACATTCTTTAATTTCAATATTGGATTCATTGCCCCCAAACGTCTCTGTCCTTTCGCTATTCTTTCTTGTACCTCCGTCCTTTCTTGTCCACTCTATGTTATTGTTACTCCCAGATAATTAAATTTGTCTACTTTTTCAAACATATATCTTTTTCCTAAGTTGTTTATTATATCTAAACTTTTGTTGTTTTTAATATCCTTCTTCTTTGTAATTTCCATGTATTTTGTTTTTTCCTCATTTATCTTTAGTCCTCTCATCCTTCCCCTTTCTTCTATCCTACTTATGGCTTTTTTTGAGGTTCTCTTATGGCTTTTTTGAGGTTCTCTACTTATGGCTTTTTTGAGGTTCACTTTTGTTGGTATATCGTTCCATTTGTTTTTATTTCTGACTCCCGGATTATCTTCTCTAGTGCCAAATTAAATAGACATGTCGACACTGGTTCCCCCTGTCTTAATCCTCTCTTCACCTTAAACTTGTCTGATACTTTGCCCTCAACCAACACTCTATTTTCTGTGTCATTCAGGGTCATTCTCACCATGCGAATCAATTTACTTGGAATACGGAGTCATATGCTTCTCTGAAATCCACAAAGACCAAGTGTAGTGCCAAATTTTGTTCTAAGCTATTATCTTGGATTTGCTTAGTCGAAAATATCTGGCTGTAACCGATCTATTTTTCCTGAATCCACACTGGTACTCTCCCAGAATAGACTCGGCTTTCTCTGCTAGTCTGTTTTTGATAGTCAACACTACTATCTTGTACACGACATCCAGTAAGGCTATTGGTCTATAATTAGCATATATAGTTGTTTCTCCTTTTTTATATATTGGACAAATGAGCGACTCTCTCCAGCTCACTAACATCTTTTCTGTTTCCCATATTTCTTGCACCAACCGGCATATTTCATTTTCCAGATCTACTCCTCCAGCTTTTATCAGTTCTACAATTTCCACCCGGAGCCTTATTTTTTTTTACGTTCTGAGTATTTCTCTTATTTCTTCTTTGCAGGGTTTATTTGTCGCCTCCTGCCCTTCAGTTAATTTTGCTTCCTATTTCTCATTCAACTCCTCATTTCAGTCTTTCTGCGAAGCTTACTGCTAAACTTCCAACTTTTTTCCTATATATTAGCATTTTGTCCCTGTTTATTCCCTTTGTATTTTATAATAAAAAAAAACACGTAAATCGGATAAGTGGTTCTTGAATGCTAAGCGCAGTAATGGATAGACAGACAGGCAGAGAGATGTTACGTTTTATATATATTATAGATTTTTTTTGACATATATTAAATTAAGAATTAAAAAAAAAATCACGTAAATCCGATGAGTGGTTCTCGAATGATAAGCACATTAACGGACAGACAGACAGAGAGACGTTGCGTTTTATATATGTTATATAGATTATTATTATTATTATATAACCTCTTCAGAGAATATGTATATGTATGAGTATGAATTTAAAAAATCACGTAAGTGGTTCCTGCCTGATAAACGCACTAATGGATAGACAAACAGACTAATGGACAGACAGACATTGCTTTTTATATATATTATAGATTATAGATATTCTCTGCTACATAATATTGTTCCAAATTTAATGGTTTAGGCTGTGTACTGCAACGGAACGCGCTAACAGCAAACTTTTTTCCGACTTCATTCACTATTATCGTCATTGCTCATTCCCTATGCTACCTATCGTAATAAAATATAGCCTATAACCTGGCCAGAGGACATATGTATGTTTTAAAAAAAAAAGTACGTAAATCGGATAAGTGGTTGTCCAGTGATAAGCGCACTAACGGACAGACAGACAGACAGACAGACAGAGAGACGTTGCATTTTATATATATTATAGATTACAAAAAAACCTTAGCCTAATAGGTGGTATTGCTAGATAGAGTCCTTAAATCAGGATTTTTTTAATTAAAACTATGCTACACCCGGGTCACGAGTTATCAGTTCTATACGATGTGAAACGCAGTTATCAGCGGGAAAATAGGTCTACGGATGGATATTCTGATGACTTACGATTTTCCTACGAGCTTTTAGGCCTGTCCTGGTAGTATGTTCAAAACACAGATGTCTCCCCCTTGGTTATTTTAGTTCCCTTTGGGCTACTAAACTTTTCTTTGGCCTCTAAAGGTCTGGGAATAAACAGGATATTTTAAAGAAAAAGGCCTTGAATTGAGCACTATAAAACCGTTTTCACACTACTCCATCACTAATTTGTCGGCTACTTGATAGTGAAAGCCTACTGGGTGGCTTTCTAAAAAAAAAAGCCCGTACCTTGGCTGAGAAGAGAGAACCTGGCTGCTGCTATACGATAGTAAGAGCCTCTTGCGGCTACATGATGAGAAGAGCCTAGGATGGCTACTTGTTGGAAAAAGGCTTGCTACGACTTCATTTTGGAAAAAAGCCTTGATCCGTATCCTCCGGACCCTTAAATATTTTTCTCCCTTCCGTATAAATCACGTCTTCAAGATGGCTACTTCTCGGATACAAATGTCTAGCCATTCGACGCATTAGAAACGAATTAAATAAATCCGGTAGAAAATCTGCAATGCACACTGTAATATAAACGGCTCTTAAATTCAAGTGAACTACACTGTTTAAAATTTAGTAAGCACTGCAATAAGTATAAAAATGGAAAAAAAAAAAAAATGTGAATTATAAGGAGAAAAAACAGTAACATAACATGATCTAGGAAAAAATGAATGTTACAAGGTATTACTTCAATGTCCTAAATAGTTTTTGACAGCGACCATATGTTCTGCCGCTGTCAAGTGCCAAAATGCCTTGACGAAGAGATTCTATATTGCTAATGCAACCATGGTACCTGATGCTATTGGCGATTCTGATCCAGATGAGAGAATGCAATATATTATTTAACAGCTGTCAAGTTTACTTTGGCAGCTGTCAAGTTTCCTTTGAAAACTGTGAAGTTTACTTTAACAGCCGTCAAATGTCGAATTAAATTGTTAAAAGAATGCGAATATTCTATTCCATTGAAGAATGATGCTAATGTAATGGTTGGAGTGGTTATAGTAAGGAGCTTGACATAATATGTTAATTGACAGCACTGAAGTACACTTCAACAATTGTCAAATGATGGACAAAGCTTGCAAACCAGTGAGAACTGGTGGCAGCCAATCAGTCATGATAGGGTTACTCTATTACCTTGAAATCTCTGTATACTATATGATCTTGGTGGCTCTAGAAACGGTCCTAACATATAAAATGTTTACTTAGTTGGGAATGTGGAATCTATGGCACAATGATACTCCTAAGTATATATCACCACTACACCAAACACTTTATTTTTGCACTCGACGCGCGTTTCGCTAACCATGTTAGCTTCATCAGGAGCGATGATTGACTAAAGCTAAACTACAAATCTACCCTATTTATACTTAGCCTAACCCTTGAATTACTCAAGCGGAACTAATGACATAGGCAAGGCCCTCAGTTCCGGTCAAGTACCCAGTAGAGGGGACTATAAGGAATAGGCCCTCTGTCTTTATTTAAACTACTTTTACATTTTATGATTTCCATACTTTCGTATGCGTTTAACAATCTCCTATCAGATACATTTTTTAATAATCTTAGATTATCTAATGTTACAGTATGATCAGCTTCAAGGGCATGTTCGGCAATGCTAGACTTTTCTGTTCTATTGTATCTTAAGTGTGCTAAATGTTCTTTAAATCGTGTTTTAATTGACCTTTTAGTTTGCCCAACATACTTTTTGTCACAATCATTACAACTAATTTCATAAATTCCACTTTTCTCACAATTAGGAATCTTATCTTTGGGATTTCCTAAGATATTCCTCAGATTGTCTGATGACTTATAGACTAAGGTGAGGCCTACCTTATTAAATACCTTATTGAGTCCCTTGCTATATTTCGGATTATATGGTATGGAGACATATTTGGTGTTATTTTCTTCGCGTGTAAAAAAGGTGGAATTCTGAATATTAAACCTAAATTTATGTCTATTTATTAGCTTATTTACTAAGTCATCGTCGTAACCATTAACTCTAGTTATATTTCTAATACGGTTCCTTTCTTTATTGAAGTTTACTCTGTTCAGAGGGAAAGTGACCAAACGATGAACTAAAAAATGTAATGAGGCTAATTTATGTTGTTTGCAATGAAATGAATCATTAGGAATATATCTATCTGTTACTGTATCCTTCCTATGGATATCAAATTCTAATCTATTATTATTTTTAATAACTAAAAATATCTAGAAAAGGCAATTGTCCTTTGTTCTCAACTTCGTAAGTGAATTTAATGGAATCATACCGGCTATTTAATTTAGAAACAAAATCATTAATATTTGCTCTCTTTGTATCAAAAAATCGCGAAAATATCATCCACATACCTATACCATACCCTTGGGAAATATTCGAATTCTTGACTGGCTTCGATTTCAAACTTACTCATGAATAAATTGGCTATGAAGGGTGACAAGCAATTACCCATAGCTGTTCCTTCTTTCTGAACATAAAATTGATTGTTATATTGGAAATAATTTTGTTCCATACAAAGTTTAGATAATGTTAAGTATTCACGAATAATTTCGTCTTCAAAGTCATTCATTCTAAGTAATTCTTCGAGATATTGTAAAGTTTGTGGAATTGGCACACTTGGGAACAAAGAACTAACATCACAAGAAATTAAGACTTCACCTTCATTAAGAACTAGATTTTTTGTTTTATTAATGAATTCTAACGAATTCTTCACTGCGAAAGTATTTAATGGTAACTTCTCGAGTTCTTTTGATAACCATTTGGATATTAAATATGTGGGTGATTTGACCGATGAAACAATGGGTCGCATTGCTTTTCCAGGTTTGTGAATTTTGGGTAAGCAATACAATTTTGGTATGGTCGGATTACTCACATTTAATTTAAATTTTAGCGAATCGGAGACAAGGTTCTTACATTTTTTTAAAGAATTTTCAACCTCTGATATCATTCTCGGTAATGGATTTCTTATTACATTTTCATAAGGGCCAGATTCGATAAGATTATCTACGCGTTCAAAGTAATCTTTCTTATCCAATATTTCCTTTATCCGCTTTTAAGTAGAAAACATCTTTCTTTTTCAATCCTTTAACTACTTTCATGTTTTTTTCGTGAATTAGAATTTGTGTTGTTAACTATGTTTTTCGATATTTGATTGCGACATGCTTCCCTAACAAAGGATTTACTATTTTCTGGAAGTGTACTAATGGAACTTTCAATGTGAGCAACTATTTCTGATAAATTATCTCTAGGAGGGGGTACTGCAAAGTTAAGACCTTTGTTTAAGATGCGAATTTCAATTCGTGTAAAGGATTGAGATGAATGATTTTCTACAATATTTACGAGTTGACAGCTGTCAAATGACAAATTAAACTGTTAAGTCAAGGCAAATACTCTATATCGTCGAAAGGGTCAATATTCCTTATACTCTTGCCCCTCTGTGACGGCTGTCAAAGTAAATTTCATAGTTGCCAAAGAAACTTGACAGCTGCCAAAGTAAACTTGACAGCTCTTAAATGATATTTATCATTCTCTCATCTTGATCAAAATCGCCAAGAGCATCAGGTAACATGGTTGCATTAGCAATATAGAATCTCTTCCTAGAGGCATTTTGGCATTTGACAGCTGCCGAACATATGGTCACTGTCAAAACGTTTCAGACATTGGAGTAATATCTGCAAACTCCAAAAGTTGCTGGTATATGGCGAATTTGATCATTCTGGAATACTATGCTCTTTAAAAATCTCATTTTGAGCTCATTTTTACCAATTTTATGGCTATTTCATGCAAAATCCAGATGTAATTGATCAAAACGGACTTCGAATTCTTGATCAGCAACCCAAAAAACATAGTAACGGAAAGAAATAAAACACTTATTATGTATTATTACCACTATATTGCACAAGTTTTGCGACTGCAGTTTCGACCTATGCGGTCATTATCAAGCTTACGTACTAAACTGAATTAAATAGACAAATCATATTCAGTTTAGTACGTAAGCTTGATAATGACCGCATAGGTCGAAACTGCAGTCGCAAAACTTGTGCAATATAGTGGTAATAATACATAATAAGTGTTTTATTTCTTTCCGTTAAAATGATAAATTACCACATAGTAACGGCCACGACGATCAACTATTCAAAAAACATAGTCTAGACCCATTGTAGTCAAAGTAAATTGACAAAAATGTTTTTTTTTGTGGTCCTGTGTTATTAAAGTTAATGTACTTGTGATAATTTTCCTTCAATTTGCGCCCTGTGGAGAATCTTTCAGAACTTTTTAAAAAATTTTTGATCAGTACTTTTCGAGATAAGGTGTGGGGTGACAGCGATTTTTTCGCGATTTTTGAAAAATAATACAAAGAAAAGTGTGGGCAGAATTGCATTACATATATTTTTGAACTCGCGTTCCTACCAGCTTTCATTTGACGCCCCACTCGATGACCTGGTAAAAAATTTTTTTTTTCACTTCCGAATTCACCGCCCCAAATCAATCTCTTAAGTCAAAATTTAACTTTCAAAACTACACGGCTCTGATGAGGCCATCAAGTTCTCTTAGTATGAAGTTTTGACTTCCTATGTCAAATAGTTTCGGAAAAAAAATCGAGTGTGACAGATAGGCAGACGGACAGACACCGAAGTGGTCTTATAAGTGTTCTGTACGGAACACTAAAATGAAAAAGTAAGTTTTTTGAGCAACAATTTAAACTTTATTTATACACTGATTTTTTTTAATGCATGTGGACTTACTAACAAAATTAAGAGACATCTTTGGCTCTGGAAACTTTCATATTTTCAACAAACTAAAGTAAAATTTAGAAAATGTAATATATATTGGTACCTATGAGTTTGTAGAAATAATATGACCTTTAGGCAGCTAGGATTTTGGAATCTTTGGTACAGTAACCTACACAACAGTTATTACTACTATACCAAACTCATTATTTATGCACCCGCCTCGCATTTATTTGACTAAACCGAAGATATATAAATTGGACTATTCTTAATAAAAGTCTTGATTATCCAAGCGATATCGACTAATTGTCGTCTCTCAAGCGAGTTAAATTTTCTTTAAATCTTGTTTGAATCGTTCACTTTCTTTACGTTCCCGGTTCATTCTTCAGACTTCCTAAGATATTTTTTAAGTCGTCTGATAATTACAGAATCTCGTGGGGTGTACCTTATTAAACACATTATTTTGGATTATTTATTATTTTCCTCGCGTAAAAAGGTAGAATTATAGATATTTTTCGTCATAACCATTGGTCTTAGCTTTATATAAACAATGATAAAATTTTATTTCGATCTGTCAATTAATTCAAGTAGTAGCAACTGTTTAATACTGACGTGTTACTGATTTTTTAAAATGGAAACAATTAAATATGGGGCAGTAATTAAATTTTTTGTTTTGGACGGTTTTTTTTTTTATGGGTCTAGCACACGTGCTGCAGGGAAGAAGTCCCTAAAGCACTACAGGAGCGACACGTGTGCGGAAAAAAGCTATTCATGTTGGTCTTTAATCGCTGTAAATTGTACTCGGTGGGAAACAGTCCTGGACAAATTATTCCAAAGGGATGATGTTCTTCATATAAACGACTGCTTGAAAAGCGTTGTACGAGGAGTAACAAGCTGAACCTCATACGAATGTGAAGTATTAGCGCGACGTGTACTTCTAACATGCACCGCTCTGGGAGGAATTAAGCGGGCCACATCCTTCGAACACTTTCCATGAAAATACTTGTAGAATAGGCTCAAGTCGCCAACCGTTCTTCGATGTTCCAGCGAACTAAGGCAGCCGGTCAGTTCCGGGTCTACAATCAGACGAACAGCTCTTCTCTGAATAGAATCCAACAAATGCAGTGTATGTTTGGGAACGGAGCCCCAAACATGGGAGCAGTATTCCATAGTTGGTCGAATCTGAGCTTTGTAAAGAATTAACAGTTGTTGTGGAGTGTAAAGCTTTCTGGTTCGAAATAATATTCCCAACTTTTGAGAAGCTCTCCTTGCTATGCCTGCAACATGTTCATGCCAGGACATATTTGCTCCCAAATTAACCCCCAACAAATTGAGTGACGATGTTAGGGGAATGGAGTGCCCCGACATAACTATGTCGGGTTCGGCAACGTTAACTTTTTTTAGAAAAAACTGCCGCCTGGGTTTTTGTAGCGTTAAATTCCACTTGGTTACTGTCACCTCAAGATAGAATTTCTTCCAGGTCTTTATTAAGTTGAATGACTTCCTGCTGTCTGCGGATATTCGTCTGAGTAGCCTATGTCCGAGCGTTCAAAGTGAATGAAGAGATAAGCGTACTGTGATCTGCAAAGCTGTAGATTGGATTCTCGGTCTTTTCCAGCAGATCGTTAATGTAAATGAGAAAAAAAGTAGGAGACAGTATGGAGCCTTGAGGTATACCGGCGTTGATAGTGAAAGTGTTAGAAAAAAAATCCGTCGACTGCCACTCGTAAAGAACGCTCTCTGAGGAAACATGAGAGCCACAAACAGAACTTTTTAGACGTACCATAAGAGCATTGCTTAGCCAACAGCCCATCGTGCCAAACACGGTCGAATGCCTTGGATATGTCAAGAGCAACCGCTCGAGATTCTCCAAAGTGTTCAATTGCGTTGTTCCAAACGTGTGTTACATAAGTCAGAAGATCTCCTGTTGATCTATTTTTACGAAAGCCATATTGAGGATCGCTAATAATGTTGAATCCTTCAAGTTATTTTAGAGATGCTGATTGATAGCCTTTTCCATGACTTTTGATATTATTGAAAGCAGTGCGATTGGTCGGTAGTTATTTGGTAAGGTCTTCTTACCTTTTTTAGGTATCGGCTGAACTATGGCACATTTCCAGCAGGAAGGAAATATTCCCTTTGTGTAGGATAGGTTGAAAAGTCTACAGAAAACTGGTGCTAGTTCCCTCGCACAGTTTTTGAGAACTATGGCAGAGATTCCGTCAGCGTCAGAAGCTTCATTAAAATACGTTTTATGATACGCTTTCTGAAGACAATATCGGGCATCCTTGACTGCACTCTGGGAATAGTAGGTGGTGTTTTTCCTTGGAAATCGACAGTAGAATGTGAAGTAAAGAGTTCAGCCAACAAGTTCGCTTTCTCAACAGGTGTCGTTGCAATAGAATTATCTGGCCGTGTGAGTGGTGGTATGGTGGATTTGGTGAAATTTTGACTGACTGCCTTAACGACTGACCAAAATGACCTGGAATTGTTGGGACAAGCGAGAAATGTGTTTCTAATTCGTTGACTGTGTGCCTCCTTGGTTTCGTCGATAATTTCTTTGCATCTGTTCCTGGCGCGAACAAAGGTGTTACAGTTCATGGTGTTAGGATTTTCACGCCATTGTCGGTAGGCAAGATGTTTAGAAGCAACAGCTTCTTTTCATTTTCGGACAAACCAAGGCTTGTCGTTGGAAGGGCATTTCTTCGAAAAAGGGATGTACCGGCCAAAATAACATCGGAAACCTCCCTGGCGCAGTCAGATGGGTCATCGGATCGAAAACAAACGTCTAACCAAGGGAAAGTTCGAAAATATTCCATGAGATCTTCCCATTTAGCAGATTTGTAGTGCCAAATCTTGCGCGGTTTAGGCGCCTCTCTGTCTCTGATTGGTAGGATACTCGATGTCGAAAGTAGTTTATCGTCAGAAGAACCTAAAGGCGGATTTACGCTGACCGTGTAAATCTCCGGATTGGTGGTTAAAAACAGATCAAGAAGACTGGCGAACTCCCCGTCTCGATCAGGGATCCGTGTTGGCTCGTCAATTAGCTGAGTTAATCTACAACTGATTGAAAATGATTCGGCTTCACGACCTTGCTCGTCGGTAGTATTTGAATATTTAAGCCAGTTGATGTTGTGTACATTTGGATAGTTAATTTGTAAACGATCGATGGTGTCTGCAAGAGAAGCGAAAAGTGTTCTAAAGTTAGTATCACTTGGTGGTCCATAGAGAATACAGATGAACCTTGTGGTTTGTTGACCACATAACATCAAAGTTTGGGGGTTCCAGAGTCTCTTCTCGTTGGCAAGAAAGGTCGCTTCTGACAAAAAGACAGATTCCAAAGTTACGCCTAAATCGGGAATAGATGTCGTACCCAGGATAATGATAGTTGACTGTGCTGGTCGATGAACTGACCTTGGTTTCACAGAGAGCGAGTGCATGAGGTTTATTTGATTGCAGGTGTTGGTGCACTGAATTTATGTTCGAGTTTAAACCTCGTATGTTGCAAAAATCCACTTTAAAATTCTGATCTCTGCATGTCGACGCACCTGAACCAGCCCCCACCCGGATATCCGAACGGGGGGCTATTTTACCTAATTAAATTACATTGATAGTATTGGAAAACCCACATAGATTTGGAATTAGGAGAATAAATTCAATAATGGTGAATTGCTTACATCTACCTGGTCGTTGAGTAAAGTACCTGTAGTCCTTAATCGATTTATTTGCATTGTCTCTAAAAGGTTTAGTTTTAAACCTTTTTGTTGGGTGTGTAAAATTTTGAAATTCTTGTTAAATGTGTGATTTTCTGTTAAAAGATGATTAGCATATGTTGAATTAGATTTTCTATGAATTAAACTTTTTTGGTGTTCTGTAATTCTTTATATAAATGTACGTCCGGTTTGTCCTATGTATGTTTTAGGACACGAATCACATGTTAATTGATAAATCCCTGATTTATTGTCTTTATTGATTTGTGGTTTGTAGTTTTTAAGATATTTCCCTATAGTATTATTAGTCTTGTAAGCTATGTTGATATTTTTTTAAATTAAAAAAATATCAACATAGCTTACAAGACTAACAATACTATAGGAAAATATCTTAAAAACTACAAACCACAAATCAATAAAGACAATAAATCAGGGGTTTATCAATTAGCATGTGGTTCATGTCCTAAAACATACATAGGACAAACCGGACGTACATTTATACAAAGAATTACATAACACCAAAAGAGTTTCATCCATAGAAAATCTAATTCAACATATGCTAATCATCTTTTAACAGAAAATCACACATTTAACAAGAATTTCAAAATTTTACACACCCAACAAAAAAGTTTAAAACTAAACCTTTTAGAGACAATGCAAATAAATCGATTAAGGACTACAGGTACTTTACTCAACGACCAGGTAGATTTAAGCAATTGACCATTATTGAATTTATTCTCCTAATTCCAAATCTGTGTGAGTTTTCCAATACTATCAATGTAATTTAATTAGGTGTAATTTTATAATTAAGAAATTATATAAAATTGTGAACATTAAACCTAACTTAACAGTGCTGAAGAAGCTGCATCGACAGCGAAACGCGTCATCGCAATTTTAATTAACAGTCTTTTCTTATATATTTAAACTGTTTGGTGTAGTGGTGATATATACTGAGTAGTGTCATTGTGCCAAAGATCCCACATTCCCAACATAATTGTTTTTATTAACCAAATTAACTAGGAATTCTTTTTGTTCTTAATTTCACAATTTAATTTAATAGAATCACATTGGTGATTTAATTTTAAAGCAAAATCATCTTCATTTGATTTTCTTGAAAACACTGAAATTACAAATATAAAAACAGTACTGAGAATCTATGCATTACAGTCTTCTGTGTTGATTATTTTACTAGAGCTAAATAAACGTCTGTGATTGGTCGGTTTCACTTCAATAATCAAAACCCTTGAAATAAATAATCTAGTTTTCAATTTTATATTTAGCCATTCATCAGTCTTGATGATGTTAACATAAATATGTTTGGTGTAGTTATGATAACAGTTATGTGATGAACTTTAAAGTTTTAGGTTGTTTTTGTATTTGCAGACTTTAAGTACATTTTTTTTATTACTTTACTATTTATTTTATATTGTTAATGCAATTTTACTATATTATGCACATTAAAGTGGGCATTTCATAATCTCCCGGATAAAAGATTTATAGTCCGCTATACTTTCCAGTTAGTACATTCTTAGTATTATGGAAATTCGTCTGGATAATTCCAGCATGGTTATGAGCAGAAAAGGGAACATAAAAGCTAAATAAAAGACAGTTTACCATTAAAGAGGTTATCATAAAAAGTAAACGTTATAAAAGATGAAAAAGTTATATTTTATTTAGAAGGGTTCATGAATTAGTTTGGCATTAGGTAAACTTCAGCACAAGTGCAGTTAACGTCACTGAAATCATAAGTCAACGGAGATGAGAGAACAGTTGAAGATCCCATGGGTCAAAAACAGAGTTGGAATTCAAAGAAGACTAAATTTAGTAGAACATGCAAAACAAATAAAACTCACTTAAGGAAAAACAAAAGAAGGCCTGAGACAGACTCAACAATATATAAAATACAAGGAAACAACTGTTTCAGAATTAAACCGTTTGATTGCGAGGTGTAGCCATAGAAGTTCGATGATCCAGAGGGATTACTGTATTTGTGAAAAATACAATCAAGGTCTTCAAGTAACGAAGGAGATATTTTACGCCTTATAAACTAAACATACTTAAATTTAGTTGGGAATATCGAATCGTTGGCACAATGGTACTACTCAGTATATATCACCACTACACAAAACACTTTATTTTTAAGGGTTTCGCTAACCATGTTAGCTTCATCAGGAGTGATGATTGACTAAAGCTAAACTACAAATCTACCCTATTTATACTTAACCTAACCCTTGAATTACTCAGGCGGAACTAATGGTATAGGCAAGGCCATCAGTTCCGGTCAAGTAACCAGTAGAGGGTTACTACTATTTGGAATAATTTGCCCAGGACTGTGTTTTCCACCGAGTACAATCTACAGCGATTTAAGAACAACGTGAATCGCTGTCTCCGCACACGTGTCGCTCCTGTAGCGCTTTAGGGACTTCCCTGTAGCACGTGTGCTAGACTCATAAAAAAAACACAGCTTCTGCATCTTCGATCGAATAAAAGTTTGCCGTTAAAAGAGTATTTCTTCGAAAAAGGGAAGTAAGCTTCCACACCAGAATTAAAAATGTCAAATTGTGCTTGGTTTAGGTGGCGATAAGTAGATCATTTAATGTTAAAATAAGTATATGTTTAAAAAAATTCAACGATTGATTCTCGATGATGTGGAATCTTTGGCACAATGACACTACTCAGAATATATCACCACTACATCAAACACTTGATTTTTGCACCCGACGCGCGTTTCGCTAACCATGTTGGATACATCAGTCAATCATTGCTCCTGATGAAGCTAACATGGTTAGCGAAACGCGAATCGAATGTAAAAACAAAGTGTTTAGTGTAGTGGTGATATAAAAGTGTAGTAAAATTACACTAATTTTGTAATTTATGTATGTTAATTTTTTTCACCTATAGCTTTTATCTAAACTTTAGCCTGCTGATAGTTCTCAGTCATAAATAATTCGAGGGCTTTTGGAATAGGTGGCATATTCTGTTTAGAACACAAATAACAATGCAGGAATTTCCACTCCTGATTGAAACTTTGATGTTTAATATGATTAATAAATCTAAATTCACAGAACGATGCGTGCATTGTTTCATTGCCATATTGACATTATAGTACATGAGATGTAATGTGGGTTAACTAGAATTATCCATATCTCCTATGTACCATATTTGACGTACCGCAAACTACTTGAACATTGGAGTGGTTTTAAATACGCTTTGGGATAAAGCAACCAGAGCATCAAATTAATTAACGTTTATAGAAGTAAACAATCAAATATGTCAACAACTAAGCCATATAGTTTATGTTTGCCAAATAATTGATACATTTTTACTTTTCTTGCTGAAAGAAGTATTGTTGTGGTGAAAAAACATCAGAGATTTTTGCATTTCTTGAGGTTTCTGAATCCTAGGTTTTCGTTGGCCTATTCGTCTGTCTGTCTGTAGCGAATGGAAATAAGATATGGGTTTTTTAAATTTAGTCGACATAAATTACTTGAAATAGAAATGACACACACACATAATGTTTATTGGTTTTTGGCTGAAATAACAAACATTTTTAAGCATAGGAAGGGAAGGGAAGGTATATATATATATATATATATATATATATATATATATATATATATATATATATATATATCATACAGTATATATCACCACTACACCAAACACTTTATTTTTGCACTCGACGCGCGTTTCGCTAACCATGTTAGCTTCATCAGGAACGATGATTGACTAAAGTTAAACTACAAATCTACCCTATTTATACTTAGCCTAACCCTTGAATTACTCAAGCGGAACTAATGACATAGGCAAGGCCGTCAGTTCCGGTCAAGTAACCAGTAGAGGGGACTATAAGGAATAGGCCCTCTGTCTTTATTTAAACTACTTTTACATTTTATGATTTCCATACTTTCGTATGCGTCCAACAATCTCCTATCAGATAAATTTTTTTATTAATCTTAGATTACCTAATGTTACAGTATGATCAGCTTCAAGGGCATGTTCGGCAATGCTAGACTTTTCTGTTCTACTGTATTTTAAGTGTGCTAAATGTTCTTTAAATCGTGTTTTAATTGACCTTCTAGTTTGCCCAACATACTTTTTGTCACAATCATTACAACTAATTTCATAAATTCCACTTTTCTCACAATTAGGAATCTTATCTTTGGGATTTCCCAAGATATTCCTCAGATTGTCTGATCACTTATAGACTAAGGTGAGGCCTACCTTATATTTCGGATTATATGGTATGGAGACATACTTGGTGTTATTTTCTTCGCGTGTAAAAAAGGTGGAATTCTGAATATTAAACCTAAACTTATGTCTATTTATTAGCTTATTTACTAAGTCATCGTCATAACCATTAGTTATATTTCTAATACGATTCCTTTCTTTATTAAAGTTTACTCTATTCAGAGGGAAACAGACCAAACGACGAACTAAAAAATGTAATGAGGCTAATTTATGTTGTTTACAATGAAATGATTCATTTCATTGCAAACATAATAATATATATATATATATATATATATATATATATATATATATATATATATATATATATATATATATATATATATATACATACAGTCAGTCCGAAAAGTCTCCATATACCACCTACTTTCTATATTTATACTATTTTTGTGTTATGTTTAATTAATTAATTGGAACTATAAAAAAACATGTTTAAGTTAATATTTGAAACTTAACCAACGAGGATTAGTATTAAAAACAACTACGGACCATTTTATTTAGAACTGTTATAAAAATTAATGTCAAAAAAGTCTCCATACACTTAACGCAAGATTTGGCACTACAAATCTGCTATGCTAAATGGGAAGATCTCATGGAATATTTTCGAACTTTCCCTTGGTTAGACATTTGTTTTCGATCCGACGACCCATCTGACTGCTCCAGGGAGGTTTCCAGTGTTATTTTGGCCGGTATGGAGGCTTACATCCCTTTTTTGAAGAAATGCCCTTCCAAGCCTTGGTTTGACCGAAAATGCAAAGAAGTTGTTGCTTCTAAACATCTTGCCTACCGACAATGGCGTGAAAATCCCAACACCATAAACCGTAACACCTCTGTTCGTGCCAGGAACAGATGCAAAGAAATTATCGACGAAACCAAGGAGGTACACAATCAAAGAATTAGATTCAAACTTCTCGCTTGTCCCAACAATTCCAAGTCCTTTTGGTCAGTCGTTAAGGCAGTCAGTCAAAATTTCACCAAGTCCACCATACCACCACTCACACACGGCCAGATAATTCTAGTGCAACGACACCTGTTGAGAAAGCGAACTTGTTGGCTGAACTCTTTGCTTCACATTCTACTGTCGATTTCCAAGGAAAAACACCACCTACTATTCCCATAGTGCAGTTAAGGATGCCCGATATTGTCTTCAGACAGTGTATCATAAAACGCATTTTAATGAAGCTAGACACCAAAAAATCTTCTGGCGCTGACGGAATACCTGCCATAGTTCTCCAAAACTGTGCGAGGGAACTAGCACCAGTTTTCTGTAGACTTTTTAACCTATCCTACAGAAAGAAAATATTTTCTTCCTGCTGAAAATGTGCCACAGTTCAGCCGATACCTAAAAAAAGGCAAAAAGACCTTGCCAAATAACTACCGACCAATCGCACTGCTTTCAATAATATCGAAAGTCATGGAAAAGGCTATCAATCAGCATCTTCTAAAATATCTTGAAGGATCCAACATTATAAGCGATCATCAATATGGCATTCGTAAAAATAGATCAACAGGAGATCTTCTGACTTATGTAACACACGTTTGGAACAACGCAGTTGAACACTTTGGAGAATCTCGAGCAATTGCTCTTGACATATCAAAGGCATTCGACCGTGTTTGACACGATGGGCTGTTGGCTAAGCTATGCTCTTATGGTATGTCTGAAAAGTTCTGTCTGTTGCTCTCATGCTTCCTCAGAGAGCGTTCTTTACGAGTGGCAGTCGACGGAGTTCTTTCTAACACCTTCACTATCAACGCCGGTGTACCGCAAGGCTCCATACTGTCTCCTACTTTTTTTTCTCATTTAGATTAACGATCTGCTGGAAAAGACCGAGAATCCAATCTACAGCTTTGCAGATGACAGTACGCTTAAATCTTCATTCACTTTGAATGCTCGGACATCGGCTACTCAGACGAATATCCGCAGACAGCAGGAAGTCATTCAACTTAACAAAGGCCTGGAAGAAATTTTATCTTGGGGTGACAGTAACCAAGTGGAATTTAACGCTACGAAAACCCAGGCGGCAGTTTTGTCTAAAAAAGTTAACGTTGCTGAACCCGACATAGTTCTGTCGGGGCACTCCATTCCTCTAACATCGTCACTCAATTTGTTGGGCGTTAATTTGGGAGCAAATATGTCCTGGCATGAACATGTTGCAGGAATAGCAAGGAGAGCTTCTCAAAAGTTGGGAATATTATTTCGAACCAGAAAGCTTTACACTCCACAACAACTGTTAATTCTTTACAAAGCTCAAATTCGATCAACTATGGAATACTGCTCCCATGTTTGGGGCTCCACTCCCAAACATACACTGCATTTGTTGGATTCTATTCAGAGAAGAGCTGTTCGTCTGATTGGAGACTCGGAACTGACCGGCAGCCGTGATTCGCTGGAACATTGAAGAACTGTTGGCGACTTGAGCCTGTTCTACAAGTATTTTCATGAAAAGTGTTCGAGGGATGTGGCCCGCTTAATTCCTCCCAGAGCGGTGCATGTTAGAAGTACACGTCGCGCTAATACTTCACATCCGTATGAGGTTCAGCTTGTTACTCCTCGTACAACGCTTTTCAAGCAGTCTTTTATATGGAGAACATCATCCCTTTGGAATAATTTACCCAGGACTGTGTTTCCCACCGAGTACAATTTACAGCGATTCAAGAACAAAGTGAATCGCTTTTTCCGCACACGTGTCGCTCCTGTAGCGCTTTAGGGATTTCTTGTCTGCAGCACGTGTGCTAGACCCATAAAAAAAAGAACAATTACCAATAATAATTTGACGGAGGGGATTAGAGTAGGTGCTTCGTATATATTGTTTTATTAGCCTTTCTCATGGATCTTGAAGTCTAGGAGTCTAAATATTGTATCATTTTTTTATAATGTTTATACCTAAAGATGTAAAGTATTAATAATTTCTATCTGCAACAGAAGTATTACCGTTTTCTTTTGCAAAGCAAAGCTATTACGAGTGAGTTATTTGTTGTGCTCGCTTCGAAAGATATTTTGTATGATTTATGTTTGCTTAACTAAGGTAAAAAAATTTCGAAGTTGGTACCCATAGAATCATACCAGAAATCTGTGGAAATAACATTTGTCTCTATTAATAGACAAATGATTTATTTTCTTCTTACAATAGTTTTGGGTGTGTTTTTAGTGAAATTGATCATTTTAGGAAAAAGTATGTTCTTCGGAAAAAATAGTCAATTAATTCTTAGAAATCCATGTTTTCTTCAAAATTGTTCTCTAGTTATTACCATACTTTATGTCTTAAAAAGAATAGTGGAAAATTTCTAATGTGACTTGCTACATCGGTTTAATATATAATTTTTCTTTTATTCATGGTCATATCTTAAAAATGACATGTTTTTGGCCATACATATCAAGTCTTTTTTTTATTTTGATGCCCTAAAACATATTAAAATTCACACTTTTTGAGTTTACCGAAACAGAAATATTAAATTATTTATTAATTTTTGTTAAACTTAAAACTGTCTATCTGTTAGCTATTTTTATTACTAAGTGTGTATCTGTGACACTCGAAAATCCGCTTTTATTTGTTATTAGACATATACAAGCGAAATATCGTCTCAGATTTATATATCGTGCTTTTTAATTAGAATTCTCATATATTCAACTGTTATAGTACCAGATATAAAAATACTGAAAACAAAAAAATGTGTGCACACCGGACAGTAAGTGTTGAGTAAATGTGCAATTTTGAAAAGTCTTCCTTGGGTCTTTATAAACGGTTGTCTTCTGCGCAAATATCGGGTCTTCCATTAAGGACTTGACAACTTTTTTTTGAAATAAAACGCAACCCATTTGAGACATTTCGAAAATTTTACTATCGGCTTGAAGTACAATCAAAACATTTATGTATGGAATTCGACTTCATTCATATGTCCACCACGGGCACGTTTGCAGCGGTGGATTCGTTGAACCCAATTTTCGATGACTCGGCCACACATTTCGACAGAAACGGCCGATATATCTCTTTCAATATTGGCTCTGGCTCCTCTAACGACGCAGGCTTGTTAGCATAGACCAATGATTTAACGTACCCCCATAAAAAGAAGTCTAGAGGTGTTCAATTACACGATCTACGCGGCCATTCGACGGGACCATTTCTCGATATAAGACATTCACCGAATTTAGATTGCAGTAAGTTGATTGTTACACCCGCTATGTGGCTTGTGGCGCCATCTTGTTGAAACCACATATCATTAATGTCTAGCCCATGCAATTGATCAAAGAAATAACGTTGCAACATGCCTCTGTAGCGATCTCCATTGACTGTAACGTGACGGTTATTTTCATCAACGAAAAAGAACGGCCCAATGACACCACCGGCATGAAAACCGCACCAAACAGTAATTTTTTGTGGATGAGATGATGTTTCTTCAAGCACATGAGGGTTTTCACCTGACCAATAATGCATATTCTATTTGTTGAAGAAGCCGTTTATCCAAAAATGCGCTTCATCACTAAAGATGATTTTGCGATGAAATTGGTCATCTTCTTCCAACATTTCTAGAGCCCAATTCGAGAACGTACGTCGCTTCGTATGATCGAGTGGCTTTAGTTCTTGAGTTAACTTTAAACTTATAAGGGTGCAGGCCAAGATCCTTTCGCAAAATTCGCCATAGTGTGGTCTGAGCGATGCCCAATTCTTGAGAACGCCGTGAAATCGACTGTTTTGGTTCGTTTGAGATAGACGCTTGAACGGCAGAAATATTCTGGCCACTTCGATCAACCCGTTGTCTCACTGGCACCGGAACATCCAGCAGCGAATATGTTACCTCAAATTTTTTCACTAGACTATGAATTGCTTGTCTACTGGGACGAGAATTACGACCAAAAAATTGGCGTTAACGCTCTTAAAGTTGCAGTCACCGACTCCAAATTTTGGTAGTAAATTTTAATTATTTGTAAACGTTGTTCGTTCGTGTACTTCACCATGATGAAAATGTTGACTTTACTGAATGTTTTGACGTTGACAGTTCGGTGATTGGCTTAAGGGTGCATTCACAGTGAAATTTCAAAGTTGTTAAGTCCCAAATGGAAGACCCTTTACAGTCAAGTATTGTTATTCTTATTCTGGCTTAGATTAGATTCAGCACATAATTTTTTTAAATAAAACTAATAAAAATGCGTAATATTATTGACTGAAATATTAAATATAAATAAATATTAAAGTTTACCATATGAACATTGATATCGTTTTGTAAAAAACTTATTGTTCGAAACTTCATTAAATTATTATTATTATTGTGTTATTTGTATTTATATTGTAGGTGCTTTGAACTATGGCAATTCGACGCGGAGCATTGTTACCTTTTTTTTATTAGGCATGTTTTATAAAATTACTATCGACTTTGTTTTGTATGCGAGTAGCCAAAATTATTGAATTTAAACTTTCGAAACACTTTTATCAGGAGTAAAAACTTATTATATATCAACATTGATATTTATTTATGAAAAAATAATATTACAAACTCAATTTTCAAGTTTATTTTCTTGACTTTCTTTACTTTTTTGCCAGCTCTCAGGCAAGTGTTGAATTCTGGATCCGGGAAATGATGGTTGTTTCGATGCGATGAATTGATCAATGCTCTTTTAACTTATTTAATTGACTAGAAGCGATAATTAGCCACGTGATAATCCAAATGTTCCAAATCTCCCTTCGCGATGAAGAATTTTCTAATCTTAATCTAAGATGGTTTCCAGGACCTTTTTTCTGTTAATATCCTATAATACGATTACAGTGCCTTCGCCACTGTCAGTAAACGGTGTTTTTGGTTCAAGTGCGTTTCTCATAGGGATCAGCTGTTGTTGGTAGAGCTCAGAAATGTCATCCTGACCCGGTCGGAGCATCTCCTAGTGGGTCAGGTTTTCCTGCAAATTTTGGATGGTTGTAGCTTCTACTTGATGGAAATTCATTATAAATATATAATAAAAGACTGTTTTTAGTCAATTCCCACTGGTTTAGTTAAATTGCGATGACGCGTTTCGCTGTCGATGCAGCTTCTTCAAATCTATATCTTACACTGTCAAGTTAGGTTTAATGTTCACAATTTTAAATAATTTCTTAATTATAATATTACACCTAATTAAATTACATTGATAGTATTGGAAAATACACACAAATTTGGAATTAGGAGAATAAATTCAATAATGGTGAATTGCTTAAATCTACCTGGTCGTTGAGTAAAGTACCTGTAGTCCTTAATCGATTTATTTGCATAGTCTCTAAAAGGTTTAGTTTTAAACCTTTTTGTTGGGTGTGTAAAATTTTGAAATTCTTGTTAAATGTGTGATTTTCTGTTAAAGGATGATTAGCATATGTTGAATTAGATTTTCTATGGATGAAAGTTTTTTCGTGTTCTGTAATTCTTTGTATAAATGGACGTCCGGTTTGTCCTATGTATGTTTTAGGTCATGACCCACATGTTAATTGATAAACCCCTGATTTATTGTCTTTATTGATTTGTGGTTTATAGTTTTTAAGATATTTTCCTATAGTATTGTTAGTCTTGTAAGCTATGTTGATATTTTTCCATTGGTTTGCTGAAATAGGTTAAGCATTTAAATGTGGTATTTCTGTCCTTAAAACGTGGGTATATTTCTGAGATTGCCTGGTTTCTAAGTTTTTTCCTAACGATATTATTGATTAAAGTAACCGAATAACCGTTATTAACGGCTAATTGTTTTATGTAGTTTAATTCTTTAGTAAAATTTTCCTCTGTTAGTTAGTCTATGTATAAAACTATGATAAGCTGCGAGTTTATGATGGTTAGGGTGGTGAGAACTATTGTGAATTGTGGTATCTGTATGACAAGGTTTGTGATATATTGCAAATTCATGTTTTTCCCTGGTTTTACTAATTGTTAAGTCTAGGAAATTAATTTTCCCTTCGAATTCTTCTTCCATTGTAAAACTGATATTTCTATGTAAAGAATTAATATACTGTAAAAAGTGAGATAATTGTCTGTCCGTACCTGTAAAGCATACAATTATATCGTCTACGTATCGATACCAATATAGACAACTATTACTGTTGTTATTATGGTTGTTAAATATCATTGTTTCAATACTGTCCATGAAAATTTCGGCAAGTAACATCTTTTTTACATTTATGTTCGGTTTTACATTGCTTGTTGACGTCTCACCTTAATGGACCTCATGGAAAAGTTATTCCTTCTGAACATGGAGAGTTAGACGAGGGCAGAATCGTAGCGTCTTACGTTGGGTTTGGGTAGTTAGCGTATGAGGGACTCACCAAGATGTTACGTAATTTCTCCCTAGCTTCTGTAGATTATGGGAAATAACTTGCATACACTGAGTGCATTTGCCACTTCCATTTCAATTTGTCAAGAATTTTGTGTACAAAATTTGCTTCAGCTTACAGTCTTTCTGAAGATAGAAATTTTCCTGTCGAAATCATTAAAAGTACTTTGTACATTTACATTACGATACATTGTTTTCATCCAGAGCCGAACAAACTGTTTCTTTCGTGGCTGTCGAGCATTTTTTTCAAGTTGAAAAGCAAATATTGCTTTTTAAACGACGACATTTGATTTTTTAGATTACATTTACTGTAAGATTCAAAAAACAGATTACAGCCAACCTTATTAACAACACATTAACTACAGGAGCAAGTATAGACGAAAGAAACAGAAAATAATTGAAACACTCAAGACCACAGCAGAAAAAATACCTCCTCAACCTATTAGGCGAAAGAATAACAAGCTCAGTAAAGAAACAAAAATAATGTTGGAACAACGAAGATATCTCATACAAGAAGGAAAGAGATTAACTGTCGAATATGCAGAATTGAATAAGACAGTACGAAAAGCGGCTAAAGAAGACATAAACAAATACAAAGAAAACATGGTTAAAGATCTTATAGAGAAAAACAAAGGATTAAAAGTTTTTAGAAGAGCAAACGCCTGTAAAAGTGAGATAATTAAATTGAAGGACCAAGAAGGAAACATAATCAGTGACAAGAAAAATACCCAGAACAGAATTACAACTTTTTATCAAGACCTCTACAGTTCAAAAATCCAAAATGTCGTAGTTGAAAAGGACAATTCATCAACAGACAAAAGAGTAATTAATGTCAACTCAGAAGAAATTCCTGACATAGAAATGGATGAAGTTAGGAGAGCCTTACAACAGATGAAAAGTGAAAGAGCGGCTGGGGAGGATGATATTATACTTGAAATGGTAAAATGCGGAGGTGAAGCCCTAATGAATGAATTAAAAGATCTTTTTAATGAATGCCTCAAATGTGGAAATATACCAGAAGACTGGGAAAACGCCATAGTCATCTTAATATACAAAAAAGGTGACCCCGAAAACCTAGAAAACTACCGGCCAATTAGTTTACTTTCCCAAGTTTACAAGCTGTTCTCACGAATCGTAACAAACAGACTGGAACATAAAATGGAATTATACCAATCGATAGAACAGGCTGGACTCAGATCAGGCTTCAGTACGATTGAACACTTGCACACATTGAGAATACTAATCGAGAAGGCCACCGAATATAATATACCAATGTGGCTCACATTTGTAGATTTTCGCAAGGCTTTCGACACAGTGAAAAAATGGGCGCTTATAAGAACTTTTAGAAATGCTCGTATAGACCACATAGACAGCGAACTGATAGCCAGAATATATGAACGAGCAACACTCAAAGTTATGGTAAACGAAGAACTGACAAACTAGGTCCCAGTGAACAGAGGAGTAAGGCAGGGGGATGTAATATCGCCTAAGTTATTTACAATGATCTTAGAAGATGTATTCAAAGAACCGAATTGAGATGAATATGGCCTTCTGATAGCTGGCGATCGGCTAAACAACCTGAGATTCACAGATGACATTGGAATTATAGCAAACAATAAGAATGAAATGATCCAGATGATCACAGATCTCCACCACCAAGCAAGAAAAGTGGGACTTGACATAAATTTCTTCAAGACAAAGTACATGAGTAAAGAAGACGCCAATGATGAAAATATAGTGATTGAACATTCAACAATAGAAAAAGTAAATACATACATCTATCTGGGCCAAATAATGACGATAGGAAAGGAAAACCAGCAGCTTGAAATAGAAAGAAGGATACGTATGGGATGGGCATCATATCGAAAATTGAAATATGTACTGAATATGAACATTCCTCAAAGATCAAAAACCCAAATTTATAATCAATGTATCTTACCAGCTACAACGTATGGAGCCGAGACATGGGTTTTTTAACTAAAAGAACAATAGAAAAACTACAAGTTCACCAACGAGCAATCGAAAGGAAGATGTTGAGTGTTACTTTGAAGGACAAGAAAACTAATAAATCATCATCAATAATAGCATGCTGCAAGGAAAAGTGCCTAACGAATGGAAAATTTCCAAAATTGTGCCAGTTGAAAAAATAATATATACTATAAAACCTGAAGAGATTCGGCCAATAAATACGCTTTCAAGTGACGAAAAAAATCCTTGAAACAGTGATAAAAAATCAGTTACTTTAATATTTGAATGATAACAATATTATTATTCCAGAGCAATCGGGTTTTAGAAGCAAACACTCATGTGAAACTGCAATTAATTATGTTATAAGTGAATGGCGTGAAGATTTGATGAATAAAAAATACATTGTATCAACTTTCATAGATTTAAAAAAAACATTTGAAACTATAGACAGAAAATTATTGCTTATGAAACTACACAAAATTGGAGTGCGTGATATAGAATTAAAATGGTTTGAAGATTATCTATCGAATAGAAAGCAACAAACAAAAATTGGAAACACGACATCATCAGCAATACCAGTGAATATTGGTCTACCGCAAGGCTCTGTCCTTGCGTCGGTACTGTTTCTCATATACATAAATGACATTAAAGACGGTTTAAAGTACGGGGATGTTAGACTATTTGCAGACGATGCACTGATTGCAATTAGTGATGTTAGTTTGGATGTGGCTATTAATAAAATGCAGTCTGATATGAATATTCTTTACAAGTGGATGTGTATAAATATGTTAAAACTAAATACAGATAAAACTAAATATATGATAATATCACACAATAACTATAACAATAATCATAAATTATACATAAATAATCGTGAAAGAGAAAAAGTAAACGAAATTAAATACTTGGGTATAATAATAGATTGTAAACTTAAATTTGATGCACACTTTCAATATTTAGTGAATAAAATAAACCAAAAACTTTATCTCATGTATAGAACTTGCCACATCATAAGTGAATACCATAAAATATTAATATATAGAAGCATAATTGAGCCACATTTTATTTACTGTCCTTCGGTATTATTTCTTGCTAAGGATACACAAATAGAACTACTGCAAAAACTTCAAAACAAGGCAATGAGATTTATATTGCGGAAGCCTAGAGATACGCACCATAAAAGATATGTTAGATCGATTAAATTGGCTGAGTGTAAAGCAGAGCTTATTTTATTACGCAATGAAATTCATCTATAATATAAAGATAGAAAATTGTCCCGCATATTTGACCCAGAAAATTAGATACGTCAATCAGATACACAACTACAACACCAGAGGACGAAATGACTTCCGAATAGTGGGAATTACAAATGAAGCTGATCGAGCAAATCTTTATTATAAAGGACTTTTAATGACCTACCAAATAATATTAAAAATTGTGAAACCATAAGTAAGTTTAAGCAACTATTATATCAACATTGGAAGAATATGCCTATCCGATAGTTAAATTAGGTTCTAATGAACCGTAAATAAATAAATAAATAAATAAATGGATTAGACAACGAACAAAGGTGGATGATATCACCAAACGGATAACATCTCTGAAATGGCGTTGGGCCGGCCATGTAGCGAGAGCGTCGTATAAGTGGAGTGGCAAGATCACTAGGTAAAGACCATGGGGTGAAAAGCGAAGCATAGGAAGACCCAACAGAGATGGAGCGACGATCTGAAGAGAATCGGAGGGCTTAACTGGTATCAACAAGCACAACATAGAGAAAAATGGAAAGATTTGAGAGAGGCCTATACCCAACAGTAGGTAGAGAGTGGCTGAAGGAAAAATTTTAATTCACGTCGATAGTTAATTTGTACGCCTATATACTTTACTACATTTTTCTTTTTTCTCTTAGTAATTATTAATCTATTATTCAAAAGTGAATTTATAACTAAATTCATGATATATATTTCGATAAATATACTAAGTTGGGAATGTGGAATCTTTGGCACAATGATACTACTGAGTATATATCACCACTACACCAAACACTTTATTTTTGCACTCGACGACTCGACTATCAGTCAATCATCGCTCCTGATGAAGCTAACACGGTTAGTGAAACGCGCGTCGAGTGCAAAAATGAAGCGTTTGGTGTAGTGGTGATATATACTGAGTAGTATCGATAAATATAGTCTAAAATATTGGGATTTCACTGATAACTGAACAAATTTAAACAAATCTAAAATATTTTGTTATTTGGATTAGTTATACCTTGTACTAATATTATCACAGTTCTTAATCAACCAATGAAGGGATTTTGCAATGCTTATTTTTCACATACCTTTCTCCTTGTCGTTATCTCAAGCACACGCAGTATTAACGCGAAGGAATTGCAAGGTTAGGTTAGTATTCATCTTCTATAAACTTAGGGGATTTTTC
Source organism: Pachyrhynchus sulphureomaculatus (assembly GCA_019049505.1). Classification (NCBI taxonomy): domain Eukaryota; kingdom Metazoa; phylum Arthropoda; class Insecta; order Coleoptera; family Curculionidae; genus Pachyrhynchus; species Pachyrhynchus sulphureomaculatus. The sequence continues at coordinate 50,991,258 of CM032450.1, read as the reverse complement.
CACTCATTTCATGGTTAAGGACACCGGTTGTTAATATTTGAGGTGTGAGGTCAACACAAGTTTCTAAATTAAAGTTGTGTTTAACAGGTTTCTGTCACTTCCTTCAATATTTCCAAGGTAATACGAATATGCGATAAATAAAATTTCATTTGAAATTAACACTACACACACTGTATTGCCATTGTGTCCAAGATTGCAAAATCCCAACATAATCTGAATACTAATTAACTATTGTTAGTGTTGTTTGCAATAAAAGATTATCGTTTCAATTTTACTGTATTTTCTTAATGGTTTGTATACCTAAGTAGGGAAAAGGAAACAGGCCTACCATAATAGCGATAAGAATAACGTACTTTAAATAACCTCTCTTATAAGTTCCTAAATAAGGGAAATCGTTATCTTTAATAAAGGTTTCTCTTGTTTTGTTTCAATACTGCGCAAGCTCCAAATGGTGGACGCATGCTTCAAATAACGATAACAGCTGAGTCCTTATATTTATTTTATTCCCTTTACAACTGCGCAAGCTCCAAACAGTGAACGCATGCTTCAAATAAAGATGTCTCTAATATGTCATCATGGAGAACAAATATTTCCGTTACTATTCTACTTGTTTTGTTTTTTTATTGTTTACAAACAATAAAAAGTTAGTAAAAAAAAAATGATATCAGAAAATAATATTGCCTTTGTGAGTTCTTTTATTGACAATATTTTTTTTTGTTGCAGATTTGGAGTGAAAACAGTGCCAACGAAACATGTTTATCTCATTAACATACAATCTTAAATGTATTACTATTGAGAAAAAACTTCTCAGTCTGCTTCTGTCACATATCAGAATACAATAAAGATAAGATTATGCATTAAGGGAACGTCAACTATGTGGAACGGTCACCTAACTCGGCATCCCTGCAAGAAGACGACAAAATGCTATTGCTGGAAAAATAAATATTGAATTCGTAAACTGATTTTGTTTGGCTACTTTAATTCCTTAATAGCAGCAATAAAAAGAAATCATGCGTGTGTAATGTCAGACAAAAAAATCAATCGTGATATTTTAAACTAATTCTTATCACAAGATTAATAATGATTAATCAGACGGAAATTCAAGGTACGCAAAGGTTAGCACAGTTCTGTAATGTTTGACAAGTTATATCCTAAATTTTAACAATATCTGTTGTCAATTTCAGATTGCCCTTCTTTGGCTCATTAGATTTCACAAGATTTTTCATTTTCTATATGTATATATATATACAGGGTTACAGGGAAAGTCGTCCTAGATAATTAAGGACGTTATAGTTTAAGTCGTTTCTGACCGATTTGACTCTATGACATGATGTCCTAAACTTAACCGTTTTCGAGATATTGAAGTTTAAAGGGTTTCTAAAAAAAACATGTTTTTTTTTGCTTTTATATCGATTTTTTTTTATTAGAGGTTCTCGAGTGCGATTTTTTGGTTATTTTTAGTTAGTCTGTATGGCAAGTATCAAAAATCATCAAAAAAATTTGAACTAGTTACTAACAGTTTCAAATGCCGGCTTGTTAATGTTTCTAAATTACGAATTTTTACCAAGTGTTTCCTACTTTAAATCAATAAAGAGAAAAAAAAATGTATGGAAGTTATTCTGCAAATTATTTTAAAAACTTTTACGTCTTTTTAGCTATCAAAAAAGGTATAATATTAGGAATTTAATAGGAAAACTGTACACAGAATGACACCTAAAGCGGGCTCGGGTAGCAAAGGGTAAATTTTTAGTTCTAGGTGAAAATACGAAAAATACACAAATAAAACAAAAAACCTTGCAATTTAATATTTTTTATTAATTATAATTCATGGTCGCCCCTATTTCTAACACAAATTCTCATTCTTTTTCTTAAATTACTTTTCACAACGCTGGTTGTGAGGTGCTGCCTCATTTCGTCAGCCGCATCAATTATTTTTTGTCTTAGGACATCCACGTTTTCGATAGGAGTCATCTGGTCGTATACGAGACTTTTCATGTGACCCCACACATAAAAATCCATCGGTGTTAGGTCTGGGCTTCTCGCCGGTCAAGGTATGGGTCCGCCTCTTCCAATCCATTTGTTGAGATAATTGTCATTGAGCTATGCACGAACACTTCCTCTGTAGTGAGCTGGGCAGCCATCGTGTTGAAAGTACATGTTCACAAACAAGATTCAGCTTAAATGTGTGGATGGGTATAATTTCAAATTATTTGGTTGGGCCATTCTTCCTGCCAGATAATTTGAATGGCGAGGAATACGACAATTTTTTGCGGAACGATTTACCTAATTTGATGGAAGACCTACCTATTGGTTTGAGACAAAACATGTACTTTCAACACGATGGCTGCACAGCTCACTACAGAGGAAGTGTTCGTGCTCAATGACAATTATCCCAACAAATGGATTGGAAGAGGCGGACCCATACCTTGGCCGGCGAGAAGCCCAGACCTAAAACCGATGGATTTTTATGTGTGGGGTCACATGAAAAGTCTCGTATACGACCAGATGACTCCTATCGAAAACGTGGATGTCCTAAGACAAAAAATAATTGATGCGGCTGACGAAATGAGGCGGCACCTCACAACCAGCGTTGTGAAAAGTAATTTAAGAGAAAGAATGAGAATTTGTGTTAGAAATAGGGGCGATCATATAGAACATGAATTATAATTAATAAAAAAAATATTAAATTGCAAGGTTTTTTGTTTTATTTGTGTATTTTTCGTATTTTCACCTAGAACTAAAAATTTACCTTTTGCTACCCGAGCCCGCTTTAGGTGTCATTCTGTGTACAGTTTTCCTATTGAACTCCTAGTATTATACCTTTTTTGATAGCTAAAAAGACGTAAAAGTTTTTAAAATAATTTGCAGAATAACTTCCATACATTTTTTTTTCTCTTTATTGATTTAAAGTAGGAAACACTTGGTAACAATTCGTAATTTAGAAAGATTAACAAGCCGCCATTTGAAACTGTTAGTAACTAGTTCAATTTTTTTGATGATTTTTGATACTTGACATACAGACTAACTAAAAATAACCAAAAAATCGCACTCGTGAACCTCTAATAAAAAAAAATCGATATAAAAGCAAAAAGAAACATGTTTTTTTAGAAACTCTTTAAACTTCAATATCTCGAAAACGGTTAAGCTTAGGACATCATGTCATAGAGTCAAATCGGTCAGAAACGACCTAAACTATAACGTCCTTAATTATCTAGGACGACTTTCCCTGTAACCCTGTATATATATATATATATATATATATATATATATATATATATATATATATATATATATATATATATATATATAGAGTAGAGTCCCGATTAACCGAGTCGCGATTATCCGAGCTTCGGATTAACCGAGGCAATTCTTAGATTGATTATCGGAGGTACGCGCGTCTATGCTGTGTATTAACCGAGCTTCTAAAATAGGTATGTACATATTTCCATTTAAAATCGTCGGAGCCTTCGGGGAATCCCCCTGGCCCGTGTGAGGGGTTCCCTATTTATGTTTTTGGACTCTTTCAGCATGTAAATTTGCGTGAATGCAGTGCGTTATAGCGTTTACTGCGGAGAAGTACGAGTATACTCACATAATTTATTTGGTTGGTGTTCTGGTAGTTAAGTGTAATTAATACGAACTACTTTGTTTTAATTTTTGTTTGTATAATAATGGAGCAAAACAAGCGTAAAAGAATCGTCGTTCCTATTGAAGAAAAATTAAAAGCCATCAGAAGAACTGAAGCAGGAGAGACAATTAAAGTTATTGCACGAGATTATGGAGTAGGTGAGGTAACAGTTGGAGATTGGAAAAGAAACCGCACAAAAATAGCTTGACCGCTGGAAAAAACGGTACGATGTACGACAACTAACTGTATGTGGTGAAAAACTTTCTGCTGATGTGTGATCAATTGAGAAGTTTAAGCAGAACTTTAAAAAACACATCGAAGATTGGGGATACACATGTGACCAAATTTACAACTGTGACGAAACTGGTCTGAATTATAAAATGCTTCCATCAAAAACATTGGCATCTCGACAGGAAAAATCAGCTCCTGGGCACAAACGAAGTAAGGAAAGATTAACTATAATGGTATCTTCCAATGCATCTGGCAAACATAAAATCCCACTGATGGTGATTGGCAACTCTGCAGGTCCAAGAGCTTCAAAAGACATCTCACCCAAAGCCCTAACAGTCTATTACAAAAGTCAGAAGAGCGCATGGATGGATGCGACCTTATTTACTAACTGGTTTGAAGAAGAGTTCGTGCCATCTGTGACTAAATTTTTGAACAGAAACCGTCTTCCTATTAAAGCAATTTTGTTAATGGATATTGCCCCCTCTCACCCTGGAGAAGGACTTCATGTGGGCGAAATTGTAAAATTTTTTCCTCCAAATGTAACCAGCATAATGCAACCAATGGATCGAGGCATCCTCGAAAACATTAAAAAAAATTATAGGCGTTTATATCTTGAACATCTGTTAGAATACACAGAAAAGGAGGATATTATCAATGGGATGAGAAAGGTTCTACTGAAAAATGTTATTTACTGGGTAGGTCAAGTTTGGGATTCTGTGCATACTACCACTATTCAAAAATCTTGATCAAAAATTATAGATTTTGAGGACTATAATGACAGTGAAGATGATACTCCATTAAATAAATTAGGTTTGATATTGAGAAGCCACGGAGAAATGCCCTGTTCAAATCTTGACAGCGAGATTGAAGAAAAAGAAAAAAGTTTATTTGAATTAATGCAAAAATTAAAATGTTGCAAAAATGTGACAAGAGAAGATGTTGTTGAATGGATTACAACAGTTCATTTAGAAGAAGAAATGAGTATTAAAGAAATAACGAATGCCTTTCAGGAAACCGAAAAATCAGATGATGATGACGATGACGAAGCGGCGGTGGATGAACAGTCTCCCACTAAGATCTCTCATCAAAAAGATTTTGCTTCTTTGGAAAAAGCTTTGAAGTATATCGAACAACAACCACAGGCAACCCCAGCGGATTTGCTTCTTCTTAATAGATGGAGAAACATTGCAGCGAGAAAAAGAAGATGCAATATGAAACAGAAGCGTTTAGATACCTGTTTCACTGTTTTATAATGAATGTACCTACGAGGCTGGTTTGAAAAGTCCGTGCAAAAATAAAAACTACTTATATGTTTGGGGTAAACCTTTTTTATTTTTCGACATAGTCTCCTTTTAGGCTTATACACTTCGTCCAACGATGTTCTAATTTGTTGATCCCTTCCGAATAATAGGATTTGTCCAAGTCTGCAAAATATCCATTAGTGTCTGCAATCACCTCCTCGTTTGAATAAAATCTTTGTCCCGCCAACCATTTCTTCAAATTGGGGAACAAATAGTAGTCCGAGGGAGCCAAGTCTGGAGAATAGGGGGGATGTGAAACGAGTTGGAATCCTATTTCCATTAATTTTGCGACCACAACTGCTGAGGTGTGTGCTGGTGCGTTGTCGTGATGGAAAAGGACTTTCTTGTGGGCCAATCGCGGGCATTTTTCTTGCAGCTCGGTTTTCAAACGGTCCAATAACGATGAATAATATTCACCTGTAATAGTTTTACCCTTTTCCAGATAGTCGATGAGGATTATCCCGAAAGACAGTCGCCATAACCTTTCCGGCCGAAGGAACGGTCTTCGCCTTTTTTGGTGCAGATTCCCCCTTGGTAACCCATTGTTTAGATTGTTGTTTGGTCTCAGGAGTATAGTAATGTATCCATGTTTCATCCACAGTGACAAGATGACGCTTAAAGTCCTCCGGATTCTTCTGGAACAGCTGCAAACCATCCTTGCAACACTTTACACGATTCCGTTTTTGGTCAAGCGTGAGCAATCGCGGCACTCATCTTGCGGATAGCTTTCTCATGTCCAAATGTTTATACAAAATATTATGTACCCGTTCACTCGAGATGCCCACAGCACTAGCAATCTCACGCACCTTAACTCTTCTGTCATCCATCACCATATCATGGATTTGATCAATGATTTCTGGAGTCGTAACCTCCACAGGCCGTCCAGAACGTTCAGCGTCACTTGTGCCCATATGGCCAGTCCGAAAATTTTGAAACCATTTATATAAACTGTCCTAATCGAAGGTGCAGAGTCACCATAATGTTTATCAAGCTTCTCTTTAGTCTCCTGAGGCGTTTTGCCTTTCATAAAGTAATGTTTAATCACCACACGAAATTCTTTTTCGTCCATTTCTTGAAAATCACTCGACTTCCTTGATTCACACGAATGCCAAACACAAAGAAATAGACCAATATGGCTGAAAGTTGGTGTGCGTTCATTCAAAAGATGCTACTAACTAAACATGACCTCGATACGCGCCGGTGATGCCATCTCTCGGACTTTGCACGGACTTTTCAAACCAGCCTCGTATCTATATGTTAAAAACGTTAATACATCGGTTTAAAGTATTGATGTTTATTTTTTGAATGAATAAAAAACAAATCCGGATTATCCGAGGAGGGTGCCCCCCACGTTACCTCGGATAACCGGGGTTCTACTATATATATATATATATATATATATATATATATATATATATATATATATATATATATATATATATATATATATACATATTAAGGGCATAGCACGCGTGCCGCAGTGAAATCCCTAAAACGCTACAGGAGCAACGTGTGTGCGGAAAAAGTATTTCACGTTGATCTTGAATCACTGTCAACTCTACTCGGTGGAAAACACGGTCCTGGGCAAATCAATCCAAAAGGATGAAGTTTTTCGTATAAAAGACTGCTTAAAACGGGTTTACGAGGAGTGACAAACTGAACTTCATACGGATGTCAAGTATTAGTGTGGTGGGTATTCCTAGCATGGACCGCTTTTGGAGGGATTAAGTGGGCTACATCCATTGAACATCTTCTATGAAAATACTTGTAAAATAGACTTAAGTCTCAAGGTAGCTGTTTAGTTTTGGGTTTCCAATCATGCGCATAATTCTCTTCTGAGTAGAATCCCACAAATGCAGTGTATGCTTGAGAGTAGACCTCAAATATGGGAGCAGTATTCCATTGTTGGTCAGATTTGGGCTTTGTACAGAATTAAGAGTTGTTTAGGAGTATAAAGCTTTCTAGTTTGGAATAATATTCTCAGCTTTTGAGACGCTCTCTCTGCTACGTTTGCAACATGTTCATGCCAAGACTTAATTCCTGTTTCCTACTGAGTAAAATTTACAGCGATTCATAACTGTGAATAACTTTTTTCGAACACGTGTCGCTCTGGTAGCAATTTAGGGATTTGCTTTCAGCACGCATGCTATAAAAAAATCCGACAATTCGCAGATATGAAACGATATTCACTCACTTAGCCGCATACTCTCATCCGCTACTACCCTGAGTTGGTTCTGGGGGACTGAGATATACATATGTCTCCATAAGAGATTATGCATTTGGTTATTATGATGATTATGACATATCAACAATTCATAAGAAAGGAGACAAAAATACGTTACAGGATATATTAGCAGAATATGCGGAAAAAATACTAAAAAATAGAATAGAAACGGAATACGCAGACGTAGAAGCTGAAGAACAGGCAGGCTTTAGAGCAGTAAGATCTACAATAGACCATCTCTTCTCACTGACATAAATCCTAGAAAAGAAAACCGCATTTGATCAGGAAGTCCATGTCTTGTTTGTTGATTTAAAAAAGGCCTATGACAGCGTGCCCCTAGTGAGATTGTGGGAAACACTACAACAGAGTAATGTAAGCACCGAAATAATTAAAGCTGTAAAACCCTTATACCAAGACGCAAGAGGTAGAGTGAAAACCAAATATGGTATAACAACAGGGTTCCAGGTCACAAAGGGTCTCAAACAGGGCTGTTGTATATCCCCAACGCTTTGGAGAGTGCACTGAAGAACTGGAAAAGGAAATGCAGCAGTATGGGATTACGACTGGATGACGATACTACATTGTATACGCTATCATTCGCGGACGACCAGGTAGTAGTCGCTCAGGACATCGATGATATGGAATACATGGCACGAAAACTTATGGAGGAATATGAAAAAATGGGGCCTAGAAGTCAATATTAAAAAGACCGAGTACATGTGCGTCGGAGGACAACAGCAGGACTTGAAACTTGCCACAGGACACACCATCAAACACTGTGCCAGTTATAAGTATTTGGGAACGAGAATATCTAGGAACGGAACACTAGAAGAAGCAATATTCGAAAGGAATATCTAAGGAAGAAAAGCGATTGCAATGCTTAATAGTATACTATGGGACGAAAACATAACCATTGAAAATAAGAAGAGAATTTATAATTTAATAGTGAAAAGTATAATAACTTACAGCTCCCAGGTGTGACCATTTAAGAAAAGAACCGAAAAAATACTAAAAGCTACAGAAATGGATTTCTGGAGACGAGCAGCCAGCCCAGAAAATCCAGAAAAGACCTCATACCAAATGACATGATAAGACGAACCTTAGAAATAAAGCACTATATACTGGATGAAATCAGTTGGTATGGTACGGACATGTACAGAGAATGTCACAAGACCGATTACCTAAAAAGATCTTAAATCTCATGGAAGAAGAAAGCGAGGAAGACCACGCCAAAGCTGGAGAGCAGGAATCAACAAGGAAGTACTAGAGAGAGATCTGGAGGAGGAGGGATGGAGAAACAGGGAGGAGTGGAAATTAGGCATCGGAAGACGAAAGACGTTATAAAACCGATTGATATATATATTATTATGATTGTGATTTGTCGAAGTTATCATTATTTATTCTTGCAGCTGTTATATTTCTTGTTGTCAGAAAACAGGCAAAATATAATAGTGTCTTTCATTAATCAATTAAACTAAAGCAATATGAGGATTATTTAAATATAGTAATACGGTTAAATACATTTATATGAACAATAAAAATTGTGAGCAACGTGAATTCCCTCGAATCGATATACATTTATTATTTTCTTGTTAATTAAATTTAGTCCTCTAAAATTTTGAATTCAATTAACTGCCCATGTGATGTTACCTCGCTTCACAGCCGTTAGTTTCATTTTAGGTGTGACGATAATGTAATTAAATACCCAGGTGGATAAAGGTGTTATGTTGTAAAATTGCAATTCTCTGTAAATTCGGAATATAATGTTATAATATGTTGGTTTCCGTAGTATTTTGTATTTAACAAGCAGCCGGCCTTATTATACAGACTGCCACGAAAGAACGTGACTGCTCGTATTCTTGAAAAAAAGGTGTTTCGAGAACATTATTTACCGTCAATGTATTCTTTGGTGTGCTAATAACGACGCAATTACCTTAGTAAGTTGTCCAATCGCCAGCTGCATCAATAATCGCCTGGTATTTTCGAGACATGCTGTCTTCGAGTTTTTCTGTATACTCTGCAAATTTTTCGAATCTGGCGAGACAACTGAGTCAAAGTCTTTCCTCTGAGCTTTCTCTTTTCAAGAGACCAAACGTTTTTAATAGGGTGGCGTCCGGCGATTATGAGGGCTACTCTAGTATCTTATCGTGGACCCAAGCGAGCCGCTTCGTGACGTGATTTTCGCTCAGCGGAATTTGACATCACGAGCACCAAGATGTCGAATGGTTTTATGGGATACCTACAAATCCTACAAATCTACAATAATATCGAAAGTCATGGAAAAGGCTATCAATCAGCATCTTCTAAAATATCTTGAAGGATTCAACATTATTAGCGATCACCAATATGGCTTTCGTAAAAATAGATCAACAGGAGATCTTCTGACTTACGTAACACATGTTTGGAACAACGCAATTGAACACTTTGAAGAATCTCGAGCGGTTGCTCTTGACATATCCAAGGCATTCGACCGTGTTTGGCACGATGGGCTGTTGGCTAAGCTACGTTCTTATGGTATGTCTGAAAAGTTCTGTTTGTGGCTCTCATGTTTCCTCAGAGAGCGTTCTTTACGAGTGGCAGTCGACGGATTTCTTTCTAACACCTTCACTATCAACGCCAGTGTACCCCAGTGTACTCTCTTTCTCATTTATATTAACGATCTGCTGGAAAAGACCGAGAATCCAATCTACAGCTTTGCAGATGACAATACACTTATCTCTTCATTCACTTTGAATGCTCGGACATCAGCTACTCAGACGAATATCCGCAGACAGCAGGAAGTCATTCAATTTAACAAAGACCTGAAAGAAATTCTATCTTGGGGTGACAGTTTTTTCTAAAAAAAGTTAACGTTGCTGAACCCGACATAGTTATGTCGGAGCACTCCATTCCTCTAACATCGTCACTCAATTTGTAGGGCGTTAATTTGAGAGCAAATATGTCCTGGCATCAACATGCTGCAGGCATAGCAAGGAGAACTTCTCCAAAGTTGGGAATATTATTTCGAACCAGAAAGCTTTACACTCCACAACAACTGTTAATTCTTTACAAAGCTCAAATTCGACCAACTATGGAATACTGCTCCCATGTTTGGAGCTCCGCTCCCAAACATACACTGCATTTGTTGGATTCTAGTCAGAGAAGAGCTATTCGTCTGATTGGAGACCCGAAACTGGCCGGCGGCCTTGATTCGTTGGAACATCGAAGAACGGTTGGCAACTTGAGCCTATTCTACAAGTATTTTCATGGAAAGTATTCGAAGGATGTGGCCCGCTTAATTCCTCCCAGAGTGGTGCATGTTAGAAATACACGGCGCACTGGTGCTTCACATCCATATGAGATTCAGCTTGTTACTCCTCGTACAACGCTTTTCGAGCAGTCTTTTATATGGAGAACATCATCCCTTTGGAATAATTTGCCCAGGACTTTGTTTCCCACCGAGCACAATTTACAGCGATTCAAGAACAACGTGAATCGCTATTTTCTCCGCACACGTGTCGCTCCTGTAGCGCTTTAGGGACTTCCCTGTAGCACGTGTGCTAGACCCATAAAAAAAAAATCGGATTTTCTTAATTTCGTCGTTCCTTGTCAATTTCAGGCTCCGTGAAAACAAAGATACGATTCATTTTTCGACTTTCGGAGTGACTTTGCCTTCCTAGCCACGTTTTGGCAAGTCGTCGACCTTTTTCATCTCGTTAAAATGATTTACCCTCTTCGTTATAAACGAAACCGACTTTTTAATATATTTAGCGGCCGAGGAATGTGTCATTTTGGATGGGAACGAACGATTTTACTTGATTTCGACTAAAGTTCAGAATCGACTGATACGTTTACTAAAATGTGTAGTAAACAAAGGTTCCCTCTACCGATTTTTTGTTGAATCGCTAGAATCGCATCCACCAAAAATGAATTATGGCGGATACGTTCTTCCTTAACAGACTGTGCATATAAAAAATACACTCTGTTTTATTTCTGAGAGACAAATCAAATCTTGATTTTGCTAAGAAGCTAAAGAAGTTTTTTTTTTAAAAAAAAAACTCTACGTGATTTTTTATTCTCTTAGGTCTTCAATTTTTTATAAAGAGCGGCACAGTTGACGGGTAATAAGTATTTTAAATATTTTAGTAAATTTTTGCATATTGCTATTTATTATTTACTTCAAGTTATTGATTTAGTTTTTTTGATATTTTCGTATTGCCTTTTTTCTTAATAAAATTTTTAACGAATTTTTGTGTATTTACTAAATTAACTGTTGATTGGGTTTTTTAAAACATTAATAGTTATTATACTCGTAGTTCGATGATAAGGTGTATGTGTGTTTTAAGAGTAAAGGCCCCCACAGACTTCGTTCTTTTTTTGCAGTTTTACCCGCACGGGTAAAACTGCACGGGTAAACACGAACCAGGACCACATCCACACACTAGGCGTTGTTTCGTTCAGTTTTTCTGAAATCATAGCGTCATTATCATCATTTGATCTATGATGGATCCTACGACAACATTAGCAGTGGCAGCCGCAGTGGCTGTAAAATTAAAATTTTTAAAAAGAAAACGTTCAAAATGGACCAAAGAATGGTTACTTAAGAACCAGGAGATTGGTTTAATTATCTGCGAATGGACAAAGAAACGTATTTAGAGCTGATCACTTTAGTAACACCATTAATACAAAAGCAAGATACGTGTATGAGACAAAGTATTTCATCACATGAGCGTCTTACCGCCACATTAAGATTTCTTGCTACTGGAAGGAGTTACGAAGACTTAAAATTTTCAACTGTTATATCACCTCAAGCTCTTGGGCAGATTATACCAGAACCGTGCAGTGGCATATACTCTGTTTTAAAACACAATTAAAGATAAGAACAAATTATTTATTCTCTTCAACGGGCGACAAAACTAAAAATACATTGCTGAAAGACATATAATGAAGGATAGGACATTTATTTACAAATTAGTAATATCGGGTGAAAAAGTTTCCAAAAAGGATTTCGCATTTCCATGTGTTTGTTGAGAAAAAAGTATCTGAATAGATGTATTTCCGTAGTCTCTTCCGTAATCTAAATCAACATGGGAGCTTGTACCATCAGATTGCTGATTCTGATAATAGTGAGCCGAGTTAATATGAGGAGTTGTAGCAAGCTGTTGTTGATTTAATCCATTTTTTGTTAAAGACATTTTTGTATTTCTCGTAATGTTTCCCAGTGCAGCTTCAAAGAGAATATCAGAAATAAATTTTTTCCGCCATTAAAGCAGCATCACGGGGTAACTCTCTTAATTTGTTGGCAACATTTTTTCCTATCACGTCAAAGTTGTCTTCTTTAATATTCATATCCAGCTTTGCACTCACTTTCTCCAAAACTTCGTCGGCTCTGTCCTTTATCTAACGCTTTCTTGTGCTACTAAAGGAAGAGCGTACTGAAGGAGTATTGGAACATGCTGATAGCGACCGATCTGTGCATACATTATTTTCAAAAGATGCCGGGGATTGTATGGGGGTATAGTTAGTTTCATCCTGAATGAAAAACAATTAATTATATTAAAATAAATTATACAATAATTAACTATGAATGTTAAAAATAATTTATATTGATAATGATTTTTTTATTATAGTTTCCTAGGACCGAAGAAGAATGGAAAATCATAGCCCAAACATTTGAAAAAAAGTGGAATTTTCCTCATTGTTTAGGTGCTGTAGATGGCAAACACATAAATGTAGTGCCACCTCCAAATAGCGGTTCATTTTTTATTGGAATTACAAAGGCAGAAATAGTATCGTATTAATGGCGATCGCTAATGCGAATTATGAATTCATCATGTGCGATTGTGGCACAAACGGAAAAGTATCTGATGGTGGTGTAATGTAAAACACTTTATTTTATGATAAACCTATAAATGGTACTCTTCAATTACCATCCAGTTGTAAAACAGATAACAGTAATGAATCACTGCCCTATATATTTCTTGGAGATGAAGCTTTCGCGTTAAGAGACAATTTTTAAAACCATTCAGCCAAAAAAATTGAACAGAGAAAGAAGAATATTTAACTACAGATTATCCAGAGCGCGCCGGATAATAGAAAAATGCATTTGGAATAATGGTTGCAAGATTCAGGATCTTTCATTCTACAATTAATTTAAAATTAGAAAATATTGATAAAATCGTTATGACATGTTGCATTCTTCATAACTTTCTAATTAAGAAGCGCCAAGAAAATTATGCACGTTCAGCGTGTTTTTATTCGGAAGATTTACAACACAGAGCACATAGAAAATGGTGCAGAACAAGCAACTATTAATTTACAGCGTGGACACAACAGACATGCATCTGAAGAAGCAAAAAGAGTTCGTAATTTATTTATGAGTTATTTTCATAATGAGGGATCAGTACCCTGGCAAGAAAACTTTGTTTAATACTTTGTTGTATTAGATTTTAATACTTTGTTATATTAAGATTTATTATTATTAATAAATATAAGTACATATAAATAAAAGATGTATGTTTTACTTACTTGATTGCTATTTGTCTCTTCATCAATATTAGTTACTGTTTTCTCTCGGTGTTTCCTGGTCTGTAAGGAATAATAAATATTCGTAGTGCCACAAATGGGGCTTGTACACCTCATCAGTCCCCGAACCAGATTTTTTAGATTGCATGACTTTTTTTAAATCCTTCCGGAAGCAACCACGTAGAGAGTCAATTTTCTTTTTAACAAATTCTTTCGTTGCGGAATTATCTACTTCTTGTAATTTTATTATCATGTCTTCGTAGGCTTTATTTTTTTCTCTCTATCAGAATACTCAGTAGATTTAACTTTCCAAAGGCACGGATGGCTTCTATATAGTTCTATGAACTCAATTATAAATTCTTTGTTATAATTCCTTAGGTCTGTCATTGTGAAAAGAACAAAATTTCTATTAGCCACAAAACACAAAATTCTCCAAACTAAAATCACTGGCGATTAATCAGATGACAGAGTCGACACTGACAAAACCCGTCCTTTTTAACTGCGTCGTCACACACACGAGCCGACTTGAACGAACATGTTAGAAAACGGACGGTTATAATCAAGCTGCAGCAGATATTTTTGAACGCCGGCAAGAAGGACGGTTTTTGGCCCACACACTGGCCATTTTACCCTGCAGTTTTACCCGTGCGGGTAAAACTGCAAAGAAAGAACGACGTCTGTGGGGGCCTTAAGAGTCCAAGATAAGAACGACCACTGTGACACATCATTTAGATTATCATATCAATGTCTATGGTACATCAGTTGAAAGTCTAACAATACTTAAAAGGGTTATTTTAAAAAAAAACCGGTCAAGTGCAAGTTGAACTTGCACAATTAGTGTTCCGTACGTTGATTGTTTTTAAAATAAAAATTTTTATTAGGGTGGTATAAAATGATCAGTGACTTCACAAAACACACCCCAACTGAGTTTTCAACAAAGTTTGTTTCCAATCTTTACTGAAAACTGGTGACCTTGAAATTTTGTTTTTTTTATATACCAGATAAATTATTAAAGGTAATGATAATTTTCGTTCAATCTATACCTCGTGGAGAATATTCCAGGATTTTTTCAAAATTTTTTGATCAGTACTTTTCCAGATAAGGTAGGGGACAGCGATTTTTCACGATTTTTTAAAAGTAATACGAAGAAAAGTGTGCGCAAGTATTACATTATATTTATATTTTTTACTTGTGTTTTCACAAGCTTTCATTTGACACCACACTCGATGACCTAGTAAAAAATTTTTTTTTCACTTCCGATTTCACCCCTCAAAACGAATCCCTAAGTCAAAATTTATGTTACGGTGATATAAAATGATCAGTGACTTCACAAAACACACCCCAAATAAGTTTTCAACAAAGTTTATTTCCAAACTTTACGGAAAATTGATGACCTTGAAATTTCTGTTTTTTTTATATACCAGATAAATTATTACAGATAATGCACTTGTGATAATTTTCGTTCAATCTACACCCCGTGGAGAATATTCCAGAATTTTTTCAAAATTTTTTGATAAGTACTTTCCGAGATAAGTCGGGTGGACAGCGATTTTTTCGCGATTTTTTAAAAATAATATAAGGAAAAGTGCGCGCAAGTATTACATTATATATATATTTTTTACTCGTGTTTTCACAAGCTTTCATTTGACACCACACTCGATTACCTAGTAAAAAATTTTTTTTTTCACTTCCGATTTCACCCCCCAAAACTAACCCCTTAAGTCAAAATTTAACTTTCAAAACTACATGGCTCTGATGAGGCCATCAATTTCTATATTATTACCAAATTTCAACTTTCTATGACAAATAGTTTCGGAGAAAATCGGGGTGTGACAGACGGACAGACAGACGGACAGACGAACAGACGGACAGACGAACAGACGGACAGACACCGAAGTGATCTTATAAGTGTTCCGTACGGAACACTAAAAATGAAAATAAATCAACAGGTTTATTTTAAAAAGATATTTGTCGTTTTTTTTTAGTTTCACTGGACAATTCGTCGAGAGAACATATGTTCGCATTATCATTTGAACTGTGCGGTAAAATTCCATTGCCTAGTTGGGTCCTCAAAGGAAAAACCAACTTTAGAGAAGGGTTGTTATATGTTTGACTATTGTATTTATTTATCTTGTTTCCTAGACAAATAATGTAGATACACCATAAGGAGAAATTTTTATTTTAAAAATGGCAACTGTGTTTTTTTTTAGAAAATAAAACAGATTTATAATGATATGTAGGGAGGACACCATTAAGGTGATAAATAATAAAGACTGGATATTTTTTTTTCAGAAAAATAATCATTATACAGATACTGCTTCTTTATTAATTTTGTAGCTTGTATGGATGATTCTGTAAAATACTAATAAAAACTTAATTTTTAACTAACCATGATTTATGGAAGTTAATACGTTCTGAGTTGAAGCTTTGTGAAAGACGCAACTCTCTATAATACATATACCGGTTTATTATTTGGAAATATAGTAGCACCACCTGCCGGTGTTCGTTTTCATTACAACATCGGGCTATGAGGGAAATCAATACGTACTCGTATATTTTTAATTACATGAAAAACCAATTGCTTTTATTGCGAAATAAATTATGAATATTATTAAAAAACATGTAGAGGGCACTGACGTTACTACAGTTATTTTATTCTTGTTTCATACTTGATTTTTTAGGAAGGTACCAATAAACAATTATTGTTTTATCCTGCTGCGGTGATGTTTTTCATTATTATGTATGGAGTGCGACAGAAAAGTAATGATTCTAACTTTTTGTAACAATTTAGTTTATTTTTTTACAGAATCAAAGTTCATATCAAGAGGAGAGTTTGCGGTGTGTCACAATTCATCAGAAAAGATTAGTCTGGCAAAAACTATATGCGAGACAATTGTATAAGAGAACAGATTCTCAGAAATGAAATATTTCAAATTCAACTTTTAGAATAAATAGGCTCTGAAAAAAATCGTTAAAAGGAGTGCACTGAGTAATAAAAAAACTGGTCAAGTGCAAGTTGAACTTGCGCAATTAGTGTTCCGTACGTTGATTGCTTTTAATATTAAAAAAAAATGTTATGGGGTATAAAATGATCAGTGACTTCACATAACACACCCCAAATGAGTTTTCAGTAATATGTAATAGTTATAGAATCTTAGCTATCTAGTAGCCAATTAGTCAGCTCAATCTAGAATCTAGTAATAAAAGTGTAAAATAAAGGTTTAATACCTAAATATTTGTTTAATTATAAACAAGTAAAATAAAATTAGTTTGCCTCTAGAGGAGCGACGCACGGTACTGAAAATATGTTACCCTCCACCATATCGTCGTAAAACATTGTTTTTTTGTTTTTTTTTTATATATATTTAAATTATTAAACGTAATGCACTGCATAATTTTCGCTCAATTTGCACTTTACAAAGAATATTCCAGAATTTTTTGACCAGGACTTTTTGAGATAGGGTAGAGATTTTTTGCCATTTTTTAAAATAATGTAAAGGAAAGTGTGCGCAAGTATTATATTATATATATTTTTAAATTCGTGTTTTCACAAGCTTTCATTTCACATCCAACTCGATGATTTGGTAAATATATTCTTTTCACTTCAATTTCACTCTGCAAAACTAACCCCTTAAGTCAAAATTTAACTTTCAAAATCCGGATCTGATTGGGCCATTAGTTCTTATATTTGTGCCAAATTTCAACTTTATATGTCAAATAGTTTCGGAGAAAATCGGATGTGACGGACACTGAAGTGTTCCGTACGGAACATTAAATAGAAATAGAACTGGAAAAATGTGTTTCGTTTAATTTTTTTAGCAACAATCTTGATAATGAATTTTTTTTTTATACTAGAAAATATATATATATATATATTATATATATATATATATATATATATATATATATATATATATATATATATATATATATATGTCTTCTTCTTCTTCCACGGCCTCAGGCCTGTAGTTTTCAAATCATCAATTTTCTTGAGATGTTGATGTCGATG
Source organism: Pachyrhynchus sulphureomaculatus (assembly GCA_019049505.1). Classification (NCBI taxonomy): domain Eukaryota; kingdom Metazoa; phylum Arthropoda; class Insecta; order Coleoptera; family Curculionidae; genus Pachyrhynchus; species Pachyrhynchus sulphureomaculatus. The sequence goes on along the minus strand of CM032450.1, from coordinate 50,973,361 downwards.
ATTCGAGCCATCTATTTGGAGGTCTTTCCAGGGGTCGTCGTGCCCGTGGTTTACCATCTCGCGCGATTCTCGCTAGTCTATCCTCAGTCATTCTCTCCACGTGATCTCTCCAAGCGCTTCTACGTTTACGTCCCCATCTGATTATGTCTTCCACTTCTCACTCATGTCTTATGTCTGTGTTTCTTTTCCTATGTTTTCCTATGTCTTAGTGTGTATCCTGAAATGTTTCTAAGTATTTTCATCTCTGTTGTTCGAAGAACGCTTTTTGTTCTTTTATTGTCTGCTCTTGTTTCCATAGCGTATGTTAGTGTGGGTCTGACACATGTTTTGTATATCCTTACTTTTGCCTTTTTATTCATAAAGGCATTGTTCCAGATGATGTCCCGAAGTGCGCCTGATATTTGGCTGGCTTTGTTTGCCTGGTCCTTCACTTTATTTGTTCTATTTTGGCATGAGGTGATTTGTATGCCTAGGTAGTTAACTGACATGACTTGTTCTACTGTTTTATTTTCCAGAGCAAGTTTACATCTTACTGGCTCTTTAGATATAACGAGGGTTTTGGTTTTTGTGTTGGATACCTGCATGTTGAGGGCTTTAGCTTTTATGTAGAATGAGTGCAGAAGCCGATGTAAGTCGTCTTCGTTTCTCTGCCACGATCACAGCGTCTTCTGCATAACAGACAATGTTGATTTTACCCGTTGTAAGTGAATATCCTTTTTAAACCATAGAAATATAATAATATGCATAGTATACAATTGAGCTATATTAAGCTATACATATATTTCATAAGCAAATTTTCAACATAGTGTAAACAATTAATTTTTTTCATTGTCCCATGCCGTAAGAAGTAAAAAACAAACAAGCCAGTTTTATTTTCTCCTTTTTATATCTTGCTGACTATGGGCCTCCAGTTACAAGGAGCGCAGTGATTTCAAATATATGGTATTTATATAGTGAGCAAAACAATACACACTTTTGTTTCTTTAAAAATCCTTTTCATAGGTGAAAAACAAGCAATGAGTTTCAAAATACCTAGGTAACGCGAAAACATTTCCAGCTGCTTTGGATAGTCATCAAGGTCTTTAATGGTCTACCCAAAATATAAGTTTGTAGCAAAAATAGAACAAATCTAACAACACTAGTCCCATCTATAAACATTCCCAATAAAATTTATATGGAAGTAGCGCATTAGGTTTTCAAACACTTAAAATCTAGGGCAGTATATTGATTTTGTTCAGAGGTTAGTATCTTGGTAGCATCAATAGGTGGTGCTGTTATATATCCATTTAAGAAATCCATATATCACGGATAAGGAGAGAAAACGTTTCATATATATATATATATATATATATATATATATATATATATATATATATATATATATATATATATATATATATATGTATATATATATATATATATATATATATATATATATATATGTTTTGACGAATGTTCTATATATATATATATATATATATATATATATATATATATATATATATATATATATATATATTGTATTACAAGGGGTGAAAAGAGTTTTAAAGAATTTGATTTTTGCCACTGTTTCCTTCTAGCACACGTGCTGCAGGGAGGTCTCTAAACCGCTACAGGAGCGACACGTGTGCGAAAAAAGCAATTCACGTTGTTCTTGAATCGCTGTAAATTGTACTCGGTGGGAAACACAGTCCTGGGCAAATTATTCCAAACTGATGATGTTCTCCATATAAAAGACTGCTTGAAAAGCGTTGTATGAGGAGTAACAAGCTAAACCTCATACGAATGTGAAGTATCAGCGCGACGTGTATTTCTAACATGCACTGCTCTGGGAGGAATTAAACGGGCCACATCCTCCGAACACTTTCCATGGAAATACTTATTAGACAAGGCGAAATCGGCGCCATCGTTGGAAAAAATTTTCTAATTGAATTTTTTTTCATAACCTTCTCCAGGAGATGGCCCTGAAAGAGGATCAACATGTTGCCGGGCGGTAACCTGGTCCGAATTTGTTTAAACAAATTTTTTTTAAACAAAGTCCAAAAATTGAAATTTTCGCCCCGGAAATTGGACCATTTTGAACAAAAAATGTCTCTTGTGAATTTTCTCTAAAATGCGCCGTTTTCGAGATATCGGCGATTTTAGGTGCGAGAAAACGCGAAAATGGCCACTTTCACCTCCCAATATCGGGGTCAAAAATTAAAATTTTCAATGTTGCCAAGTGTCCAAATTAAAGTTTGAGATCTCTTCTACAAATTACCGTAGGAAATATTGCAATATCTTTATTTTTAAACATTGTTTTTTAACAGTTAACAAATTGCGTTCGAGCGCCCGCGGCCGCATCGAAACTGTATACATACATATAACACATGGGCTGAAAAGTCCCGGGCCTAACACATAGATGGCGCTAGTTTTATTGCAGTCACCTTTTTTTCAGTTAATACTAACCTTCAAAAGACAGCTGTTAAAATTTCATGATATTCTATTCATTAGTTTGTGAGTTATTGTGCTAAGAGTGACGCTACTTTTGATATTTTCAAAACAATGGATCAAAAACAATTTCGTGTTTTAATTTTACACTGCTTCTTGATGGGAAAAAATACCGTTCAAGCGAAGCAATGGCTTGAAAAGTGTTATGGGGACTCCGCTCCATCAGAAACAACAATAAAACGTTGATTTGCTGACTTCAAACGTGGTCGTAGAGACACCGATGATGCAGAACGCAGTGGACGTCCAAATGAGGCGGTAACACCAGAAAACATCAAAAAAATCCATAAAATCGTTTTGAATGATCGAAAAGTGAAGTTGCGTGAGTTAGCTGACATCGTAAAGATATCAAAAGAACGTGTTGGCTTTATATTGCATGAGCATTTGACTATGAGAAAGCTCTGTTCAAAGTGGGTGCCGCGTTTGCTCACTGTTTATCAAAAACAAGAACGTGTTGATGATTCTGAGCAGTGTTTGGCCATTGTTAGAGCGGCGCTGGAATGATTGCGTTGCTCTTGATGGAGATTACGTTGATGAATAAAGCTAATTTTGAACCAAAACACACAAAAAAAAACCGTGTTTTCTTTGTTAGGCCCGGGACTTTTCAGCCCATGTGTTATACGCAACGCCCGTACGTAGGCGCACGGAACTGTATACGCACTGCAACTCGCTGTAACGTGAAGTATCATGCAAAAGTTCAAACATGCTATTGCTTAAATAACAGTCGGACACTTTAATAGTTTATTCATTTCTTTTCCGCCCTTACATGTATGTACATGTGTAATTATGTCTTTTTCTATTAAACGAATTAAATGTGACCATAAGTGCATTTTCTGTGGTAAGTGTGATGATGTTGTACAACAACCAAATTTTGAATCATTTCAAAAAATTCAACAAGCAGCTAATCGTCGGAAAGATGACATAAGTACAAAATTTAACGATTTATATAATCCAAGTAGCAGTGAACAAACTTTTTCTTGGCACAGAAAGTGTTATGCTTCCTATGTAAGTAAAGAAAAAATTGTACGTCGGGAAAATGCTCTCAAAAAACTGGAAGCAGAAAATAATGAAGCTGTTAATAATGAAAAACAGTTATTATCAATTGAACCCGAAGAGAAAGAAAAACCAACATTGCGATCAAAAAGTGTGTCAAAAGCAGAGTGCATGATCTGTGAAAAAATTTATAAAAATAAAGACAGTACAACTTATACACTTTCTGATTATAATGCAGCGGAAAAGCTAATGGCAACAGCTCGTCTTAAAATGGACAAAGTCTATACGAAAATTTGCATATATAGTTCAACTACGTCATTACTAGTTCAAAAGCTAAAGTATCATTCCAAATGTTTACAAGATTACAACTATATTGCTAGTCCGTTAAATAAACCAGTAGGTAGCACGAGCTTCACTACAAACGTACATATGGAAAATGTCATTGTATTCTCGGTATCGACATTTAGATGCAACAGAATTTGGTTACACTATAGAAACAGGTGAATTGTTACCCAAATTCATGTTAAAAAATTCGATACCAGATTCGTTAATTAGGCAATGTAAATGTACAAAAAATTGTAAAACTAATGCATGTAATTGCAAAAGCAACAACGTAAGTTGTATACTCATGTGTGGGTGTAATTTAAATATTTGCGAAAATTCTATTAAATATATATAAGTTATATTTCATAAAATTGTTTTAATTCTTCTACCATCCTAATCGAATATTGAATTTTTATTTATATTCATTTGTTATAATAATTAAATTTGATATAACAATTACTCTTTAATAAATAAATATTTTTTACATACTTTTCAAATATATTAATTTTAATAAGAAATCAAGAAACAAAGCTTTATAGAGCATCGCAGTGCGTATACAGTTCCGTGCGCCTACGTACGGGCGTTGCGTATATATCTATGTATACAGTTTCGATGCAGCCGCGGGCGCTCGAACGCAATTTGTTAACTGTTAAAAAACAATATTTAAAAATGAAGATATTGCAATATTTCCTACGGTAATTTGTAGAGGAGATCTCAAACTTTAATTTGGACACTTGGCAACATTGAAAATTTTAATTTTTGACCCCGATATTGGGAGGTGAAAGTGGCCATTTTCGCGTTTTCTCGCACCTAAAATCGCCGATATCTCGAAAACGGCGCATTTTAGAGAAAATTCACAAGAGACATTTTTTGTTCAAAATGGTCCAATTTACCTAAAAAAACTTGTTCCGGGGCGAAAATTTCAATTTTTGGACTTTGTTTAAAAAAAATTTTGTTAAAACAAATTCGGACCAGGTTACCGCCCGGCAACATGTTGATCCTCTTTCAGGGGCATCTCCTGGAGAAGGTTATGAAAAAAAATTCAATTAGAAAATTTTTTCCAACGATGGCGCCGATTTCGCCTTGTCTATATAGAATAAGCTCAAGTCGCCAACCGCATTTGATGTTCCAACTAATCAAGGCCGCCGGTCAGTTCCGAGTCTCCAATCAGACGAACAGTTGTTGTGGAGTGTAAAGCTTTCTGGTTCGAAATAATATTCCCAACTTTTGAGAAGCTCTCCTTACTATGCCCGCAACATGCCAGGACATATTTCTCCCGAATTAACGCCCAACAAATTGAGCGACGATGTTAGAGGAATGGAGTGCCCCGCCATAACTAAGTCGGGTTCAGCAACGTTAACTTTTTTAGAAAAATCTGCCGCCTGGGTTTTTATAGCGTTAAATTCTACTTCGTTACTCTCACCCCAAGATAGAATCTCTTCCAGGTCTTTGTTAAGTTGAACAACCGATGTCCGAGCGTTCAAAGTGAATGAAGAGATAAGCATACTGTCATCTACAAAGCTGTAGATTGGATTTCCGGTCTTTTCCAGCAGATCATTAATGTAAATGAGAAAGAGAGTAGGGTATAGTATGGGGCCTTGGGGTACACCGGCGTTTATAGTGAAGGTGTTAGAAAGAAATCCGTCGACCGCCACTCGTAAAGAACGCTCACTGAGGAAACATGAGAGCCACAAACAGAACTTTTCAGACATACCAAAAGAGCGTAGCTTAGCCAACAGTCCATCGTGCCAGACACGGTCAAATGCCTTGGATATGTCAAGAGCAACCGCTCGAGATTCTTCAAAGTGTTCAATTGCGCTGTTCCAAACAGGTGTTACATAAGTCAGAAGATCTCCTGTTGATCTATGTTTACGAACACCATATTGGTGATAGCTGATAATGTTGAATTCTTCAAGATATTTTAGAAGATGTTGATTGATAGCCTTCGTACTTATTCCACTGATTGTCCAACGTTTGCAGACTTTTCATTCAGTACGATTTCTCAAGCTCTCTAACTTTCCCATTCAACTACTTCTTTTGAGCCAAATATCTTTTTCTGAAGCCACCTTTTCAAATTTGGAATGAGGTAATAATCGTTGGTGGCCAGATCTGGTGAATACCGTATTCACATGAGGAAGCAGTTCATAGCCGAATTGGTCCAGATTCACCATAGATTTTATGGAGTTGTGAGCTGGTGTATTATCTTGATGAAACAACACTTTTTCTTCGCTAAACGCGGCATTCTTGGTTTTACGATTCAAACGGTCCAATAAGCCATAATTAATGTCATCTAAAATCTTCGGTGATAGTTTGCCCCTGCTCAAGATAGTTGATCATTCTATGCGCATCCCCAAAAATACCTGCTGAAATCTTTCCAGCTGATGTTTGTATTTTTAGACACTTCGGTCGGCTTTCATGCGTTCTAGCCAGTCTACGGACTGCTTGTTGGACACAGACGTGTAGCAGTGGATCCATATTTCGTCTGTCGTTGCGAATCGATGTAAAAATTCCTTTGGCTTACTCCAAAACAGTGCCAAAACAGCATTTTGAATCTTCAACACGTTGCTGTTTTTGATCAATCGTGAGAGTGCGCTGCACCCATCGGGCACATAGTTTTTTCAAAATTAGGAAAATTGGATTTGAATCTGTCCGATGAGATCATTCGACAATATCTTCGTGCTCATGATATCATAGCACGTTGAAGAAATCTTTGCCGGGTGAAAATCACGTCGCGAAGCGACTCGCTTCGGCCCACGATAAGATAGGAGAGAGGCCCTCACAATTGCCGGACGCCAACCCTATTGAAAACGTTTGATCCCTTGTAAAGAGAAAGCTCAGAGGAAAGACTATGAGGAGGAGATTCGAAAAATTTGAATATCATTGCTGCGCGAGTATGCAGAAAATCTCGTCGACAGCATGCTTCGAAGATGTTGGGCGATTATTGCTGCAGGAGGCGATTGGACAATTTACTAAGGTAATTGCGCCGTTGCTAGCATACCAAAGAATACATTGATGGCAAAAATTTTTCTAGAAACCCATTTTTTCAAGAATGGTTCTCACTCGACCGACTGCACACTTTTAGGTGTCGTGTTCCTTCCTGACTTATTTTGGAAAACTTATAGTGTTACATAGTTATTTTTGCAATAATACTGTTCTGAAATAAATAAATTGAATTGTTCAGTGTAACTGTAGCGTTTATTTTTTAACACACGTACATAATATACATACTTTCATACTTCGTAAAACTAATAAAATTCTTTCTGTTCCAGAAATACCTAAATGTATAATTTAATTATATTTTGGCGTCTAATAAATACACAAATATGTGCTTATATTTCTTGTTTGTTTCAGAACATCATCATATTTTTGTTGGAGACCTTAGCCCGGAGATAGAAACCCAGACTCTCAGGGACGCCTTTGCAGCGTTTGGTGAAATTTCGTAAGTTTCTCTTGTTTATTATAAAGGAAAATTTGTAGCGAAAAAAATCCACATACTGATCAAGGTAATAAAGGTAATCAAAAGGCTGAGCTAACATGTTTCGCTCTATTTGAAGCTTGCCAATTTGTTAATGTTTGTGATAATAATAATAATAATAATAATAACAGGAGAGATCTAGGACATCTTACCCAGTTTATAAGCGGGAACGCGTCCAAACGTGTCACACAGGGGGCAAACAAGATCAAATCTAAGTCTCCCAACAGAACACTGCCAGAAATCCTCGATACCTTGAAACAAAAACTATCTGTATATGCCGCAAGACTCCGTAGATACAAAGAATCAAATGAGAGGAAAGACACCAACAACCTCTTCCGAAGAAGCGAAAAACAGTTCTACCGGAAAAACTATGTACAACAGACAGATAGCAGTGACTGAACCACCAAACAAACAAGAACTCACAGATTATTGGAAAAGTATCTGGTCAGAACCCAAACAACACAATAATAACACCCCCTGGATCAAAGCCGAAGAAGACAAACATAAACATGTGACAGAACAAGAAAATACCACATTTAATACACAAGAAATTACAGAAACTATCAAACACACACACAACTGGAAATGTCCTGGAATAGACAATATACAAAACTTCTGGTACAAACAGTTTACCACCACACACGAAGCACTCACACGCCAAATCAACAAAGCCATTCTACAACCACACACATTTCCCACTTTCCTCACACAAGGAATAACATACGTTAAACCCAAAAGCTCAGACACCACAAACCCGTCAAACTACCGACCTATCACCTGTCTTCCAACCCTATACAAGATCATCACAGCCACAATATCGAAGAAAATAGAACAACACCTAATATATAATATCCTCACAGAAGAGCAGAAGGGATGCAGGAAAAATAGTCGAGGATGCAAAGAGCAGCTGATTATAGATAGCGTGATTATGGGACAAACCAGAAAAGAACACAGAAACCTTCACATCGGTTACATAGACTATAAAAAAGCCTTCGACTCCATACCCCACAGCTGGTTAATCAGGGCCCTAGAAATCTATAAAATCAACCAACACCTCAGGCAGTTTTCTCGCGCAAATTATGAAAACATGGAAAACCAAAATACGCCTAGAAACACAAACCGAACGGATCCAAACAGAAGAGCTGTACATCAGACGGGGTATATTTCAGGGAGACTCGCTCAGTGCTCTATGTTTTTGCCTCTGTCTCAATCCACTCTCAAATATACTAAACAGAACAGAGCATGGCTTCAATATCAGACACCAAAAAGAGAATCAACATAAAATAAACCACCTCCTATATATGGACGACATAAAACTCTACGCTGCCACACAAACACAGCTGAAAGAACTCCTCAAAATCACAGAAATATTCACCTTAAATGTCAATATGGAATTTGGTATAAGTAAATGCAAAGTGCTCCACATCAACAAAGGCCAATGGAAGCACCACCATGAGACAGAAACCATCAACAATGAAACGCTCGATAACATGTTCGATAAAGAAACATACAAATATCTAGGCTTCCAACAAAGCACCAAACTCAACTACACTCACATCAAAACAGAGCTCAGAACCGAATTCAAAAACAGACTGACGAAACTTTTGCAAACAAAACTCAACTCTAAGAATCTCACTAAAGCCATCAACACGTTCGCTATACCTATACTCACATATTCATTTGGTATCATCAAATGGTCACAAACAGACATAGAAAATATTCACATCCTTATACGATCTCAATTCACCAAATACAGGAAATTACACCCCAACGCATGCAAAGAAAGACTTACCATCGAGAGGAAGGCAGGAGGAAGAGGAATTATAGACATCAGATCATTACACACAAAACAAATACAAACACTTAGGAAATTCTTTCACAGCAAGCAAACCAGCCTCCACACAGCGACAGTGAAAGCAGACAAAAACTACACACCTCTCGACTTAGCCCGGGCAGACCACTCAGCAGACACACACAGTCACACCCAATTACAACAAGAAAAGATGAAAACGTGGTCAGAGAAAACACTCCACGGAAAACACAGATACCACATAGAACAAGACCACGTAAATAAAAAACAATCATACACCTGGTTACGGGATGGGCAGCTATTCCCTGAGACTGAAGGCTTCTTACTTGCCATCCAGGATAAAGTCATATTAACCAGAAACTACCAAAAGCATATCATCAAAGATCCGACTATTGCAGAGGACAGATGTAGGAAATGCCACCAGCAGAAAGAAACGATCGAACACATAACGAGCGGATGTAAAATATTGGCCGGAACGGAGTACACAGCCAGGCATGATTCAGCTGCCAAAGTGGTTCACCAAGCACTAGCCACAACATACAGACTCATAGAAAACACAGATCCCTACTACAAATACACGCCAACATCCATACTTGAAAATGAAGATTACAAGCTCTACTGGGATATCGGTATTCATACAGATAAAACAGTCTCCGCCAATAGACCCGATATTACTTTTCAGTGCAAAAAAGGAAAAGTCACCTATCTGATTGACATAGCTGTCCCCAACGACACAAACATCCAAGCGAAATACACAGAAAAAATTTCCAAATACACAGACCTTGCAACGGAAATAAAAAGGCTATGGAGACAGGAAAAAGTCATCATTGTCCCCCTCATTATATCAGCCACAGGCCTTACACCAATAACATTCACACCACATTTAGTGCAATTGGGACTCAACACGGACATACACAGAAACATTCAGAAGTCAGTGATTTTGAAAACATGTAACATTGTCAGGTCATTCCTTAATACGGAATGGTAATAGCGTTTGTGCTGACTTGGTTTTGGCCCGTCAGCCAAACATGGAACCACATTGATCAAATGTGAGAAAGAAGAACTTTTTGTAATAAATATAATAATAGCTTTATTACCCAACAGTTTCCCATTAATAGGGTAAATATTTAGACATTTACATATTCAATGACAGTCTGTAGTAATTGCTTCTTAGTACAACAGTATATATCACAAACACTACAAATATGATTAAAATTAGTACACATTACATGAATAGGTGAATTCAATAACAAATTAGTATTAGGTCTGTCACATCTAAAAAAAACATACTTGATCGTGAGTGTATCCGTGGCACATTGATGTTAATACGAGACAGTATATCCGTGCAATCAATCATATTGTGCAATACTTTATATAGGAATAATATTGAGGCACAAACTCTCCTGATTCCCAGGCTAAGAATATTTGTCTGTTCACACAAATAATCGCTGCTGATTCCCCGTTCAGGATACATTCCATTAATCTTAAACAACAGAAATTTCAGAAATCTCCTCTGCACTTTTTCAAGTGAAACTCTATGCACCTCGTACATTGGACTCCAGACAATACTTGCATATTCCAGTTTCGAGCGAACAAAGCAGAAATACAAAATCTTCAGTGATGCAATATTAGTGAAACCCCTACAATTCCTAATGATGAACCCGTAAGACTTCATTGCTTCAGAAACTTTCAATGCTATATGCTGAGCAAATGTTAGCTTTGCATCAAAAACAACTCCCAAATCCTTAGCTGTGCTACACCTACTTAAATTATGGTCTTGAATTCTATATTGAAACTCTATTGACGCTACCCTCCTAGTATATGTTAGAACTTTGCATTTTTGAGCATTTAGATGTAGTTTGTTGTCACAACACCAAGAATGCACGAAATTCAACTGGCTTTGTAGATAGGAACAATCCTCAGTTTTTTTCTATTGGCATAAACATTTTTAAATCATCAGCATAAATTAGCCTGTTACATTTTAAATCCTCGCAAAGGTCATTTATGAACATAATGAAGAGCAAGGGTCCCAAATTTGAACCTTGTGGAACGCCGGAGGTAGCCACAAATCTTTCTGATTTGAATCCGTTGTAGGCTACAAACTGAGTTCGATTAAACAAGTAAGAACTTATAAGAGCCCTCGCACCATCAGTGAAACCAAACAAAGACAACTTATTGATGAGAACATGATGGTCGATCCTATCAAAGGCCTTCGAGAAATCTGTATAAATAACATCAACCTGCCCACCATCATCTAATATTTCCGAAATGAACTGTGTCATAACAGTTAGATTTGTTACCGTAGATCTCTTACTAACAAATCCGTGCTGACAAGGAGAAATTCGATTTTTAATTTGGCTATAGATACGTGCATACAAGACTGACTCAAAGACCTTTGAGAAGTTACAAAGTAGAACGACACCCCTGTAATTTTCAACATTTCCCCTGTCTCCATTCTTAAAAATAGGACTTAATCTACCTTCTTTCCATCGTTTCGGATAAACACCCTGTTTAATTGATAAATTAAAAATATACTTTAAAGGTCTTACAAGGACAGTCGCACAGTCCTTAATGAGAAACGAGGGAATATTATCAGGGCCAGAGGTCATCTTATTTTTTAATTTTTTCGTGGCCATCAATATTTCATCCCCAGTGATGGGCGAGAATTCCACAATTGTCAACGACGTACTAGCAAATAGCTGACTAACTTCAAATAAAGCTTAATACGTACCAATTCAGTGATTCAAAGTCGGTTACTAGGGTTGGTCATTATTAGAGACCGGATTATATGCAACATAAAAATCTTGAAATATACATGCAAATATGCATGAAAAATGCTTAAAATATGTATGAAAAGAGTCAACATATGCAATATTGAATAATAATAAAAGTAGTAATTTTTAGTTTTTTATTTCAAAATCAGCATAAAATTAACAAGTTATCCACGATGTTTAAATTTAATTAACAATCGTTTAACATTTTTTAAAATTATTTAACATTTGTATTCTTGTACACGTAAACAATAAGATATTGTTGTGTAGTAAGATTGTGTCTTCGATCACTTAAAATATTTTTATAAGTGGAAAAAGACCGTTCCACATCAACTGAGGTAACTGGGCAGTATTTAAATTTGGGTGCTATGTTAGCACTTATTGTTTCTGGCAAAAGTTCACCCGTCCCATTAATAATACTATCAATTTGACACAAAGATTCAAAGCCTGGGTTATTGCACAAAATGTTCTCAAACTTTTCTTTAACTCTACGCGGGAATACATCTGGCAATGTGGAGTTTATTTGACGGATTTTATTCATTATCTGAATTGATTCGGTCAACGCCAAACCTCGAGTTTCAAGCTTTTTAATAACCGCAGGTATGTGGGAAAAGTGAGTGCTAATCAAAGCTATGTTTTTTTTAATATCAGAATCGTTAAATGCTTCCTTGGATTGACGAACTGCCATTGCCTCTGCACTATCGAAGTCATTTACTACACCATTGATGGCCTCGAAATGTTCATTGTAAAATAGTACAGCTTCAATCCATGTTCCCCATCGAGTTACCACTGGTTCGGGAGGTAAAGGCACATTTGGCAGTTTCTCTTTATAGGCGATTGCGAGCAGATGCCTTAAGAAACACTTTCTTTGCTGATGAAATCAGTTTATTTACATTTCCAAACGTGGATCGTACTTCTTCAGCGAGTCGATGGATTCCGTGAGCAAAGCACGTCACATGAATTAAATTTGGATAAAATACTTGGAGGACTTTGGCTGCTTTGATCATATAGGGGGCAGCATCTGAGAGAAATATAAACACTCTTTCGTTTGCAGAAGATTCAGGAAATATTTTTTTAATACCCTCAGTCCCAAATCTGGCGATCGTAGAATGATTTGTCTTGTCAAGTTCTTTACAGGCCACCAAATAGGAAGAAGAAGGCTCTAATCCTAATGCACCCAAAATTAAATTCGCAATATAGCGACCACAACTGTCGGTAGTTTCATCACCTGAAATCCAAATAATGTCATCTTTAAGTTCATTACGTATTTCTTCCAGAACATGTTGGTAAATTGTTGGTATGTAATTTTTACGCAGTGTTGATTCATCTGGTATTTTTGGATTCAAGCAATATTTTCGCAGAAAATCTTTGAATGTAGGATTTGTAAGTTTGTGGAAAGGAATATTACTTGCAAGCAATGCTTCACATAAATCCATGTAAAGTGTTTTTTTTGTTTGCCTATAGAAGTGGAATCACTGCTACTTGCTGTTGTTATAAGTTGTTGTTGTGGGCCTTTTTTTTGCAATCCTGCGATATGAAGACTTGTCTTGACATGCTGGTCAATTTGAAACTTTTTTGTGCACGAAACATTTTTCTCGCAAACTCGACAATATAAAAAATTTCCGTCGTATGTAAATCTTCCAGTATAATCAGCTACCCACGAAGAGACACTTTTTTGTGCGGGTGGCATGGTACACGTTAAACACGTCAAAAATTGCAAAAAAACTACACTGATGCAAGCGCGTCAACAATAATGTTAAAACTGATATCTTGTTTTAAAATAAAAATTCGTCTTCGAGAAAATTGTTTATTTGATCCACGCTCAAACAAATATTCTTAGAAACTAACTAATTATCACTTAATATCCCGACCAAGAAACAAAGGAATAAAATACCGTCGTAATTTTGGGTATTCCCTCGGCACTGTAGCCTAATCGATGTTTAGACTATTGCAGGTAATGTCCCGACGATAAGATCGGTTCCAGACAGACACATTAACAATACCCTGAGCAATTCAATTGCCTAGTAATACCGAGCAATATTGTAAATATAGAGAAAATATGCATCATTACTAGATTTTGGGTAAAATATGCAATAATCGGTGAGAATGGTCTAAATATACAAATGCATATGAAAATATGCAAATGCATATAATCCGGTCTTTAGTCATTATCCTCAACGTACTTTTAATACCAGAGCAAAATTTACTGCAATATTAATTTTCTTGACTACTCTTATTAACAAAAAAAAACCGGTCAAGTGCAAGTTAAACTTGCGCAATTAGTGTTCCGTACGTTAATTGCTTTTAAAATAAAAAAAAAATTGTTACGGAGGTATAAAATGATCAGTGACTTCACAAAATACACCCCAAATGAGTTTTTCAACAAAGTTTGTTTCCAATCTTTACTGAAATCTGATGACCTTGAAATTTTTTTTTTTTTATATACCATATAAATTATTAAAGGTAATGCACTCGTGATAATTTTCGTTCAATCTACACCCCGTGGAGAATATTCCAGAATTTTTTCGAAATTTTTTGATAAGTACTTTTCGAGATAAGGCCCGGGACAGCGATTTTTCGCGAATTTTTAAAAATAATACGAAGAAAAGTGCCCGTAAGTATAATATTATATATATATTTTTTACTCGTGTTTTCACAAGCTTTCATTTGACACCACACTCGATGACCTAGTAAAAAATTTTTTTTTTCACTTCCGACTTCACCCCCCAAAACTAACCCCTTAAGTCAAAATTTAATTCTCAAAACTACATGGCTCTGATGAGGCCATCAATTCCTATATTATTACCAAATTTCACCTTTCTACGTCAAATAGTTTCGGAGAAAATCGGGGTGTGACAGACAGACAGACAGACAGACAGACACCGAAGTGATCTTATAAGTGTTCCGTACGGAACACTAAAAATTACACAGTCTATCAAGTAAGAACGTGTAAGTGATAATTCATTTTCGGTAGATGCGATTTTAGCGATTCAACCAAAAATCGGTAGAGGGAACCTTTGTCTACGACGCATTTTAGTAAAAGTATCAGTCGATTTCGAACTTTCGTCAAAATCACGTAAAATCCAAAATGGTATGTTTACGCGTCGGTTCGAGGCAGTTTTTCTTTTCTTCCATCCAAAGGGGTCTAAAATCACACATTCCGCGGCTACTAAATATATTAAAAAGTCGGTGTCGTTTGTGAAGAAGTGGGTAAATCGTATTAAAGACTCGAAAAATCTCGACAACCTGCCAAGACGTGACTCAGTAGGCAAAGTCACTTTGAAAGTCAAAAAACGAATTGTGTCTTTGTTTTCACGGGATCCGAAATTGATGCTGCGCCAAGGAGCGGCAAAAGTAAGAAAATTGGGTTTGAATGTGTCCTATGAGCCCATTCGACAAAATCTTCGTGCTCATGATGTCAAATTCCGAAGCACGTTGAAGATGCCAGGCGATTATTGATACAGGAGGCGATTCGACAATTTACTAACGTAATTGCGCCGTTAACACACACATTAAGGGAAAAAAATATTCTGGAAACACATTTTTTTAAGAATACGAACGGTCACGTTCTTACTTGACAGACTGTATGCTATTTGACATTTTCTATAACTAACGTTTGAATTGTACTTATTTTGATAATCAATAAATAAAATATTTGTTTATTACAGGGACTGTCGTGTCGTACGTGATCCGCAAACATTAAAATCGAAAGGCTATGGATTCGTTTCCTTTTTAAAAAAAGGGGTATGTATATTTTAGTTATAAATTCTAATATATTTAGACCTTATAGATTCAGGAGTAAATCAGTTGAGCGAGTGTTGTTCTGACTTGGTAGTCGCAGACGTTTCCCTAGAATCTCATAGGGCGTTATCGGTATTTATTGATCATCAGATCGCGAAGGGGAGTTCGCCAGTCTTCTTGATCTGTTTTTAACCACCAATCCGGAGATGTACACGGTCAGCGTAAATCCGCCGTTAGGTTCTTCTGACCATAAACTACTTTCGACATCGAGTATCCTACCAATCAGAGACAGAGAGGCGCCTAAACCGCGCAAGATTTTGCACTACAAATCTGCTAAATGGGAATATCTAATGGAATATTTTCGAACTTTCCCTTGGTTAGACGTTTGTTTTCGATCCGAAGACCCATCTGACTGCGCCAGGGAGGTCCCTTTTTGGAATAAGTAACGGTTTGAACTTTACAAGCTTTTCAAAAATTGGTTCTACCTCTATTTATAAGAAAGTGGTCATGATATCTAGTCCTGAAACAGCATTAATTTTCTTATCTTTAATGGTATTAATTTTAAAATTCAGGGCTCCCGCTTTGTTGATTATTTGATCCCAATGCCGTTTCAACTGGAATTTTTTGCAGTTACTTCCATAAGTGCTCTTTTGGGTTGTAGTTAGTGTTTATCCGAACCAAAGACATAGTCTAGCGTTTTATGAAATCACATAATAACCATAGAGCGATGCAGAAAAACCATGTTACCTGAAGAATTGTACGAGAAAAGCTTGTGATAATTGTACTAACTGACTTCTTCCTAACAACAAGACTTCCTAAAAATAATAAGTAATTTGGTCTAAGTCACAGGTCCCCTTTTCGAAGAAATGCCCTTCCAACGACCGAAAATGCAAAGAAGCTGTTGCTTCTAAACATCTTGCCTACCAACAATGGCGTTAAAATCCTAACACCATAAACCGTAACACCTTTGTTCGTGCCAGCAACAGATGCAAAGAAATTATCGACGAAACCAAGGAGGCACACAATCAACGAATTAGAAACAAACTTCTCGCTTGTCCCAACAATTCCAGGTCCTTTTGGTCAGTCGCTAAGGCAGTCAAAATTTCACTAAATCCACCATACCACCACTCACACGGCCGGATAATTCTATTGCAACGACACCTGTTGAGAAAGCGAGCTTGTTGGCTGAACTCTTTGCTTCACATTCTACTGTCGATTTCCAAGGAAAAACACCACCTACTATTCCCATAGTGCAGTCAAGGATGCCCGATATTGTCTTCAGACAGCGTATCATAAAACGTATTTCAATGAAGCTAGACACCAAAAAAGCTTCTGGCGCTGACGGAATACCTGCCATAGTTCTCAAAAACTGTGCAAGGGAACTAACACCAGTTTTCTGTAGACTTTTCAACCTATCCTACAGAAGGGGAATATTTCCTTCCTGCTGGAAATGTGCCACAGTTCAGCCGATACCTAAAAAAGGCAAGAAGACCTTGCCAAATAACTACCGACCAATCGCACTGCTTTCAATAATATCGAAAGTCATGGAAAAGGCAGCATCTTCTAAAATATCTTGAAAGATTCAACATTATTAGCGATCATCAATATGGCTTTCGTAAAAATAGATCAACAGGAGATCTTCTGACTTATGTAACACACGTTTGGAACAACGCAATTGAACACTTTGGAGAGTCTCGAGCGGTTGCTATTGACATATTCAAGGCATTCGACCGTGTTTGGCACGATGGACTGTTGGCTAAGCTACGCTCTTATGATATGTCTGAAAAGTTCTGTTTGTGGCTCTCATGTTTCCTCAGAGAGCGCTCTTTACGAGTGGTAGTCGACGGA
Organism: Pachyrhynchus sulphureomaculatus; assembly: GCA_019049505.1. Lineage (NCBI taxonomy): Eukaryota > Metazoa > Arthropoda > Insecta > Coleoptera > Curculionidae > Pachyrhynchus > Pachyrhynchus sulphureomaculatus. Next base: position 50,955,912 of record CM032450.1, on the reverse strand, counting down.
TTTCTTTCTAACACCTTCACTATCAACGCCGGGGTACCTCAAGGCTCCATACGGTCTCCTACTCTTTTTCGCATTTACATTAACGATCTGCTGGAAAAGACCGAGAATCCAATCTACAACTTTGCAGATGACAGTACGCTTATCTCTTCATTCACTTTGAACGCTCGAATATCTGCTACGCAGAAGAATATCCGCAGACAGCAGGAAGTCATTCAACTTAACAAAGACCTGGAAGAAATTTTATCTTGGAGTGACAGTAACCAAGTGGAATTTAACGCTACAAAAACCCAGGCGGCAGTTTTTTCTTAAAAAATTAACGTTGCTGAACCCGACACGGTTATGTCGGGGCACTCCATTCCTCTAACATCGTCACTCAATTTGTTGGGCGTTAATTTGGGAACAAATATGTCCTGGCATGAACATGTTGCAGGTATAGCAAAGAGAGCTTCTCAAAAGTTGGGAATATTATTTCGAACCAGAAAGCTTTACACTCCACAACAACTGTTAATTCTTTACAAAGCTCAAATTCGACCAACTATGGAATACTGCTCCCATGTTTGAGGCTCCGCTCCCAAACATGCACTGCATTTGTTGGAATCTGTTCAGAGAAGAGCTGTTCGTCTGATTGGAGACCCGGAACTGACCGGCGGCCTTGATTCGCTGGAACATCGAAGAACGGTTGGCGACTTGAGCCTATTCTACAAGTATTTTCATGGAAAGTGTTCGAAGGATGTGGCCCGCTTAATTCCTCCCAGAGCAGTGTATGTTAGAAGTACACGTCACGCTAATACTTCACATCCATATGAGGTTCAGCTTGTTACTCCTCGTACAACGCTTTTCAAGCAGTCTTTTATATGGAGAACATCATCCCTTTGGAATAATTGTGTTTCCCACCGAGTACAATTTACCGCGATTCAAGAATCGCTTTTTCCGCACAGGTGTCGCTCCTGTAGCGCTTTAGGGCTTCTTCCCTGCAGCAGTAGTTGAAAGTAAACTGAAACTTTCTGAATTGTGTGAGCTATTTATGCTTTGTCGCGGTAATTCGTTGGCACTGGCTGCGTTCTCACCACTGTTCAGTAGGCTGTTAGCTGCTGATATGTTGGTGCCTTGTGTTAGTACAGATTTTGCAGACAGTTGAGAGTTAAAGGGAACCATCTGTTTTGTGGAAGGTGCTAGTTTTCTTGATTTCAATTTCTATTGTCATTTGTAACGTGTCAATTTTGTTTTTGTATACGTGGGTTTATTGTTATTGGCTCAGTTTTTTTTTCTCTGCATTTTACCTGTACATTTATATTTTTAGGAAGCGGAAAGCGCTATTGCGGCTATGAATGGACAGTGGCTTGGGAGTAGAAGTATTCGTACCAACTGGGCTACTCGAAAACCACCTGCCGCTAAAAATGAGGGTAATAAAAATATTAGTATAAGCTAAGAATGATAGACAAATTGTTAGTTTTTTTTAATTGTCATACTTCTAACTAACTAACACGTAAGTTTAATTGTTCAGACTTTGGGATTTTTTAAAGTATTGTTTTGAGTATTATGAACAACAACTTATGTGAGTTTTTTTTCTTCAAAAAATGTTCAAAATATTGTAGTATAAGTTACTTCTAAAACTAGAATAATTTTCTTTTTTATTATTATTATTTTAATTATTATTATAAATTAATGTATTAATTTTTTATTAATAGCGGCAGCCAAACCACTGACTTTTGATGATGTTTACAATCAAAGTAGTCCAACAAACTGCACAGTATACTGCGGAGGCATTACAAATGGTTTAACTGAAGAACTTATGCAAAAAACATTCGTACCTTTCGGCACAATTCAAGAGATAAGAGTGTTTAAGGAAAAAGGATATGCATTTGTTAGGTAAGTTAAATTAAAATGGTTAAAAAAATGTTTACCCAGGACTTTCCTTTGTAACACGCAGTTCCAAAATAAACACTGAATTTGAGTTTCTCCCACTAAAAAATAACTTAATCCTGGCATTACAACTATGTATTTTGTATATTAGGTACTTTTTGGTGAGATATTATAAAAATAGCATAGAAAGACTTTTAATAAAGTTACAAATAATTGAAGATATTATATTTTCCCGATTCCTCGATCCAAAGGTTCTCGGCCTAACGGTATAAGTAGTTAGTTTTAGGTTTCGTGACTCTCGTCAGTTTCAAAGTAGTTTTCTTGCATCCGAATGTACCGATCCCACTCTTTTTTCCATTTGTCGAACACTTATTGGATAAATCGCGTCTGCGATTCGCGTTATATATCTCTACCATTTCAGAGCGGTGACCTTCATTCGAGAGAGCAGCCCGATATCACAGGTACTAAATTCGGCGAATAACGGAGGTGAAGGATGACAGTCATGGAATCTTTGCCGTATACTGTTGCATACAGAACGAACTATGGACCGATGCATTGTCGTGATGCAGGAGGAAACGGAGGAAACTCTTCTCTTTTCAAAGCTTTAGTCGTTTTTTAACTCCCGAGTTCAAAACGAAATTTCATACACTTGTCTTGGTTTTCTTCATACCCATTGTAAAAACGGCAGACACAATTAGACTATTATGCAATCGTGTATATGGGACAAATTAAACGAGATAGCAAGTTGAAACTTGTCACGCAGCGTTGTTGTGGATGCACTTACCGCCATCTGTCTCCGCGAGTAGACAATTTTTTCCGTTCTTACCATATATTATTTGACCGGGAACTTTTGATCGCACCACGTATATCACGATATATACGCAAATTATCCGTCTATAGTTATAACTTCACTTCTTACTCCAAGTGTTATATATGAACTGAACTTGTAATGGATATTTCATTTCATTTCAAAATTGTCACCCTACATCGACGGATGCATTGATGAAAATTGGAAACTACGTTTTCGTGCTTGTGAAACCCTGAAATGTAAAGATATATATATATATATATATATATATATATATATATATATATATATATATATACCAGGTGTACAAATATGAAATGAGGATTTCAGACAACAGATGGTGCACTAATGCAGTTTGTGCTATAAAGATTTGACACTGCGCAATTTTGTTGTGTCATCAACAAGTGTCAGACGCACACGAGTAATAAATTGGAAAAGTGTGTGCATAGTGTTGTATTGTTGTGTTCAAGATGTCGAAATTTATACCGAACAAAGAGCATTCGCGGACAGCATTAATTTTTTGTTTTCATTTGAAGAAAACTGCTGTTGAATCATACCGATTACTTCGAGAAGCTTATGGGGAACATATTCCATCGCAGGATACGTGTGAACGATGGTTTCGGCATTTTAAAAGTGGTGACTTCGATGTTGTAGACAAGGAACGTGGAAAACTGCCAAAAAAATACGAAGATTTGGAATTGCAAGGATTGTTGGACGAAGATGCAAATGGAAAAGCGCAAAAACACGTGTGACATTTTGCTCGCTCGGTACAAAAGGAGGTCGTTTTTAGTTACAGGGGATGAAAAGTGGATTTATTTTGAGAATCCCAAGTGCAAAGAATCATGGGTAGACCCAGGCGCACCATCCACATCGACCGCAAGACAGAATCGCTTTGGCAGAAAGGCACGATGCTCTGTGTTTGGTGGTACCAGAGGGGTGTGGTCTATTATGAGCTCTTAAAACCTGGGGAAACGGTTAATACTAAACATTACCAACAACAATTGACCGATTTGAACCGTTCGCTGCTTGAAAAAAGGCCAGAATACCGAAAGAGGCAAGACAAAGTCATTTTTCTTCATGACAATGGTCCATCACATACGGCAAAACCAGTTCGCGACTTGTTGGAAGCACTCAGCTGGGAAGTTCTACCCCATGCGGCTTACTCACCAGACTTAGCTCCTTCCGATTACCACTTGTTTGCATCGATGAGTCATGCACTTGCTGAACAGCGCTTTGGTTCGTACGAAGATGTGAAAAAATGGCTCGATGAATGGTTCGCAGCAAAAGGGGAAGATTTTTACTGGCTTGGTATTCACAAATTGCCCGAAAGATGGGAAAAATGTATAACAAGCGATGGAGCATACTTTGAATAAAGCACTTTTTATCATTCTTCCGAATTTAACATGTTTTTTTAGAAAAAAATCCGCATTTCATACTTGTACACCTGGTATATATATATATATATATATATATATATATATATATATATATATATATATATATATATATATATATACATAAATATAGTCATTAAGTAGTTTTCAAGGTAGTTTCCGAGCTTCCTAATTCTTAAGTGGAATTTAGGGCATCGTTTTTTTCGACTATGAAACGAGAAACATCACTCAAGATAAATTGAGGGTCTAGAATATGATTCATAATGATTAATATCCATGAACAATACCAGAAAAGCAGCAGATATTTAAGAAGCAAATATCTAACTGCATTTGTTGCTGTCCTGGTTGGATTGTGATAGTGTTTTCACCTAAGAATACTAAACTACTAAAGGTCCTGATTGGATAAGATTTTTCAGGAGAAAAACTTTAAGTATAATTATTATTGGGTCCGGTAATTAAATTGTAAATACTTTTTAACCAGAAGAATATATATTATGTGCAAAGTCATCAAATTCAGACCGCAATCAAAAAGTAGGTTATAAATCAGGAAGATTGGTGATTCAGTTGCAAACTGAACTAAAAATATCGCTTTGGTACCATCTCTGGATATATCATATTAATATATTTTTGATAATTTATATTTATATAACAATTTGATGTGGACGAAATAAATATAAAATATCAAAGTATTTTTCTAGGAAACCTATCCTTCCTTGCTTTAAGTATAAATCTTGTATAATTATAACATAATATTCACTTTCAGATTTTCAACCAAAGAATCAGCGACACATGCTATAGTAGCAGTACATAATACTGAGATCAATGGACAAGTTGTTAAATGTTCATGGGGCAAGGAATCAGGAGATCCAAATAATGCTCCGACTCCAAACCAAGTAAATATAAATTTATTATCAAAAATAATATGTGCGAGAATCTTATTCTACTTTGCCTTTTGGCTCATCAATATAGAGAACAAATTAGGCACATCAAAAAAAAAAATTAGGTCAACAGAGCTTCAGTGAATTTCCTGTTTACCCCTTAAAAAAGTGTTTTTAAGTTTTTTACTATTTCGGCAGTGCAAATCGGTTTGTCCACATGGGTACATGTTAGCATAACATATGATAATATTAAGAAATTGGAACACAAAAATTAACTAGTAGAAGTAACAAAAATTCTAAAACTATTTCTTGTTTATAATTTTAGACAATCTCAGGGACGGGCTTTCCGTTCAGTACATATGGACAACAGCTAGGATATTGGTATCCACAAAGCTATCCTGCGGCCAATACATCACAAATGCCAGCAGGGCAATTCATAGGCGGAATGCAAGGTTACGCTTATGGGCCTATTGGCGGATATCAGTCTCCTACTTACACAATGGGGTAAGAAGATATAACTAGTTTTTAGGTTAGCGTCGGTTTTAATCTCAATAATGTCAAGCTTAATCTTAAATATTTACAATAGAAATTTGTCTAAACTAATTGCAAAATAATCTTACCAAGATAGTAATTGCAGCAAAATTAAATTTCAATTTCTTCAGGTCAACACCTTTACACCTTTAAAATATTTTATATATAAATATAATAATATAACATATATGTTTGATTCTTCATACATTTGAAACATCTATATATTACGGATTATTAGTTTTATAATTTTAAACAACTTGTCCTAATAAAATCAATGACTATTTTTATTGCAATAATCGATTTTCACCCTAAAATCCTATTCCATTACCTCAGTGTACGATATATACCATACATATTACCGTTTGTCTGTGAATTATACACTTCAATATATCAGTCGATGAACACAAATGGTAATGTGTGTATCATATATTGAGGGATTGTTAACATAATTAAAAATAAATGTTGCTCATAAAGCAAAACATATTGTGAATTCCGATTCATTAGCCTAAAATCAATAAGTGACTAAGTATAAATATCATTTTTAGAATGGGGTTACAAGTACCGGCAGCTGCTACTTCGTGGCCGAGCATTCCAACCCCATCCCAACTTCCTACAACCCCCCAGCAAATAGCAACGCCAACAACAACGCTCCAACAACCTGGGATAGTTTTCCCAATTCAACCATACCAAGTAAGATGAATTGTAACAATACAATGTTCTATTTTAATGAAACCATGCTATATAATCATTCAACACCTATATACAAGGTTGTCCGTTTACTGTTTATAACCCAAATGATACTTGTGTTAAAAATATGTGTACAAATATGGTCAACTTATCTGGAAAAAAAATTAAAATGTTGATGTAATATGCTTAAAAGTTTGTTAACTCTTAAAAATCTGCGTTATGAGTATTTTGATTAGAATTAGTTACTGATTGTTTTAACAACATTATAAGAGTAATGTAACTTCCTCAGGTTATGTTTTATTTTTTTGGTATGTTATGTCTTAAGTATCTTAAAATTGATTTCAAATTCCTAAGCCTTTCGGATATCATCATCGCCTTTTATCCAATATCACAGGCCGAGTTTCATGAACTATAAATTTTTGAAAAAAAACGGTGATTCTGCTATAAAAAATATCCATGTTTTAGATACACTATCTTAGACTATGCAAGAGAAAAAATTTCGATAGTGAAATGTATACGCCCGAGCTATCGTCGTTTTAATTTGGCTAGATTTATAAGGAAGAAAGCAGAGCAGTATTAGGGTGCTAGCTTATGACAGGGCCCTCCCGCTTCACAACACCTATAAAGAATAATATTTATACTTCCGCAAAAATGTTTAAAAAAATATTGAGATGCGCATTAATTTATTTGTTGTTATAAGCTCCAACAGCTGAAAAATTGAAAATATCTACAATAGCAAGTACGAGAACTTAATTGATAATTACTGTTGGTCCTATTTATTTAATTATTCTTATTACTGTCTCAGAAATAAATCGGCTGTACGAAAGTGGATTTAAATAAAAATAAGCAAAGGCTTTTTAGCCAAAGTTACTACGTTTCTTTTAGTAACCTTTAGTAAATATTATTAATATAAGGAGGAAAAAGATAAATTTCATTATTATATATATATATATATATATATATATATATATATATATATAAGCTTGAAGCCTCTACTTTCTATTGCCGTGTGGCACTTTTTGAAATTCGCATTAATGGGCTCAGTATGGTAGCCAAACCTGACAAAGTGTCAGAAACATTGTCGTTCTAAGGTGGTTTTTTTCTCTCCAAATCACTCTAAATCCGTTGTAATATTTTGGGAATGTATGATTGAAGGACTCAGGGGTACTCGATGATCGATTTTATTTCAGAATACTTAAATCAATGGCGGATACAATATGGCGGCCGAACACATATCCGATATATTAATAATGGTCTTCGGAGATGGATTAGAATGAAATTCTGTACTTAGGAATTTTTGAGGTCGCTGATCATGAATCTGCGGTCATTCTTTATTTCCACCCTTTGAGGGGTGGAAAAAGAGGGTACGGGGCTTGAATTTTGATTTTAAGTCTGACTAGGATAAGATTCTGTACCTGGAGGTTTTTGGGGTCGCTAATAATGAAACTGAGGTCTCCTTCTATTTCCACCCCTCTAGGGGTGGAAAAGAGGGTACACGGTTGAATTTTAATTTTCAGTTTAACTAGGATGAAAAACCACTTTTGAATTTTTCTGACACTTTGTCAGTTTAAGCAGCCATATTGAGTCTGTTATTTCAAAAAGTGCCACACGGCAATCGAAAGTAGAGTCTTCAAGTTTTCGTTTGCACCTCCGGTTTATTTTTTTGGGCCAAATCAATTTTAGAGAGCATGGGGTCTCCCGTCCAAAAAGAATGCCCCATATATATTAGGGTGTTTCATTTTTAGGCAATATTTTTTTTCATCTGATATACCAGAAAATCTCATAGTTTATAGAAAATAAAAAATATTGCCGCCGGGTAAAAGGTTTCAAGTCGAACAGTGGCTTAGCTCTTTCAAAAATTCGATTTGCCATCTAAATAACACAGAAAAAAAATTTTCTTTGTTTTAATTGAATTTTTCACTGTTAAAAAAAATTTTTTTGAAAAATCCTTCTTACAGCTTTTGAAGGAAATTAAATTCTCTACAAAAATGTCCTTGAGATCGAAACCGTACAACCAGTTGTCTCGGAGTTATAGCCCGTCAAACATGAACATTTTTAAAAATAGACATTAAATTCCATTTAATCACCAGTTTATTACTTTTACATAAATAATTAAAATATATTTTACATTTTAGAGTATTGAAATTTATAATTTAACTATTGATTCGTTTTAATCCAGCAATCAAATTATTATTATTAATTAATTATAACTACTGCGAAATAATAACACTCATGTACGGAAATCATATTTTCACGCAAATTCATACAGTTTCGCTAGTTTGATATTTTATTAAGATTGGCGCTGTTTCCTATTTTTATCGATCTCTGCGTTTCCGATCTATGATAACTGTCTATCTTTCATTTTTTGGCTGGTTTGCATCGATTGGCACTAAATATAGATCAACATTAATTAACCTCAATGATCTATATTTAGTGCCAATCGATGCAAACCAGCCAAAAAATGAAAGACAGACAGTTATCATAGATCGAAAACGCAGAGATCGATAAAAATAGGAAACAGCGCCAATTTCAATAAAATATCAAACTAGCGAAACTGTATGAATTTGCGTGAAAATATGATTTCCGTACAAGAGTGTTATTATTTCACAGTAGTTATAATTAATTAATAATAATAATAATTTGATTGCTGGATTAAAACGAATCAATAGTTTTAAATTATAAATTTAGATACTCTAAAATGTAAAATATATTTTAATTATTTATGTAAAAGTAATAAACTGGTGATTAAATGGAATTTAATGTCTATTTTTAAAAATGTTCATGTTTGACGGGCTATAACTCCGAGACAACTGGTTGTACGGTTTCGACCTCAAGGACATTTTTGTAGAGAATTTAATTTCCTTCAAAAGCTGCAAGAAGGATTTTTCAAAAAAAATTTTTTTAACAGTGAAAAATTCAATTAAAACAAAAAAAAAAAATTTTCTGTGTTATTTAGATGGCAAATCGAATTTTTGAAAGAGCTAAGCCACTGTTCGACTTGAAACCTTTTACCCGGCGGCAATATTTTTTATTTTCTATAAACTATGAGATTTTCTGGTATATCAGATGAAAAAAAAATATTGCCTAAAAATGAAACACCCTAATATATATATATATATATATATATATATATATATATATATATATATATACACATAAATAAAATTTGGCAATCCGTTATCGAACGTAAGCCAATTAGATGCGTGTTTGATTACCTTGAATCGGTCTAGACTGTAAATAAAACTCTCTTCTTCTGTAAAACTCAATATTTTGATAACATCTTCAGGAGTAAGAAAATGCAACTACAAAAACTTGTGTAGTTTTGTGTAGTATATATATATATATATATATATATATATATATATATATATATATATATATATATGCATATATATATATATATATATATATATATATATATATATATGCATATATATATATATATATATATATATATATATATATATATATATATATATATATATATATATGCATATATATATATATATATATATATATATATATATATATATATATATATATAATATATATATATATATATATATATATATATATATATATATATATATATATATATATATATATATATATATATACATATATATATATATATATATATATATATATATATATATATATATATATATATATATATATATATATATATATATATATATATAAACTTGCGTGCATAGAAATCGGCCCATTATAAACTTTTGACTTTAACTATATTTTTTAAAAAAATTATTCATAAGATCAAAAAAAGAAATATGCTGTTTGAAAGACAATTTAATATGCTTTAAATGTGAGTATAAATTTATGAAAACTTATTTCGACTTCCTATGTTTAACATAGTGAAATTAATGCATTAAGCAAATTAAGCTTTTTTATTATTAACATAAATAGGTTTATTGACAATTTAAAACTTAAAACTTAATTTTTTAATAATGGGTATGACCTCCTCTTGCCCTAATAACATCTCTCATACGATTAGGCAAAGATCTAGTCAAGTTTGCTATTGTTTCTTGAGGGATGTTAAACCACTCTTCTTCTACTGCAACAATAACCTCTGCGATCGAGTTTGGGGTATGAAGTCTAGCTCGAATTCTTCGTTTTTAACTCATCCCATAAATGTTCGATCGGATTTAGATCAGGACTGTATGCTGGCCATTCCATAACCCGAAAAACCGACTTCTGCAATGTAATCTTGCACGATTCTTGCGGTGTGCGGCCTTGCATTGTCATGCATAAAGGTAAATTCGTCTCCAATGTAGTCGACGTAAGGTACCACATAAATTGCTAAAATCTCCTCGATATATCTAGCAGCCGTTAAACCTCTTCTTCCGTGAACACGGTCGCCCCTACGAATGAACTCAGGGTCGGTTCGTGCTCCTATAGAAATAGCACCCCAGATCATACAGGAACCACCTCCATAAGCACTCCGCTCTTCAAAGCAGCAATCTGCAAATCGCTCTCTTGGTCTTCGGTACACTTTCCTTCTTCGGTCGCCACCATGGAGGCATATTCTGGTCTCATCTGAGAACAGAACAGATCCCCATTGTTCCAACGTCCAATTCAGATGATCCCGTGCAAAACCCAGGCGGGCTTGCCGATGAGCTGGAGTAAGTTTTGGACCAATCGCAGGTGTTTTAGGGGTCAGGTTATTTTCCTGCAGTCTTCTTCTTACTGTCCACTGACTAATAGCCACTCCTCGCACCTCACGGAGCTGTCATTGCACTTGAACGGCATTAAGGTGACGATTTCTTAATGTTGTTGACACAATAAAGCGATCATCACGAGCGGTTGTAAATCGCCTTCTGCCTGTTCCAGGTCGCCTATGAAAGGATCCAGTCTCCTCATAACGTTTGCACACTCTTCGAACCGCTGCGCGTGTCATATTCAATTGTCTAGTAACAGCTCGCTGACTAAGTCCATTTTCGATTAAAGCAAAAACTTGGGCGGCTTTTTGTGGTGTAGTATGCATTAAACTAACACACTTAAACACTACTGAGATTATGAAAAACGAATTAATATGCAAATTTCAGTTGCAAACGCAATAATTTTAATATTTGACAAATTTGTTATTTTCGTTACAATCACCACATAAACACGTTTCATTTGTTTACCGGTTGCTACGCATATAAACGATAAGCCTTCTTGATAAATTTATACTCACATTAAATTGTCTTTCAAACAGCATATTTCTTTTTTTGATCTGATGAATAATTTAAAAAAAAAATATAGTTAAAGTCAAAAGTTTACAGTGGGCCGATTTCTATGCACGTTAGTGTATATATATATATATATATATATATATATATATATATATATATATATATATATATATATAATGTATACAACAAATCCAAAGTTACTACCAGAGAACTCTTTTCGTGTGTTAATAATCAATAATTATAGAGATTTAAAACTTAGGAGGTATTTTACCTGTTTAGCAAGAAAATTAGGAGTATTGGGAAAATACCAAAGAGATCGTCTAAATACGCAAATATATCATTATTATCTTCAAATGCAACCAGTTAAGTGTTACATTAAGATACAAACTGCCCCAACGCAGTAAAAAATGAATCAAATCCTGTCAAGCATTTCTCCTATAATTGTACTCAATATCTTCAGAGATCTTTACTTTCTTGGATATACGTTTAGTGAACCTAGAGACACTACACACTAATTACGAAATCATAACCCAGTAACACTAATAATATTATTAGGGAATTTGTAAATTTAAGTCGATTTGTTAGTTTTTCGTTTATAAAAACCCAATACCGAAGCGTAAACTTTGGATTCTCTTACATTCTATTAATGTTTAACTATAGCTGATTGTATAATTCGTTTTTTTCTAGTATTTCTTCAATATATGTTCACATATGTCCAAGATTATAAGAATTAAATAATTTACCTATATTATGACCTATACAGAACTGAAATAAGTCACTAAACCTAAAAATCGTTATATGTTTTGGAAAAAAAAATAATGGCCTTTTTAGTAATTTTATTGCCATTCAGTCCAGATAATAAACTCAATCTTCAAAATTCTCGTATCGTTCACCTAATAATTGAATGCATTGTCAAAGGGTTGGCAAATATTTAATACTTTCCATCCTTAGGAGGGGCACGAAATCAATATATGGCGTAGAGAAGCAAATAGTTTTCTTCCGCTTCTAGTTGTTAATTAAAATGAAACGGTGTACTACAGCAAAATTACTTTTAAAATTGTTCGTACTAAACAAAACAATCCAGTATGTAGTCTATAGATTTATAATTTCTAAAGGATAAGGGATAGGGTTCAAATATAACTCTTTGAGCTTTCCGAATTTTATCGATTCCCTTTTCATCGCTACGAATATGAGACAGAATTTATAATACGATAATATGTGTTGGATGTAAGCTATCTTAAATCGAAAATGTGCAATGCGAGTTCTGGATGGTAGTAGCGTAGAGAAACATAAAATTTTACTAAAGCGCATGTGATATTAAGAAACAGGCATTATGTTTTTCGAGCTATTACGAAAATGCAGAAAATATGTAAATCCGTTGCTCAATAGTTAAATATCCATCTAGAATGAAGTACGCCTGCCAGTATAGAAATTCGTTTTCCATTTCGAGACTCGGCATTTCGTCGTATCAAGACGCATTAGTCTAGTCAGGCTCGACAGAAAAGAGAGCAGAATCCAAAGTACTTATCACAGGGCTAACGAAAAGAATCAGTAAAATATAATAACTTGCATCTTTGGCTGTTGTAGGTCTAATTATGAAGACATACTTGCCCTCTATCGAGGGAGGACAATAACCTATCAAAGATTGTACAGAAAGTTGTTATCAATTAGTACAGGGCAGCGCGTTGTTTAGTGTTCTACCCCACGTATATAAAAATCGACATCAACTACCAAAATTAAACAAAGTTATTTCTCATCTGTCGGTTCATCTCGGGACGCGATTCGTCGTATATACAGGGTGTTATAGAAAGCACTGCATATATCGGAACGGGCACCTCCTTGTAGCAAGTCTGATTGCAGAACTTAAATAGAGGATCTCAATAATAAAGTAAAAAATCGATCCTAAACAAATTATGGATTGAATGAAATGAAGGTATGGTTTTCGCTCCTCCACTGGTGAACAAAACAACTAAACAAATATGGCCGACTATTAACGTGCCAGCTGCAGTATTGGTGAGATCTAACTCAGCGCAGTCGTATTGTACGAATAGAACAATGTGCCTGCACTAGTTCTTACAATGGCGGCCTTTCAGGTGCGGGTTGGTTTGGCAGTAAAATGCTTTTTTTTTTAACTTTTTAATAATTTTCGAATTTTGAAAAAAAAAGTGTGCTTCTACATGACCCTACGAGTCGCCCGTTTCAATATATACAGTGATTTCTACTATACCCTATATATATATATGTATATATATATATATATATATATATATATATATATATATATATATATATATGTATATATATATATATATATATATATATATATATATATATATATATATATATATATATATATATATATATAGTCAGGTGTTGTTAAGAAGCTAACAAAGGCCATTTTCTTATGGAACTTGACAAAATGTTTTTGTGGATAATTTGAGATAAAAGTGGCTTTAAATTTAAGTTTGGCAACTTTAAGATACTTAAGATCTCTAACTATTGTACACTTATCCTATGTGAAAAATTCAGTCAAATCCCAACGTTCGTTTTAAACTTTTACTATGGCAAATTTTAAAGCCGCCTATAAGTATAAAGCCTAGCGCAACAATTTTTTTTGGATATAAATTTTAGTATAAGTAAAAAAGTCCAAACAGGTTTAAATTTCAAAAACTTAAATTTGAAGCCGCGTATCTTCCAAACTATTCATAAGATTTTTGATCGGGATATCGAGGAAAGAAAAGGACGTCGTCATTTTGTTATTTTGTTTGCAATCCCATTTGCTGACCGGATACACTTCTTAATACTTTGTCAGCCCCACAACTGTCTCAGTCGACACTGAGATAAGTATCTACTTGTAGCAAAAATTTATCGTGTAGATACCGACCATATATTTTTTAATTACCCAATAAATTCTTCCGCATTTGATGCATTATTTCACTATTTCTCGGTTTTGTGCAGATAGGTTATATTTATTATAAGCCCAATATATATATATATATATATATATATATATATATATATATATATATATATATATATATATATATATATATATATATAGCCATATTTGTATCATTGAAACAATAAATCCATAAAATTCCTTCTTTTTATCACCCGACCACATCTTCAAAATAAATAATTTTAATCAATACATGGAAGCTAAAGGTAAGATAATTGACACTACACAACATCTATCACCACTACACCAAACACTTTATTTTTCCTCTCGATGTGCGTTTTGCCAAAGTCTTAGCATTTTAACTCGTCTTAGATATTTATCTAAACCCTTATATTCTCCACCGTCTCGGAATATAAAGGCAAAATAATATTTTTAATAATGGTTTATTTAACACAAAAGTAATGTTGTGTGTTAAAATTTATCGCCACACGCACTTTAAATTGATTTACATATATATAAATTAAAAACAATGCAGTGATTGAAAATATTTGCAAAATAGCCTTATTTATATTATGCACCCATAACGTTTTTTATAACATTTATATTAATTTTTTTTTATTTCGGGTATTTTTGACAGTTGGCAGATGATACCGAATGGTTGACGCCCCTTCTAATATGAACTTAACCATGACAGCATCAATAAAATAATGAAGATTTTTCTATTAAATATATTAATAGATTTTGTACATAACCTTTAAACCTCAAATGTCAGTTTATTTAATTAACTTATGTTGGATAATTGATTGTTTAGGACATGTCCAAAATATGTAGTGGTTGCTGTTCACGTCGAGAAGAGAATAATATTACGGGAAAAGAAGATAAAATCAGTGACGTCACAGATTTCTTTAAGATTAGATGTGAGCTTATTAAATAGGGCTACCTAAAACAGAAATTACTGTGTACTTAAAGTTATGTGATGTTATCTTCTTGATGTTACTGTCTTCACGTGAATAGGAGCCATTATTCTTTTCAAAATACTTAGATACTATAATGATTACTCACTAAAAGTGATATTTAAGTTTGAATTTGAGATGTACAAATAAAACTAGTATAAATGTTAGGTAGATAGGGTAAATAAATATTTATATACATATAAAAATTATATTTTTGTATAAGCCTGGGCGTAAATATTAGATTTAATCAAACTGTAGAATTCGCCGAGGTTTATATATTTATTATTAGGCTAGAATAAGAAATCAATTTATAGATTAAATGTATATAAAACTAATCTCGACGCAAATAATCCAAACTACCAAAATCAGGGTTATTGCAGATGTCTACGTCGGCATCTACAGTAATAGAAAATTATCTCTACTTATAAAATCTGCATCTACATTTGCATTCCACATTAGCATCAATGTTTAAAAATTTGTTTATGTTGCACCAAGAACTATCGCTCCACTAAGGGTTTTACCCATTTATTTAAGTTTCCTTTACATTGTCATTATTTGATTTTATACACAACGTTTCGATCGGAATTTATTTCTAGTTTTTAACACGTAGTCTGGAAACTTTTTGGTCTAGCTTTGCAAAATTCGATTTTATTCATTAATATAGTCTCCTTTAAGAGCAATACAATCAATCCAACGCTTTTCTAACTTTTCTATACTTTTCTTGTAGAGGGATTGTCTTCAAAATAGGCCTCAGTTTCGGCGATAACTTCTTCATTGGAACCAAATCGGTTTCCCGCGAGCATTTTTTGAGGTCTGCGAATAGACAATAGTCACTGGGGGCTAAATGTGGAGAATACCGTGGTTGAAGAAGCAATTCGAACTACAATTCATGAAATGTTCCCATCGTAACTATTGCCTTGTGACATGCTGCATTGTCTTGGTGAAAGAACACTTTTTTCTTGTTCATCTAGGGCCGTTTCTTTTCGATTTCTGCCTTCAAACTTTATATAATATTCGCTACTGATGTTTTTTTCCTTTTCAGCATAGTCGATGAAAATTATTCCATGCGCATCCCAAAATACAGAGGCCAAAACCTTCCCAGCCGACTGTTGTGTTTTTAGTCGTTTCAGTAGGCTTTCACCGGCTGCTGTCCACTTAGCTGACTGCCGATTTGGTCCCGGTGTGTAGTGGTGGATCTATTTTCATCTATTGTCACATATTGCATGAAATAATCCTTTTTATTACGCTTAAACAGGTCCAAACACCGCTCAGAATCAACACGTTGTTGTTTTTGGTCCACTGTGAGAAAATGCGGTACAGAATAAATAGATTTTTTTCCCGCCCTATGGTTATATAAAGCGTAATATTTTAGATTTAAAACGAGGTGTAATACTTGATTTTATTGTCAAAATAACCTAAAAATGGGAAATTTCAAACTTTAGGATGATGGCGAACGCTAAAGAGTGGAATACGAGTAGTTGGCTCAAATTTTGGACGAGAATCTTTACCCATTTCGTACAGAGTTTTCTCATGTCCAAATGTTCATGCAAAATATGACCAGTACGTTCTTTTGATATCTTTAGGGTGTCAGCTATCTCACGCAATTTCACTTTACGGTCATCCAAAACTATTTTGTGGATTTTTGATTTTTTTCGGCATAATCACCTCATTTAGGCATCCAGCATCATTTGTGTCTGTACGACCGCGTTTAAATCCAGCTTACCAGTAAATGATGAATGATCTTCCAGAGGCAGAGTCCCTGTAACACTTACCAAGCCATTGCTTTGCTCGAACGGTACTTTTTCCCATCAATATTTAAGCTAGACACGAAATTCGATTTTTTCCATTGTTTCAAAAATATCGAAAGTAGCGTCACTAAAACCACTGTAACTTGTAAATTAATTGCCGAAATGTCATGAAATTTTGACACATATCAGTTGAAGGTTGCTACTTCCTAACAATCACATGGATTTTTTGAAAAGGGCGACATCTATGTATCAGACCAAAAACTTTTCACTCTACTTGTTAAGAGTATACTAGAACTAAGTTGGGAATGTGGAATCTTTGGCACAATGATACTACTCAGTATATATCACCACTACACCAAACACTTTATTTTTGCACTCGACGCGCGTTTCGCTAACCATGTTAGCTTCATCAGGAGCGATGATTGACTAAAGCTAAACTACAAATCTACCCTATTTATACTTAGCCTAACCCTTGAATTACTCAAGCGGAACTAATGACATAGGCAAGGCTGTCAGTTCCGGTCAAGTAACCAGTAGAGGGGACTATAAGGAATAGGCCCTCTGTCTTTGTTTAAACTACTTTTATATTTTGTGATTTCCATACTTTCGTATGCGTTTAACAATCTCCTATCAGATACATTTTTTATCAATCTTAGATTATCTAATGTTACAGTATGATCAGCTTCAAGAGCATGTTCGGCAATGCTAGACTTTTCTGTTCTGTTGTATTTTAAGTGTGCTAAATGTTCTTTAAATCGTGTTCTAATTGACCTTTTAGTTTGCCCAACATACTTTTTGTCACAATCATTACAACTAATTTCATAAATTCCACTTTTCTCACAATTAGGAATCTTATCTTTGGGATTTCCTAAGATATTCTCAGATTGTCTGATGACTTATAGACTAAGGTGAGGCCTACCTTATTAAATACCTTATTAAGTCCCTTGCTATATTTCGGATTATATGGTATGGAGACATACTTGGTGTTATTTTCTTCGCGTGTAAAAAAGGTGGAATTCTGAATATTAAACCTAAACTTATGCCTATTGATTAGCTTATTTACTAAGTCATCGTTGTGACGCGCGTTTCGCTAACCATGTTAGCTTCATCAGGAGCGATGATCAATCATAGGCATAAGTTTAGGTTTAATATTCAGAATTCCACCTTTTTTACACGCGAAGAAAATAACACCAAGTATGTCTCCATACCATATAATCCGAACTATAGCAAGGGACTCAATAAGGTATTTAATAAGGTGGGCCTCACCTTAGTCTATAAGTCATCAGACAATCTGAGGAATATCTTAGGAAATCCCAAAGATAAGATTCCTAATTATGAGAAAAGTGGAATTTATGAAATTAGTTGTAATGATTGTGACAAAAAGTATGTTGGGCAAACTAAAAGGTCAATTAGAACACGACTTAAAGAACATTTAGCACACTTAAAATACAACAGAACAGAAAAGTCTAGCATTGCCGAACATGCTCTTGAAGCTGATCATACTGTAACATTAGATAATCTAAGATTGATAAAAAATGTATCTGATAGGAGATTGTTAAACGCATACGAAAGTATGGAAATCATAAAATGTAAAAGTAGTTTAAACAAAGACAGAGGGCCTATTCCTTATAGTCCCCTCTACTGGTTACTTGACCGGAACTGACAGCCTTGCCTATGTCATTAGTTCCGCTTGAGTAATTCAAGGGTTAGGCTAAGTATAAATAGGGTAGATTTGGTAGTTTAGCTTTAGTCAATCATCGCTCCTGATGAAGCTAACACGGTTAGCGAAACGCGCGTCGAGTGCAAAAATAAAGTGTTTGGTGTAGTGGTGATATATACTGAGTAGTATACTAGAAGTTAAACTTACACTTATAAATTTACATGTCAGCAGAGTGCATTGGTGCATCTAATGCTTTTCAGTTAAAATATTTTCCCTCTTACCTGTTTCGATCTTTACTCGACTTGCTCAGTAAGATTATATACGAAGACGCCTAGTATGAAATAATATATTTTTTTTTATCGTTCACCTCCCCGACTGAGTAGGAATTTTACCCTTTTTCATATCCTGAAGATATCGGCGGGGATGTCGTAATATACGTCAACGTTGTCCAAGTGCTGAAACATACATTTTTGTATTTCACGGCACCTTTTAGATAACGCGGCAGTGCTGCCACAGACGTTATTGCATTTCTGTAAACAACTACTACCTTTGAAAGTGACCAGGCAATATATACTTAAATAAAAGTATACCAACCTGCCGGGATTGGAAGCCGAGACCTTGTACACCTCAAGCCAGTTCTACGTCACGGAGCTATGGGTCGAAACCTGTTGTTTCGAGGTACCATATCATTAAGTGTTGTTAGAGTATTTTCATAATTAGAGGCATTCAGGAAGCTATAAAATTAGAGCATGTTAGGTATTTTATATACAATAAATTTTTCATATTCAAATATACGTTTAAAAACAAAATTCTGTATAGATTAGGTGTTTTAACAGTTGCTACTATTTAAACGGAAATAAACACTGATTACTGTCTGCTAAATTTAATGCTAATTTATGTTGAAGCAGTCCTTTGTGTTACGCAATATTAGGGAGGTCACGTCGCACAGTGGGAGATAAATGAAAAAACCCTAAATTTCAAAACACTTTAAAAAGTATTATTGTTATTTTTATATCGTAGTTTACATCCCAAAGTTTCTTCTCTCGACAAGCTTTTTTCAATAGCGGAAGAATAAAAAAGGCCCCCAAATTAGCCCGAACAAGAAATCACTGCTTACACACGATTTTTGTATGGAAATGTTCTTTCAAGATAGTGTACTCTAAATTGCTTATAATATCTTTCAGTGGTTTTTATTCTACAAGAAACTGTTCAAAATTAAGTAATCATGCAGCAAACATGAGTACATTACCATATATATTATACATACTCCTCGTA
The DNA here is from genome assembly GCA_019049505.1 of Pachyrhynchus sulphureomaculatus. Classification (NCBI taxonomy): domain Eukaryota; kingdom Metazoa; phylum Arthropoda; class Insecta; order Coleoptera; family Curculionidae; genus Pachyrhynchus; species Pachyrhynchus sulphureomaculatus. Next base: position 50,936,021 of record CM032450.1, on the reverse strand, counting down.
CAACGCTTTTCAAGCAGTCTTTTATATGGAGAACATCATACCTTTGGAATGGTTTGCCCAGGACTGTGTTTCTCATCGAGTACAATCTACAGCGATTCAAGAACAACGTGAATCGCTTTCTCCGCACACGTGTCGCTCCTGTAGCGCTTTAGGGACTTCCCTGTAGCACGTGTGCTAGACCCATAAAAAAAAAAAAAAAAAAAAAAAAAATTACTGATTTTTTATTTCCATGAAAATGGAAGTATGTTAATAGTTTTTGTTTTTCTTGGGTTTTAAAGACTAGCGCCACTTGCCCGCAAAGAACGTATTGTTTGCTTAGATAGTAGGTATTATGAGGTTCTAGTTCCCACAAAGAACGCCCACTTAATATCACCGAATGCGAGTTTTTTTTTTAGTTGACAATAACAGGGTAGAAAAAGTGGTCATTTCAAAAAAGTATTTCTATATAACTACACTAAATTTCCAACAAGTGTTGTTCTATAGGCCTTTTTTGTTAGGCAAGCGATTTAGCCGCCAAAGCGCTTTGGAATTTAGTCCTATTTCGGACATAGCGCTAAGCCAAGAGTACTCCCTCATTTATCGATCGGACCTCTCTTTTCACGATATCCTTATTTAAAACAATTTAATTAGTTGATATTTAGTAAAATTATTAATTAACCTACATTTGTAACCAGAAAATAACGAGAAATGAGAGAGTTGTTCTTTGCTTGGCACTACGTCAGAAGCTTGACTAAATTTGAAAGCACACTAGAGGCTAAACCGTTCACTTAACACAAAAACCTATGGAACATAATTTGTAGGAAATTTAATGTAGTTGTATAGTAATGCTTTTTTCGAAACGCGCCCGGTTTTCAAGTTATAAGAGAAAAACTGAAATAATTAGCTTTTTTGGCCGTTTTTTGCATTGTACTCAAAACTCACAATATTTACAAGGTGGCAAAGTTGAAATTCGGATTCAGTACCCCAAAAAACATAAAGAACAATTGAGAAAAACTATATTTTTGTCCTGAAATGACCAATTTTTGTTCCCTGTTTACTGGACTATCAACGGAAATCGCATTCGGTGATACCCGATGGCGTTCTTTGCGGGAAATCAAACCTACTATCTAAGTAAACAGGAGGCGAGTGGAGCTAGTCTTCAAAACTCAAGGAAAACAAAAACTATTACTATACTTCCATTCTCATGGAGGTAAAAATCTGAAATATAATATATAATGTACTTATGTTCGCTGCTTGATTGCTTACTTCTGACAAGTTCTTTGAAAAGTAAAACCATTACAAAATGTTATAAGCAATTTAAAATTCATGGACATTTCCATACAAAAATTGTCTGTAAGTAGTGATCTCTGGTTCCTACCTACATAAAATGCCTGGTTTTAAATTAGTATTCTTGCTATATTTTCATATTAGTTCATCCTAATCACTAAAGTAGTTCGATTAAGCATGAAATTACATTAAAAATTATACTAATTTTGAAATTATTTAGAAAAATTACGTTTTATGGATAATAGCATTGAATAAATTGGCATAGCTTACAGCCAGTTGGTCCTATCGACGAGAATTATTCTATTCGATTGAGCATGAAAAATACTTTGAAATTGGCACCACAAATAAGTAATTGATATTACTGACTTTAGGAGGTTTTTTCCAATTTTCGGGAGCTTTGCCCTACTTTGCTTCTATATATCTTTCAATATCCGATCTAGGATCCACAAGAAGGAGAGCAAATCAGTAGTACTCTTAACGCCATGTTCGCTTAGTATAGCAGTAACATACAACAAACTGTATTTCTAACTGATATCAATCCAGCATTAAAGCGTGGATTTTGTTTAATTTTGGTAGTTGACTTAACGCTGGTCTATGTTTGACTCGTATTATTCATTTTAAGCCGATTGGAGTTAGTTAAAGATTGAAATGCTTCAAGTAGAATCAAATGAAATGACAATGATAATATAAACACAAACTGCAATGGCAGATGAAGATACACATTTGCAGATGCAGACATTTGTAGCCTCCTAGACGAAAATATATATATATATATTTTTTTGCACTTGTGACACTATACAGAGTGATAAAGAAATCAACGCATGGAAATTTTGTTATCATTGAATTAATTTTTGCAACATAAAATATTCAGAAACATACTACCAAGGAAATATGCTTTTTCAATAAAGAGACGAAGTTTTTTTTAAAAAAAAAAAAAACAATATTTTATAACAAGAAAACTACTTTAAGTTGGTATTTTCCAAGCAAATTAGAACTTGTGAGGCATCATGGAAAAATTATTATTCTTGAAATTAGATCCTGACTTTTCCACATTTCGCTTATAATTGCATAAGGTACCTTGAGGGATCTTTACTTTTCGAGATTAAAATAATCTCGTCAAAAAGGCGTGCTTTAAATCCCAAGAATTACGCTTTTCTTGTAGACCAAAAGATGTGAATTCTTTCATGTCATGATTTAGTTTTAATTTGCTTTGAAAATAATAATTTAAGAGCAATGGTAGGCGAATTGTCAAAGACCTATTTAAATTTGACATGTTCTTATCCCGAGAACCAGGATTTATTTTAAGGAAATTAAAAAGTTTTTCAGTCTTTCGGGTTAGGTTAAAATTGAAAATGCAATATGTCATTTAATTAATTATATTTTCAGTACACATATTAGACATTTTTTGTCTTTAATGGCAATAAAAACATTTTGTTACGTTTTGTTTTCACCGCATATACTCTTGAAAAATAAAAAGAAAGTGATACAAACGTAACCCAAACGTGATATTTTGGAATTATACATGAAAAACGTTCATTTTGATAGGAGAACAATTTTGATACCGTTTATAGAAATTAAATTAAAAATTTGAATCGAAAGTCAATAGACACTGTGCATAATTACCAACTGCTACTTTTTTTATAGCTCTGTTCTTTGTTATTAAAATTTGAAAATAGCTATGAAAATCAGAGATTTTTTAGATATACCATATATTTTGCCTTGCTGACTCGTCGGAATTAAGTAGCTTCTGCTATCCGTGAATCACTACGACTGGCTTTTAACATTTCTATTGTTGAGGCGTCAATTGAACTTACATGCGTCTGCAAGCTGAGGGACGTATTCGCTTTGGGCAAAGAGGCGGATTTTACTGTTTGAAGACTAGCAGCGCGCGCGGTGGCGGAAATTCGCACTTTCTCCAAATGTTCAGGTGTTAAATGTGTTAATTATGGATAAAATATCAATAAAAAGTCGCGGAGAGAAGTGTTGTATAGCTGGCTCTCAAAATAGCGAAGAGAATTCGCCCAATACAATATTCTACGGCTTTTTTATAAAAAAACATAGGTTGGAGCAACGAGAAAAATGGATTCAAGCAGTGAGACGTTCCAAGTGAGTTATGAGAATTACAAAACTTTTATACAGAATTTATTTATTGAATTATATTATTGAATAAGTACATTAAATTGTTTACAGCCCCGATGGATCCCTGTGGCAACCACCAAAATACTCTCGTATTTGCAACGCCCATTTCATTAATTATACAAAATCGGATCATCCTTTGAATCCGAGTGTCTCGCCAACAATACTTTCTGACATTGTTGACGTAATGAACGGCAGCAAAAATATGCTTACATCGCCCTAAAGCCTCAACAACACAAGTACACTGGAAACCTATTATTACCCGATTTTCGTCGAGCTGCAACAATTTTTTATACATTTTTCTGTGATGTATGTTTTTCCAGCAGAAAAAAATCTACCTCGAATTTCCATATGGATATTCTACGTGGTATTTTGGATAAAAATTCCAGGTGTAATTTTCATCCAAAATACCAGCTGAAATTTTCAGATGGTAATTTTAGGTGGATTTTTTTAGCTGGGATTCCTTTTCAACTCATGTTATTTATTTTCAAATACTTATTAATTCGATTTTTTTTTTGTTTTTACTTACGTTACACATTATATGGAGTCACCGTTACCGAGGTTTGCCGAATGACGTGACTATTTATTACAGATTTAGTTGGGAATGTGGAATCTTTGGCACAATGATACTACTCAATATATATCACCACTACACCAAACACTTTATTTTTGCACTCGACGCGCGTTTCGCTAACCATGTTAGCTTCATCAGGAGCGATGATTGACTAAAGCTAAACTACAAATCTACCCTATTTATACTTAGCCTAACCCTTGAATTACTCAAGCGGAACTAATGACATAGGCAAGGCCCTCAGTTCCGGTCAAGTACCCAGTAGAGGGGACTATAAGGAATAGGCCCTCTGTCTTTATTTAAACTATTTTTACATTGTATGATTTCCATACTTTCGTATGCGTTCAACAATCTCCTATCAGATACATTTTTTATTAATCTTAGATTATCTAATGTTACAGTATGATCAGCTTCAAGGGCATGTTCGGCAATGCTAGACTTTTCTGTTCTATTGTATCTTAAGTGTGCTAAATGTTCCTTAAATCGTGTTTTAATTGACCTTTTAGTTTGCCCAACATACTTTTTGTCACAATCATTACAACTAATTTCATAAATTCCACTTTTCTCACAATTAGGAATCTTATCTTTGGGATTTCCTAAGATATTCCTCAGATTGTCTGATAACTTATAGACTAAGGTGAGGCCTACCTTATTAAATACCTTATTGAGTCCCTTGCTATATTTCGGATTATATGGTATGGAGACATATTTGGTGTTATTTTCTTCGCGTGTAAAAAAGGTGGAATTCTGAATATTAAACCTAAATTTATGTCTATTTATTAGCTTATTTACTAAGTCATCGTCGTAACCATTAACTCTAGTTATATTTCTAATACGATTCCTTTCTTTATTGAAGTTTACTCTGTTCAGAGGGAAAGTGACCAAACGATGAACTAAAAACTGTAATGAGGCTAATTTATGTTGTTTGCAATGAAATGAATCATTAGGAATATATCTATCTGTTACTGTATCCTTCCTATACATATCAAATTCTAATCTATTATTATTTTTAATAATTAAAATATCTAGGAAAGGCAATTGTCCTTTATTCTCAACTTCATAAGTGAATTTAATGGAATCATACCGGCTATTCAATTTAGAAACAAAATCATTAATATTTGCTCTCTTTGTATCAAAGTCGCGAAAATATCATCCACATACCTATACCATACCCTTGGGAAATATTCGAATTCTTGACTGGCTTCGATTTCAAACTTACTCATGAATAAATTGGCTATGAAGGGTGACAAGCAATTACCCATAGCTGTTCCTTCCTTCTGAACAATCAATTTTCTGTTCAGAAAGAAGGAAGAGCTATGGGGAATTGCTTGTCACCCTTCATAGCCAATTTATTCATGAGTAAGTTTGAAATCGAAGCCAGTCAAGAATTCGAATATTTCCCCGATTTTTGATACAAAGAGAGCAAATATTAATGATTTTGTTTCTAAATTAAATAGCCGGTATGATTCCATTAAATTCACTTACGAAGTTGAGAACAAAGGACAATTGCCTTTTCTAGATATTTTAATTATTAAAAATAATAATAGATTAGAATTTGATATCTATAGGAAGGATACAGTAACAGATAGATATATTCCTAATGATTCATTTCATTGCAAACAACATAAATGAGCCTCATTACATTTTTTAGTTCATCGTTTGGTCACTTTCCCTCTGAACAGAGTAAACTTCAATAAAGAAAGGAATCGTATTAGAAATATAACTAGAGTTAATGGTTACGACTATCACTTAGTAAATAAGCTAATAAATAGACATAAATTTAGGTTTAATATTCAGAATTCCACCTTTTTTACACGCGAAGAAAATAACACCAAATATGTCTCCATACCATATAATCCGAAATATAGCAAGGGACTCAATAAGGTATTTAATAAGGTAGGCTTCACCTTAGTCTATAAGTCATCAGACAATCTGAGGAATATCTTAGGAAATCCCAAAGATAAGATTCCTAATTGTGAGAAAAGTGGAATTTATGAAATTAGTTGTAAAGATTGTGACAAAAAGTATGTTGGGCAAACTAAAAGGTCAATTAAAACACGATTTAAGGAACATTTAGCACACTTAAGATACAATAGAACAGAAAAGTCTAGCATTGTCGAACATGCCCTTGAAGCTGATCATACTGTAACATTAGATAATCTAAGATTAATAAAAAATGTATCTGATAGGAGATTGTTGAACGCATACGAAAGTATGGAAATCATAAAATGTAACAATAGTTTAAATAAAGACAGATGGCCTATTCCTTATAGTCCCCTCTACTGGGTACTTGATCGGAACTGAGGGCCTTGCCTATGTCATTAGTTCCGCTTGAGTAATTCAAGGGTTAGGCTAAGTATAAATAGGGTAGATTTGTAGTTTAGCTTTAGTCAATCATCGCTCCTGATGAAGCTAACATGGTTAGCGAAACGCGCGTGGAGTGCAAAAATTAAGTGTTTGGTGTAGTGGTGATATATACTGAGTAGTATTTATTACAGATGTTCCATTTAATTGATATTCTTTCCCATTTATTACGTGCTCGGCAGTAACCAGAGCTTTGCCCTTTTTTTGAGTTTCATTTCCAAAATGAAAATTATTTACAGCTTGTAAAAAGCCGGTACTCAAAACGACTTTCATATTACAGTGCAACACATAAATTGTAAACTAAATTTTGACTTCAGTTTCTGGAAGTGCCCACCCAAACTAGCAAAACCCTATTTGGGTTTTGATAGTTTAGTTCGAATTTTTTTTTTTTTGCCATCGTCAGTTTTTTTGCTCGAGCTTTGGTTTTGCACGGCTATATCTCGTAAATTATTGGGAATTTCTCAATGCAATCTTCAGACGAAATGTTCTTCACACCACAATACACAATTTTTGTGAACATGTCGAGGCCAGATTTTCACTCTTTCTGGGTGTTTTTAGTGCAGACAGCCACCAAATAGCACATTTCACAAAATTTCAGCTTTCATCAGCAAATATATCTTTTTTTGTGTTAAAGCTTATTTCGCAAATTTTTATCCATTTTATAGAGCTATTGAAAATTCAAAATTTAAAAAAGGCAAAAAAAACGTATAATCAATTTTAAACACACGTATATACACACGAAAAATTGACAACCTTTAAGTACTAAGTTCCGACTGTGCAACAATCCATACCAACACTAGTATGGAATTGGCGCGCACTGTGCTAGTATTGGTACAGTGCCATATACTTAACATGCGCACGTGTTAGATATACGGTACTGTACCAATACTAGAACACTGTGTGTCAATTCCATACTACAAACAAGCGATTCCCCGTTCAAATGTGTGTGTATTTATTCCAGCCTGTGTGTGTGTGTACCATAACAGTTTACAAACAAATTTTTTTTTTTCAATTTCTTTTCCAAAAATAGATGCTAATGGTTAATAAACATTCAAAAGTGAACTAAAAACCAGTTGCTTGAACGTAAAGCCTGAAAAAAGCTGAAATTTTGCTGTGAAATTCCTTACAATGGCCAAAAGAACTATAAGGATCGATTGTAGGTTATTGCAATGTTGAGCAAAGTTACTCGTGTTTATGCAGAGAACATTTTTGTCGAAGACAGTTATGCTAAAATATGCGCGGTTTGTGAGTTATGGTCGAAAATGTGAAAATTAGAAGTTACCAAAAGTATTCTTCGTATTTGCTGAACCATCCCAAAACGCGTCTTGGGACGGTTCAGCAAATACGAAGAACACTTTTGGTAACTTCTAAAAATGCGAATCTTTTCGTTTCGTCTTTAGTTGTTATACCAATGCTGCCATCTATGCCTTCGAGCAGTAAGCTCGAGAAAGGTGCGTTTCCGCAATAAATGCCAGCCGTGCTGTGCCGCTCTGCTTGAATAGGCTTAGTAAGTCGCGGACAGAGTGCAGTGCAGTGCATCTATTTGTTATAGTTTTCCGTTAGTTACTTGGATAAAGGACTAAAAATGTGTTCTCGTATTTGCTGAACCTAGCCCAGCTGATGAGCCGTGTGTTCATCAAATACGAAGAACACTTTTGGTAACTTCTAAAAATGCGATTCTTCTTTTCGTCTCGTCTTTAGTTGTTATACCAATGCTGCCATCTACGTTAACTTTCTTAAAAAAAACTGTCGCCTGGGTTTTTGAAGCGCTAAATTCTACTTGGTTAACATCAATCTAAAACAGATTATTTTTTTTAAATTTTTGTTAAATCGGGCAACTTTTTACTGTCTACGGATATTAGCATGTGTAGCTGATGTTTGAGTGTTCAAAATTCCAGCAGATCCTTAATGTAAAAGAAAAAGAGCGTAGGAGACAATATGGAGCCTTGGGACACGCTGGCATTAATAGTGAAGATGAAGGCAGAAATTCGTCGGCTCCGAATCGCGAAGAGCATTCTATTAGGAAACACGAAAGTAATAAACAAAATGTTTCAGAAATACCATAAGAGCGTAACTTAGCCACAATCCGTCATGCTAAACACGGTCGTATGCCTTGAATGTTATATCAAGTGCGACCTCTCGAGATTCTCCAAAATATTCATTTCGAATACGCCTGAATAATGGTGTGTGTGTGAAATAAATTCTTGTAATCCATGAATTTCGCGATTTTTATGCCATATTAAGATCCTTAAGAAATGATAGCGAGAAAGGGGTTCAAAATCTTGTCTTTTAAGGCAGCATTGGTATAACAACTAAAGACGAAATGAAAAGAATCGCATTTTTAGAAGTTACCAAAAGTGTTCTTCGTATTTGCTGAACCATCTCAAGACGCGTTTCGCCGTATCACGGCTCATCAGCTGGGCTAGGTTCAGCAAATACGAGAACACATTTTTAGTCCTTTATCCAAGTAAGTAACGGAAAACTATAACAAATAGATTCTTATACTGCACTCTGTCGGCGACTTACTAAGTCTATTCAAGCAGAGCGGCACAGCACGGCTGGCACTTATGCCTTCGAGCAGTAAGCTCGAGAAAGGTGCGTTTCTGCAATAAGTGCCAGTAGACAAGGCGAAATCGGCGCCATCGTTGGAAAAAATTTTCTAATTGAATTTTTTTTCATAACCTTCTCCAGGAGATGCCCCTGAAAGAGGATCAACATGTTGCCGGGCGGTAACCTGGTCCGAATTTGTTTAAACAAATTTTTTTTAAGCAAAGTCCAAAAATTGAAATTTTCGCCCGGTAGGTAAATTGGACCATTTTGAACAAAAAATGTCTCTTGTGAATTTTCTCTAAAATGCGCCGTTTTCGAGATATCGGCGATTTTAGGTGCGAGAAAACGCGAAAATGGCCACTTTCACCTCCCAATATCGGGGTCAAAAATTAAAATTTTCAATGTTGCCAAGTATCCAAATTAAAGTTTGAGATCTCCTCTACAAATTACCGTAGGAAATATTGCAATATCTTCATTTTTAAATATTGTTTTTTTAACAATTAACAAATTGCGTTCGAGCGCCCGCGGCTACATCGAAACTGTATACATAGATATATACGCAACGCCCGTACGTAGGCGCACGGAACTGTATACGCACTGCGATGCTCTATAAAGCTTTGTTTCTTGATTTCTTATTAAAATTAATATATTTGAAAAGTATGTAAAAAATATTTATTTATTAAAGAGTAATTGTTATATCAAATTTAATTATTATAACAAATGAATATAAATAAAAATTCAATATTCGATTAGGATGGTAGAAGAATTAAAACAATTTTATGAAATATAACTTATATATATTTAATAGAATTTTCGCAAATATTTAAATTACACCCACACATGAGTATACAACTTACGTTGTTGCTTTTGCAATTACATGCATTAGTTTTACAATTTTTTGTACATTTACATTGCCTAATTAACGAATCTGGTATCGAATTTTTTAACATGAATTTGGGTAACAATTCACCTGTTTCTATAGTGTAACCAAATTCTGTTGCATCTAAATGTCGATACCGAGAATACAATGACATTTTCCATATGTACGTTTGTAGTGAAGCTCGTGAAATGTGCAATTTTAAAGCATCGGATGTACATGGAATTTTTCCAAAATTAATACCCATCCCACAAGAACGTTCTAAAATTATTTGTCTAGCATTATCTGCTGTTTCTCCAGCTTTATTCAAAATTTTCAAATACAATTTTTCTAATGCATTGAATTCCATGGCATTTAATTGTAAGCCAGTACCAAGTGGGGTTAATGCATTTTGAGTATCTAAATCAAAGACTAAATCTAAAGCTTTATTTTTAGTACCTACTTTACTAGTAGTATCACAGCCTGTAAACGCATGTAAAGCAGGCAAAACTTGACAAACTTGACTAGTTAAATATTCAGCAGCTACATTACAAGACAATAATCTTGGCTTCTGACCAACTACTTTAAAATACAATCCTGTACAACCAATTAATTTGAAAAAGCTCCAATAATGAATTGCTAATATAAAAACGTCGGTATCAACGGAATGAATTATTATTTCCGAATTATAAGGTAACATATATCGAGCATGACAAAATATCCTTGTATCAGCCTCTAAGTGATTGTTTTCTAACTCAATAATTTCATGTATATTATTTCCCTGTATACAATAGCACTTTTCAATGTTATAGAATCCACCTGATATTATTAATTGTTGAGTGTGACTTAATGCAACGTAATTTACAGCATTATTAGATAAATATTGAACCAATTGAAACTTATTATTTGTATTCATCATTAAAGTTTTAATATTTTTTGGAATTTTTGTATCACAGTTTTGAATAAATATATTCGCGCCTACGTACGGGCGTTGCGTATATATCTATGTATACAGTTTCGATGCGGCCGCGGGCGCTCGAACGCAATTTGTTAACTGTTAAAAAACAATGTTTAAAAATAAAGATATTGCAATATTTCCTACGGTAATTTGTAGAAGAGATCTCAAACTTTAATTTGGACACTTGGCAACATTGAAAATTTTAATTTTTGACCCCAATATTGGGAGGTGAAAGTGGCCATTTTCGCGTTTTCTCGCACCTAAAATCGCCGATATCTCGAAAACGGCGCATTTTAGAGAAAATTCACAAGAGACATTTTTTGTTCAAAATGGTCCAATTTACCTAAAAAAAACTTGTTCCGGGGCGAAAATTTCAATTTTTGGACTTTGTTTAAAAAAAAATTGTTTAAACAAATTCGGACCAGGTTACCGCCCGGCAACATGTTGATCCTCTTTCAGGGGCATCTCCTGGAGAAGGTTATGAAAAAAAAAATTCAATTAGAAAATTTTTTCCAACGATGGCGCCGATTTCGCCTTGTCTACAGCCGTGCTGTGCCGCTCTGCTTGAATAGACTTAGTAAGTGGCCGACAGAGTGCAGTATAAGCATCTATTTGTTATAGTTTTCCGTTAGTTACCTTGTCTTTTAACTTTGCTTCTTCATACAACCTACCGAAATGATTAATAGGCTATAACATTGTAGTAGCGTAAAATGAGACACAGTGTATTTTAATAGAAATGGTAACAATTAAAGACAAACATAGATATATAGATAAATACCAAATTTAGACAATTAGAATGAAAATACTAGTATCAACAAATTGATGACATTGACAAGTTAGTGAGCAACGACGTTCACATTTAACTGCTAAGCTAAGGAAAATTAATTAAATATGGAAAACGCTGAATAGTTTGTACCAATAAAGCCAAAAACATCTTGAGTAACTAAAGTCATTACATACATATAATACGTATTTTTTTAGTAAGATTATATTTATTTAAAATATACATTTAAATCTATACCAAAATTATTTAACTAAAGCAGAATAGTGATGAAAAAAATGAACGCAAATTATACCCAACCATAGCTAGGTCATTAAATTTACGTGAATAGCTATATATTAAATAGTATAGTGGGGCAAAATGGATTCTTGTTTTCGAGTTAAAATAATTTTGATAGAAATAAATAGCATCGTTATTGTTGAACCAAAAACAAATTTTCTCTAAGGAAAAGTACAGTTAAAAAACACATTGTTGGTTGAGAAAAGGTGACGATTTTTGTAATAAAAAAAATGTTTTCCGTAACACTAGTGTTACACACAATGCTAACAGATCTTCAATAACAAACATTATAATTGGCATGTTTAGAAATATGGTAACCAAGTTATGAGAAAGAAAGAATTATAATAGTAATAATAAGAATGTAATAATGATATATTATATATTATAATGCTTGACATTTCTAAAAACAGATATTCAATGACGACATCTGCAGCCCATGTAGTGCAAACAATTAAGGTTAATTTGTCTGTGCTCTACAGCAAGCATATCAAACTCAAAGGCAAACAAGGTCCAAATTAACAAGGTTTAAGTTCACAGAGGGCGCAGAACAGTTTTATTTCGAAAGTATAGTATAAAAAAACAAGAACAACGATAAAAATAGTGTTTTCCTCCTGATACTTGCCATCTCTTTTCTGCTACTATATTTCCTACCTCGCGGAAGTCTTGTTGGCGGTGCTTACGTCTAAACCTGGCCTAAGAAGAATGTCAGGATTCCTGAATCATCATAAGTATCAATAATTGCACACCCATAGGAACTTGCAACCTTGAAAATAATTTCAAATACAAATTTTCGTGTATTATCAAATCTGGCAGGTAAATATTTGTAAAATGTAAGTCCTTCACTGAATTTGACTCTTAAAACTAAATCGTACTGAATCTTTAATATCTCCATTTCAATTGATTAGGTACTGATTCTACATTAATTGAAAAATATCGATAAAAACATTGAAAAATTCAAAATCGGCAAACCGTGCTGCAAATTAAAGTTTAAAACTTTAAATTTTCTCTGTTTTTTTTTTTATGACAATGCAGTTTCATGTAAACTTGATTTGTTCATGTTGTATGTTGAAACGTACTTTTCCTAAAGAAGTAGCTTACATTAGTCACCCATGTTCATAATGATCTGATCTTTTTCTTGCGGTTTTAAATTTAAATCATATACATGTTTTGTTATATCAATCATGAAGGATAAATCTTGCAACCAAAAAATACCCTTGCCTTTTGACCTTTATTTATTAAAACAAGCTATATTTCTTCCTTCAAGTACCAGAACTGTTTAAGACTCTTAGAGCTAGAGAGATAATGTAGTTCGGTATAGTAAAACAAACTGGAATATTTGCTGCCCAGCTCACTTTAAAAGGCAAAGAACTGTCGCTAATTTTAGCTTCCAGATCTTATGACGTTAATGATTTTTTTTATAGATATCATATTTTTCATGTTTGCGTATATTGGATCTGTTAAAAGTTTCACTTTTCGCAGTAGTACCACGATATCATTTATTTTCCTGGCTATCGTAGGAGTTCCATTTGTAGCTTAGAAGTTAATTTTGGCAGAGGTAGAGGTAGATTATATTTTAGCAGAAGTTCAAAAACACAAGTAAATGTATCTTGTCCTTTACTACTAGTACTCAGCAGTATTAGTTTCATTAATTCTTTAAAAATGTTGAAATCCGTGTCGCCAGCCCGAAGAAACATAGTTAATTGGGCTATGCTCTCGATGTACGTACTCTGGTCACAGGCAATGAAACCAGATGATTTTGCCTAGATCTGAATACTAAAATTCTCGGACAAATCAGTATTTCGAGGCGAAGAGATTGCTTGAAAATCCTTTATATTTCCAGATCCAACAATTCCTGCGACTTCTTTGATGAAATCAGCTTCAGTAAACGGTTTCGAATGTTTAGTTATGAACTTCAACAAGACGTTACAACATTAACTGTTGTTTTTCTAGTCCCAACTGCAGCTTTTTCAACTTTTCTGATCTCATTAATCTCTCACAATCACCATATTTTGATTCGTGTTGTTCATAGTGGTGGAAAATGGTACACTTGCGCGTTATGCGCGTTAGAGATATGAATACGACACGACTATAGTAATTAATTATTTGCGGACGTTGTAGTTCGTTGTTAATAATTATGTATAACAGGGTATTGTAAAAGTTAAGTTACGAGATATTATTGAAACGTTTTTTACATACTTTATTGGCTGGGAAGCAAAAATTTTCGTTGTGAGCCGCGAGTTTGCAATGCTTGCTCTACGGTATCATTGTTTCATAAACGTCTATAGTTTGAATTCTGTAGGTTAAAGGAAGTTGATTAAGTTTACATTTGTGTTCCTAGAAAAAACCTTTGGTTAAGTTTTATTTTTAAGCACTTCTATGTTTTGTTAAAAAAGAATATAACAATTATATGTATTTCATGTTTCTGTGTTAATAAAAATGAACAAAAACAGCACTTACTATAAATTTGAGAAATACAAAGTGATCCCGTAGCATTTAATGCAATATTTTATTTGAAACCTAAGTTACAGGTCTTGTCTGTTGTTTCCTCTAGAGCACTGCGGGTTATATTTTTGCGTTTGGGAATTTTGTTCAATAAGCATTAATTTTCTACAGCGTTTGTTCAAACAAATTTTGTTGACAATCATTTGTATGAAAAAAAACTAATTTGAAATCTATTTGTTTGAGCAACATTTATTGGTACAATATTTTGTATTTTTGAATACAATTTGTAGCTGTTTTACTTGTTAAAAATTAATATGGGAAGGAAATGAATATTTTTTTTTTATCGTTCAGCTCCCCGCCTGAGTAGGGGTTTTGCCCTTTTTCATATTCTGAGGGAATATCGGCGGGGATGTCGTAATAAAACAAAAAGTAACGAAAGTACATGTTATGCAATGTTTTTTAACAAATCGGAACTGTGATTTTTCAAAGTTCTACTTAAAATGTGTAAAGCAAATTATAACGTTGAAAAATATGTGAGCAAAACAATTCAGAGTTATCCCCGATAATAATTTTTCTATTTATTTATATATATTTTTTTTTTAAATAGAGCAGCAACAACAAATGCTTATGAACAAATTATCGAAACTCAAATATATCTAGAAAAATTGTAAAAGTTACCTAATGGTAAGCAAATTCTATACCGTATTCTTAAGTAGATTTTTATATGAAGATGTTGTTTTAGTGTAAAATTTAGGATTAGTGTCGCCAAAAATACATAATGATTTATTACTTTTAGTTGAAAATCTTGATGCAACAAAGAAATATTTGCATTTTTTGCATGTCATAGTAGTGGATCTATGATTTAGAACTCTTCGGCTAATCAGTTAGACCGCTCCAGCTTCTATCCAATGCGTTTTGGAGAGATGGAATGGTTTCTTTTTTCCTTTCTAGTTTATCGTGCGCAATAGTGACCTATTTTTTGCACAGTAACATCCTTGTTGTATCAAAGTTCTATATACCTAAACTTTTGTAAATATCTTGTGAAAAATTTATATTTTCAAATGTGTAGTCAGAAACTAGACCATCTTCTGGTGTTGGACCAAGAAAATAAATTATCATCCAGTGGCAGATCGCGACTTTGAATTGCTTTAGACTGTTATATACCGGGTCAACATTAAGTTAGCATCCACATAGCTATAAATGAAGAGTTTTTAGACTGCAAAATGAAATTTGGTATAATAGTATCGTCAAAGTAGATGTGTATTAGTTACTTCCTCTTTCAGTGGAAATAACATGTAATGTAGAACCCTGATACAAGCGCTGCCTAGCAACTTACTGAACAATTCCTCTAACGGTGTGTTTCCTTAAACTGCCCCAGACAGAGACCAGGTATGACTTAAAAAAACTAAGCTCTACTGAGATTCGGCCAAACGCATCCTGAGTTCGGCATCCTGAGTTCTTTGAAGATGAGAGAACAGTGTATAACTGCTGAAATATCAACTTTGTTCAATTTGACTAGTCGATATTGATTTTTAATTGACTAACTGTCAGTGGTCATTATCTCAAAAATCATTGATTTCTAACATAGGAAATGGTACACGAATGTTGTCTAGAACATAAAAAGTTCTACTAAATTTCATTTTGCTACCTAAAACTGATTTTTGTGAATTTATAGGTTATTGTCTACCTATCACAATGAAAACTATTTACACAATTTAGGTCCGCTAGGTTAAATACTAAAAAGCAACAATCTCGTTGTGATGAATGCAAAATACTGTTTCTTTTCCTGAATTTTTAGAATTTTAAATTTCACAAAATTCTAAAATACAGGTTAAAATTAAACAATTACAGTTACTAAATACAACATAGGGCAATTTGCCACTGTAAAAAGCCAATTACAAAGCTAAAGTTACGAATTTTTTCATCTAGATTTTGGGTTTATTTTTAAAGAGATAATTTATTACTGTTTTTATTTTAGTTTTTATGAAAATAAAATATTCAAAAAAAAAAATTAACCGATGTGTGTTTTTTTTTAGATTCTTAAGAGCCAAAACAAACAAATGGCTATAGCCAGATATATATATATATATATATATATATATATATATATATATATATATATATATATATATAAATATATATATATATATATATATATATATATATCTGGCAATATATATATATATATATATATACAGTCGACACTCTATATAGTGAAAGACCAAAATGTTGACCGAAATGTCACTATAGAAAGTTTTTCACATATAAAGAAAAAATCCGTATATATTGCTATGTATGTATTTTATATTGGTAATCATTTACTTGTATTTTATAAGGTACAAGCAACAAAAAAAATTGCAAAATTGAATTATTAGAAAAGATTTTATTAAACATTTGAAAGTTTAAATAGTACATAGCATGTACAGGGCTAAATACATACATAAAGTCCGTACGTTATATCTTTACCCGTGCGTCATAGTTTTCCGGCCATATAACAGACGACTATTATATTATTTGTCTCTTTTCACCAATAAATCGTAGGTATTGGTAAAAAGAGACAAAAAATATAATAGTCGTCTGGGATATTGCCTGAAAACTATGACGCACGTGTAAAGATATTCGTCAATTTTTTCAGTAAAACCTACCTGAGAAAAGCAGTTTTTGATAGTTTTCTGAGAAACATTTTCACTCCATACTTTAGCGACTTCTTTTATACACTCTTTAAGGGTAATCAATTTTTGGACTGGAAGGTTGTTATCAATCGCATTAACAATTTTGTGAACAATTCTGTTTCGGTAATGATGTTATATGTTTTTTATAATACCCTGGTCCATAGGTTGCCATTTGGAGGTCATGTTTGGTGGAAAAAAGATCAATTCAATATTCCTTAATTTTTTACTTACAGTAACTGGATGTGCAGGACAATTGTCTATAAACATCACAATCTTTCTCGTTTGGCTTTTCATTTTCGTGTCCAGTTCTTTGATCCATCTTTCGAAAATCTCAGAAGTCATCCATGCCTTTTTATTATTGGCGTAATCTAACTCCAGAGATTTAACTCCTTTTAAACAACGGGGATTTTTGCTTTTACCTATGAGCAGTAATTTCAGTTTTTCTGAGCCATCCATGTTTGTTCCAACCATGGATGGTCACCCTTTCTTTATTTGTTTTAACACCAAAACATTTATCACTTTTAAAAGCAAAAGTTTTATTTGGCAAACATTTAAAAAACAAATCGGTTTCATCACAATTGAAAAAGTTTTTTGGCTCGTACTTTTTCAATGCAGTTTTTAAAACAGTTTCAGTTCAAATGTCACAGTCTTCCTGATTAACGCTTGCACTCTCGCCAGACACTGTCTTGAAAACAATTGAATTGCGAGTCTTCCAGGCACTCAACCACCCTTCACTAGCTTGAAAATTAACGCAGTTAAATTCTTTAGCAAATTGTAGAGCCTTTTGCTTTATTAAATTTCACGATATTGGTACGTTTGGGGGGGGGGGGGGGGGGGGGGGGGGGGGGGGGGGGGGGGGGGGGGGGGGGGGGGGGGGGGGGGGGGGGGGGGGGGGGGGGGGGGGGGGGGGGGGGGGGGGGGGGGGGGGGGGGGGGGGGGGGGGGGGGGGGGGGGGGGGGGGGGGGGGGGGGGGGGGGGGGGGGGGGGGGGGGGGGGGGGGGGGGGGGGGGGGGGGGGGGGGGGGGGGGGGGGGGGGAGGGTGATGCGTACGGACCACTTGAAACCATCGTAAAACTGCTTCATTTACATCCTCGTAAGTACTCACCCGCACTCGTTTTCGACTGCTTGGAACACTAGGTTTCTTGATGATACTGTCGCGACTTTTTATTATCAGAGAGACGCAACTTGGAGAAACATCAAATTTTGCAGCAACATCAATTTTTTTGCAGCCTTTATCCACTTCCTCCAAAACTTTAATTTTCTCAGCTAAACTTAAACAACCTGAATTTGCGAATTACTAGGCCTCGACTATAAAATGGGTTTTTCCCCGGGTTTCTATAAAATGGGTTATTCTCCGGGTTTCTCACAGAAATCTACCTGATTTATTGCCAACCATTAGGCGTTATAAACGCGTTAAGAACCTTTTCAAAAGAATGCGTCATAAAAATGGAATTCGTGCTAATGTTACATAAAAATGGGAAACCCGAAAGGGCCAAGATCTCAATAAATGCATAAAAATTTTATTATATAGAGTGTTACTATTTTACAGATTCACTATATGCAGGGCTTTTTACATGAAATTTCATTAAAATATTCTAGGACTTGAAAAAATTGCACTATAAAGAGTTTTTCACTATATAGAGTTTCACTATAAACAGTGTTGACTGCATATATATATATATATATATATATATATATATATATATATATATATATATATATATATATATATATATATATTTTGGCGACTCACCCCGGCTTGGCACGGGAGTTGTTGTTATGGTACTGTTTAACTCTTCGTTATAATTTAGTGTAGACAAAAACGGTATGTCTGAAATATTTTTTTAAGAGAGTTTAAAATATTTCTTTATACGTCACATTAAGAGTCCCTTCCCCGCGTGCCCTAATAAATAAATAATGCTCGGATTAGCCTACCCCTAGTCATCATCATCGTTATCTTCTCCACAATAATAAGAACTTCTTGGTATTACCCTCTCTTCTACCAGCCAGCTCTCTTATAACTCCATATAATTTATTTTTCAACATCTTTAAAAAAAACACATAAGGTCTTTTTGGTCCGACAGGTCTTTTTTGTCCGACGATCGTACCCTCTTTTGCATTCATATGAGGCCTTTCTCAACTACTTTTTAGCAAAAAATAACTCAGACCGTTTTGACAATTTTTTTAAACAAAACACTTCGTATTAGGCATCTTTCATCACTTTTATATATAAAAAAACACACCAACTTCATTAACGCCTTTTTCACATTTACACAAGCACACATCATTTCTCTTTTAATGCCTTTTTAACCACCTTTTATTAAAAACACAACCAATAACCCTCTCTAATGACTTTCTGACAAACTTTTTATCAAAAAGAAACTACTAACTTCATTAATGCCTTTTTCACATCTAAAGTATCCCCATTATCCACGACAAATAACTAAGACAATTCTAGCAATAAACTTCATCGTCATAATAAAAACTTTTTTATCGAGTCTAGCACACCTCTCATCACCATAATAGGCACCTTTTGGTCGACCAACCCTCATCGCTATTTTCATTAACGACCGTTTGACCTACAACCAACACCACACACACACACACACACATACACACACACACACACACCTTGTCCACCGTGAATATCTTCACCGAAAAAATACTACTTTACATAGAGTTGACAACACTGCCTCATAACGCCTTTTTGACATCTGACTTAACTCCATTACACACTAACAATACCCTAGACAGTCGAAAAACTACTTTTTCACACAGAGTTAGGAAAACTGCGTAATCACTGCGCATATACGCAGGAGTGGGTCTATAAATGGTACAAAAAATGCAGATTTGAGGGTAATAAGAAATACATGAGATTTTGGAGCAGAACATTATAATTTTGGTGGATTTAATTTACTTAGCAATATTACAGGAGCTCCTACTTTTAAAATCAGTTTGTTGGCGGCGCGAGTTTAGAAACATCCTTGTAAAAACTAAACTATTTATCCAAAGACAGTTTTTACCTTAGTTAAATCTTCATTAAAAAGAATGCATTTAATTTAATAAGGATTTATTTATTCCTACCTAAATTACTCTCTTTAGTTGAAGTATTTTAACACGATTATTTTTAATATTTTTACTTCGATGATTTTGGTTAACCTTTGTAGACAGACATATGCTGCTGCGGACTTTTTTGTAGAATTATTTGAGGCGAGCAATATTGCCGTACATTGTTTTCACGTATCTTTAACTACTTACCAGATGTACAAGTATGAAATGTGGATTTCAGACAACAGATGGTGCACCAATGCAGTTTGTGCTATAAAGATTTGACACTGTGCCATTTTGTTGTGTCATCAACAAGTGTCAGACGCGCACGAGTGATAAATTGGAAAAGTGTGTGCATAGTGTTGTGTTGTTGTGTTCAATATGTCGAAATTTATACCGAACAAAGAACATTCGCGGACAGCATTAATTTTTTGTTTTCATTTGAAGGAAACTGCTGTTGAATCATACCGATTACTTCGAGAAGCTTATAGTGAACATGCTCCATTGCAAGACAGGTGTGGACGATTGTTTCGGCGTTTAAAAAGTGGTGACTTCGATGTTGCAGACAGACGTGGAAAAACGCCAAAAAAATACGAAGAATTGCAAGCATTGTTGGACGAAAATGATTCGCAAACAAAAAAACAACTCGTCGAGCAATTGGGCGTTAGTCACCAAGTTGTTTCCGATCGACTACGAAAGATGGGAAAGATTCAGAAGACCGGTAGATGGGTACCACATGAGTTGAACGACAGGCAAATGGAAAAGCGCAGAAACACGTGTGACATTTTGCTCGCTCGGTACAAAAGGTAGTCGTTTTTGCATCGTATAGTTACAGGGGATGAAAAGTGTGTTTATTTCGAGAATCCCAAGCGCAAAAAATCATGGGTAGACCCAGGCGCACCATCCACATCAACCGCAAGACCGAATCGCTTTGGCAGAAAGACGATGCTCTGTGTTTCGTGGGACCAGAGGGGCATGGTCTATTATGAGCTGTTAAAACCTGGGAAAACGGTTAATACTAAACGTTATCAACAACAATTGACCGATTTAAACCGTTCGCTGCTTGAAAAAAGGCCACAATACCGAAAGAGGCAACACAAAGTCATATTTCTTCATGACAATGCTCCATCACATACGGCAAAACCAGTTCGCGACACGTTGGAAGCACTCAGCTGGGAAGTTCTACTCATGCGGTTTACTCACCAGACTTAGCTCCTTCCGATTACCACTTGTTTGCATCGATGGGCCACGCACTTGCTGAGCAGCACTTTGGTTCGCACAAAGATGTGAAAAAATAGCTCGATGAATGGTTTCCAGCAAAAGGAGACGATTTTTACTGGCGTGGTATTCACAAATTGCCGAAAGATGGGAAAAATGTATAACAAGCGATGGAGCATACTTTGAATAAAGCACTTTTTATCATTCTTCCGAATTTACCATGTTTTTTTTAGAAAAAAAATCCGCGAAAATATATCTTCGCCGATTGATTTTTTTCCGACTTCATCCGACATTTATCGTCATAGGTCGGTTAATTTAGAGGAAATATCCACAAATTATTCACCTAAAATTTCCTTGCAAACACTCTATCCACTAGTGAAAATCAAAATGAAATCCGTTGAGTAGTTACTGAGAAAATCGCGTACAGACAGGCGCGGTGGGAGACTTTGTTTTATAATATGTTTATATATATATACATATATATATATATATATATATATATATATATATATATATATATATATATATATATATATATATATATTCAATTTCTTGGGCTTTATGGTTCTTTTGTTTTAAGGATAGAGAAATTACATCACGTTCTAGTTAGAAGTTTATTGAAAACGTTTCGCCTAATTTTTAGGCTACTTCAGTTCATCTAAAAATTGAAATTTTCTGTTTTGGATATTCAATAGGACGCACAATTTTTTTTATATTATAAATATATAAAATTCTTAAACTTATAATACAATATAGAAGGTGAAAATAATAAAAATACACACAAAAATATATATAAAAACTTACATGTGTGGGTTAAAACGAAGACACACTTAACATTCTTTAAAAGGTGTTACTAAGACGGTCACATTTTTTAAAATAACTTTAGATTTGTATAGGGAACGAAAGTCATTCTTTGGTTTGTTTATGTATTTTTATTTATTAACTGCTATTGAGTTATTATGAGAAGAGTCCGAAATAAATATGACTCAGACCTCGAACGTCGCTTTTGTCGTTTATATTGTTTTTCTCTTTATTAATACAGATCATTTCATGGATTGATCTTTTAAAATAATTTGATTCTTTTTTTAAGATTTTTGTATTTTTAAAATCAAACGAGTGTTTGGTTTGTTTAACGTGTTTTGATAGAGCTGTTGGGTTATTCTTATCATACTTATGGCCATTCAGTCATTCCAAGGTTCAAGAAAGAATTCAACCCAATTTATATATATATATATATATATATATATATATATATATATATATATATATATATATATATGTATATATATATATATATATATATATATATATATATATATATATATATACATATATATATATATATAGTTAAAGATACGTGAAAACAATGTACGGCAATATTGCTTGCCTCAAATAATTCTACAAAAAAAGTCCGCAGCAGCATATGTCTGTCTACAAAGGTTAACCAAAGTTATCGAAGTAAAAATATTAAAAATAATCGTGTTAAAATACTTCAACTAAAGAGAGTAATGTAGGTAGGAATAAGTAAATCCTTATTAAATGAAATGCATTCTTTTTATTCAACATTTAACTAAGGTAAAAACTGTCTTTGGATAAATAGTTTAGTTTTTACAAGGATGTTTCGAAACTCGCGCCGCCAACAAACTGATTTTAAAAGTAGGAGCTCCTGTAATATTGCTAAGTAAATTAAATCCACCAAAATTATAATGTTCTGCTCCAAAATCTCATGTATTTTCTTATTACCCTCAAATCTGCATTTTTTGTACCATTTATGGATCCACTCCTGTGTATATGCGCAGTGATTAGGCAGTTTTGCTGAAAAAGTAGTTTTTCGACTGTCTAGGGTATTGTTAGTGTGTAATGGAGTTAAGTCAGATATCAAAACAAAGGCAACACATATTACAAACATACATTAATGTATAAAATGACCTGAATGATATTTCTCGCACATTATTGAATGCATCCGCAATGATCGACTTCTATAATGACCACACCGCATAGGAATACCAACAAGGAATCCTAATTCTGAATAACCGCTAAAAAAAAATTTCATTAATTTTTCTGTAGGAAGGCCTGTTTATACAAGGTACAACGTTCTGCCACCACGGTGGTGATGCTACTTATAGACGTGTTGAACCTGACACCCACTAATAAAAAATGGTATATGTGAATGTACTTTTTTTTATTTTACATAGCTTGTAATACTGATGAAGTAATAAGCAAGAAAGTTTTTTTCAATATGCACAGGGAGATTTTTTAAAGTGTGTCACCTAATTCATTATTGTCTTATTCGACTTACCAGAAAAGCTCGTTCAGTACTAGACTTTTTTTATGAGGAAGCCAAATATGATAACACAAAATTTGTCACATGTCAAATTTAACAATTTACAAAACCAACTGGAATTTTTTTAAATGGCACCCTCTACATATGAGTACACTATTAAACAGCATTTTTCAGACCATTCACAAAAATATATACCATTTGATGTTTTTTTTTAGTCGTTAACAATATATAGACCCTTCGGTTTATTAAATCGAATATCAACTTTTAAGTGGCTCTTCCGATTTAGTATCTATTTCCTTACAAAAACAACGTTTGTTAGTAAACAAATTTTTTATTGTGCCAATAACTTGTAGTTGCTAAATTCTTTTTTTTACAATGCTTTGTGGAACGAGATTCATAACGCTTTGCGTCTCGAGGCTGTATTCCCATATAATCATCCAAAAGGTTCGAAAATGATACCTACAGCGGCTGCTAAATATATGGGCAAGTCGAGGGCATTCGTTACCAAGTGGCTGAAACGATACTGTCAGTTAAAAAATGTTGATGATCTACTAAAACGTGGTTGGAGAGGGAAAGTGTCGAACAAGGACGAAAAAATGATTATTAATATGTTTTCCCAAAATCCTATATTAACTTTGCACCAAGGGAGCTAAAGCAGAAATGTTTGGCTATATCTTATGAAACGATTCGCACTCATCTTGGGGTTAACGATTTGAAGTGGCGGTGTAAAGTCAAGAAACAATTACTGAGTGAAAAATACAGAGAGAAACAACTCGCGTGAGCAGAGGAGAAATAGATTGAGCAATGTAATTTTTTTCCGACGTAGCTTCATTTTGGGGTTATGTTATAACTCAACGAGCCTGGACAATTTCCACGAACTGATTGGTTCACTGCACCGTGAAACACCATAAAATCCATGTTTGAGGATGTCTCTCGCCAAACGGTGATTTGTCAATAAAAATGAGAAGTGGATTCTTCAAGAGAATATAGCCAATGGAAAGGAGAATTTGGTCTCGTCGCACTAGATTGGTCATCCCAGTCGCCCGATGCAAGCCCAGTTGAGAACGTTTGGTCATACATCAATGTGTTCTAAATGGTTAAAATTCCTTATAATAACTTGAAGGAATAGTTGTCACTAAAAAGTATACAAACATAAAAATAAATTAACCATTAAAAATTAATGACATCCAGAATCCTATCAGAAAGCGCCCGAAATACCTGGGTGTCATTATTGATTCAAGATTGATCTGCACGGCAACCATATATTGCGAGAAGTTTTCATTGCTCTGCCAAGTTATACGCCTAATTCTCAGCTCAACTTTTAAAATAAATTGACAATATACAAGCAAATAATAAGACCTGTGTTGATCTATGCTGCGCCTGTATGGTGCAGCATATCAGATACACAGGTAGCTCGAATACGATGGATGCAGAATAGGATACTCAGATGTGTAGCCACCGCGGGAAGATACACCAGAATAGATGATCTACATGACCTAACTATCACACCAAAAATAAGACAATACATAACCGACATATCACACAAATTCTACAGACGCAAAACACAAACATCATCTCTGACACACGACTTTACAGCAACGCGCGAGGTGCATAATCCGATACAGAAACCGTTGTATTCAAAATTGCCAATTTATTTTGAAGACGTGACTGAATAAAATTAAAACCAGTTCAGTTTACATGCGAAAAAAAAAACTGGACTGGTAAGGTTTTTTTTTTTATGGGTCCAGCACACGTGCTGCAGGGAAGTCCCTAAAGCGTTCCAGGAGCGGCATGTGTGCGGAAAAAGCGATTCACGTTGTTCTTGAATCGCTGTAAATTGTACTCGCTGGGCAAATTATTCCAAAGGGATGATGTTCTCCATATAAAAGACTGCTGCTGAACCTCAAACGGATGTGAAATACCAGCGCGACGTGTATTTCTAACATGCACCGCCTTGGGAGGAATTAAGCGGGCCACATCCTTCGAACACTTTCCATGAAAATACTTGTAGAACAGACTCAAGTCGCCAACCGTTCTTCGATGTTCCAGCGAATCAAGACCGCCGGTCAGTTCCGGGTCTCCAATCAGACGAACAGCTCTTCTCTGAACAGAATCCAACAAATGCAGTATATGTTTGGGAGCGGAGCCCCAAACATGGGAGCAGTATTCCATAGTTGGTCGAATTTGAGCTTTGTAAAGAATTAACAGTTGTTATGGAGTGTAAAGCTTTCTGGTTCGAAATAATATTCCTAACTTTTGAGAAGCTCGCCTTGCTATGCCTGCAACACGCCAGGACATATTTGCTCCCAAACTAACGCCCAACAAATTGAGCGACGATGCTAGGGGAATGGAGTGCCCCGACATAACTATGTCGGGTTCAGCAACGTTAACTTTTTTAGAAAAAACTGCCACCTGGGTTTTTGTAGCGTTAAATTCCACTTTGTTACTGTCACCAGAAGATAGAATTTTTTCCAGGTAGGTCTTTGTTAAGTTGAACGACCTCCTGCTGTCTGCGGATATTCGCCTGAGCAGCCGATGTCCGAGCTTTCAAAGTGAATGACGAGATAAGCGTACTGTCGTCTGCAAAGCTGTAAATTGGATTCCCGGTCTTTTCCAGCACATCGTTAATGTAAATGAGAAAGAGAGTAGGAGACAGTATGGAGCCTTGGGGCACACCGGCGTCGATAGTGAAGGTGTTAGAAAGAAATCCGTCGACCGCCACTCGTAAAAAACGCTCTCTGAGGAATCATGAGAGCCACAAACAGAACTTTTCAGACATACCACAAAAGCGTAGCTTAGCCAACAGTAAATCGTGCCAAACACGGTCGAATGCCTTGGATATGTCAAGAGCAACCGCTCGAGATTGCGTTGTTTCGAACATGTGTTACATAAGTCCGATGATCTCCTGTTGATCTATGTTTACGAAAGCCATATTGGTGATCGCTAATAATATTGAATCGTTCAAGATATTTTAGAAGATGCTGATTGATATATAGAAAGCAAGGAAGGTGACTGATTGAACAATTCACTCAAGTAAATATAAACGTAAATGATTTTAGACCTAATTGTACAGTATAATATAAACAATAGTGTAGTGAAAGTAAAGTGAAAATGCACAAAAAAAAATTAGTTATAAAAATCATATATAAACGTAATCTATGTATACCGATGGCAATATTATAAATAGATAAAGTGTGTAAATAATGCAAGTAAATCACTTAAGAACGAATGAGTGAAAAGGAAGAATGAATGACAGACGCGTAAAAGAGACAGAACAAAAAAGAGCGAAAGCAAACAGTAACAATATAAGAGCATTGGCACACACACGTATCTGCGAAAATCAAGTTGGGTTTTTTGTTTAATTTTTCTCAACGAAAACATAAATAACTATAAAGAAACAAAATTAAAAAGAATAAGCAACAAAATTAATAACAAACAACATCATCCTGGAAAGATATCTGAAAATGATGCAATAAACACCAAAACGGTACGAAGACCTAACACTCGACAAAAACACCTGCCAACCGAAAGGTTATTGTATAAATGAATATGTTATTCAATGTATTCTATTTATACCACATAAGTAAAATATGTATAAATTTGTAATTAATAAAATACTTTTTGAATTTGAATTCGAATTTATATTGGTAACGACTGGAAATAAATATCAAGTGTTACACATTTTTATAAACGGATTGAAAAATGCTATTTAATGGTGTACTTATATGTAGAGACGGATTGAAAAATGCTATTTATTGGTGTACTTATGTGTAGATGGTGCCATTTGAAAAAAATCCTAACTGGCTTTGTAATTTATTAAATTTGACCAGTGACAAATTTTTTGTTATCATATTTGGCTTCCTCAATAAAAAATAGGTTTAGTGCGGAAAAAATTTTCTTGGTATGCAGAATAGGAAAATAGTGAATAAGGTGAATCACCGTCCCTGGATCTTACTCATTGCACAATACCAAAAAAAAAACACTAAACTTCGCACAGACAAAACTTTCTATTAAAAATAAAATATTACTGCATGTTTAACAGTCTTTAAATTTTCTATATACATACTCTAATTTATTTTTATCACAAGTAAAGAAAATTAGTCCAGTGTATCGTGATTTGAAACCAAATACAAGAACTGAAAAGCTATTGCTAGCAAAGTAATGCCTAATAAATCACCAGCAGAAGTCAAATATGGAATAGCAGAATTATCAGGATCTATTTTCTTCTTCCACATCCAATGGATTAATATATAAGCTACATAAAGTAACGTTGCAACTTGCGTTATTGCTGCTAATAAGTATACTACTACAAAGAGGGAATTTAATGATGTATCGCCGTCCTTAATGTAATCGATAGTATATATAAAGATTAGATGTCCTGGTATGACCAATGTCATCAGTACTCTCGTGGTTCGAGCGTGACTATCATTTCCACAAAAGCCTGTCATTGGTGAAATAAAAATTTTCTTTTCATCTTCCTCTTCATTTTCAGAACATAATACTCCCAACTCGGCTTCTTTGTGTAATGCTGTTGATATTCTGCTAGCTTGAACTGCAACTAAATTTCCTCCAACTCCATTTATTACTGGCTGAAAAACGGCAATGCCTTCAAATCTGGATACCATAAAAATCCAAAATTAGTCCACCCATAGAACTTATTAGCATAGCCCCTACTACGGGAGTCCAGCCATGAAATAATACATCACGTGTTTGTGGATTTTTTTTTAGCGATCCAAACCCATAATGGGATTGCTAAAATATACACTGCGATAATTAATGGCGCTAACCAGTCCTGCTGACCTAAAAAAAACATATGAATATGAGTCAATCATACTTAAATGTAAAAGGAAGATAAATGTCCTTAACGCCCTCACTCTGTATATGCAAACGATTAATTTATCTTACCTATTGTATCGTACAAAAACGTTGAAGCCCAAGATAGCAATGTAAGTGAAGTGATATCGCCTAAACTTGCTGCAATCGGTGTGGCGACATTATCTGGATTAATATGACAATATCTGGAAAATATTATGACTCCTGCTGTTATCA
Source organism: Pachyrhynchus sulphureomaculatus (assembly GCA_019049505.1). Lineage (NCBI taxonomy): Eukaryota > Metazoa > Arthropoda > Insecta > Coleoptera > Curculionidae > Pachyrhynchus > Pachyrhynchus sulphureomaculatus. Next base: position 50,907,547 of record CM032450.1, on the reverse strand, counting down.
AACCAAGAACAAAACTGGCTATAGAAACCGTAATTAAACTGCTTGCACATAATATGTTAGGCGTGGTCTAGCTCAACTTCGTTGCTTTTTATTCCTCCCATGACAATTGCTACAAGTGCACCCAAAAATCCGACCACAATAGCTTGACACTAAAAAAGAAACTTTTTTTAAGGAAGTCTAAAAAATATAAAATAGTAATATACTCGGGTCCCTGTTTAATAACCGGTAATAAAAAAAACTTCTGACGTTTATGGAATACCTGCTATAGTACTCAAAAAATGCGCGAGCATACTAACACCGGTTTTCTGTAGACTTTTCAACCTATCCTACCGAAAGAGACTATTTCCTTCCTGCTGGAAATACGCTACAAGTCAGCCGATATCCAAAAAAGGCAAGAAGACCTTGCCAAATAAATACCGACCAGTCGCACTGCTTTCAATAATATTGAAAGTTATGAAAAATGCTATCAATCAGCATCTTCTAGAATACTTAGAAGGATTTAGTAATATTACCGCCCACCAATATATCTTTCGCAAGCAAAAATCAACAAGGGATCTTGTAAATTATGACACATATGTTTGCACTTGATATATCCAAGGCATTAGACCATGTTTGGCATGATGGATTGTTGGCTCAGCTACACTTTTATGGTATGTTTGAAATATTTTGTTTATGATTGCTGTGTTTTCTGAGATAGCGTTCTTTACGAAGCGCATTCGAGGGATTTTCTTCTAATATCCTCACTATCAACGCAAGGGTACCTCGAGGCTCCATACTGTCTCCTACTATCTTTCTCATTTACATTAACGACCTGCTGGAGAGAACCAGGAATCCAATCAATAGCTTTGCAGATGACAGTACGCTTATTCTTAGACCGCAAAGAGCAGGAAATTGTTCAATCTAACAAAGACCAGGCAGAGATTCTTTCTTGAAGTGATAATAACCAAGTAGAATTTAACGCTGTTAAAATCAAGGAGTTTTGTGTTTTTTTTTTAAAAAAAGTTAACCTTATGAACTCCACATAGTTATGTCGGTATGCTTCATTTCTTTAGCATCGTCAATCAGTCTGCTGAGCGTTAACTTGGGAGCAAATACACCTTGGCACGAACATGTCTCATGTATAGCAAAGAGCCATAGTTCTTAAAATCTGTGCGAGGGAACTAACACCAGTTTTCTGTAGACTTTTCTACCTATCCTACAGAAAGGGAATATTTCCTTCCTGCTGGAAATGTGCTACAGTTCAGCCGATACCTAAAAAAAGCAAGAAGACCTTGCCAAATAACTACCGACCAATCGCACTGCTTTCAATAATATCGAAAGTCATGGAAAAGGCTATCAATCAGCATCTTCTAAAATATCTTGAAGGATTCAACATTATTAGCGATCACCAATATGGCTTTCGTAAAAATAGATCAACAGGAGATCTTCTGACTTATGTAACACATGTTTGGAACAATGCAATTGAACACTTTGGAGAATCTCGAGCGGTTGCTCTTGACGTATCCAAGGCATTCGACCGTGTTTGGCACGATGGGCTGTTGGCTAAGCTACGTTCTTATGGTATGTCGGAAAAGTTCTATTTGTGGCTCTCATGTTTCCTCAGAGAGCGTTCTTTACGAGTGGCAGTCGACGGATTTCTTTCTAACACCTTCACTATCAACGCCGGTGTACGCCAAGGCTCCATACTGTCTCCTACTCTCTTTCTCATTTACATTAACGATCTGCTGGAAAAGACCGAGAATCCAATCTACAGCTTTGCAGATGACAGTACATTTATCTCTTCATTCACTTTGAACGCTCGGACATCGGCTACTCAGACGAATATTCTCAGACAGTAGGAAGTCATTCAACTTAGCAAAGACCTGGAAGAAATTCTATCTTGGGGTGACAGTTTAACGCTACAAAAACCCAGGCGGCAGGTTTTTCTAAAAAAGTTAACGTTGCTGAACCCGACATAGTTATGTCGGGGCACTCCATTTCCCTAGCATCGTCACTCAATTTGTTGGGCATTAATTTAGGAGCAAATATGTCCTGGCATGAACATGTTGCAGGCATAGCAAGGAGAGCTTCTCAAAAGTTCGGAATATTATTTCGAACCAGAAAGCTTTACACTCCACAACAACTGATAATTCTTTACAAAGCTCAAATTCGACCAACTATGGAATACTGCTCCCAACATACACTACATTTGTTGGATTCTGTTCAGAGAAAGGCTGTTGTACGCTTATTCTTAGACCGCAAAGAGCAGGAAGTTGTTCAATCTAACAAAGACCAGGCAGAGATTCTTTCTTGAAGTGATAATAACCAAGTAGAATTTAACGCTGTTAAAATCAAGGAGTTTTGTGTTTTTTTTTTTTAAAAAAATGTTAACCTTATGAACTCCACATAGTTATGTCGGTATGCTTCATTTCTCTAGCATCGTCAATCAGTCTGCTGAGCGTTAACTTGGGAGCAAATACACTTTGGCACGAACATGTCTCATGCATAGCAAAGAGCCATAGTCCTTAAAATCTGTGCGAGGGAACTAACACCAGTTTTCTGTAGACTTTTCTACCTATCCTACAGAAAGGGAATATTTCCTTCCTGCTGGAAATGTGCTACAGTTCAGCCGATACCTAAAAAAAAGCGAGAAGACCTTGCCAAATAACTACCGACCAATCGCACTGCTTTCAATAATATCGAAAGTCATGGAAAAGGCTATCAATCAGCATCTTCTAAAATATCTTGAAGGATTCAACATTATTAGCGATCACCAATACGGCTTTCATTAATTTTTGTAAAAACTTAAAATGTAGCTCTCGTATAGTAAAGACAAGAGTGATTAACGGTTTATATTTCACCTTTAAAAGTGATACAGATCGGTTTGTCAGGCATAAGCGAAACAACTTGGGTAGGTTCAGGATAGATGTTAAGGATATAGTAGATAATTTGTGGAAACACTGTATCATAATACTCAGTATATATCACCACTACACCAAACATTTTATATTTGCACTCGACGCACGTTTCGCTAACCATGTTAGCTTCATCAGGAGTGACGATTGACTGTTAATCATCGCTCCTGATGAAGCTAACATGGTTAGCGAAACACGCGTCGAGTGCAAAAATATCAGGTGTACAAGTATGAAATGAGAATTTTTTTTCTAAAAAAACATGTTAATTCGGAAGAATGATAAAAAGTGCTTTATTCAAAGCATGCTCCATCGCTTGTTATACATTTTTCCCATCTTTCGGGCAATTTGTGAATACCACGCCAGTAAAAATCTTCCCCTTTTGCTGCGAGCCATTCATCGAGCCATTTTTTCACATCTTCGTACGAACCAAAGCGCTGTTCAGCAAGTGCGTGACCCATCGATGCAATAAAGTGGTAATCAGTAGGATCCAAGTCTGGTGAGTAAGCCGCATGTGGTAGACCTTCCCAGCTGAGTGCTTCCAACGTGTCGCGAACTGGTTTTGCCGTATGTGATGGAGCATTTTCATGAAGAAAAATGACTTTGTGTTGCCTCTTTCCGTATTCTGGCCTTTTTTCAAGCAGCGAACGATTCAAATCGGTCAATTGTTGTTGGTAACGTTTAGTATTAACTGTTTCCCCAGGTTTTAACAGTTCATAATAGACCACGCCCCTCTGATCCCACCAAACACAGAGCATCGTCTTTCTGTCAAAGCGATTCGGTCTTGCGGTCGATGTGGATGGTACGCCTGGACCCCCCCATGATTTTTTTGCGCTTGGGATTCCCAAAATAAATCCACTTTTCATCCCCTGTAACTATACGATGCAAAAACGACTTCCTTTTGTACCGAGCGAGCAAAATGTCACACGTGTTTTTGTGCTTTTCCATTTGCCTGTCGTTCAACTCATGTGGTACCATCTATCGGTCTTCTGAATCTTTCTCATCTCTCGTAGCCGATTGGAAACAGCTTGTTGACTAACGCCCAAATACTCGACGAGTTGTTTTTGTGTTTGCGAATCATCTTCGTCCAACAAAGCTTGTAATTCCACATCTTCGTATTTTTTTGGCGGTTTTCCACTTTCTTTGTCTGCAACATCGAAGTCACCACTTTTGAAACACCGAAACCATCGTTCACACGAATCTTGCGATGGAGTATGTTCACCATAAGCTTCTCGAAGTAATCGGTATGATTCAACAGCAGTTTTCTTCAAATGAAAACAAAAAATTAATGCTGTCCGCGAATGCTGTTTGTTCGGTATAAATTTCGACATATTGAACACAATAACACTATGCACACACTTTTCCAATTTATCACTCGTGCGTGTCTGACACTTGTTGATGACACAACAAAATGGCGCAGTGTCAAATCTTTATAGCACAAACTGCATTGGTGCACCATCTGTTGTTTAAAATCCGCATTTCATACTTGTACACCTGGTAAAGTGTTTGGTGTAGTGGTGATATATACTGAGTAGTATCATTGTGCCAAAGATCCCACATTCCCAACTTAACTGTATCATAATACTACAATTATTATTACCTGAATAAGAGTTATATTTCCAACAATAATTCGGATTTTTTGTTGTGTTGTATCCATATGACCCAAATTAGCTTGAGTGGAAAGTCGTGATGCAAGAGTCATCTCCAAATTTCCTTTTAATCCTAATAGTGCCGGGATGAGGATCACCAATTCTGTTATTTCTTCGAATACTGGCCAGTGCTAAAATAATATGTACAGATAAGAACCAATATCAACTCCTAAATTTGAACGAAGTCTTAAATTTTAGCAGTTATTTCCTGTTTTATCATCTGTCAATCCATACCGCCATATCATTACTCATCAGCGATGCTGGGATGCACAGAAAGGAGAACAAAACTAAAAGTTTTATCATATAACTAGAAGAAAGAATTGGTAAGATACAACAATTGTATTTCTGGCTGCTGTAAGCTTAATTTTGAAGGCATACTTACTTTCCACGGGGCTATTTAAGCAGTAGGCCGATAGAGGATTGTTTGGCGAGGATACTGTCACAGATGCTATATAAAAATGTATATCAGTACTCATCTAGCAAACCATCTCGAGTTAACAAACTTAAACAGTCCCCTATTAAAGGCAAGAATGCCTTCAAACTAGGGTTACAGCAGTGATTTCTGCTGATCCAACCTAGGCCGATGAATCGTAATAGGACGACGAAACACACAATAAATGGACCTTATATATATATTTTTTTATGGGTCTAGCACACGTGCTGCAGGGAAGAAGTCCCTAAAGCGCTACAGGAGCGACATGTGTGCGGAAAAAGCGATTCACGTTGTTCTTGAATCGCTGTAAATTATATTCGGTGGGAAACACGGTCCCGGACAAATTATTCCAAGGGGATGATGTTCTCCATATAAACGACTGCTTGAAAAGCGTTGTACGAGGAGTAACAAGCTGAACCTCATACGGATGTGAAGTATTAGCGCGACGTGTACTTCTAACATGCACCGCTCTGGGAGGAATTAAGCGGGCTACATCCTTCGAACACTTTCCATGAAAATACTTGTAGATAGGCTCAAGTCGCCAACCGTTCTTCGATGTTCCAGCGAATCAAGGCCGCCGGTCAGTTCCGGGTCTTCAATAAGAAGAACAGCTCTTTTCTGAATAGAATCCAACAAATGCAGTGTATGTTTGGGAGTTATGTGGTAGTTCTCCGTCATTCCGGATCTTCGAGCGTGGAAAGTAGTCAGATCATCGGGTGATTTATATGCAGCGAAATGATCATCTTGATCCGTATTTACATGGGGTGAAAAGTTCCGAGACTTTCCGAGAGATGGTAGAACAAACGAAAATATCATATGATTTTCAGTTAGTGTCAACTCTCCGAAGATTCGTGTAAAATTTTCATGATTTTTTCTATGAGTTTGCGAGTTACAGCTGTCTGAGTGACGATACTTTTAATTTTTACAAACCAATGGAACCAAAAGAACTTTGTGTGTTGATTAAACATAGCGTTTTGACGGGAAAAAATATAGCCAAAAGCCAAAAATGGCTTGACAAGTGTTATGGCACATCTGTATCGACGGTTTAGTCAACTTAAATGCCGTCGTACAAGCACCGATAATGCACCACGTTCTTCCAGACGTCCAAATAAGGCAGTGACTCCAAAAAAACACAAAAAAATCCATCATATTGTTCTGAATGACAGTAAAGTGTAAGTAAAAAAGAGACCGTTGATATAGAGTGAAGATTTGAATTTTTGTGGCTGTTACTTGGAAATTCATATCGAATGTAATTCTTTTTTTTTGTCAAATTTGTCAAACTGATTTTGTCAAATTTTTTTTGTCAAACTGATTTTGTCAAATTTCCACTTTATTTAGTTTCACTGAAGCTGTATGACGCGTTTCGCTATGTTATAGCTTCTTCTGATACAAAATGATATTTGAATATTAGTGTTGTTACATTTATACAAATACCCTAAGGTAGATAGGTAATAAAATTAATACTAACATATATGCTAATGAATATTGCTGGGAAATCCATTCTGAATATTAATTGTATAAATTGAGTAAAGGGGAGTTACCATGAGCCAGACAGGTATATTTTTGTTCGTTTAAGATGATGTCTGAATTTTTAATTCTACTTATTTCTAAATTTTCTAATAGGTTTAATTTTACGCCTTTTTTTGTATGTGTAGAATTTTAAATTTATCGTCAAAAAGATGATTTGATTCTGTTAAATGATTACTGTACGCTGAGTCAGTTTTGTTTTTTAAATAGCTTCTTTTATGTTCTGAAATCCGAGTTTCGAATGAGCGACCTGTCTGACCCATGTAACTTTTATGACAAGAACCATAATTCAACTGATACACTCCAGATTTTTTTGATCTATTTTGTTTTCCCTTTGCGTTTTTAATGAATTTTCCTAACGAGTTGTTTTTTCTAAAAGCTATCTTGATATTATATTTGTTTAAGCGGTTTTTAATTTTCTCTGACGTGTTACCAAAATAGGTTAAAACATTATATTTTTTCCCTGTGTTTTCTTTCTTAGGGTATACTAAAGAAATAGCTTTATTTTTTAAATTTTTGTTTAGAATTGAGTCTATGGTGTCAGGAGAATATCCGTTGTTAACAGCAATTTGTTTTATTAGATTTAATTCTTTATTAAAATCATCTACAGATAAGGGGACACTTACAAGTCTATGCAACATACTGTGGTAAGCTGCCAATTTGTGTTTTAGGGGGTGAGCATAAAATATTAAATTCACTATGGAACTAGAAGTCGACAATAAAATTAATTTTCTTGACTTAAGGATAACCAGACATTACAACAAACACAAATTCTCTATACAGATACTACAATAAACATAAAATCAGCTCATCCCCTACAACACAAATTGGCAGCTTACCATAGCATGTTGAATAGACTTGTAAGTGTCCCCTTATCTGTAGATGATTTTAATAAAGAATTAAATCTAATAAAACAAATTGCTGTTAACAACGGATATTCTCCTGACACCATAGACTCAATTCTAAACAAAAAATTAAAAAATAAAGCTATTTCTCTAGTATACCCCAAGAAAGAAAATACAGGGAAAAAATATATATATAATGTTTTAACCTATTTTGGTAACACGTCAGAGAAAATTAAAAACCACTTAAACAAATATAATATCAACATAGCTTCTAGAGCAAACAACTCGTTAGGAAAATTCATTAAAAACGCAAAGGGAAAACAAAATAGATCAAAAAAATCTGGAGTGTATCAGTTGAATTGTGGTTCTTGTCATAAAAGTTACATAGGTCAGACAGGTCGCTCATTCGAAACTCGGATTTTAGAACATAAAAGAAGCTATTTAAAACACAAAACTGACTCAGCGTACAGTAATCATTTAACAGAATCAAATCATCTTTTTGACGATAAATTTAAAATTTTACACATACAAAACAAAGGCGTAAAATTAAACCTATTAGAAAATTTAGAAATAAATAGAATTAAAAATTCAGACATCATATTAAACGAACAAAAAGATACCTGTCTGGCTCATGGTAACTCACCTTTACTCAATTTATACAATTAATATTCAGAATGGATTTCCCAGCAAGATTCATTAGCATATAGTATTAATTTTATTACCTATCTACCTTAGGGTATTTGTATAAATGTAACAACACTAATATTCAAATATCATTTTGTATCAGAAGAAGCTATAGTATAGCGAAACGCGTCATACAGTTTCAGTGAAACTAAATAAAGTGGAAATTTGACAAAATCAGTCTTTTATTACATTAGAGTGAAGATATCAACAATACACGTGAGACATGTTTTGCATGAATATTTGCATATGAAAAAACGATTTGTCCGATAGGTGCTGCACATTCTCATGTGCACAGCAACATGTTGAAGATTTAAAAAGAAGTTCTTGCGTCGATTCGTAACATTGGACGAAACATGGATCCACCACTATACACCTGAGCCCAACAGGCGGGCGGAAGAGTGGCTGGAACAGCATGAAAGCCGACCGAAGCAACCAAAAACACAAAGATCAGCTGGAAAAGTTTTGGTAAATATTTTTGGGACGCGCATGGAATAATCTTGAGAATTACCAGAGACTATTACATTGGGTATAAAACCGTTTGAATGGTGAAATCAAGAAAAGTGTTGTTTGACCAAAATAATGTACCAGCTTACAACTCCATAAAATCGATGATGAAATTGCACCCAATGAGCTATGAATTGCTTTCTCATCCGCTGTATTCATCAGATCTGGTCCGCAGCGATTATTACCTCTATCCAAATTTGAAAAGTGGCTCAAGGGAAGGAGATTTGTCTCAAATGACGAAATCGAATGAATAACTGAGGATTGTCATCGTACTATAGGTGTATAACTGCTTGAAAAGCGTTGTACGAGGAGTAACAAGCTGAACCTCATACAGATGTGAAGTATTAGCGCGACGTGTATTTCTAACATGCGGGTCACATCCTTCGAAGACTTTCCATGAAAATACTTGTAGAATAGGCTCAAGTCGTCAACTGTTCTTCGACGCTCCAACGAATCGAGGCCACCGGTCAGTTTCGGGCCTCCAATCAGACGAGCAGCTCTTCTCTGAATAGAATCCAACAAATGCAGTGTATGTTTGGGAGCGGAGCTCCAAACATGGGAGTAGTATTCCATAGTTGGTCGAATTTGAGCTTTGTAAAGAATTAACAGTTGTTGCGGAGTGTAAAGCTTTCTGGTTCGAAATAATATTCCCAACTTTTGAGTAGCTCTCCTTGCTATGCCTGCAACATGCCCATGCCAGGACATATTTGCTCCCAAATTAACGCCTAACAAATTGAGTGACGATGTTAGAGGAATGGAGTGCCCCAACAGAACTATGTCGGGTTCAGCAACGTTAACTTTTTTAGAAAGAACTGCCGCCTGGGTTTTTGTAGCGTTAAATTCCACTTGGTTACTGCCATCCCAAGATAGAATTTCGGATTGCGGATATTCGTCTGAGTAGCCGATGTCCGAGCGTTCAGAGTGAATGAAGAGATAAGTGTACTGTCATCTGCAAAGCTGCAGATTGGTTTCTCGGTCTTTTCCAGCAGATCGTTAATATAAATGAGAAAGAGAGTAGGAGACAGTATGGAGCCTTGGGGTACACCGGCGTTGATAGGAATCCGTCGACTGCCACTCGTAAAGAACTCTTTGAGGAAACATGAGAGCCCCAAACAGAACTTTTCAGACATACCATAAGAACGTAGCTTAGTCAACAGCCCATCGTGTCAAACACGGTCGAATGCCTTGGATATGTCAAGAGCAACCGCTCGAGATTCTCCAAAGTGTTCAATTGCGTTGTTCCAAACATGTGTTACATAAGTCAGAAGATCTCCTGTTGATCTATTTTTAAGAAAGCCATATTGGTGATCGCTGATAATGTTGAATCCTTCAAGATATTTTAGAAGCCTTTTCCATAACTTTCGATATTATTGGAAGCAGTGCGATTGGCCGGTAGTTATTTGGCAAGGTCTTCTTGCCTTTTTTAGGTATCGGCTGAACTGTGGCACATTTCCAGCAGGAAGGAAATATTCCTTTTCTGTAGGATAGGTTGAAAAGTCTACAGAAAACTGGTGTTAGTTCCCTCGCACAGTTTTTGAGAACTATGGCAGGTATTCCGTCAGCGCCTAGCTTCATCAAAATACTTTTTATGATACGCTGTCTGAAGACAATATCGGGCATCCTTGACTGCACTACGGGAATAGTAGGTGATGTTTTTCCTTGAAAATCGACAGTAGAACATGAAGCAAAGAGATCAGCCAACAAGTTCGCTCTCTCAACAGGTGTCGTTGCATTATATGGGCGTATGAGTGGTGGATTTGGTGAAATTTTGACTAACTGCCTTAGCGACTGTCCAAAAGGACCTGGAATCGTTGGGACAAGCGAGAAGTTTGTTTCTAATCCGTTAATTGTGAGCCTCTTTGGTTTCGTCGATAATTTCTTTGCATCTGTTCCTGGCACGAACAAAGGTGTTACGATTTATGGTGTTAGGATTCTCACGCCATTGTCGGTAGGCAGAAGTTTAGAAGCGACAACTTCTTTGCATTTTCGGTCAAACCAAGGCTTGCCGTTGGAAGGGCATTTCTTCGAAAAGGGGATGTAAGCCTCCATACCTGCCAAAATAACATCGTAAACCTCCCTGGCGCAGTCAGATGGGTCGTCTAACTAAGGGAAAGCTGAAAAATAAAATCGAATTTTGGCAAAAAACATTGTTTTTTCTTTAAAAGTCTAGGGACTTTTCACCCCATGAGCATGTGTGCTATAAAGAAATTTTATCAAATTTGTAAAGTACAGAGTCATTTTGAACAGCAGTATGATTCTACCTATTCCCTACAGTGCTACAAAAATTCGATTAACTTAAAATTAAACTTTTTTTAGGTGACCTGGATTTTATCAAGAACAAGTCCAGCAAAGACCATTCCAAAACCAGCTATTAAAAATGGTATGAAGACTTGTATAGCAACAGAAAAGTATGATTCCTCATTTGCTTCTTCATTGGTAATCTTAGACTCGACAACAATATCAGGTAGTCTTCCATTGTCATTTTCGCTATTGTCTGATGTTACAGTTTTGACAGTATTTGTCATATCTATTGAAAGACGGGAAAAGACACATTTGGTGTCATTAGAGTTCGATATTTTTCTTGGTGACTGTACGTGATTAATGACTTCCATTTTTTGTCCATCGCTGGCTTTTCTGGAAAAAAAAAATCCGAAGTAAATTTACATGCGTAGATTTTTACTTCCATTGTAAGTAAGTAAGTAAGGGCAGTGTCTGTGAAACAATAACCCTCTGAAATGTTTGCATTTGTTCATGTTTTGGGATTCCCGGATCACAGAAGGCATAGTTCCCAGTTTCCCTCGATCTCTTTTGTCTATCTGTTGACATAATAACTTGCTAGCAAAATGAGATCAAATTTGATAAACATACTGACATAGGGAAAGGCGATATCGCTTTAAGAGGAGGGGGTAAAAGGGCCGGGGTCGATACATTTAGTGAAATTACAACGATATTGTGAGTATTCCGCGACACCACCACCGTCAGAAATGTTTATGTGCCTCTCCCTAAAGAGAGCACTCAGTACCCAAGACCCTCAGGCTCCCTACCCCTGGACCCCTATTGATGAAATTAGACTAGGGAGACTAGTCTAAACTAGTAATAATCATGAACCATTTTAAGTTCTCAAATATTTTAAGTTCCATAATGTAAGTTGAAATATCTTGACGGGTTACATACACCTTGAATTTTCAAAAATTCGATTCCTTTTTTTACGGATTTTTATTCTCTATACTTCTAAGAATTAATCAACAAAACATTTTTAAGAAAATTCCTTTACATTACAAAGTTATAGCGTTAAAGGTGACCTGGCGTTAGATTGGGACCGCTACCTGTTTTCAGACAGTGTCTGCAATATTACTCAGTCAATTTTGAATATTTTTAATTTTTTTTTTAAGTCACAATAATTACTTTTTCTACAAAATGTCGAGAGGTTTTTTTAAATTTCTCTAACAGACAGTTTTTTAAGCCGGGTTTCCACCAAACGGACAGTTTAAAAAAACAGTTCTGTTTTTAATAAACAAAACAAAACATGTTTTGTTTTTTTCAAACAGTTTCTGTAGACTGTTCCAGAAGTTTTGTTGCTAGTGTTTGTTCTCTTTTTCCCATTTTGTTTAGTCCCGCAAGACGACGATTTTTTATAATTAGCTGTGGTTTGTTTTTAATTAATGGCCAAAACAGAAAAAACCAGGATATTGGGTCAGTTCTTTATTAAAAAGGAGAGTTAATTACGGCACAGCAGAATTATTGGCTGATTTGAGCACTGGCGATATTGGGTTAAATGGGGAAGTGAGATCTTCCTCCCACAATTTTACCAGAAAGTTAGGTAGCGATTTTAAATTGTTAATTAATTTCTTAAGACCTAAAATTGCCAGTCAACTTTTTTAATCATCATTGTAACTAAATACATATATATATATATATATATATATATATATATATATATATATATATATATATATATATATATATATATATATATTTGAATAAAAAGTTTAACTAAAAACTTACTTTTTAAATGTTGACAAACTCTTCATAAAAATTGCATACATTTAATAAAAAGTTGATAACTAGTTGAAAGAGTAGAGTACAAATGTCACAGAGAACAAAACTACAACATTCAGGTGTTTCAACCAAACCGACTAAAAAACACCAACAAATTTGTTTTCCTTTGATGTACCGACTCGAGATGGGAAAGTTTTTTTTGTCATTGTCTTTATTGAATTTAAGTTAGGCTATGCCTCTTACTTACATTTATGATAGCTTATATTCCTATACTACTTAACCTAGGTTCTATACAGTAATCCTAATTAACTTAACCTAGGACATTGGGTTTTAATTACATTGGTTGACTAATCTAACTTAACTAGAGCTTAATTCTAAACTAATCTAGAACTTAATTCTAAACTTAATCTAGGTTACAATCTTCATGGGGGTGGGGGAGGGCCATCGTCTTCGTCGGATATGGGGTCAGAAGGTCTTGGATAGTGATGGCGGGCGTTGGCGGGCACGTGGAATGCGCTCCTTATGGTGGCGTTTGGGTGTTGTAGCGCCTTTGCGAAGAACTTGATGTTGGTGGACCTCATGTGTGCCTTGATCGTTGGCACACCGAGGTCTCTATGCAATTGCCGGTTTCGGACGAACCATGGGGCTCCCGTGATCATCCTCAGGGCCTTGTTCTGTACTGCCTGAAGTTGAGCTCTGCGTGTCTTGGTGAGTTTAGACCAAGTAGGGCAGGCGTGTGTGAGTCCTGCCCTCACGATGGTTTTATAAATTAGCAGCTTGATTTTTGGTTGCAACTTACTGGACCGGCTGATGATTGGGTACAGCTTGCCCAGTAGTTGCTTGGCTTTCCTTGAGGCAGCACAGACCTGGTCTTTCCAGATGAGGTGTTTGTCATACTGGATTCCCAGGTACTTGATGGTGGTTGCCCATTGGATGCGGGATCCCTGGAGCTGGAGTTGTCCATAAGGAGTGCCGTTGCCTTTGGCGAAGACGATGGCCTGTGTCTTACATGGGTTTAGCTGGATCTTCCATCGGTCGAACCAGGGGGCGAGGACGTTCAGGTGGCGCTGCAATCTACTGGTGATGATTCTGTAGCTGCTGGATTCTGCTATGATGGCTGTGTCGTCAGCATACAGGAGTAGGGTAGTCTGATCCGTTTTTGGAATGTCGGCTGTGAAAATGTTAAAGAGGTGGGGGGAGAGGACGGAGCCTTGAGGGACTCCGGCTCTAATGGCCTTGACTTCGGAGATGGCCTTATCGACTCTGACTTGGAAAGTTCTGTCAGAGACGAAGGATTGAATGAGTTTGTTAATGAAAAGGGGGTAGCCGTGTCGGATCAGTTTCAGAATGAGGCCTTCGTGCCAGACTCGGTCGAAGGCCTTTGCTACATCGAGAAACACAGCTCCAACTTTGTGACGTTTGTTGAAGCTGTTGGAAATGGTTTGGGCGAGTTTCGTGGTGTGATGGATGGTGCCATGAAGGGGCTGGAAGCCATACTGTTCGTCAGGGACAACACGGAGCGCTGTGGACTTTGCTCTGACGATTTCGAGGATGACTTTTTCAGCTATCTTGCCAAGGCCTGGAAGTAGGCTGATTGGCCGATAGCTGCTTGCCTCATGAGATGGAGAGCCTGGTTTTTTGATGATGGGAAAGTGTTTTGTTTACTAAAAACACTGTTCCCCGACAAAAATGTTTTCGAAACTCTTTATTTTTTACAAAACATGGCTCTTTTTGTTGAGAAAAACAGTTTTTGTTTGTGATTCGTGCTATGACCGTTTGGTGGAAACCCGACTTTATAAATAATTAAACATAATTTTTTTGGACGAAAATTGCATGCTAAAGTTTGAAATACGCAATTTTTTCATTTTTGAAAAAAAAACCTTAGACAATTTTTAACTACTACAATATTTTACCAGATTAATTTTTATTTTTGCATATTGGATTATTTTTTGTGAAGTCATCCTGCAGACAAGGAGGAGCCAAAATTTTCATCAGTGGTCCGTTTAAAGTTGGGAATATACACTCCACAACAACTGTTAATTCTTTACAAAGCTCAAATTCGACCAACTATGGAATACTGCTCCCATGTTTGGGGCTCCGCTCCCAAACATACACTGCATTTGTTGGATTCTATTCAGAGAAGAGCTGGTCGTCTGATTGGAGACCCGGAACTGACCGGCTGCCTTGATTCGCTGGAACATCGAAGAACCGTTGGCGACTTAAGCCTATTCTACAAGTATTTTCATGGAAAGTTTTAGAAGGATGTGGCCCGCTTAATTCCTCCCAGAGCGATGCATGTTACAAGTACACGTCGCGCTAATACATCACATCCGTATGAGGTTCAGCTTGTTACTCCTCGTACAACGCTTTTCAAGCAGTCGTTTATATGGAGAACATCATCCCTTTGGAATAATTTGCCCAGGACTGTGTTTCCCACAATTTACAGCGATTCAAGAACAACGTAAATCGCTTTTTCCGGACACGTGTCGCTCCTGCAGCACGTGTGCTAGACCCATAAAAAAAATGATAAAATTAAATTCAGTTTTTATTTGCGGCCGAAGAACTGGGTAAATTAGTTTACCGATTTTGCATTATTTATTTATAATTTATTTACGTATATCGAATATACAATTAAAATTCTTCAACACCAGCGAAGCGCTTTAAACCATGAAAATATTGTCCACCTGAAATAGTATCTTGGCATAAACACAATTAATCCTAAAAATCACTATATGAGCTCAAAAATAAGCATCTAGGAATTACAGCAGACATATAAGGGATGTAAGGAGTCGAAGCAAGGGTTGGGTGAAGTGCTTCAAACATATTATATATCCTTTTTAAAGTTTTTGAACTAGAGGAATCAGAGACTTATCTTTTTTTTTTTGTTCTGAACATTCTTATATATTATATATTCCTTTACAAATAAAATTATACCAGCAACAGGTTTTAAAAAGGGACAACTGATATTTATTCGACAATTTAGCGTCAATGTCGGGAATCCGATAAACGAAACAAATTTATACAACTGTGACAGCCCTGTTTAGTATCGTAAATTAAAAGTCCGTTTAAAGAAAGTTACACGGACTTGTCTTATATACTTTATAAGTTCTCTTAATTAATCGCTCAGTAATATACTAGCTAAGCTTTGAAAGTAAAGTGATCTTTTACTGCGATTTATTACTTCCTCCTCTAAGGGAATCCTTTGATATTTTTGCATTTTTTCACGTTTCATGTCAGGTCCTTAAATCACGAAAAACACAGTTGCTTATAACGGTTGGTCTGTCAATCTCTCTGTCTCTGCATGATAACGCTCGAAAAAACGTGATATCAATTTTAAATTGGGCTCTCCTATAGAATTTGAAGTATAAAAGTAATTTGTAGTTTTTGACCAATAGTACTTCAGAAGAGGGGGGGTAACAGTCCTAAAATAGTGTATTGTTTCAATAATATTACGATCTAATGGACAAATTTTAATCATAATTATTTATAGTCTTTTTTACCGTTCAAAAGCAGTAAAAAACCCTCTTACACTAAAAATGTAAAAACTTACACATTTATAAAAACTAAGAAAGATCTACTTATAGAAGAAGCTAAGTACTTTGCTTTTTTCTCAATCTATAGGATGCTTCCTGGCCTTAAATCCTCTGTTGCAATGAAACGCTAAAAACTTAAACCCTTCCCAACACATATAAAAAAACATTAACGGAGGGACTTCTGAAAGATATCCCCTCTGGCAATAGAAATTTGAAAACTTAAATCCTTCCCAGTTAAAAACAGTCAACGAAACGGGGATGAGAAGTTTTCCAAGGAAAAAGCTCTGTTTTACACCGACACTTTAAAAACTTAATCCCTCTTGCCAAAATGATTGAAAATAAGACTGTACTTATAGGGGGGAAGACAATGACAAACTACTTGTATACTACATGCCTAGTAAAGCCCTTTCACTTTGGCCGTTCGGAACCGACATTAAACTGTAAGTCCCCTTTGCCTGTGGAAATTATTTAAAAAAGTACCAACCACAGGTAAAGGTGAGAGGGTCGCCTACGTCCGTAACGGATATGGTACTTCAAAAAGAGAGACTTATAGGTAGAGTGGGACGCTTGCCTCTCAATAAATAGGGGGGACATATGCTTCCTTGACCCCCCCCTTGTACCAAAAACCAATATATGCAAACGACACCACTTATAATTTAACTAATTGTCTAGGAGAAAATATGCATTTTAAATAAGTTAAAACAAATTAAGAATTATTTTTCATTTTTAGTGTTCCGTACGGAACACTTGTAAGAACACCTCAGTGTCTGTCCGTCTGTCTGTCTGTTACACCCGATTTTCTCCGGAACTATTTGACATAGAAAGTTGAAATTTGGCACTAATATAGGAATTGATGGCCTCATTAGAGCCGTATAGTTGTGAAAGTTAAATTTTGACTTAAGGAGTTAGTTTTGGGGGGTGAAATCGAAAGTGAAAAAAAAATTACCAGGTTGTTGACTGGGTTATCAAATGAGAGCTTGTAAAAACACAAGTTCAAAAATATGTATGATGTAATATTTGCGGACACTTTTATTTGTATTATTTTTAAAAAATTACGAAAAATCACTGTCCCCTCCCGTAGATTGAAAGAGAATTGCCATTCAATAATTTTTCTGGTATACAAAAAAAACTAAAATTTCAAGAGCATTAATTTTCAATGAAGATCGAAAACATACTTTGTTGAAAACTCATTTGGGGGGTATTTTGTGAAGTCACTGATCATTTTATACTTCCGTAACAAAGATTTTTATTTTAAAAGCAATGAACGTATGGAACACTAATTGCGCCAGTTCGACTTGCACTTGGCAGGTTATTTTCTTATTCAGAAAGTAGGAAGTTAAGTTTAATAGAGTTTTTAATAGTCATTTTTACTTAATATTTTTTATTGTGGGAAAAATCTCACTCGCTTTTATATACATTATACAGTATATTACAAATGACCTGACCTGATTAAAAACCGTAATACCGTAAATTCTTGCCTTCCATTAGGCATATTAATGGCATAAATATCGATAAAACATATTTTAAATTTTAGGACCCCAGTAAACTCAAAATCTTCACTCGAAGGGTTCTGATAACTAATTACGAGAATATACGACAAAAACTTACTCTGCAGTATTTTCCGTCATGCTACTCGGTTGATTACAAAATCCAAAGAGACCAAATATTTATAATTTTAACTTCTTCCTGTTAGCCACTAACCACATTTATCACATGTCTACAATTGGGATACTAACTAATTCAAATATTCATGCAATATAATTTATTTTTTGGTAATTAATTTAATGATAGGATATACAGTTTGATAGATATTATTTTAACTGTATTATTCATCGTTATATTTTAATTTATAGTAAGTATAATGTCTTGCTTGAGAAAATTTGTCCATTGTCGACTAATGAACTAATTTAGGTCTATATAAACTCAGATTTTACTGAATTTTTATTTAATCACTACAAAGGTGTTAAAAAATGAATTCAAAACCGTATTGTGAGCATTTAACATATGTTACTTATCTGACTAGGGAACGTATTACATTCGTGAAAAGAATCACCCTTCCAAGATTTTGTATTTTCAGAGTTTCTAAAACAGGATAAACACGCAATTTTCGTTAATCTGTAGTTCATCTGTATTTATCCAGCTGTTTTTTTCTGTAGATCGGTTTGTCACGATAATTCCATAACGGAGATATCGATTTAAAATTTGGTACTGGCAGTCAGAACGGAATTTATAACTATTGAGTAAAGATCGATAAATTTTGTCGAGTTTCGCTAGAATAATGAGATTTTTTCTTGTATTTGTTTGAGGAATGATCAAGTTTTGAGAACAAATATGTGTGGTCAAATAAATACCGATGCGGGAGGGGTTGAAGGGAATGCCTCGAATGTTAATTGTTCTTTTCAGTTTTCTTAGAATCCAGGAAACTCACAATCATGTTACTTCTTTAATTATTTGCAGTCTTAACAGAAATAATATTTGGAAGATACTGGGATGTGACCTCGAAGAGAATTTAGTATCATTATATTACCTGGTTTTCGTTAGAAAAAAGGAGTTTATTTGTGTAATGAAAGACTGATTTTGTCAAATTTCCACTTTATTTAGTTTCACTAAAACTGTATGACGCGTTTCACTATACTATAGCTTCGTCTGATACAAAATGATATTTGAATATTAGTGTTGTTACATTTATACAAATACCCTACGGTAGATAGGTAATAAAATTAATACTATATGCTAATGAATATTGTTGGGAAATCCATTCTGAATATTAATTGTACAAATTGAGTAAAGGGGAGTTACCATGGGCCAGACAGGTATCTTTTTGTTCGTTTAAGATGATGTCTGAATTTTTAATTCTATTTATTTCTAAATTTTCTAATAGGTTTAATTTTACGCCTTTGTTTTGTATGTGTAGAATTTTAAATTTATCGTCAAAAAGATTATTTGGTTCTGTTAAATGATTACTGTACGCCGATTCAGATTTGTTTTTCAAATAGCTTCTTTTATGTTCTGAAATCCGAGTTTCGAATGAGCGACCTGTCTGACCTATGTAACTTTTATGATTTGATTGATGAATTCTAATGAATTTTCCTAACGAGTTGTTTGTTCTAAAAGCTATGTTGATATTATATTTGTTTAAGTAGTTTTTAATTTTCTCTGACGTGTTACCAAAATAGGTTAAAACATTATATTTTTCCCTGTATTTTCTTTCTTGGAGTATACTAAAGAAATAGCTTTATTTTTAAATTTTTTGTTTAGAATTGAGCCTATGGTGTCAGGAGAATATCGGTTGTTAACAGCAATTTGTTTTATTAGATTTAATTCTTTATTAAAATCATCTACAGATAAAAAATATTAAATTCACTATGGAACTAGAAGTCGACAATAAAAGATACCTGTCTGGCCCATGGTAACTCCCCTTTACTCAATTTATACAATTAATATTCAGAATGGATTTCCCAGCAATATTCATTAGCATATAGTATTAATTTTATTACCCATTTACCTTAGGATATTTGTATAAATGTAACAACACTAATATTCAAATATCATGTTGTATCAGAAGAAGCTATAGTATAGCGAAACGCGTCATACAGTTTCAGTGAAACTTTTTTTATCAAGTATATATACTATGATATAAAACAAGTCTTAATTTCATGAGTATTAAATCCAAGAAAATTATAAAAAGAATATGTTCAAGAAAAAAAAAGGAATATATATGTTATATATATATATATATATATATATATATATATATATATATATATATGTGTGTATATATATATATATATATATATATATATATATATATATATATATATAAAAGATATTGTGCAACTTTTAGATAATAATATTATTTGTCAGTTAAATAAAATTAATAAAAAAGACGTACCGTAATTTCGAAAAGTTGAGAAGTGCTTACGTTTTAACACATCGACTTATTTATTCATTTTGTAATTTTAAAATAATTGGTGCCAAAACGGCTATAAAACGTTGTTTACTAGACTACATGGTATTATGAACTAATGGATTGCAATGCCCTTTCCAGACGGAAAGCTATGCGCAAATCGATTTGGTTTTCCAGACGTCAGACTAATTTTATCGCCGGAGATACTGTAATTTTCAAGCTAAATTTGGAATTCCCTTCGTTGCAAGTTTATATATATATATATACATATATATATATATATATATATATATATATATATATATATATATATATATATATATATATATGTATATATATATATATATATATATATATATATATATATATATATTTATGTTACAATAGAGATTTTCATGGAATGTAATACATTAAAATTCCGGTTTCAATCCATTCGTCTTACAATGAATTTTCACGACGTTTCGCCAAAATCTCATTTGGCATTTTCAAGTGATCTTGCTGCTGCTGCTACTCAATACTGTGATCCAGCTGTTGCTGCCGCTCGAAGCTAACTAGCTGGTTAGCTTCGGCTGGGGAGTTATATATATATATATATATATATATATATATATATATATATATATATATATATATATATATATATATATATATATATATATATATATATATATATATATATATATATATATATATATATATATATATATATATATATATATATATATATATATATATATATATATATATATATATATATATATATACATTATATATATATATATATATATATATATATATATATATATAATATATATATATAAATATATATAAATATATATAAAATATATATATATATATATATATATATATATATATATATATATATATATATATATATATATATATATATTAGCTTGCGATATGTTTTCAAATGTACGTGTAATAAAACAAGTTAAAATCAGTTTCGGGGTAAATATCAAAGCTGTAGCATCTGCAAAGCTGTAGATTGGATTCCCGGTCTTTTCCAGCAGATCGTTAATGTAAATAAGAAAGAGAGTAGGTGATAGTATGGAGCCTTGAGGCACACCGACGTTAACAGTAAAGGTGTCGTCGACTGCGACTCGTAAAGAACGCTCTCTGAGTCAACATGAGAGCCACAAATAGAACTTTTCAGACATACCATAAGAGCGTAGCTTAGCTAACAGTCTATCGTCCCAAACACGGTCGAATGCCTTAGATATGTCAAGAGCAACTGCTCGAGATCCTCCGAAGTTTTACTTTCCTTACTAAAGGAAAGTATTGTATTCGTGAAAAAATCACCCTCCGAGGTTTTTGCTTTTTTCTTTTTTTTTAAGGGTCTAGCACACGTGCTGCAGGGAAGAAGTCCCTAAAGCGCTACAGGAGCGACACGTGTGCGGAAAAAGCGATTCACGTTGTTCTTAAATCGCTGTAAATTGTACTCGGTGGGAAACACAGTCCTGGGTAAGCCATTACAAAGGGATGATGTTCTCCATATAAAAGACTGCTTGAAAAGCGTTGTAAGTGGAGTAACAAGCTGAACCTCATATGGATGTGAAGTAACAGCGCGACGTGTACTTCTAACACGCACCGCTCTGGGAGGAATTAAGCGGGCTACATCCTTCGAACACTCTCCATGAAAATACTTGTAGAATAAACTCAAGTCGTCAACCG
Source organism: Pachyrhynchus sulphureomaculatus (assembly GCA_019049505.1). Classification (NCBI taxonomy): domain Eukaryota; kingdom Metazoa; phylum Arthropoda; class Insecta; order Coleoptera; family Curculionidae; genus Pachyrhynchus; species Pachyrhynchus sulphureomaculatus. Next base: position 50,885,883 of record CM032450.1, on the reverse strand, counting down.
TTCTTCGATGTTCCAGCTAATCAGGGCCGTCGGTCAGTTCTGGGTCCCCTATCAGACGAACAGCCCTTCTCTGAACAGAATCCAACAAATGCAGTGTATGTTTGGGAGCGGGGCCCCAAACATGAGAGCAGTATTCCATAGTTGGTCGAATTTGAGCTTTGTAAAGAATTAACAGTTGTTGTGGAGTGTAAAGCTTTCTGGTTCGAAATAATATTGCCAACTTTTGAGAAGCTCTCCTTGCTATGCCTGCAACATGTTCATGACAGGACATATTTGCTCCCAAATTAGCGCCCAACAAATTGAGTGACGATGCTAGAGGAATGGATTGCCCCAACATAACTATGTCGGGTTCAGCATCGTTAACTTTTTTAGAAAAAACTGCCCCCTGGGTTTTTGTGGCGTTAAATTCCACTTGGTTACTGAAACCCCAAGATAGATTTTCTTCCAGGTCTTTGTTAAGTTGAATGACTTCCTGCTGTCTGCGGATATTCGCCTGAGCAGCCGATGTCCGAGCGTTCAGAATGAATGAAGATATAAGCGTACTGGCATCTGCAAAGCTGTAGATTGGATTCCCGGTCTTTTCCAGCAGATCGTTAATGTAAATAAGAAAGAGAGTAGGTGATAGTATGGAGCCTTGAGGCACACCGACGTTAACAGTAAAGGTGTCGTCGACTGCGACTCGTAAAGAACGCTCTCTGAGTCAACATGAGAGCCACAAATAGAACTTTTCAGACATACCATAAGAGCGTAGCTTAGCTAACAGTCTATCGTCCCAAACACGGTCGAATGCCTTAGATATGTCAAGAGCAACTGCTCGAGATCCTCCGAAGTGTTCAATTGCGTTGTTCCAAACATGTGTTACATAAGTCAGAAGATCTCCTGTTGATCTATGTTTACGAAAGCTGTGATAGCTAATAATGTGGAATTAAACGGGATACATCTTTCATGAAAATACTTGTAGAATCGCCAATCGTCTTTCAATATTCCAATGAATCAAGGTTGTAGAGTTTAATTCTACTTGGTTACTATCACCCAAGATAAAATTTCTTTCAGATTTTGTTAAGTTAAACGACCTGCTGTCTGCGGATATTTGTTTAAGTAGCTGATGTTAGAGCATTGAATGAAGAAATAAGCGCATTATCATCTGTGAAACCATAGATTGAATTTCTGGTCTTTTCCAGCAGATCGTTAATCTAAATGAGAAAGAGAGTAGGAGAAAGTATGGAGCCTTTCGGCTTACCGTCATTGATAGTGAAAGTGTTAGAAAGAAATCTGTCGCCTGCCACTTGTAAAGAACATTCTCTGAGCAAACATGAGAGGCACAAATAGAACTTTTCAAACATACCAGAAGAGCGTCACTTAGCCAACAATATATCGTGCCAAACACTGTCGAATGCCTTGGATATATTAAGAGCAACCGCTCGAGATCCTTCAAAGCGTTGAATTGCGTTGTTCCAAACATGTGTTACATAAATTAAAAGATCTCCTGTTGTAATAATACTAAATCCTTCAAGATATTTTAGAAGATGCTGATTGATAACCTTTTCCATGACTTTCAATATCACTGAAAGCAGTGCGACTGGTCGGTAGTTATTTGGCAAGGTCTTCTTGCCTTTTTTGGGTTTCGGCTGAACCGTGGCGCATTTCCAGCAGGAAGGAAGTATTCCCTTTCTGTAGGATAGGTTAAAAAGCCTAATGATATGTTGTCTTCAGACAGCGTATCATAAAGCGTATTTTAATGAAGCTAGACACCAAAAAGGCTTCAGGAGCTGACGGAATACCTGCTCAAAAACTGTGCCAGGGAACTAACACCAGTTCTCTGTAGACTTTTCAACCTATCCTACAGAAAGGGAATATTTCCGTCCTGCTGGAAATGTGCCACGGTTCAGCCGATACCTAAAAAAGGCAAGAAGACCTTGCCAAATAACTACAGACCAGTCGCACTGCTTTCAATAATATCGAAAGTCATGGAAAAGGTTATCAATCAGCATCTTCTAAAATATCTTGAACGATTTAATATTATTAGCGATCAACAATATGGCTTTAGTAAACATAGATCAACAGGAGATCTTCTAACTTATGTAACACATGTTTGGAACAACGCAATTGAACACTTTGGAGAATCTCGAGCGGTTGCTCTTGACATATCCAAGGCATTCGACCGTGTTTGGCACGATGGACTGTTAGCTAAGCTATACTCTTGTGGTATGTCTGAAAAGTTCTATTTGTGGCTCTCATGTTTCCTTAGAGAGCGTTCTTTACGAGTGGCGGTCGACGGATTTCTTTCTAACACCTTCACAATCAACGCCGGTGTGCCCTAAGGCTCCATACTGTCTGCTACTCTCTTTCTCATTTACATTAACGATCTGCTGGAAAGGACCGGGAATCCAATTTACAGCTTTGCAGACGACAGTACGCTTATCTCTTCATTCACTTTCAACGCTCGAACATCGGCTGCTCAAGCGAATATCCGCAGATAGCAGGAGGTCGTTTAACTTAACAAAAACCTGGAAGAAATTTTATCTTCGGGTGACAGTAACCAAGTGGAATTTAACGCTACAAAAACCCAGGCGGCAGTTTTTTATAAAAAAGTTAACGTTGCTGAACCTGACATAGTTATGTCGGGGCACTCCGTTCCCCTAGCATCGTCGCTCAATTTGTTGGGCGTTAGTTTGGGAGCAAATATGTCCTGGCATGAACATGTTGCAGGCATAGCAAGGAGAGCTTCTCAAAAGTTGGGAATATTATTTCGAACCAGAAAGCTTTACACTCCACAACAACTGTTAATTCTTTACAAAGCTCAAATTCGACCAACTATGGAATACTGCTTCCATGTTTGGGGCTCCACTCCCAAACATACACTGCATTTGCTGGATTCTGTTCAGAGAAGAGCTGTTCGTCTGACTGGAGGCCCGGAACTGACCGGCGGCCTTGATTCGCTGGAACATCGAAGAACGGTTGGCGACTTGAGTCTGTTCTACAAGTATTTTCATGGAAAGTGTTCGAAGGATGTAGTCTGCTTAATTTCTCCCAGAGCGGTGCATGTTAGAAATACACATTGCGCTGGTGCTTCACATCCGTATAAGGTTCAGCTTGTTACTCCGCATACAACGCTTTTAAAGCAGTCTTTTATATGGAGAACATCATCCCTTTGGAATAATTTGCCCAGCGCTGTATTTCCCAGCGAGTACAATTTACAGCGATTCAAGAACAACGTAAATCGCTTTTTCCGCACACATGCCGCTCCTGGGGCGCTTTGGGGACTTCCCTGCAGCACGCGTGCTAGACCCATAAAAAAAATAAAATAAAAAATAGAAGACTGATGTTGCAACAGAATTATATGGCCATGTGAGTGGTGATATAATGAATTTGATGAAATTTTGAGTAACTAGGGACTGACCAAAAGGAGCTGGAATTATTGTGGCAAGCAAGAAGTTTATTTCTAACTCGTTGATTCGTTTTTTAATATTTTTAATGTTAAGAGAAAACAGGAGTGAAAGGGAGTGTCCAGTGCATATTGTGTAGTTTCAATAGTATTACCATAATTTTTCCTAATATTTGGTTGGGATATTGGATAAAGTTTGAGCATGATTTATAGTAAAAGATATATGAGATAAAAGGGATGAAGTAGGGGATTAAAAAAGAGGTTGGTATATATGGTAATGTGCGTTTATTTAAAAGTTTTTGTTTTTTCATTACTTCCAACTCAGTATGAAAACAGAAAGAGCAACCTATAAAAAAATTAGGTTAATAATAAAAAAAGTTTTAGAAATACAAACGCTTAAATGGGACTAAACTGACTTACTTATGGTCTTAAAGGAAAGTTAATCGTGATAAATTTTTTTTTCTAGGTTTGTACTTATCCTCTCGTTCCCATTTCCGTCTGTCGGTTTGTTGGCAACTATCGAGAGAAGTAGGGATGGAACCTATAGTTCTTAAGCGATATCGCTTCAGGGGAAAGGGGAAAGCAGTAGGTATCAACAGTTGGTTTTAATATTTTTTAAGTTTATATATATATATATATATATATATATATATATATATATATATATATATATATATATATATATATATATATATATCAGTTAGCTTTGAGCGGCAGCAGCAGCAAGATCACAATATCGAGAAGCAGCAACAGTAGGAGCACTTGAAAATGCCAAATGAGATTTTGGCGAAACGTCATGGAAATTCTTTGGTAGACGAACGGATTGAAACCCGGAGTTTTAACATATTATACGTATACAATATATAAATCACCTAGAGGTGATTTTAATCGTTTTGTAGTAATTTTATCGCAAAATTATGAGTCGTTGAATCTTTGCAATAAAATTCTTTTTATAGGGGATTTTAATGTTTCTTTTCTTGAGAAGGATGCGAGGGCGGAACACCTAAATAATATTATGTCAACATATGGCCTTCACCAAACTGTGGGGTTTTGTACAACACAGAATTCCTGTCTAGACAATCTTTATACAGATATTTCCTGTGAAAATTTAAAAATCTCACCCTTCGACCTTACTGGTCTATCTGAACACTCCGGCTTGTTGATAGAATGCCATATGTCATCCCTGGATCGCATTCGGGGGTAACGCTAGAGTGAACTACAGACCCATCACCCAAGAAGCTCTATTTTGTTTGTACAACAGAATTGAATTAGTTGACTGGAGCTTCATTACGAATACTGTGAGTGCTGTAGATGGGAAGTTTCAGATGTTTATTGACATTCTCACTGATTCGATTGAGAAGTGTTTTCCTCTCAGGTCGAGGTTGGTGTCGAGCAGAGATCGGGCTATTAAGGTCCAATGGTTCAACCAGCATCTTCGTGAAATAAGGGAGAGACTCAGATTGCTGGGTTTATTGCATAAACAGAATCCAATCTTGGTTCCCAAAAAACTACTCAGTGACTACAAAAGCCAGTATAGGAAGGAAATATCAAATACAAAAAAAGTCATATGATAATGTAGTGCGTAAAGCCATAAATAAACAGTGCCGAAGCCCTGAATAACTTTTTCATCAATATTGCAGAGGAGCTGACGACACAGTTGCCTAACTCAGAAGTATTCTATAATGAAAAGTAGGAATGTTCTGGGGAATATGAAAACTTTTAAATTTACTCAGATCACAAATAATACAGTAAGGGTAGCAATTTCTGGATTTAAAAATTCACATAGTAAGGATCCTATTGACATGAGCACCAAAATCATCAAAACTCTAAAAAACCTCATTATATACCCCTTGACTCATGTCATCAATCTTGGCCTGAGGGATAACACCTTTTCATCAATGCTTAAAGTTGCCATAGTTGTTCCTAACTACCGCCCAATATCTATTCTACCTGTTTTTTCCAAAATATTTGAATCAGTCATGAAAAATCAAATGACTGTATACTTTGAGCACAACAACCTTTTTATGCAGAGTCAATTTGGTTTTAGAACTAAAAGATCTACTGCCCTGGCAATAAATCGGCTTACCGAGTATGTGACGGAGGGAGTTGAGATGGGTTTGGATACCTATGCTTCGTTCTTTGACCTATCAAAGGCTTTTGACTGTGTTTCTTCAGGGATCCTTCTTTCGAAACTGTCATACTACAACTTTGATCCTTGTAGCATAGACCTTGTTAGGTCATATCTTTATAATCGCTCTCAATATGTGAGCTTTAACATGGAGGTCTCTAGCAGACAGATTATCAAACATGGGGTTCCCCAGGGGTCAGTCTTGGGACCGTTACTGTTTTTAATTTATATAAATGATTTGCCAAATTACACTGATGACCCAAATTTAATCCTATTTGCAGATGATACCACCAGTCTGCAGCACTATCATCCTGGTGATCCAATACAGCAGACTGTTTCCGACATGCAGCATAACATAGGGGGCTGGTTCTTGGCAAATAGACTCACCCTAAACCGCGATAAAACACTGAGTCTGAGGTTTACCCTAAGAAATTCTCCATCTGATCTACCTACAAATGACTTCGTTAAATTTCTGGGGGTGTTCCTAGACCCTGGGCTCTCATGGGAGAAGCATGTTTCTGAACTGGCGTCTAAACTTTCCAGAATGATTTTCCTTATTCGAAGTTTGGCTAGAAATGTATCTCAAGAGGTTCTCTTAATCGCTTATCATGCATATTTTGCATCTAATATGTCTCTCTTGTGAATTGGGGACACTCATCGCATGCACTTCAGCGACGCTGCATTCGTGTCATTGAGGGACTGGGAATATTGACTTTCCCCTGGGTCTACATATTCCAGTGCTTAAACATACATTAAACAAAATATGAGGTTGTTCACTACCCATGAAAATCTCCACAATTACCCCACTAGAGGTAACCAAAATCTAATTCCTAGCTTCCACAGAATAGCTCGAACTCGCAGAGGCACATACTACTATGGGGTCAGTTTCTTTAATGCCTTACCGATGGCTGTTAGGGAGCTGTCAGACGAGAGCTTTGTCAGGAAGGTAAGGTGAAATCCTAACTGATTGCAAAATCATTTTACTCACTTGAGTTTTTGAATCATAATTTTAATGACTTTTAACTATGCAATTAATATGTCTAACCTTTATTTTGTTCTTTCGATATTTTTTAATAGTTCATTGATTTGTAGTTACATGTCTTTGATATTTTATTATTTTAACATTTTAATAATTCTTTTGACTTGTGACGTGTAAAAGCACATTGTGTACTTATTACCAATAAATATTTGATTTGATTTATATATATATATATATATATATATATATATATATATATATATATATATATATATATATATATATACGTAGGAGAGCTGGTAAAGGAAAAAAAAATACTTACGTTTGTGGTATGTTGACCCCTTCCTGCATTCAACCGGCTCTGCATTAACGGTCTGAAATCTCTGATTAGACGATTTGTTCAATCTGTCGCTTGTTTGTAAAAAAGAACTACAGATCCTCGCATTATTATTGGAATCTGTCAGTGTCGTCATGATTTTAAAGTACTCTGAGTAACCACAACAAAACAAACATTTTACGGAAGAAAGTACTTTTAGGCAGATACACTAATTCTCAGCCTGGTAACTTTAATTACTATCACAGTCACAACACTCCATTTTTTACTTATGAAGTATCTGGAAGTAGAACAATAATATTAGTTAAAATAATTGAACACTTATGGATAGATAGTTAAATACTTTCTCGCGTCACCATTCAGCCCAAAAATACTCAGTCATCAACTTAGCTACAATCTCTCCAGTCAGAATTGAAACACCTTACTTTCGTTCCTCAATCTAACAATTTCCAATTCCAATTCCATTCCCATTCCAAAACAAATATTTCCCCAGGTTTCTTCGAAGTCAAGCAGATTCGTCGGTTGGGATGGTGGTCATTCCATAAGTTAGGAATGTCACAAATCTCATTTCGAAATTTCTGCGTAAACCCAAAAGAATAACATGAATCTCCAAGTTCTGACATCTCAGGTCTGTCAATGATAAGATTCCCTTTGAAAATCCAGGAGTCTACAATATCCCATGTAGCTGAGGTAAAACCTATATCTGATAAACGAGCAGAAAAATATGTACTAGATAACACCAGGATAAAATAGGACACGCTTTTTGAATTTTCAAAGATCGTTACAACAAATTCCCTTTTCTATGCTAGGAAAACTGGGAAGTCTATCGAAATATCCAAACATCTCAACAATCATAATCATGACATTGGTCTTAACATCTCATCAATCTGACAAAAAAAGCCCATCAAGCTCCTCCTCGTCACTCCGGTCTCCTAATATAAAAAGGCATGTGAAAGCGGAATTAATTCAGTGTCGTGCTAGATCCCGAAGTAATCAATTTTCGGAGCAAGCTCTGATGAAGCTAGCAGGATGATCGACGAAAAGTTAGCGCCACTTATTCAATCGATACAGAAATAAACTGTCTGCCCCAACAATTCCCAGTCCATTTGATCAGTCGCTAAAGCCATTAGACAAAATATCACTAAATCCACTATACCACCACTCACACAGCCGAATAATTCCATTGCAACAACACATGTTGAGAAGAGGCTCTGGAGCCCCCAAACTTTGATGTTATGTGGTTAATAATGACGACTCAACCAACCACAAGGTTCATCTGTATCCTCTATCGACCACCATGTGATACTAACATTAGAACACTTTTCGCTTCTCTTGCAGACACCATCGATCATTTACAAATTAACTATCCAAATGCCGAAATTGCCATCCTGGGTGACTTTAATGTAGACAACATCAACTGGCTTAAATATTCAAATACGGTATATTTAGAGCAAGGTCATGAAGCCGAATCATTTTCAATCAGTTGTGGTTTAACTCAGCTTATTGACGAACCAACACGAATCCCTGATCGCGAAGGGGAGTTCGCCAGTCTTCTTGATCTGTTTTTAACCACCAATCCGGATATGTACACGGTCAGCGTAAATCGCCGCCGTTAGGTTCTTCTGACCACAAACTACTTTCGGCATCGAGTATTCTACCAGTCAGAGACAGAGAGGCGCCTAAACCCTTCGAGATTTGGCACTACAAATCTGCTAAATGGGAAGATCTCATGGAATATTTTCGAACTTTCCCTTGGTTAGACGTTTGTTTTCGATCCGAAGACATATTTAACTGCACCAGGGAGGTTTCCAATGTTATTTTGACCGGTATGGAGGCTTACATCCCTTTTTCGAAGAAATGCCCTTCTAACGACAAGCGTTGGTTTGACCGAAAATGCAAAGAAGCTGTTGCTTCTAAACATCTTGCCTACCGACAATGGCGTGAAAATCCTAACACCATAAACCGTAACACCTTTATTCGTGCCAGGAACAGATGCAAAGAAATTATCGACGAAACCAAGGAGGCATACAATCAACGAATTAGAAACAAAATTCTCACAAACTCTCTCTACAAGCATATGTATTTTTAATTTTGCTAAAAGTAATCTAATTACGTTAACTTGTGTCCTGTTACAAATTACAAAATTCAAGGTTTACCATTAGCAAAAAAGATCATTTGATGAAAATTATATTTCCTTTTCCAATTTTGTTGTAGCTACTAGCATCATTTTCGAAATTGTGGCCATAAATACGTACAAAAAACTATTAAAAATTATCATAATGTGTTTAAAATGACATAAAAAAGTACCGTAACATAACTTTAGTTGGATAATAAATGGCCCGTTTCTACATAAAAGAAACGGACAATAATAATTAGCAATCATACACAACAATCATTCTATTAAAATGTTATTAAGATGTTAACACCCCGTATAGCTAGTTAAATATTATGCGTTCGACGATGCCAGCCTTAAATGAACAACACAACTGAGATATGTACAACACGGTTAACCAATGAAGATTGAATACGACGTTTTTCACAGGTATATTATGACAGAGTTTATTAGTACAATTATTCCGGATTTTTTCTTTGTTTTCCTGCTGGATTCCGAAGAAGTCTTTTCGCAGACAAGCCTGAAGAAGCCAGCGGGATGATCTTCGAAACGTCAGCATTACTTATTCGAACGACACCGGAAAAAATCCAGAACATTTAAACCCACAAAGTTCATAATAGCTATTCAGTGCAGTTTTTAGTGTTCCGTACGGAACACTTAGAAGATCACTTCGGTGTCTGTCCGTCTGTCAGTCCGTCTGTCTGTCCGTCTGACTGTCTGTCCGTCTGTCCGTCTGTCACACCCGATTTTCTCCGAAACTATTTGTCATAGAAAGCTCAAATTTGGTAATAATATAGGAATTGAAGGTAATGCACTTGTGATAATTTTCATTCAATCTACACCCCGTGGAGAATATTCCAGAATTTTTTCAAAATTTTTTGATAAGTACTTTTCGAGATAAGGCGGGGGGACAGCGATTTTTCGCGGTTTTTTAAAAATAATACAAAGAAAATTGCGCGCAAGTATTACATTATATGTATATTTTTTACTCGTGTTTTCACAAGCTTTCATTTGACACCACACTCGATGACCTAGTAAAAAATTTTTTTTCACTTCCGATTTCACCCCCCAAAACTAACCCCTTAAGTCAAAATTTAACTCTCAAAACTACATGGCTCTGATGAGGCCATCAGTTTCTATATTATTACCAAATTTCAACTTTCTATGTTAAATAGTTTAGGAGAAAATCGAGTGTGACAGACAGACAGACAAACAAACACCGAAGTGATGTTCCGTACGGAACACTAAAAAAATGAAAAGAAAAGATATATGATATATCGGCTTAATGGATTAAAATCGTCTAGCTTTGCTCTTGCATCAAAAGTGCGGGGGTTGAAAGTTATAGATTACCCGGGCGTGCCACCTACGAATCACCGAACTAGAACATGCCCGTTTCGCTGCATGTCGGAGTTCGTCGGCCAGCGTAGGTGAAGAGGCAAATCGCGAAGTTAGGGGGGCAAGGTTCTAAAGACATCTCTATAACCTGGATCAGTAGCGTTCCCGTTTATACTGGTATGTATTTGCCGCTAAACATCCACTAATGGTATTAGTTTCCTACTTTTACAGTTTCTGCTAGTCATTCAATAGCAGCATTAGTACCATCTTCGCTTATAACAACAAGGGTACTAAATCTCTCAATGTGTTTTGCTCTTGAATCAAAAGTTTTTGCAGTTTTACACCGGATACACCTGTCGTTACCATGTGTTTACGTTAATAATTTAATATAACTCTACGTCTGGTTATACGGTAAGAGATTTTGGAAATATTTTTTCGAAACCACTGGTGAAAAACTTCTCTAGTGGATACAAATAATTACCTAGAATATTTAGTACCTGACTGAATGAGGAACAACCAATTCCTGGGTGGTTTGTCCTGAGCGGAACGATACCTATTCCAAAAAAGGGCGATTTGACAAATCCTAAAAACTATAGACGGATCACGTGTTTAAACTCTTGTTTCAAAATATTCACTCGTATTATCTACAACAGACTACTGAGAGCGATTGAACTGGTCCTTCGAGACATCGGGGGGCATCGTAAAGGAAACAAAGAATCTGATTGTTGCTAGGAAATTTTTCTGATTGACAGATGTAGGACAAAACAAACACACGACATCTTATAAACTGATCCTTCAACTATTAGGAGGGTTAACAGTGGCGCTTCCTTGGATTAACTAAATTTACCATCACATACTCAAAAAATTGTAACTGAAGCGGCATATTTTTAGTGTTCCGTACGGAACACTTATAAGATCACTTCGGTGTCTGTCTGTCTGTCTGTCTGTCACACCCGATTTTCTCCGAAACTATTTGACATAGAAAGGTGAAATTTGGTAATAATATAGGAATTGATGACCTCATCAGAGCCATGTAGTTTTGAGAATTAAATTTTGACTTAAGGGGTTAGTTTTGGGGGGTGAAGTCGGAAGTGAAAAAAAAAAATTTTTTACTAGGTCATCAACTGTGGTGTCAAATGAAAGCTTGTGAAAACACGAGTAAAAAAATATATATATAATATTATACTTGCGCGCACTTTTCTTTGTATTATTTTTAAAAATTCGCGAAAAAATCGCTGTCCCGGGCCTTATCTCGAAAAGTACTTATCAAAAAATTTTGAAAAAATTCCGGAATATTCTCCACGGGGTGTAGATTGAACGAAAATTATCACGAGTGCATTACCTTTAATAATTTATATGGTATATAAAAAAAAAAAACAAAAATTTCAAGGTCATCAGATTTCAGTAAAAATTGGAAACAAACTTTGTCGAAAACTCATTTGGGGTGTGTTTTGTGAAGTCACTGATCATTTTATACCACCATAACATAAATTTTGACTTAAGGGGTTCGTTTTGAGGGGTGAAATCGAAAGTGAAAAAAAAATTTTTTTACTAGGTCATCGAGTGTGGTGTTAAATGAAAGCTTGTGAAAACACGAGTAAAAAATATGTATATAATGTAATACTTGCGCACACTTTTCTTCGTATTACTTTTAAAAAATCGCTGTCCCCTACCTTATCTCGAAAAGTACACGGGGTATAGATTGAACGAAAATTATCACGATTGCATTACCTTTAATAATTTATTTGGTATATAAAAAAAACAAAATTTCAAGGTCACCAGTTTTCAGTAAAAATTGGAAACAAACTTTGTTGAAAACTCATTTGGGGTGTGTTTTGTGAAGTCACTGATCATTTTATACCACCCTAACAAAAAATTTTATTTTAAAAACAATTAACGTACGGAACACTAATTGTGCAAGTTCAACTTGCACTTGACCGGTTTTTTTAATATTATAAGAGAAAATAAAATTCCTAGTTGACTAAACTACACTCCTGGACAAAATTAACGCCACAATATATTAAATCATACAAATCTCTATAATGAATTAATTTTAATAATTTTTTATGAACATTGGTTACACTAAAGTTAGAAAAAACTTATTCGGATACATTAAAAGTGAATTAGCTACCAAATTTCTCTATGAGATTCGAATAAAAATTATTCTTAAGACCTAATAACAAAATCGTTGAAATTATGTAATAATGAAAAAAATAAACTGAGACACTAGTAGCAAAATTAATGGTGTAACTGGGACCCTAGTAGCGTGTGTTGCCTCCTCTACTTCGGATGACAGCGTTTATGCGCCTAGGCATGCTTATAATTAAATTTTGGATAAAATCTTGAGGAATTTGCTCCCATTTTGTGATAACTGCATTTTCAAGTTCCCTCAGGTTTCTAGGTGCAGGTATATGACGTTTCACATTTTTCTTAAGGTGATCCCATACATGTTCTATCGGATTCAGATCCGGACTTTTTGGTAGCCATTGGATAATCGGTATATCAACGTGATTAAGATAATCGAGTACCTCCCTAGCCACGTGAGGTCGAGCGTTGTCTTGCATAAACATGAAATTGGGCCCTACGAAATGACCGAAAGGCATCACATGTTCTATTACAACATTCTCAAGATAGTAGTCCGCATTCATGGATCTCGTATGGACAGGAACTAACTCTGTGCGAGCATCGAAGCAGTTGCCACCCCATAACACAACAGAGCCACCGCCGAATGGAATCCTTGCAGAGATATTGCAAGGAGCAAACCTCTCCCTAGTCTTCGCCATACTCGCTCACGACCATCTGGATGTTTTAGACTAACCCTAGTTTCATCTGTGAAGAAAACTTGTTTCTAATCATCCACAGACCAGTTTTCGTGATTTCGAGCAAAACGTAACCTGGCAACTCTGTTTTTTCCTCGTCCAATAAAACTGAGGCTCGCACTACTTCGTGTTGAGTTAAATTCCTTGTTCGATTCATTTTTCTAATTCTTCGGGGTCAAAAATAAAACAGGCTACCACAAAAACGTATTACTTTGAAAAAGGGAACAATTTATAAGCTTACTTTTAAAGAAAATCTATCGCATTATTACAGAAAATTGTTTATCTTCTAAAAAATTCTTTAAAACTGTAAATCTAAACGAATTGTTTTGATTTCTGTCATGAACAACGAAACAAAATATGCATAGCCTACTATTCAAATTCTCGATAAACTTTAAAACTGACATAAGAAAAAGATAAATTAATTTTCAAATTGTTGCGTTAATTTTGTCCAGGAGTTTATTTTAAAAGCTTCCATAATATTGCCAATGACTGGAAAGAAACCGTAACTACAAAGTGACTTTTGAAAATAAAGTAGAAATATTTAAAAATAACGTAAAAATTTTATTTAATAAACATGCAATACTTAAAATTATTAAAAACAAAAACAGCAATTCTTGTATTATTAACAAAATAAAAGACGCGCTTTCAGAAATATTGTAAAAATAAAGTTAAATTTTTCTAACCCTCAATTGTTCTGGAATTCAAATAATTCCTTTATAAACTCTGCAAAAATGTTTCTATAGGCTTGTTAAAGTTAAATATAGCTGTCAACCTATACAAAAAAAAACGATTTTGAATCAACTCACCCTGTATTTGCTTGATTCTATTTTCGATATTCTTTAAAGAAAATTGTTTAAGATTTCTTAATTTTCCGGTTAAACGAATGCTCTGATCGTATTCAAAACAACTGCCAACACTTTAAAAAATGTAAAAATGTACTGAAATAAAACAAAAGGGAGTTTGCAAAGATTTTCACGCATTGAATTTAATGTCTTACTTTGAACTAGTTGTGCGCAATTGTCCGGCAATAGCCACAAGTTATTATGGTTCATTATGTTATTACGCCTTCAAATGCTTTAAATACGTAAAAATGGCCCATAATTTGCTATGAACTACAAACCTTGAGTCACTATTCAGTCTTATTTGATATATCTAGATTTTAGCTCTATTTTCTTTTGTAATTTAGTTTACTACGTTATGTACACCTAAATTTCTGAGGTCAAGGTTAGTTTGTAGATGTTTTTTTGTTTTTTTTTATATTTTTATAATAAAATAAATCAATCAAATAATAATATTATAGACGCAGATAAAACCTTTGGTATATCGTACAAGTCAGTATTCTAAAATCTGCATATATAACTAAATCTTTGAGAAAGGTGGATTCACACCCACAGGTACGCTTAGATCAGATCACGATAAGAGACAATTTTTTTTTATGGGTCTAGCACACGTGCTGCAGGGAAGTCCCTAAAGCGCTCCAGGAGCGGCATGTGTGCGGAAAAAGCGATTCACGTTGTTCTTGAACCACTGTAAATTGTACTCGGTGGGAAACACAGCGATGGGCAAATTATTCCAAAGGGCTGACATTCTCCATATAAAAGACTGCTTGAAAAGCGTTGTACGCGGAGTAACAAGCTGAACCTCATACGAATGTGAAGCACCAACGCGACGTGTATTTCTAACATGCACTGCTTTGGGAGGAATTAAGCAGGCTACATCCTTCGAACACTTTCCATGAAAATACTTGTAGAACAGACTCAAGTCGCCAATCGTTCTTCCTTGTTCCAGCGAATGAAGGCCGCCGGTCAATTCCGGCTCCCCAATCAGACGGACCGCTCTTCTCTGAACAGGATCCAACAAATGCAGTGTATGTTTGGGAGCGGAGCCCCAAGCGTGGGAGCAGTATTCCATAGTTGGTCGAATTTGGGCTTTGTAAAGAATTAACAGTTGTGGGGTGTAAAGCTTTCTGGTTCTAAATAATATTCCCAACTTTTGAGAAGCTCTCCTTGCTATGCCTGCAACATGTTCATGCCAGGACTGCTCAGTGCCCCGACATAACTATGTCGGGTTCAGCAACGTTAACTTTTTTAGAAAAAACTGCCGCCTGGGTTTTTGTAGCGTTAAATTCCACTTGGTTACTATCACCCCAAGATAGATTTTCTTCCAGGTCTTTGTTAAGTTGAATGACCTCCTGCTGTCTGCGGATATTCGCCTGAGCAGCCGATGTCCAAGCGTTCAAGGTGAATGAAGAAACAAGCGTACTGTCATCTGCAAAGCTGTAGATTGAATTTCTGGTCTTTTCCAGCAGATCGTTAATGTAAATGAGAAAGAGAGTAGTAGGAGACAGTATGAAGCCCTGGGGCACACCGGCGTTGATAGTGAGGGTGTTAGAAAGAAATTCGTCGACCACCACTCGTAAAGAACGCTCTCTGAGGAAACATGAGAGCCATAAACAGAACGTTTCCGACATACCATAAGAGCGTAGCTTAACCAACAGTCTATCGTGCCAAACACTGTAGAATGCCTTGGATATGTCAAGAGCAACCGAAAACCATATTGGTGATCGCTAATAATATTGAATCGTTCAAGATATTTTAGAAGATGCTTATTGATAACCTTTTCCATAACTTTCGATATTATTGAAAGCAGTGCGACTGGTCGGTAGTTATTTGGCAAGGTCTTCTTGTCTTTTTTAGGTATCGGCTGAACCGTGGCACATTTCCAGCAGGACGGAAATATTCCCTTTCTGTAGGATAGGTTAAAAAGTCTACAGAAAACTGGTGTTAGTTCCCTTGCACAGTTTTTGAGTACTATGGCAGGTATTCCATCAGCGCCAGAAGCCTTCTTGGTGTCTAGCTTCCTTAAAATACGCTTTATGATGCGCTGTCTGAAGACAACATCGGGCATACAGTTAAGATTGCTTCCATGTTTTTGTAATGAGTGTATCCCCACTCACGGGCGTCGTACCGTCTCGGTCAAGTCATGATGGAATCACTCTCCGTCAAATCGCTTTCCGAGCGATCTCTACCGTGACTTGACGTTGACTGTGCTGTGACCGTTCACAAGTCTGAATTTGACTCAGTCAACAAACGCCAGGTGTGCCGGATGTTTAGGACTTTCACCTCCACGATGGATGATGAAAAATTAATAGAATGCATGCGGGAAGAATAAATTCTTTATGATTTTTTAAATCCGTTTTACTCGGACACGCCGAGGAAATTAAAACAATGGGAGGAGATTAGGAAAATACTTAAACAAGGTAAGTTCATAATTTTATGGGTCTAGCAGACGTGCTGCAGGGAAGAAGTCCCTAAAGCGCTACAGGAGCGACACGTGTGCGGAAAAAGCGATTCACGTTGTCCTTGAATCGCTGTAAATTGTACTCGGTGGCAAACACAGTCCTGGGTAAGCCATTCCAAAGGGATGATATTTTCCATATAAAAGACTGCTTGAAAAGTGTTGTACGAGGAGTAACAAGCTGAACCTCATACGGATGTGAAGTATTAGTGCGACGTGTACTTCTAACATGCACCGGTCTGGGAGGAATTAAGCGGGCCACATCTTTCGAACACTTTCCATGAAAATACTTGTAGAATAGGCTCAAGTCGCCAACCGTTCTTCGATGTTCCACCGAATCAAGGCCGCCGGTCAGTTCCGGGTCTCCAATCAGACGAACAGCTCTTCTCTGAATAGAATCCAACAAATGCAGTGTATGTTTGGGAGTGGAGCCCCAAATATGGGAGCAGTATTCCATAGTTGGTCGAATATGAGCTTTGTAAAGAATTAACAGTTGTTGGGGAGTGTAAAGCTTTCTGGTTCGAAACAATATTCCCAACTTTTGAGAAGCTCAAATTAACGCCCAACAAATTGAGTGACGATGTTAGAGGAATGGAGTGCCCCGACATAATTATGTCGGGTTCAGCAACGTAAACTTTTTTAGAAAAAAACTGCCACCCGAGTTTTTGTAGCGTTAAATTCCACTTGGTTACTGTCACCCCAAGATAAAATTTCTTCCAGGTCTTCGTTAAGTTGAATGACTTCCTGCTGTTTGCGGATATTCGTCTGAGTAGCCGATGTCCGAGCGTTCAAAGTGAATGAAGAGATAAGTGTACTGTCATCTGCAAAGCTGTAGACTGGATTCTCGGTATTTTCCAGCAGATCGTTAATGTAAATGAGGAAACATGAGAGCCACAAACAGAACTTTTCAGACATAGCATAAGAGCGTAGCTTAGCCAACAGCCCATCGTGCCAAACACGGTCGAATGCCTTGGATATGTCAAGAGCAACCGCTCGAGATTCTCCAAAGTGTTCAATTGCGTTGTTCCAAACGTGTGTTACATAAGTCAGAAGATCTCCTGTTGATCTATTTTTACGAAAGCCATACTGATGATCGCTAATAAAGTTCAATCCTTCAAGATATTTTAAAAGATGCTGATTGATAGCCTTTTCCATGACTTTTGATATTATTGAAAGCAGTGCGATTGGCCGGTAGTTATTTGGCAAGGTCTTCTTGTCTTTTTTGGGTATCGGCTGAACTGTGGCACATTTCCAGCAGGAAGGAAATATTCCCTTTGTGTAGGATAGGTTGAAAAGTCTACAGAAAACTGGCGTTAGTTCTCTCGCACAGTTTTTGAGAACTATGGCAGGTATTCCGTCAGCGCCAGAAGCTTTTTTGGTGTCTAGCTTCATTAAAATACGTTTTATGATACGCTGTCTGAAGACAATATCGGGCATCCTTGACTACACTATGGTGGTGTTTTCCTTGGAAATCGACAGTAGAATGTGAAGCAAAGAGTTCATCCAACAAGTTCGCTTTCTCAACAGGTGTCGTTGCAATAGAATTTTCTGGCCGTGTGAGTGGTGGTATGGTGGATTTGGTGAAATTTTGACTGACTGCCTTAGCGACTGACCAAAAGGACCTGGAATTGTTGGACAAGCGAGAAGTTTGTTTCTAATTCGTTAATTGTGTGCCTCCTTGGTTTCGTCGATAATTTCTTTGCATCTGTTCCTGGCACGAACAAAGGTGTTACGGTTTATGATGTTAGGATTCCCACGCCATTGTCGGTAGGCAAGATGTTTAGAAGCAGCAGCTACTTTGCATTTTCGGTCAACTTTCAATTTTCGGTATTACTAATTATTACTATCTTTTACATTATTATTTACTGAACATTCTGCCAAGGCGCGGAACCCTCTTCCGAACTGAAATAGGTCGTAAACGTTTCTCTGTTATCAAAAGCAGACATCCGCGCGTTCGACCCAAGTCGAGGCAAACTTTTTAATACACGATCTCTCTCTTCTCCTGCATTCTGATTTTGAATGTAATGAGAGTTTGCTCGACTTAAAATGTAGTTATGCTGTATAAAAGTCGCCAAGTCGCCAGGTTGTGAGTTTATTTTTCGGTAGTACAGTCTGAATCTTTGGGTCAGCAACCCAAAAGCATTTTCCACCGTTCTTCTTGCTCGGCAGTGACGATAATTGAAAATTCGTTTTCTAGGATCTTCTTGAGCTTGATTTGCGGGATATGGTCTTAATATGTACGTTTTGAGGGGAAAAGCTTATTCACCCAAAATTACATGAGGAGCAGATATATTTGTACCCGGTAATTGCTTTACACTGGGAATGTGGAGTGACCCTTCTTCTAGTACTCTGCCTAATCTAGAACTGGAAAAAATTCCACCCTCACTGTTCTTACCATAGGATCCAACATCTACCTCTATAAACTTGTAGTTAACATCAACTAGAGCAAGTAGTACAACTGAAAAAGTTTATTTATAGTTGAAATAGTTAGAGTCACTATTACGAGGTGCAAATATCTCGCAATGTTTTCAATTAATTGCTCCAATGCAATTTGGAAAATTCCATTTTGTCTCGAAATCTTGTGCGATTTTATTCCACTCTTCTGAACAAGGCGTTGGTATGAAAACCCGCAAGGAGTATTTTACTAAGGCCTGGCATACTTCGTGAACTATGGAGTGCACAGTTGAGTGTCCAAGTCGGTAATTAAATGAGAGCGTTACAAGAATCACCAGTTGCGAGAAACCTGCAAGAAAAATGAAATAACACATTACCAATAATAATATAACAAACGCCTAGATATCTATAATATTAACCAATAATTAATGACTATGAATATGCTTTCTATTTGATTTATTGTTATTATTTTGTTTCTACTTTTCAGATCCTAATAGATGGGAGTCCTTGCGAAATCAGTTCCGAAAATATGTTCGTCAACAGAAAACGACGACTGGTCAGTCAGCTGGGTCTCCGTCAAAGTGGAAATATTTTGGCAACCTTTTATTCCTGATTCCTCATATGAAGGACAAGAACAGGTATACATCCGTGGCAACAAAAAACGAAGGTCTTGCTTTAGAAGAGGAAGATGATGTCAGGATGGTCGAAGGAGTTCAGGAATCGGACGCCGAAACTTCACTCCCCCACCCTACAGTGAACCCAATGCGGAAGACATACTTTTCAAAACGAAGGGTCCAAACTGCAGAAACCTCTAGTGGTGTACTAATAAAACATATTTTGGACGTGGATCAAAAACAGACGGAAAAAGAGGAGCAAGAAAAAGATGAAGTAGATCTCTTTTTTGATACTATGAAAGCTACAGTGAAGAAATTTAGCGCAGCTAATAAGATTTTGCCTAAACAGAGAGTTTTTGCTGTAATCTGCGAACTGGAGGGAATCGAACTGAACCCGCAAGGGCCAGCTAACCAAACGACACACTCTTTTTCTGCGCCCCAACGTAGTCAATATTCTGGGACAACCTATACACCAGTCAATGTGCCATCCTCATATTCTCCAGAAACCTCTCGACACACTTCTGCGAGTTCCTACTTGGAAACTTTTTGGCCAGAAAGCATTTTATGAAATCTACTTACATTTTCTACTATGTATTTCAGTATGTAAAAATATAATTAATCTGTTATTATGATTATTTTTGTTTTGTCCTCTTCCCAAACACTCATGTAACTAACTTGAAAAAATACAGTTATAATAAAAATAATAACTTTAGGGCAAAAAACATTTCGGGGTGTGCTACACCCCACAATGTCTTTTGAGTTTGAAAATTAAAATTTAAACAAAAATTAAGAAGGAAATTAAAGTGTCTTTCAAAGGCTAGTACTTACCTCAAACATACGGCAAGTTTTTCTTCAGGATGCTTTTCTGAAGTAAGTGTCCTTCTTCGTAATTCCTTCTTTTATGAGTAGAGATCGGATTATATGCAATATAAAAATCTTGAAATATGCATGCAAATATGCATGAAAAATACTTAAAATATGCATGAAAAGTGTCAAAATATGCAATATTACATAATAGTAGTAATTTTTAGTTTTTTATTTCAAAATCAGCATAAAATTAACAAGTTATCGACGATGTTTAAATTTAATTAACAATGATTTAACATTTTTTAAAATTATTACACATTTGTATTCTTGTACATGTAAACAATAAGGTATTGTTCCAAATTTTGGGTAGTAAGATTGTGTCTTGGATCACTTAAAATATTTTTATAAGTGGAAAAAGACCGTTCCACATCCACTGAGGTAACTGGGCAGTATTTGAATTTGGGTGCTGTTAGCACTTATATTCTTAGAAACTAACTACTTATCACTTAATATCCCGACCAAGAAACAAAGGCATAAAATACCGTCGTAATTTTGAGTATTCCCTTGGCACTATAACCTAATCGATGTTTAGACTATTGCAGGTAATGTCCCGGCGATAAGATCGGTTCCAGACGGCGACATTAACAATACCCTGAGCAATTCAATTGCCTAGTAATACCGAGAAATATTGTAAATATAGGGAAAATATGCATCATTACTAGATTTTGGGTAAAATATGAGATAATCGGTGAGAATGGTCTAAATATGCAAATGCATATAATCCTGTCTCTATTTATGAGGTTCAACAAATTCATAAAATCGCAATGAGACATACGAAAATATTGTACGAACTTCGTTCCATCGTCCACCAGTTGCGGGTACAGTTTCGCGTACTCCCCTTCTTCTCTTCTCAATAAAAATATATTCTGAACCCATTCTCGTCTTTGGGATCGAGACCTTAGTTCTTCCTGCTCTAAAAGTAACGCAATTTTGATAGCAATGTTTTTTAGGCGTATTGCGGCACGAAAGATGGAATGACATATTGTTGCCGAGTGTAGACAGACACTGACTGACTGTGACTGACCGTACTGTGTGAACGAGTAACCTCTGACTGGACGGTGATTAGACTGTCATTTGATCTTACCATGACTGTGGGTGTGAATCCATTTGAAGTTGACTAATATTTAACAATAGATCGTTTTCCACACGTGGCTTAAATACATATTGTAAACAAGTAATTTTTATTTGAATATAATATTGGTATAGTGTTAACTTGTTTATACAATTTTTTAATAAACGCTGAAATTTAAATTAAAGCAGTGTGACTTCCCTCCAGAAGGGAAGTATTGTATTTATGAACAATTTTGTCATGTTCTTTTTATGGTATGTCCACACTGGTCCGTTTTTGCGTGCGCCAAAGGCATGCGTCGTAGCGCAAGGGGTGAGGCAAGTGACGAACATGTTGCTGCATACGTCATCGGGGTTGAACCAGGACCTTGAACGTAGTGCACGCAGTGTTGAAAACCGATCCGCACCTGTCGGGGATTTCGTGCGTTTTATTTTTCAGGTCATGTCGTTCGCAGCTGACGAAACTCTGCAGTTTATAGCCAATTATAGGAAGCATACTGCTTTGTGGGATGTTTCCTCCAAATTATATACAAACAAAACTGTGCGGAACGACGCGTTAAATGTTCTGGGGAAAAAGTACAACCTGTACCTTCAGGGAGTGAAAAATGAAATAAAAAGCTTGCGCTCGTACTTTTCAAAAGAGCGTCAAAAAGTTACGAAGAAAAAGACGAGTTCAGGGGCTGATGAATAATATGAATCACCATGGTTCGGCTACAAGCCACTTCTTTTCATTTTGGATTCCATAACTCCACGGGAAATTAAAGAAACAGAAGAAACCGCGACGTGACAACATTCACTCATCAGGAATTCAAGTGAGATGAGTACCAAAACAGTACCTTGTTATAGATGATTATTTACTGCAGGTATAGGAAGGTACGTGTAGGTAACAATAAATAACGTACATTTTTGTGCAGCACAGATTTGATAACTTCATTCAAGTAAAAAGAAAAAAGTAGTAGGTAGGTACAAAGCATCGTAAAAAATAAATTTCCGTCCCAAAAAAATGTCTGTATCTGTACCTATGTAAACACTAATGTTTTCAGTATTAATTTGAAGGAAAAGAAGATTAGTAAAAACATACAAATTAAATGAACAACCTAAACTGCTTTTTTTTTGATTTGACATTTAAGTAAAAACCCCCTCAGTTTAGTGTGTGATGTAACTTTTTTTGATTAATCACTTGAAATGTGACAGCACCCTGTGGTGAAATGAAGTAGTTCAGAAATTCCTTTTGGAGCTGAATTGCGGATCTCTAGGTAAGTGTCTAGGAACGTGCTGTAATTCACTCGTGTCACTGTCATTAGCAGTAACATCCCTCCATGTTCCTAGAATAATTTCACCAGGACTTGGATCTTCGTAATCAAAGCTCCCGGGAGGCGAATAATACCTTGCAGAGTCGTATTGCGAACAAAGATAATTGTGTAGGTACACAAGCCAATACAATATCGACAAATGTACTTTCAACTTTAATTTGAATTAGCCTGCGAAAAATTCTGAAAACAGATGCTAACAATTCAAAAACATTTTCAACTATCCTTCTTGCTCTCGACAATCTGTAATTGTAAACTTTTTTCGGAAATCCTTTATTCAAATCGGTTGAAAATGGTTTCATAACATGCGTTTCCGAAGCAAAAGCATCGTCAGCTATTATAACTTACGATACTGGAAATGTACGGCCAGGTAAGGGCTCCGATTGTGGTAAATTCAATTCTCCGTTTTGAAGTTTTTTATAAAAAGTTGTATGTTTAAGTATTCCTCCATCAGAAATACGGCCTTGGCAACCAGCATTAACCCGGGTGAAGCAGTAGTTTGCATCTGCGATGGCCAACAAAACAACACTGTGGTCGCCCTGGTAATTGAAGTATTTAGACACAGTATTTTCTGGTTTATTTATTTAAATGTGCTTTCTGCGATCCCCTTCTACTGTTGCCCATCTCTTGGTATCTGAAAAAAATAAACAAAATACCAATTGAACTAGGTACCTAAGCAGTAAAAAAACAAAAAAAAAATGTAGGTGGGAACTTTCATAGGTTTAGTACACACTTGAAAATAACATGATTTTTTTCTCTTTTTTTTTTAGATCACGCCTACTGAAGAAGTGATTGTGAGCGGCAATACTTCTGAAACCCCACCTCATACACAAGACAAACTTTTTCCTCGGTGGCGTTGGTGAAGCAACTAAAGGCGAATCGAAAGATCCGCACTTCAGAAGTTTCCAAAGTGTTTTTTGTATTTGCCGTATCATCCCAAGATGCGTTTCGCCGTATCACGGCTCATCAGTTGGGCTAGGTTCAGCAAATACAAGAACACCATTTTCAGTCCTTATCCAGGTACTAACGGAAAACAATGACAGAATCCTTCAAAATCGCATAATCCCGTTTTTATTGAGCGTTGCCTTCGGTTCTATTCTTTTTTTACCATTTATTATTAAATAAGTCGCACTTATCACAACAAGTGAACTCGCGTCCGCAGCATCCATCGTGATCGTTGCAAGAAACTGACGGAAGAATATGGAGAGGTATTACTTGCGTTTCAGGCATGCATGAGAGGCATGCGCTTGAAGGAAAATTGAAAGGAAAAAGGAATTGCAAGCTGAAAGGAAAGAGGAAGAGGAAAGCACAAAGTATGGACATAGCTATTGAATTACAAGTAAGGCTTAGCCTCTTAATTCTATTTATAAAAGATGTTACTATATGTAATAAGTGTTTGCTTATTCTAACTGAACCTAAGCATGTAATCTAGCGGTCCTATACTAACTTAACCTAGGAGATTTTTTTTTAACATGATTACCTCATCCTAACTTAACCTAGGACTTATGCTACCTTAATCTACTACTCAGTATATATCACCACTACACCAAACACTTTATTTTTGCACTCTAGTTCTTAATGTTAACTTAACCTAGTTTAACATTCTTCTGTCATGGGGATGGGGAGGGCCATCGTCTTCACCTGAGAGGGGGTCTGACGGTCTTGGAAATTGGCGGCGAGCATGTGGGGGGTTCGAAAGGCGTCTCTGATGGTTGGGTTGGGGTGCTGGAACGCCTTGTCTGTGAATTTTAATTGGGCTCCCCTCTTGTGTGCCTTGATGGTTGGCACATCGAGGTCTCTGTGGATTTGGTTGTTTCTCATGAACCATGGGGCTCCCATGATCATCCTCAGGGCCTTGTTCTGCACTGCTTGAAGTTGGGTTCGCCTGGTCTTGGAGAGCTGGCACCATGTGGGGCAGGCATAAGTAAGACCTGTTTTTACGATGGTATTGTAAATTAAGAGCCTGGTCCTTGTTTGCAACTTACTGGAGCGGTTTATAGTAGGACATAGTTTGCCCAGTAGTTGCGTTGCTTTCTTGGTGGCAGTGCAGACCTGGTCCTTCCAAACGAGTTGTTTGTCGTACTGGATGCCCAGGCACTTGATGGTATTTGCCCATTGGATGTGGACATATACAAATCACGTTCCGAGTTTTTATATTTCTTTGTTGGCAGGTAAAATTCGAAAGGAATGGGGTACGGATATAAAATTTCGTACATCTATACTGTTTAACAAGTATTAATCTTTTACCGTTGGTCTTGAGTTTGGGAACAGAAAAAGTCGGCCAGGTACGGATCCAGCGATAGTATACATACATTGTCACAGCGCGAAAATTGTTTATTTATGCTGGATAAAGGAAAAAAGCTGTTTAATAACGAAAATTTTGTTTGTTCGAAAACTCATAGTTGCAGATTTTGTGATTGGTTGCATCTAGTAATGTATTAACGAATGAGGGTTTATCTACCCCTTGTCAATTTCTAATTTTTTTTTGTATATAATTTACCATTTATTTGCCAAAGATAGGTTTTAGATGGTATTTATACTTAAATTTATTACTTGAAAGTTGTATTATTTCTTTAAAAACATATCAGTTTTCATACTTCAGATATAAAGATAAACAAGATTTCTTTTCTTGTGCTTTTTGTTTTGAGAGCACGAAGCGTGTTTAAAGAAAACAAATAACAATTTAGAAAGAGATGTTATTCGAATTTCTATTAAAAGTTGAAGTTAAATTCAATATAAATTAGTCTAAAATATTATAAAAGGAAATTTAAAGGTTGTGTAGTGAATGTAGGAAATTGTACGAAACATAATGATGTAGTTAACTGCCGTTGCTACGGTAGTAATTTACGTAACTAATGGTACATTAAATAAATTCTCACCCTTGCTTGTGACAAACCCAATAATAAGTAAGGGTTGATTCTTATATTTACCGGTGAAGTCAATTACTGATTTAATTGGTTCATTAATGGTTGACAGCTAATGCATTGACGTCATCCGCAGTGGATTAACTACGTTGAAATTAAAAGTTCTGAGACAGAAAGGTGTTTGACAAATGAAACTTTCTTTTCATGTTTGATCTCCTATTACTGAATGGACCTCGTATAACTTTCGTGTATTCATTTCAAATTTAATAGTAAAACATGGAAATCAGATTACAGCAAGAAATATTATTTTTATACAAAAAGTTCGAAGTTGAGCATTATCTACCAAAAAGCGCAATGAGAACTGATGAGTTCAATAGTTAATTTATAATAATGTTGCGTCATTTCATCAGAAAATTTAGTAACGCAAGTGACGCTAGTGATACCACCGATGTATCCCGCGCTGAATTTAAGAATACGCCTTACTTTTCATTAGCATTTGCTACGTGAATAGCCATATCAAAAAAGACGAATTTGACGTATATTTAAATGGACTTGACATAATGACGTATGAGGATGGTTTTATTTTTAATTAAAAATCGGCATACGTGTAAAAAAAGATTAATACTACTCTTAAACTATTTATTTTGAAATGGGTTTTTTGCACAGTTCTCATAATGTTAAATTCGCAAGGTAAAAACGTAAATAGGCACTATGGGTTCCAGAATAAGAAGGAGAAAATTACTTAAAAATCAAAAATTTGAAACTGTAAGCATGGTGGAGAATGAGGAGGAAGTTGTAAGTTTAAAAGATTTGGCTGAAATTGTAAATTATAGATAATATATTTGTTCTAGGATAATGAAGACTCCGAATATCCAGGTGATACCTGTGTGCTTTTAAATGGAAGTTCGTCAACCAAAGGTGAAGTACTCGTGGTGCAGAATGAACCATTATGGGCTACCGCAATACAAATGTTTATACCATTTTTGTTAGCTGGTTTTGGAATGGTTGCTGCAAGTTTACTTCTTGACAAAGTGCAACATTGGCCAGTATATCAAAATGTTACTGAAGTGTATATTCTTGTACCTGCTCTTTTAGGTCTTAAGGGAAATTTAGAAATGACTTTAGCTTCTAGACTGTCAACTCATGCCAACTTAGGACATTTAGATAGTCGTAAACAAAAATTAAGTTTAATTACTGGGAACCTCGCTTTAATATTATGTCAAGCAATTGTTGTTGGGTTTCTTGCATCCCTTGCTGCCGTAGTGTTCGGTTGGATTCCAAGGGGGATAATCAATGTACAACATGCACTACTATTATGTGCTAGCAGTGTTGTTACTGCATTTGGTGCAAGTTTTGTATTAGGTTTAGTCATGATAGGAGTTATAATATTTTCTCGGTATTGTAATATCAACCCTGACAATGTTGCGACTCCCTATAGCAGCAAGTTTAGGTGATCTCACAACTCTTGCTGTTTTATCCTATTTTGCTTCCTTATTTTATAGAACTATGGATAGTCATCCATGGTTTAACTATTTGTTTAATTATAATAGGTATATGTTTAGTGCCAATATGGGCATATATAGCTAGTCAAAATAAATTTACCAGGGAAGTCCTCTTTAGTGGCTGGAGCCCTGTTATATCAGCCATGGTTATCAGCAGTGCTGGAGGACTAATTTTAGATTTTACTGTATCTCAATATAAAGGAGTAGCTGTATTTCAATTGGTAATAAATGGTGTTGGTGGCAATTTGGTTGCTGTTCAAGCAAGTCGTATATCAACAGAATTGCATAGCAAAGAGAAACCTGGTCAGTTACCTGAAAATATGCAAGTATGTATTAGTCCTTGTGCAGCATTCTGTGATAATCAAAAAACTAGCCATACTGGGACTGCCAAAATGCTTATATTAATGGTTATTCCTGGTCACTTAATTTTCTCATACACTATTAGCTACTTAGAAGCAGGACACACATCTTTTACTTTTATATTTATGGTAACTTACTTAAGTGCTGCTTTAATTCAAGTGTTTCTGTTACTTTATATTGCACAGATACTTACTTTGAGTATGTGGAGGGCTGGAGTAGATCCTGATAACTCGGCGATTCCTTATTTAACAGCTCTAGGTGATTTATTAGGAACTATGCTTTTGGGCGTAGCTTTCGAATTTCTTTATCTCATTGGTGACCGAGATAGTGATGTAGGTGATTAAGTTATGTTTTTTTTTAGTTATTATTGTTATATTTTTTAGGCTTAAGACAATAATGAAATATATTAATATTTATTTCTTTTAAAAGTGGTCTGTTTTAGATGAAAATAAGCTTACTGTCTCGCTCAAGGGTGCAACACTTGTCATAGAGAAAATCTCTATTGCCAATGTATCTAATATTATCAGAGTCTTGGTGAATATTCCATTTAAAGTAATAAATGCAATTGAAATTTTCTTAAACAGTATTAAAGTGGTTTTAATCTTAAATCTTAATAAATATCGTGGGGATTCTAGGCCCCTCTCAAGATTGTAAGTTGTAAGAAGATAAAAAATAATGAAAATTTGTGCTATTACTCTCTCTTATG
Source organism: Pachyrhynchus sulphureomaculatus (assembly GCA_019049505.1). Taxonomy (NCBI): domain Eukaryota; kingdom Metazoa; phylum Arthropoda; class Insecta; order Coleoptera; family Curculionidae; genus Pachyrhynchus; species Pachyrhynchus sulphureomaculatus. The sequence continues at coordinate 50,857,808 of CM032450.1, read as the reverse complement.
CAAGGGTTCCCAATTGAATTACAGGAACTGTTTTTATGTATTGAAGAGGTATTGCTACACACAATAGCAATTAAATATTTTTAATAAAACCAGCTCTTGTAATATGATATGAAAAGTTATTTATGACAGGTCTGTACTGAGAGCACTGGGCAAGGTGGTAACCCTATTGCCATATTTTAATTTGTTATATTTAAGTATGTTTTTGTATGTTATCAATAAAAAAACTTCGTTGTGATAAATTGTAAACAACAAAATATCTAAGATGCAATTTGTTATAACAGTACTAATTAAAAATATACAAAGTATATCAACTTAAGTGAACATTATTGTACAGAGTGTGTCCAACTCCTTGCGTAATTAAAAGTATCTAGAAAACAAAAAAAAAAAACAATCTAAGAATTTGGTTCTAACTATAAGAAGTGGTTTGGTCTTTTGAAAATAAATTCTAGGCAATATAAACTTGTGACTTCGACATTCGAATAGTTCAATGCAAAATGTAATTTATTAATATGTAATCAAATAATTGGATTGCACACTTGGATTGTACTAAAATTGTAGATTGTGGCGTAGCCAAGGGATAACCAGGACAACATATATTAATTCCTACAACTAAATACTTCTGAAAGAGTACAAGTAGGAATAGGATATTTTACACAAAAATGTTTATAGTTTCGAGAGGAATTTTAGTATGTTATCAAATATATCCTTATCTTATTTTAAATTCCATAGTTACCATCGGTTTACAGTATAATCTGACAACACTATATAGTCGAAAATATTTTCTTGTTTTCTAGAAACTTTTAATAGGCTTACATCTATAGAACACTTTTTTTTTTTTGTGAAAGTACTTATAGAATAGACTAACCAGTCTGCGATATTCAAAGAAATCAAGGTGGCTAGTGAGTGAATATATTATGCAGCTTAGCAAAATATAACAAATTATCCTACAGGCTGTTGCGTAACCTTGGGGGAGGCTAGGAAGGCAGAAACGAAGCCTTATTTTAATCGGGGGTTCTCATATATGAAAACTATTCACCCCTCCAGGTCATTGGTTTTTAAATTGAGTGTAAGAGTTTCACTGGTAGGTAGGAATCCTTTTTTTGTAAAAAAATTCCCCCCTCCCGATCATCAATTTTTGCCGTGTTGAGACGCGTGTACAAGCTTTTACAGTTCTAGCGCACCAAAGAGTTTCGCTCCCCGATTATCCTTTGACGCCTCTTCTATTAGTAGCTCCGCTGTTAGTATTATCTATTTTTTTTTTAAATGCCTTTGTCTCCATATGCCCCCTTCTCTATTGCATTGTCTGGTTTCTTGGCTAGGGCATAGCTCTTTTACCACTTTTTCAATCTCAGATTTACAGTAATTTAGTACCTCCCCCCTTCGTCCTTGAATTTAGCTACCTCGCTATCTACAGGGGATACGAAACAGCCCCGAAATAAAGGGAAGATAATAAAAAGGAACGAAACCCTAGGAACAACAAAAACCAGCATTACCAAGACCGATAAACGACATGGAAGTAGTTGAGCAAGCTGGCTGCCATGGTAAAAATATTATTAGGACAGGCCGTAAATGGAGGAGCAAAATATTTTGGATCAACGAAGGAAAATGGAGAATGTTTCCATTACCAAAGAATCTAGGGGTGGGAGGGTCAAAGGTCGTGACTTCTGGTGTTGGGTGGAGGTTCACAGGCGTTTCTGACTATAGGGTTGGGGTGGTGAGTGGCTTTATCCAGAAAATTGAGCTGAGCGTTGCTCATGAATTTCCGAATTGTGGGCATTTAAAGGTCTAGATCAGGGGTGCTCAAACGGTCGATCGCGATCGACAAGTCGATCGCGAGTGCTTTTTGAGTCGATCTCGAGAAAAAAATTCCGATATAGAACTATTCACAGATTTTGTTTTAGGTAAATAAAACAAAATGTAATGAATAAACTACTAAAATTTATTTGATCCACAATTAGGTCAGAATAACCCCCTCATCACTTTCTTTTATCGTAATAACCCATGCTAGCGGCAAAAGGCGGCTTTATTAAAGGAATGCGCGGTACTTGGCAAAGAAAAGCCGCGTTTTTGATTCCCGCCGATTTTTCTAGAAACTTCGGGCGGCGTGTTTGACGGGAACATTCGAGACTTCGTTCGCGCCGATATAAATGTTGCGCCTGCAGGAATAGGAGTCAGTCTGAGTTGTAACTTGAAGGCGATACATCGATACAAAGTTTATTAATAAATAGTCCACAATGAGAGCGGCGAAGAAAAGTAAAACTTACCATTTTAATAACGATTGGGAGAAAGAATTTTTCTTTTGTATGGTAAAGGATAAGTGCATTTGTCTCATTTGCCGTGCGTCAGTTGCAATACCTAAGCGTAGAAACTTAGAGAGGCATCATAAAACGCTTCATAAAAACTATGAAAAGGATTTTCCGTCACAGCGTGAATTAAGAAAACGAAAAGTACGTGATTTGATAACTTGTTTGAAAAAAGAACAAACCATGTTCACAAGACCAGCCAAACAATCAAAAGCTGCAACGATCGCGTCATTTAAAATATCTCATATATTGGCGAAACACAAGAAACCATTTGATGATGGATTGGTTGTGAAGGAAGCATTTATTGAAGCGGGTGAGACTTTATTTGGTGATTTTAAAAATAAAACAGAGATTATGTCTGCTATTAGAGAACTTCAGTTATCTCGTCCGACTGTTACAAGGCGTGTTGAAGTCATGAGTCAGGACATGGTAGATAAACTAAAACATGATATCATGGAATGTACATACTTTTCTTTACAGTTCGACGAATCCACCGATATGACAGACACTGCCCAGCTGTGTATTTTTATTCGAATGGTATTCAATGACATGTCGGCTAAGGAAGAGTTTTCGACAATGATTCCTCTGAAAGGAAAGACCCGTGACGAAGATATATATGACTTTTTCTTCAATTTTGTAACAAACTACAAGCTACCAATATATAAACTAGTGTGTATTACAACCGATGGAGCACCAGCAATTACTGGAAACAAAAACGGTTTTGTGGCATTGTGTCGAGCTAATGATGATTTCCCTTCATTTTTCTCCTTCCATTGCATTATACATCAACAAGTTTTGTGTTCAAAAGTTCTAAACATGGAGGAGATTATGGGCATTGCAATAAAAATTGTGAATTCTATCCGTGCACGTAGCTTGCAACGACGGCTCTTTAAATTGCGGTTGGAAGATAGTGAGTCAGCTGAACACACTGATTTAGTTCTTCACACGGACGTCAGGTGGTTGAGTCGCGGAAAATTCCTAGAAAGGTTTCAAGAATTAATGCCCGAAATAACAGCTTTTCTGGACGAAAGAGGTGATGACACTCAGATGCTGAAAAACGGAAAATGGCTGACTGATTTGGCATTTTTGACAGACATCACAATGCATTTAAACACCATTGATTTGGAGCTCCAAGGTAAAGAAAAAACTATTATTGAGTTTTATTAGCGCAATAAACGCGTTCAAAAGTAAATTGCAACTTATGATAGATCAACTGAAAAGAAAGGATCTGAAAAATGTTCCGTCTTTGAAAGCAAGGATTCCTCAGTTGAATTATGATATTTATGAGGCAGAATTATCAAATATTTTGGGCCAATTCGAAATACGTTTTAATGATTTCAGTAAATTAGCAAATATCGCATCATTTATGAGTTATCCTTTTTCGTGTAAAAACATTGAGGAATTAGCTACTGAAATAGGAAGTCAGTTTAACATGGACTCATGTTCTGTTGAAAATGAGTTAGTGCAGATTATATCAGATATACGTCTCAAAGCCACAGCATCTGATACAAAATTCTGGTGTTTTATATCTGAAGATAAATATCCGAATCTAAGGCAAATCGCCCTTCAACTGACGGCAATGTTTGGGTCAACTTACTTATGCGAATTTGCATTTTCTGAAATGAAAATAATTAAGTCAAAATATCGCAATCGACTAACTGACGAACATATGTCATAATGCTTGCGATTAGCACTCGGTAATTACGTACCATCTTATGAAAAGTATGCTGAGGACATGCAGTGCCACGCTTTAACATCCAAAGTCACTCTTTAGTTAAGGTTAGACACTAGAACTCGTTTGTTTTGTAAGAACCAATAAACTCGCAATTTTGAATAATTATGAGTTTTTTTATTGACATTTTAGAGCAGACCTACACTTACCTTGACTAAAAAAAAATGCATATTGTACGGAAAACTAATATCTATGCCACGATACACCCTACCTAGACGACAATCCTGCATCACACTTACTTGCAGCCTCTCAGAGTCGATCGATCGTAGTCTAACAATATTGAGGTAGATCGCCAGCAGTTCAAGTTTGAGCACCCCTGGTCTAGATAAATTAATGCGTTACGGACGAACTATGGGGCTTTGACGACGATTCGGATGGCCTTGTTTCGAACGGACTTTACGGTAGATCTGTGGGTGCGTGACGTTTGGCACCTTGCCAGACTGGAATATGTGAGACTGGCTCTGATGATCATTTTGTAAATTGTCATCTTGTTGCGTGTTGATAATTTACTTGACTTGTTTAGAGGAAGGTATAGTTTGTCGAAAAGCTGATTGGTTTTGGTGGTGGACGTGGGCACTTGGTTCTTGCATACTAGCCGTTTTTTTTCATCTAATACAAATTCTGAAATTTTATAGAATGGGTGGCGCCCCCTTCACTCTAGTAATTGAAATTACTTATGGTTAGATCCCTATCAGATTATTGGTTAAATCGATCATCAAAACAAACTAGTTAGAGAACATGTGGTGTTCCTTAATTTTATAAAATATAGAGGAGTTTAACGTTTCATAATTACGTGGGTATTATATTAGGGGGAGAGTTTTTAAAGCTATCTACTTAGTTATGTACCAAAGCTCGCCTAACTTAAAAAAATATATATTTTTCTACATAGCTGCCGTCTGTTTACGTAATATACTTAGTCCGGTATTTTTTAAATTGTTCTATCTATCCAAATAAAACAACACAAATGGACGTCTTATGTATTTTATGGTGTTTTATGCATTTTTAGAACACTTATGGGATCTCGTCGGTGTCTGTCCGTCTGTCTGTCACACTCGATTTTCTTCGAAACTATTTAACATAGGAAGTTGCAATTTGGCACAAATATAGGAATTGATTGCCCCACCCGAGTCGTGTAGTTTGAAAGTTAAATTTTGATTTAAGGGGTTAGTTTTGGGGGGGGTGAAATCGGAAGTGAAAAAAAAATTACCAGGTAATCGAGTGGAGTGTCAAATGAAAGCTCGTCAAAACATGAGCTCAAAAATACGCATGATGTAAAACTTGCGCACCCTTTTCTTTGTATAAATTGCCAAAAATCGACATCCTGCTCTTATCCCGAAAAGTACTGATCAAAAAATTATGAAAAAATTCTAGAATATTCTCCTTACAGTGTAGATTGAGAGAAAATTATCACGAGTGCTTTACGTTAATTGTTTATCTGCTATAAAAAACATTTTTCTGCCAAAATGGTGAAGGTGAATATAATTGGGACAAAGACCTACTGCTTTAAGCATTTGGTGACCAACGAATAGGTACTCAGATATAGTAATTTTATTTTGTTTGTTTCTAATTAAATAAATATTTAGGTAGTAAATGTTTTGTTTTCCACTTTTATTGCTAGACTGGCTATTAAGCAGCTAAGATGCTACAACTATTATTTTTTTTTTTTATGGGTCTAGCACACGTGCTGCAGGGAAGTCCCTAAAGCGCTCCAGGAGGGGCATGTGTGCGGAAAAAGCGTTTCACGTTGTTCTTGAATCGCTGTAAATTGTACTCGGTGGGAAACACAGCGCTGGGCAAATTATTCCGAAGGGATGATGTTCTCCATATAAAAGACTGCTTGAAAAGCGTTGTACGCGGAGTAACAAGCTGAACCTCATACGGATGTGAAGCACCAGCGCAACGTGTATTTCTAACATACACCGCTTTGGGAGGAATTAAGCGGGCTACATCCTTCGAACACTTTCCATGAAAATACTTGTAGAACAGACTCAAGTCGCCAACCGTTCTTCGATGTTCCAGCGAATCAAGGCCGCCGGTCAGTTCCGGGTCTCCAGTCAGACGGACAGCTCTTCTCTGAACAGAATCCAACAAATGCAGTGAATGTTTGGGAGTGGAGCTCCAAACATGGGAGCAGTACTCCATAGTTAGGCGAATTTGAGCTTTTTAAAGAATTAACAGTTGTTGTGGGGTGTAAAGCTTTCTGGTTCGAAATAATATTCCCAACTTTTGAGAAGCTCTCCTTGCTATGGCTGCAACATGTTCATGCCAGGACATATTTACTCCCAAATTAACGCCTAACAAATTGAGTGACGATGTTAGAGGAATGGAGTGCCCCAACATAACTATGTCGGGTTCAGCAACGTTAACTTTTTTAGAAAAAAACTGCCGCCTGGGTTTTTGTAGCGTTAAATTCCACTTGGTTACTGTCACCCCAAGATAAAATTTCTTCCAGGTCTTTGTTAAGTTGAATGACTTTCTGCTGTCTGCGGATATTCGTCTGAGTAGCCGATATCCGAGCGTTCCAAGTGAATGAAGAGATAAGTGTACTGTCAGCTGCAAAGCTGTAGATTGGATTTGTAATAATAATTTACACAGACGCTTACAACAGATTTAAAAATGCAGCTCAAGGTTAATTCCTGAAAAATCCGCGAGATGTTGTAGTGAATAGGTAAAAACCCAATAGGAAATTCAGCGGCTTCTCTGAGAAACTCCATAAAGCATATTTTAACGATCCCGCGGTAGACTACCGGCTTTGTTTTGCAACGCCGTTTTGTTCCATATATTTGTCTTTCTATAGCGATAGCTATATACTTCTGTGTTACTACTCACTCTCAATAGTGTACCGATCAATAGTTAGTTTGCATTTACGTCTAAAGAGTATAATTCTTAGAGCGAGAGATCAGTTTCTTTTTCGACAATCTACAACCATGAGGTGAAAAGTCCAGATACTTTCCGAGAGGTGACAACACAAACAAAAAACATATAATTTTCAATTAATGCTAACTATCAAAAGATTTGAGTAACGCTGATTTTTGCAAAACGATGGCACAAAAAGAGAAAAATACAGCCAGGACTCAAAAATGACTTGAGAAGTGTCGTCTGATCCGTCAAAAGCAGTTATATGCCGATGGTTGAGTGAAATGCGGTCGTAGAAGCACCGATGATGCAATACGTTCCAGGCGTTCAAATGAGGCAGTCACCCCAAAAAATACAATAAAAATCCACCATATTGCTCTGAATGACCACAAAATAAAAGTGAGGGAGATAGCCAAGGATATCAGCATATTTTGCATGGATATTTGCATATGAAAAAGCTATGGGTCCAATGGGTGCTGCGCAATCTCACGACTCACAGTGATTCGGCAAGAACATGCTAGCGGGACAATATTCATGACGTAATTTCCAGGAACCACTGATAACGACTTGTAAACAACCCCCCCATTTAACGAATTCCAAGAATTAATTTGTTTATCACCTCATAAAGGTATCTTATCAGGGAGTCAAAGTAACCCTTATAAGAGAGGTCATTTTCATTTGCAAATCGGTTGCATTTTATGCACACTTGTGATAACATATTTTAAAATTGGTAGCAAAGTGAAACGAGTTTTTTGTGATGGAATATTCTGTTAAAGGTATGTACTCTATTATAACTTATATTTTTTATAAAAAATATGTATACTTTTGGTGTAATATCAATTTGTAAATGTATAGATAAATTCAGCAAATTTTACATTAATTGTAAACTTTAAAAGTAGCAACTTTTTTTATCCACATATATCCACCTAGATTTTTCTATATGTAATACCTTCAACATTCAGGCACAGATTCATATATATTATAGACCCCGAAAAGGCCCGAAAGTAAAATTATTTTATTTTTTCAGAACGAGTCGTGACTATGACGAAAATGGAGTTTTTTGAAGAATGGCTAAAACATGACAAAACTGAACGAAACAGTGGCATTTTTTATTATATAAGTGAAAAATTCAATATGTCTGATGTTTCTGACGATTCTCTAAAACTACTCAAAGTGAAAATATCAAGCCTTTCAGCAAAATTCAATCAAAAGTGGACTTCTTTAAAGTGTAACAAAGAAATGTTTCTAATCAAACATAAAGATTAGTTAGAGGGATCCGGAATCGAAATAAAGATGTGTGTTAACCAGCCGTGCACTTCAACATCATCAGCGGCTCTTTCCGTAGGGCGACCCAGAAAATCATTTGAAGACTCATCAACGAAACCGAAGAGACGGAGAGTAGAAGATCTTTTGGAATCGCGAAGTGCAAGTGAGCTTATTACAGCAGCTGAGTTAACTACTCGAAAAGAAGGGCATCGAAGTGTTGCTAAACAGATCCATAACGTCGCAGTCAGTGAAACTAGAGAAAAGAATAAGGTCAATGAAAGCGGGACATCAAGTGTATCCATCGTTTTATAGTTTAGGTAAGGCCAAAGCTTCTTGTTGTCCTTCTGACGAATATATTTCTGTGACTGAATCTCGAGCTGAAATTAAACTTCACGCGATTTTGGATAAAACGGCTGAACGATTAGTTAAAGCTCAGACGGAAGTCATTAGAAGTGTGTTCCTCGTTCATATTATACGTTGGTAAGCAAATGGGGCTGTGATGGGAGGTCGGGGCATAGCACGTATAAGCAGAAATTTGAGAACACTAACGCTACAGACGAATTTTTGTTCGTATACTCATTTGTCTCTTTGAGACTGCTTCATGGGCGAAACTGTGATCTGGCAAAATCCAAGACCTTTGTCTACTTTATATTGCCGTCCTATTAAGTTTATTTTTGCCAAGGAGACAAAAGAGTTTACGAAAGAAGAAACTTCTAAAATTTTAGATGAAGTAAGTCAGCTTCTTCCAACATTATGTAACGTTGCTGGATCTCAAATCTCTGTTGAACACGATTTGTTGTTGACAATGACTGATGGCAAAGTGTGCAATGCCTTAACAGACACAAGTTCAACACAAAAGTGTTATATTTGCGGTGCCACCCCGTCTACTATGAACGAGGAGTCAAAGAAATATTCCAGCAACGAAGAACGCCTTGCATTTGGTTTATCTACTTTACATGCATGGATCCGCACATTTGAATGTTTGCTTCACATCAGCTATCGTTTAGAAATAAAAAAGTGGCAAGTCAGGGAGATAACGACAAAGCTATTGTGAAGCAACGCTCACAAGAGATACAAAAAGTGTTTAAAAATCGTATGGGTCTCATTGTAGATAAACCAAAACCTAGGTATGGTAACACAAACGATGGAAACACAGCACGTAGATTTTTTCCAAAGCTGAATTCAGCAGCGAATTAGACGTAAACCTTATTCGTAGATTTCATGTAATTTTAAGAACTTTGTCATTGGGATATGACATAAATTATATAGAATTCGAAAAGTTTTGTGTTGATACTAGGAAATTATACCTTGATCTGTATTCGTGGTATTCCATGCCCGTTACTGTGCATAAAATTCTTGTACATAGCGCGGAAGTTATAAAGTCTTTTCTTCTTCCCATTGGACAACTCTCCGAAGAAGCCCAGCAGGCAAGAAATAAAGACTGTCGTAGATTCCATGAACGGCACACCAGGAAGCGGTCACGTATTGCCACAAATACAGATCTTTTGAGAATGCTTTTAATTACGTCTGATCCTGTTATCAACTCGTATAGAGAATTACCGCGAAGAAAATTTACTTCTTTGCCATCGGAGGTTCTGCAGTTGATTATCCCATCTTCATTGCCATCCGAAACACCATCAGTAAGTCATCATCACGAATTAAATGAGGAGGATTATTTACTCTCTGAATGTTCTACTGAATGGGAGAGCGGTGATGACGACTCATCTGATGGTGATTAGTAGGTTTAAGTATTTTTTTATTGTAATTATTATTCTTATTTTTATTGTGTGTTGTAGTTGCTTATAATTCATGCCTTAGTTATTTAATATTATATTTCTTTTACTTATACACCTTGTTATTGTAAATAATTGATATATAGATACTGTTATTGTACTAATTTATTTTAAAAGAAATAATATTTTTTAAATTAATAAATGTGGGTACTATCATTATGATTTTTATTTTTTTCCTAGAAATTTCTTTGTAAACAAACATGATTGTGCTTTTCACACATAATGAGTAGGTAGACGTATGTAGCTAATTAAAGAACAATTAGCGACAATAGTGAACAAATGAGACACATTAGTAAACCACTTCCGTCTTGCAGCTACATATTTCGATTAATACACATACAGTACACATTTTTCAACTTTTTTTTTCTTAAAATAGCTTAAGATACCTGGAATATACATAATCAATTGAAATAAGTGAAGAAATAATATTGTCCCGCTAGCTTGTACTAGTCGAGATACTGTGCGACTGGTCAAGAAGAGCAACGTGACGAAGATTCAGAACTCTGTTTGGCACGCTTTCGGCGTAATCCAAAGGAGTTCTTGCATCGATTCGTAACAATGGACGAAACGTGGATCCACCACTGCACCTGAATCCAATAGGCAGTCCACAGAATGGGCGGAACCGCATAAAATCATAAAACATCAACTAGAAAGGTTTTGGTAAATATTTTTGGGATGCACGTGAAATAATACTGATCAACTATCTTGAAAGGGGCAAACAACCAGCAGAGTCAATTATGTTAGTTTATGAGGCCATTTGAATGGTGAGATAAGGAAGAAAAAGTCGAATTCAGCAAGGAAAAAGTGTTGTTTCACCAAAATAATGCACCAGCTCACAACTCCTTAAAATCGATGGTGAAATTGAACCAATTGGGCTATGAATTGCTTCCTTATGGGCCATATTCTCCAAATCTGCCTCCCCTCCGCGCGATTATTACCTCTTTCCAAGAATAAAAAGGTTAGGCTCCAGAGAAAGAGATTTGGCTCAAATAAAGAAGTGAAATTGGAAACTTAGGATTATTTTAGAGAGTTCTAGAAATCGTACTTTGTCAAAGGTATCTAAGTGTCGGAAGATCGCTGGCATAAGTATATCGATCTTGAAGGAGACTACGAGGACTACTTTCTAAGTTTTAACAAAAACAATGAAAGAAAAAAAAAATTGGTACAAATAGTTTTATCGTTTCTTAAAATATTCCCCTTTAAGATTTATGCACTTTTGCATGAATTCAAACCAATTCTCGAAATATTTTTTTCACTCTGAACATGGTTCTGGAAGGATTCAACAGTTGAAAATCGCTGTTTTTTTTTTGCATTTTTTTGTGACATTCGTGAACAAAAATAAATCGTTAGGCGATAAATCAGGTGAATACAGGCAATGAGGCATTGATTCGACGTTTTTCTCCGTCAAATAATCAATTGTTTAACGTGTTGTGTGAGAGCTGGCATTGTCATGATGAAGAATGATGCATGTTTTTGGTTGTTTTTCCTGATTTAATCGATGACTTCTGGCAAACAAATTGTTGTGTACCAATTGGCATTAAATGTTCTTCGATCCTCTAAAGCAGTGGTTGCGACATGTCCGGTATAACCAAAGAAACAAACGATCATTTTCTTGGAAGTGCTTCGCGAACGACCACTTTTGTTGGATTTGGTTCATCTTCGAACACCCAAATAGTTGATTGTTGGTTAGTTTCCGGCTTGTAGGAATATATTCCAGTTTCGTCTCCTATTACGATCGTGTATACAGATTTTGTATGTCCTCGGTCGAATTTTTTGAGCATTTCGTTACACCAATTGACACGAGCCTGTTTTTGAGTTTCGGTCAAATTGTACGGAATCCATCGGGAACAGATCTTTTTCACAACTAAATGTTCATGCAAAATTGAATATACTGCAGTCTTCGATATGCCTAAGGATACCTCTATCTCACACTAAGTCACATGCCGATCCTCTTTAATCATGTTGAGGACAGCATCGATGTTTTTGGGACAACAACCCATTTTGATCGACTTTCACGAAATTCATCGCTGAAGCACGACCAAGACGAAATTCGGCAAACCAATTATAAACAATCTTTTTTGATGATGATTCATTACCAAAAGTTGAACGAAGCGATTCGAGGCATTGTTGTTGAGTTAGACCTCTACTAACAACGTAAAAAACATCCAACGAAAACCTTCACATGAGATTTCCATTTCACATTCACAAAACTGTTATTTTGAACGCTCACTGTAAACAAATTACTCGGCCAATTTCTGAGCTGCCACTATTTTAATAACAACAAATATCAAATTTTACAGTAATGGTAACGTCACATCTCAATAGCGCCATCTAGGGCTCGTTTGTAAAAACTTAAAAGGCAGCCCTCGTATGTTGAAAAATAAAATCGACTTTTGGCAAAAACATTGTTTTTTTCCTTCAAAAGTCTAGGTACTTTTTACCCCATATAATATGTATTTCTTGCCTGAAAAATACATCTAGTTATGAGTTAGGTACGATTACCTTCAATATACAAAACTGCCAAAATATTTACTAGTATTTATTTCTACAATAAATATTTTAAAATTACTATTCTAAATAAAGGGTGGCCCAAAATTACCGAAGGGGTTTGAATTTCTTATAACTTTTTTATTATAATTTTGTTTTTTATTTCTTTTCAGTATTTTGTAAAGAAGACTTGGAGAATTTAAAATGAAACAGTACACAATTGAACAACGTGCCCAATTCGTTGAACTTTATTTCTCAAATCAACGGTCCATTGTTTTGACTCAGCGTGCATATCGTCGTTATTTTAATGTGCGGGATGGACCCTCAGAGTCAACAATAAACCGTCTGGTTGCAAATTTTCGACAACAAGGGGCAGTAAGGAACCTTCCTGGTGGCGGCAGACGACGAACGGTGCACACTGATGACAATATTGAACGGGTACAGGAGAGTATTCGGGAAGATGGAGAAACATCAACCAGGAGACGTTCGACACAACTTGGCCTCTCACGAGGGTCGCTGCAGAGAATTTTGCATACAATAAGAATGTTTCCATACAAAATTCAGCTTGTCCAAGAATTGAAACCGACAGATTACCAGCAACGACTTGATTATGCAATTTATTTCCGGCAAAAAGCAGAAGAAAATCATGATTTTATTCATAATTTAATTATGAGCGACGAAGCCCATTTCCAATTAAATGGGTTCGTTAATAGGCAAAACTGCAGGATATGGGCTACGAAAAATTCAAGAGTAGTTCAACAGCGATAATTACACCCAGTGTACTGTTTGGTGCGGTGTTTCGTCGGAAAGGATAATTGGTCCATATTTTTTTGAAAATGAACACGGCGTCGCCGTTTCCATCACTGGTGTTCGATATCGGACAATGTTGGAAATTTTTTTAAGGCCAGCCGTGGAAAACCATCCGCAAGTATGGTTCCAAGAGGATGGAGCCACAGCGCATACTGCGAGGGACACAATGGCTCTTTTACGCGACATCTTTGGTGAACGAATTATTTCGCGTACAAGCGATTTTAATTGGCCTCCGCGGTCACCGGATTTAACCGCTCCAGACTTTTTCCTTTGGGGTTATTTGAAAGGAAAAGTCTATATTAATAAGCCTAGAACCATCCAGCAATTAAAAAAAACAATATACGCGACGAAATCAACAACATAACACCTAAAATTTTGCGAAAAGTTATAGAAAATGTTTTGGAAAGAGCACGAATATGCGAAGCAGAAAATGGCCACCACTTGCGAGATATAATTTTTCATAATTAAATTAAAAATATTCTCCATTAATAAACTGTATTTAAAAAAAAAAAAAAATTATAATTATGTCTTAAATAAAAAGTTATAATGACCTCAAACCCCTTCGGTAATTTTGGGCCACCCTCTATATGTTATATTTAATATTATAAGTAAACAAAAATTAAGTGCAATTTCAGGTGCGGACAACATAATCTTTATATAATGCACAGTGTAAACCTAATGTACAATCATAAATACAGTCCCTGGCCAAATTATTAGACGCACTGTATTTTTTTTAGTAATTTTATGTTTCTTAAGAGTTTTTATGCAATAATGGTATATTTAAACTACAATATTATTGATTTTTATTTAAAAGAATTGTTGTAGACTACATATTTGTATTTATTTTTAACATATGGCAACACTGTGTTGGCAAAGTGATACATGAACGTAAATAAGTACAAACCTGTATCAGTCGCGATCGGAATCGAGTCAGGTACGGACGTGTTTCTGTGGCTTTATGGACTGTGATTGTTTGTTTAACAGTTTTATACTACTCAGTTATTAGTTTATTTTGTATGCAGTGTTTTAAAAAAGTAATTGGACTATTTTCATTATGGGTAGAAAAGGCGATCTTTCACCACGTAAAAAAGCTGAAGTGAAGGCCCTTGTGATTGCGAAAACATTTACAAACCGAGAAATATCACGAAGATTGGAGGTTTCTGAAGCTAGTGTACGACGCATAAAAGAGAAAATTGAGTCAGGGAAGGAATTAAGCCCGAAAAGAAAGAAAAGATGCGGTAGAAAACCAATTTTCACTTCACGGTCAGAGAGATGTTTGAAGAAAATTTGTGTAAAAAACAGATTTGCTACCACAAAGGTAATAAAATCACAACTCCAGGATGCTAGCGTAATTGCTTCTGAGCGCACTGTTCGAAGAAAATTGAAAGAATTAGATTTTAAGGCCTGTCGCCCCGCCAGGGTTAGTTAACAGCTGCAATGAAAGCAAAGCGCCTGAAGTGGGCCAAACAATGGCAAGACAAAGATGTGGACTTCTGGAGATCGGTAAGATACAGCAATTTAATCAATAATTGATACATTATTATCATTTTCAGTTAAATAAAGCAAATAAACATGGAAGTTTATATATTTTTCCTATTTTTGACAGGTCTGCTTCAGTGACGAAAGCACATTCGAAATTTTTCAGAATAAAGCTCAGTATGTGCGTTGTCGTCATGGAGAAAAGTTTTATCCTGATTGTGTCGTCCCGACGGTTAAACATCCCACCAAAGTGATGATTTGGTCAGTCATCAGCGGCAAGTGCACTGGACGTCTGTACGTCGTCAAAGGAATAATGAGGCAAGATCAGTACAAAGAATCGGTTGATTCCGCAGCTCAGAGAATGGTTTTCAAATGGGGAACCATTCACTTTCATGCAAGATGGAGCTCCCTGCCACACTGCTCGGTCTGTTAAAGCTTTTTTGGCAGAAAAAAATATCCCTCTGTTGGATTCGCCCTGATATGAACCCCATTGAAAATGTGTGGGAGCTGATGAAAAGAGAAGTGGCTAAAGATGTGATTACCAACAAAACCCAGCTCCTAGAAAAAGATTATTCATGTGTGGAATCATCATCCTCAAATGCAGGAGACAGTACAATCTTGCATTGATAGCATGCCGCGCAGAATTAAAGCTTTGATAGCGGCTAAAGGTGGCTCAACTAAATATTGACTTTTACTAACATTAATTTCACTTTTCTTTAAAACTTAATAAACTTATGCTTTTCTAAATTAATGCTGTTTTATTTATGTCAAATAAATAGGTAATTGATTGGATAATATAAAAATAAAAAACAAATCAATTTAAAATAATAAAACGGTACAATATCACTCGGTAATTAATATTTTACATGAAATCTTGCAGTGCGTCTAATAATTTGGCCAGGGACTGTATGTTCACAATAAAATCGATGTAGGTATATATGTTATTTTCGTGTGGACTACAGTGTTGTTCATTTTGTCCAGGTTTGCTTAGTTTTTAGATGATATCGAGATCATAACAGTTCCAATTGTGTAAGTTAATTTTAACGTCTAAAAATATAAATAAATAAAAATGAGTTTTAAAAAATAAATCTTCGAATTATCCTAATAACGAGCAAATAAGCCTGCCAACAAAAATAACCAAAAACTTTTCGGTGAACTATTCAGCAAGATATCTTTCTACCGTCAAATTTTGCGCTCAGACAATAAGAAGATTAGTAGGGGTATTCATAGTCTTTCCTTGAGTAACTTCTAGACCTTCAATTCACCTTGAGTGTCAGAGTCAAAAAATCACGCTTTGCATTATGTTTTAGAAATACTTATAGTGATCCCTAAGCCTGCTCCAAGGCGATCATTTTACCTCAAATGATGTTTTTTGTTTTATAGTCAGCCAATCTCGCCTCAAAATCCTTTCAAGAGTTAGGAAGGTCGAGGGCTCACTTCGATGGTATTAAGTTATGTTTTCGATTGTTATCTGACTTCAGATTGGAGTAATTGTTGACACCGAGTAAAATTAAATTTTTCACCCACATCAATAAAATAAATATTAAATTATATAATTTCAAAGTAAGATGGTCTGGTACTCTAAAAAACTTTAAAAAGGCTAAATTTCACCTCGTGTATTTAGCTAAATGATGAAAGGGAAGATTAAATACACTGGTCAACACAAGTCTTGTTTCCTGTATTTTTTTTCTGTTATTGGGTATTTCTATGGCCCTGACTATGAAAAAAATACTGGGAGGTTGCTAACAGCTTTACCTTTTGAAATATACAGTTTTATTATTTTGCCAAAAAAATAATACATTATGTTAACAAAATTTCTATTGAACACTAGCAAATGATCTTTTATAAGATTTCCTTGAATGAACGACTTTAGGTAGATCTCGTTGCAAACTCCAGCAGTAGTCTACCATCATATGTGAGTCCCACCGCCCCTGATAACGCTCTTCTATTGTCCGAAGATCCTGATGAAATCTTTCACCCTGCTCCTCACTGAAATC
Source organism: Pachyrhynchus sulphureomaculatus (assembly GCA_019049505.1). NCBI lineage: Eukaryota > Metazoa > Arthropoda > Insecta > Coleoptera > Curculionidae > Pachyrhynchus > Pachyrhynchus sulphureomaculatus. The sequence goes on along the minus strand of CM032450.1, from coordinate 50,841,085 downwards.
ACCCAGATTTTGTGGAAATCGGTCTAAATGCGAGTGCAGGAAGTGGATTTTTATGCTCATGTTGCACCCTAGCTCTTGCAAGTTCGATAGCATGTACTCAATAAGCTCGACATGGTCGTCAGATTTCTTTTTGCCTAGGAAGCTACTCATAACCAAAACAAATGAATTCCAAGCTTTGGATTCGACTTCAGTCATTGATTTGACAAAATTAGGATCTTTCACGAGTTGCCTAATCTGTGGCCCATCAAAAATACCAGCTTTCAATTTTTCTGAACTTAATCCTGGAAACTTGCGTGAAAGAAAATTAAAACATTCTCCACTTTTGTCAAGCGCCTTCACAAACTGTTTCATTATGCCGAGTTTAATATGAAGTGGTGGAAGTATGATGCGGTCTCGGCTAACTAAAGGCACGTTTATAACATTTTTTGTACTAACTTTTAGCTCTTCCCGCACTGGCCAAACTTTTTGTGACCAATGGTGTTGCTTGTCACGACCACCCAGAGACACTTGAAACAAGGGAACTTTGTGTACCCCCATTGTTGACCTAAAAGAAAGTTAACCATTTTCAGATCAACACAAGTGACCCATTTGTGGTCTTGATACTTAATTTTTTCCATAACCTTAGAACCATTTACGTATTCTTCTTTTAAAGTCGTCGAATGTGCAATAGGTATAGATCCGTACTTGTTACCGTTATGAAGCAAAACACACTTTAAACTTCTTTTGCTGCTGTCTATGAAAAGACGCCAATCACTAGGTTGGTACTGTTTTAATCCCATTTGCTGCAAAATACCACCAACATCGTTACAAAAAAACTAAATCCTTCTCTTGAAAAAAAAATACGGTAACAGATTTTTTTCTCGGGTACGATAAAATGTAATGTTGCTTTCCGGAGTAAGCAAATTTTTTTCTTTTAAACGAGATGCTAAAATTTCAGAAGCTTCTTTTGGTAAGTTCAGATCTCTTACTAAGTCATTTAGTTCTTTTTGATTAAATGGTTGAGGTTCTGAAAGGCTACATTTGTAGTCTGAATCAGAGTCTTCACTTGATGTATTTCGTTCGGGTTCACAGAGATTTGGATCATCAGAAGATTTAGATGTGCTGGGTTGTACCTCTTGCGATTTTAATTGAGGTCGTTGAGCAGAAGATAAGTTAGGATATGACCACTTACTTCGATTTCCAGGGTTAATTCCGTTTATTTTCACAACGCAGAAGTAGCAATCGTCATGATGGTTTCGAGGTTCTCGCCAAATCATGGGTGTTACGAACATTATTGCATCTCTTTTTCCACTGGACCATAACCGTAGACATACCACACATTTCTGGCATACAATATGAGGAACCCATGGCTTGTCCTGATTACACAATTTTATTTTAAAGTATTGATGATACGCAGTTTTCACAAAGTCCGATATAGGTTTTCGATATTTTTTGCAAATATATATTCACCACAAATATAGCAAAAACAACCGGGATTAAGCACACAACATCTTCTTGACGAAGCCATATCTAAAACAACAACAAAATATATTTTAGTGTCCAATAAAAAACGAAAATCTAAGTAAAAATAGTAAATGAGGGTAGTTAGCTATAACTCAAAAACAAAAGCTGTTGGAGAAAAATTGTTGCCATATTTAAAAAATACGCGTCAATTTGAGATAGAAACAAAAAAAAAAAATCACAGGAAACAAGCAATTTTCTTTTTTTTGTTGACCAGTGATATTATAGTTAACAATTTTTAAAGATTTTATAAACCATTTTGAGGTGAATAATAATAGGAACTTTTGACATTCATAAAATAGGGTACAGATACCGACAATCAGTTTAAAAAATAACCAGTTCAGATAAAAAATCAAAATTACATATTTGACAGAAAATATGGTGTTGACGTTTACTTCAATCACTTCAAAATTCCTTACTCAAGGAGGGTGATAAACGTGATTATGAAATGGAGAGTTTGCAGACGCTTCAGGAAAGCCTCGAATATGACAGCCACGAAAACATTTGTGACATCAAAAGACGAAAGACCAAAAAGGAAAGAATATTTCTAATAAAGGAAAATGTGAAAAAAATGTACTGCAATGTTACTAATAACTTCAGATAACCTAGGACTACAATTTTTTTTACTCAAACAAGAAAAGGATAAGTATGTTGAGTGGCTAAAAACAAATTCGTTGTCCGTTTCCACCCAGCATATCTAATTTTTGCGTAAATCAAGGAAATACAATCTCAAAACTATATAAGTAAAATCACCAAAATAAATATTAAGATTCAAACCTAAAATAACTTAACTGATAAAAAATATGCGAACTTAGAGCTTACAAATTAAATTCCGTATATAAACTGTAAACTGGCCTAACTTCTAACAAAGCCAACAAAATCTAACCTAACCAAACCTAACACAGGCCCACAATTTTTTTTTGTTAAATACATGAGAAGTAATAAGCTATGAATCTATATTCGGTATATTTAATTTCGGTAGCTGAATACATGCCATTGTTTGTTTTGCTCCATCGCTTCAAGTTTTCAGATATAAGAACTCCAAAGCTAACATAACCTAATCCAAATATCTTTACACCAAGAACTCCAAAACTAACATAACCTAATGGAAGAACTTTACACTAAGAACTCCGAACCTAACATTACCCAATGTAAGAACTTCACACCATCAACTCCGAAATTAACTTAACCTAATCCTAAGATCTTCACACCAACAACTCAGAAACTAACTTAACCACGTCATCATCATCACCAAGTAGGTTTCTAACCGTAAAAAATAGCTCTATGTCAGTGAATACCTTTATTCTGCTTCTAACCTTAAAAATTGCTCATATTAGTGAAAATCTCATTTTTTTGAAGGAAATATAGTGCTGCTGGTAAAAAATGAAAGAATACATTTTTATGTATCTTAGATTGCTAAATCTTTATTTCGCTTGTGCTTTTTTTCGGTCGGTCACTGATTTTCATCTTTTTTGAGGTTAGAAAAAAATGGTGACCTAGTCGGGAAATTCCGACATCAGATTCAGATTCATCATCTTAAAATACACAGACATATATTGTTTCAGACATCTTTTATCAGTTTCGTAGTATTTCCGTTATAAGAATGAAGACATTTTCTGATTTTGTGGTAGATTTTGAGGTTAGGAAAATAGTGACGTAGTAGACAAATTACGACATCATATTCGGCATCTCAGAGTACATAGAAATATATTGTTTTAGACATCTTTTACAAGTTTTCAGTATTTCTGTCATAAGAATAAAAATATTCACTAATTTTGAGCTCTTTTTTGAAGTTAGAAAAAAATCCTGACGTGAGCAAGACTAACAACGTCGTGTTTTTAGCGACCGAAATTAAATATACAGAATACAGATTCATAGCAGAAATTTGTGGGCCTGTCATTAGGTTAGGTTAGATTTTGTTAGAAATGATGCCAGTTTAGAGTTTATACACGGAACTTAATTTGTAAGCTCCAGGCTGGCTTATTCTTTATCAGTTATCTTAGGTTTGACATATTTTGGTGATTTTATTTATATAGTTTTGAGATTATTTTTCTTTGATTTACGCAAAAACTAGACTTTATGTTGGATACCTTCAACACAAAATAAAAATTGTCTCAAATTGATTAAATAATTAAAAAAAGTTCCATTCAATTTTTGAAACCCCACGAACTAGAGAAACAACCCGCTAATGGAATTTCAAGGTTGTTGACATCAGATTTTTTTGCAGGATTCTATAGTTTTAATTTTTATTGTGGGACATTTTTTAATGCAACTGAAATTTATAATTTGAATAGTATAATTTTAAATTAAGGCCCATTGCAAGTAATTTTCATAAATAAAAAATATTCTAGTTTACTTGATAACGCTTTTTTACGGGCCAATAAAATAAAATTTTTAAAGTAAATCGGGATTCAACAAAGTTGCAGTTGCATTTCCAGATATGGCCTTTTAAACAACATCAGCAGTTTCTACGTTTCTCTTACTCTAATCACAAAATGCAGCCCTTCAATACTAGATAGTGCTTAGGAGTTTAAACAGAATCAAAGTATTGAATTTGGAATAGGAGCATCGATATCTACAAAGATTTGATTATAACCAAGAGAATAACTTTAAATTCACATAAAAGCTACCTCTTACATAAAATGCAATACAAAGTACACTATGGAAAATTCTTTAGAAGCCTACGTGGGCGAATGCAGAAGAGATCAAAATTTTACTCTTTCTGTCTCAACTGACAAAGTAAAAAGTCCTCGGATGAAAAATTTCCATTTTAATATATACAACAAAATACTATGGAACTAAAGTAAACAAAAATCGTAAATATTTCGATAGTATGGCTTTATAAATGGAAGTTAATTTAAACTCTTTTAGATACTGCCATTATGTTAAAAATATAATTTATTTTTGAAGATTACAGTTTATCTTCAGACTAAGAAGTGAGATGTCAAACCAAGATGCATTATATTTAATAATAATATGTTATCTCACTTTTAATTCTGTTAAATAAATTAATTAACACGCTGCCCACGGTATTTTGCTTGTTTTGACTGCCAGGCCATGGGAATATTTGTAATTTTTTCACCACACGCAATTGATGACATTTTATAAAATGGGGCCTGATTAATTGATCTGTAGCAAAATTTTAAAAAAATAACCCAACACAGCAAGACATGTCTATTAATTAAACCAAAATCCACCCTTATAGGGGGTGAAAAGAACCTCTAAAACCCAAATAACGCACGTAAGTTTAAATAACATATACAAAGTATAAATGCTTGTAACTCTAAGACAAAATATCTGAATCTGTTTTCACAACCAGACATTACTCTTAAAGGGTTCAGACTCATCACTATAGGGTGTAAAAACCACCCCCACCTATGGAGGTATCTCATAAGTTTCAGCAACCACGAAAAAAGTTCAGGTTTTTGTAGTTTTAGGCAGGGCGAACAAACATGGAGTGGATTCGCTTAAAACCACCGATACGACCCTTAGAGGGTGGTAAAAACTACCCCTAGGCTCTAATGATGCACATGGATGTCATTCAGATTCGAAAAAGGATCAAGTATCCAATTGTGCCAAACATTCAAGACAACTAGATCATCTTCCTAATAAGGTCTCTGGGATTGATGGATCTAGAAGGAGGCTTGGATATCATTTAAAGAAGTTGTGACTAAGTTTTTGGGTAATGTGAAAGACCCTAACTGTGAACTTATCGTAGCTAATATGATAGACAAGTTGAAAAATCTGGGTTGTATGATGACCCTTAAAGTCCACTTCTTGCACAACCATCTTGACTTTTTTCCTAAAAATTTACACCATGAGAGTGAAGAGCAGGGGGAATGGTTCCATCAGGACATAAAGGAGATGGAGAGACGGTACCAGGGACGGTGGAATATCAACATGATGGATGATTACTGTTAGTCACTTCATACAGAACAACAAAATGCCTCACATCGGAGAAAAAGATATACAAGAAACTTCACAGAGAAAAGGGAAAGGAAATACAAAAAAATAAGCACCTAAAATATTTGCATTGAAGTGAAATATGGTATCGTGAGTAAATATTGTAGCCTAATCAAATAACAGTACCTTTTAAGTTTTTATTTTTTATGCATCAAATTTTCCCTATTTTGAAATTTAATCGATGTCATATTGTGAGAGAACTGCGGGTGATACAAAAAAACACTGATACCAGATATGGTTTCAGCACCCAAAAATAGATAACACTTAGATGTATTTGTTTAACCCTGCGGGCCGGGCGCCGCCGACTAAATCTCCAACCAGGGCGCCGGGTCTCGCAAACCCATCAATAAAAAAATCTTGTTAAAAAAAAAAGTGATAAATTAATATTTTATTGAAAAAAAAATACACATTTTTAAATACAAAACCTTATATTATAAAACTGGTTTAAGTATACACAGTCAAAAATCTAATTTTTAAATATTTGTTGTCAAAAAAATTAAACATTTCCTAAAAACTACAAACAAAATAACTTGAACATGAAAAAAAAAATTGTAGTAAAACATTGTAAAAATATCATAAATCAACAGATTTTATTGATTCATTGAAATTTCTGAGCACTCAGAACACCATGCATGGATATGAATAAGACATACAAATTTTCCACATTTTTTGCAAAAATATTTGGTTTTTGAATCTTTTTTACAAAAAAAAAAAACATCTTTTTCTGTTACCTGGTTGGACTTCTTCATTTCTATTGGGTTCTTGTGTTCCAGCAACTTCTTGTCTTCTTTCCCTTACCGACCTTGGAACATTTGTTTCATAAGAACGTCGCTCCAAGTGTTCTTTTGTCAAGGATAGTCCAACATCTCTTAGATATAATCGTCTTTAAATCTTATAAGTTTTATTATTGCAAGCAAAAATAATTTGGAAATTTACACCACCCATATTCATAATTGAAAAAAAAATAACCATCGGCCACCTTCTTGTATTCCTTGCTACGTTATAGGTAGCAGACAATTTGTCGAGATTATCTACACCTCCTTTGGTATGATTGTAATAAGTAATTATATCGGGTTTGCATTTTTCTGCCGTAGAGGGATCAATCCTATCATCGTGATGTAAACTGGATATAAGATTAACATTTCTATATTTCTTTGGAATATGTGACACAATAGTCATAACTTTTTGAAAGCCAAATATTGAAGAAAATTCAGGGCGAGCTCTTGTGTTGGAGAATTCTAGAGGCAATTCCCTTTTATTTTTTTTTTATTGTACCCACGTACGTGGTTTTATGCTCCACAAGTAATTTTTTTTACCAATTCAACACTGGTAAAACCAATTATCACACGTAAGATTACGATTAGTCCCAGATATAGGTTCTATTAGTCTCAAAACTATACTTTGTGGATCGTTAGGGCGTTCATATATACCTTCAGGCTGCTTTCCGACGTAAACCTCCAGATTTGAAGCATAAGATGTAGAGGAATCAACTAAAGCAAATATTTTATATACCGTATCTGTTAGGTTTACTTGGAATATACTGTTTGAAATCACATCGCCCCCTAAATGCCTCAAGCTTTTTATCAATTGTTGTGTTTGCTCCAACAGTATATGTGTTTTTACAGTTTTCAACAAAAAGGTCAAATAGGCTTCTGATTGGAGCTAGCTTGTCAAATTGTTTCCTTGCTTCTCTTGTCGTCAAGTCATCAAAACGAAGGCATCGAAGAAGAAAATTAAATCGATCGTGAGACATTACCAACCAAAATCTTTCAATCCCGAGTTCGTTTCTTTGCCATGCTCTTTTGTATTAAGTCGTCCACTTTTGAGGGTCCCCGCCAAATATAATAATCCAAGAAAAGCTTTTATTTCACAAATGTCCGTGGGTTTCCCTCTTCTCTCTCTTGCATAATTTTGAGCCAATCCAGAAATGTAGAGATTTGTGTTTTCCACTATAATGTTAAGCATTTCATCTGTGAAAAATAATGACCAACACTCCATGGCTGTTTTGGCGTTTTTTTCCCACAGTTCCTGACGCCTGGTAGCCGAACAATAATATTTTCTTTTCTCGTTCTTACGGTTTTGTTTGGACAATGTTTTTGCCATCGCGTGGTTCCGTTTTTGCCAATGAAAGCTGGAATTCTTGGTAATTTTGCAAGAGGTACATTGTCATCACTGCTATCATCGCACTCTTGTTCTGATTCACTATCGGTACTTCGGGTTTCTACTATATTTTCTTCTAAAGCTAACTCCTCTTCTTCGTCATCCGGCTCTTCCTCTGAATCAGCTTCTTCCCATAATTGGCGGAGTTTCTCCTGCTCTTTCTCATAATAAGTAGACATCGCTGCTAAACAAAAGAGATACTATTTTTTATAAAATAGTAACTAATAAATAATTAATATGCATAAAATAATGCAAAATAAATTTTATTTATGCTAACTTACCGTTGAAAAGTAAAACCAGCCGAATGTAAAAAGAAAAAGCGCAAACCGGGGCGCCGGGTCTCACAGACCAAAATCAAAATAATTTAAAAACTAAAATACGTACACAACCACCGATTGTTATGCGGGTATTGAGGCCAAAAATGAACAGGTAGACGAACCGCTAAGCGGTTGCAACGATGTTACGAAAATTGCCGACTGATTGTCGGAGCGTCGGGTCTCAGAGGCTAGGCGCCCCGCCCGCAGGGTTAAGAAGTTTTTACAAATTTTTTTTTTGTTGACCTGTGTAATTATCTGGTATAGAAAAAGAAAACAAAAATTTCTAGGTCGTCAGTTTTTAGTAAAGATTAGAAAAAACTTTGTTGAAAACTCATTTGGGGTGTGTTTTGTGAAGTCACTGATCATTTTATACCACCGTAACAAAATTTTTCATTTTAAAAGCAATCAACGTACGGAACATTAATTGCGCAGGTCCAACTTGCACTTGACCGGTTATTTTTTATTTAAAATTCTCGATATCTGTGCTCTAGTACTTTCTATGTCAATAGTTTGTAAAATAAAAATCTCCGAAAAACAACATACACAGTGAGACGATTCATTTACCGAAGTAGACAAACCTTCGTTTTGCCTAGCTCTTCTTTCAAAATCGTTCGTTGATGTTTAGCAATTTTCTCATTATTTTCCGTTAAGTATTACGATCGTCTCCCACAAATTCACGATCTGTTGAATTATTTTTCGTGTTCGAATTAATATTGTTTTTTTCGCAGGTTTGCAGTCTGGCTACTGTTGTTGGCATAGTGTAGCAATTTTCTGGAAAAGAAATATTTTGGAAGTTAGTTTTAGCTGATATCTTCAGTAGGTTTAAAACAAAAAACGGAGTATATGTTTTAATAAAATATACAATATTTATAATTAATAAGATAACATTTTGCGAAACAACGTATGTTGAAGAATTTTATATCCCAATTGAATGCCACCACTTGTGATTTCTGCTAAAAACGATTAGAGAATTATTAGTAACAACATAATTCTATTACTTTAATTACTGGAATGTATTTTTAGGGAATTAATATATATTACTTGATATCATTTGGATTATCTTCTGCGACAAATTCTATGATTCATGAGTGTACTTTGTACAAATATTAACTATACTACTTTAATTTTTTGCTGATGATCTCAAGCTGTATGCGCCCGTCTCATGTATTCAGGACTGTAAAGTGCTTCAAACTGAGTTTTACGTGCTTGTGTAAGCACAATAAATTAGACTTGAATATTTCTAAATGTAAAATTATGGCGGTGACGAGGAAAAACCATATAATAACATATGAATATTCACTAGGAACGTCAACTCTCGGGCGCACCAACTGTGTAAGGGACTTGGGAGGAGTGTTCGATAACAAAATGAATTTTTCTAATCACATTAATGACGTAACGCTGGAAGCCAATCGTCTATATGGTTTTATAGTGCACAACTGTAGAAGCTTTAATAGTGAACGATCTTTAATACTGCTATATGAGTCTTAGGTGAGATCCAAACTAGAGTATGCCTCTCTTATTTGGAGCCCTTATTATTTATGCTACAAACTAATGCTAGAACGAGTTCAAAGAAGATTTCTAAATTATTTATCATATAAGGTAGATGGTGTCTATCCAATGAGAGGAACAAAGTACTCTTTGTTATTGGAGAAATTTAAATTTTCAATCACTTGTGGCTCGCAGAGAGTGTTCGTCTATAATTTTCTTGTATAGATTGGTGCCTAGAATTAATTCACGAAATACTGCTACTTGTGTTTGTTCACGTGCTAGGACTAATCTCAAGTTAATTGAACCAATCAGTGTTATGTGCAATAAATTTAACTTAATTAGTAATGAATGTGACATTTTTGCAGACATCGAAAATAAGATTCGGTCAATATGTCTAGATCGTTTCACTTGATAAAAATTCATTTAGAAGCTTGTTTTGCTTGTTGAATGTATGTAACTTTGTTTTATTTCACTTTTATTCTAATTTGTACTGCGCTGATTCTTTTAATTTCTTTATTCATTTTTATTTCTTTCTTTCTTCTTCTTTTTTCTTGTTGTTTTTATCTATTTTTGTTGTTACTTTAGTACCTTAGTTTTAATAGACAATTTCATTCATTTTCTTTCTTGTTTTCCCTGTAAATGGTTCTTACTGTTGAGAATAAAGCTATTATTATTATTTTTAATAAGTTTTACAATCCTTATAAAGTACCAAAATGAGTTTTAGAAAATCTATAAATTACGGCCTATAAGAAATTCTGAATATTAATACCACCGCCACTGGGAAATACAATTCCCTTATGAAAGCAGGATTTTTAACGGCTATTTCAGTTATATCTGGAAAAGTTACGTGAGCCGGACACCTTCGCGGAATCTCACTGCGGTTTTCATAAATATCAATCGAGCAGTCGCCTAATGGATCCTGCATTTCGATCACGTTCAAAAACTTGCTCTGTTTCGATTTGGGGCCGTTGCAAATCCCCCACAATCTTGAAGATCTCTCAGAAATCCAATATAGAAACGACGCTGCCCAGTGTGAGCTGATCCCCTTTATAGACGAGCTGGAAATGACTCTATTATTGATGTTAAATGTAAGATTTTGAAACGGATCCAGAATTTTTAATTGAAAACCTAAATAGAGAAAGATGGCAGCCCGCAAAATCACGACTGAATCTAAGTTCGAAAAAAACATTGATGAGAGCTTATTTTAAATGCATTGCGACATTTCCGATCCTAACGAACAATGGTTACCTTGGGAGTACAAATCGGTATGGTATGGGATATTAAATTAGCTTGTAGGTTATACGTATGTACTTTTTTATGTTGCTTTATATTATTAAAGTAAAAAAATAATCGGCCAAGGACAATCGGACTTGCGCAATTAGTGTTCCGGACGTTGATTGCTTCTGAAATAAATATGACACCCTAAATGAGTTTTTAACAAAATTTGTTTCCGATCTTTGTTGAAAACTGATGACCTTGATTTTTTATGTATATATATATATATATATATATATATATATATATATATATATATATATGTATATATATATATATATATATATATATATATATACCAGATAAATTATTAAAAGTTATGCACTCGTAATAATTTTAATTCAATCTACACCATCTGAAAAATATTACAGAATTTTTTCAAAATTTTTCGATCAGTACTTTCCAAGATAAATGGCGGACAGCGATTTTTGACATTTTTTTAAAAATAATACAAAGAAAAGTGTGCGCAAATATTACATTGTATATATTTTTGAATTCGTGTTTTCACAAGCTTTTATTTGACAGTCCACTCCATGAACTCTTAAATTTTTTTTTTCACTTCCGATTTCACCCCCCTAAAGCTAACTCTTTAAGTCAAAATTTAACTTTCAAAAACTACACGGCTCTAATGGGGCCACCAATTCCTATATTAGTGCCAAATTTCGCCTTTCTATGTCAAATAGTTTCGGAGAAAATCGGGTGTGACAGACAAACGCATCCTTCAAATAATTTATATAATTTCCTATTGCCAATCAATAATAAATAGTTAGTTCGTCTATTAATTTCGTCAATTTTCCTTTGCCACTACACTTCTGCTAATGTTAAAATCATAACTTCCACTAATGGATGCAAAATTCTAACGACTTTATTTTCAAAAGAACCGGTTGACAAAAGAGATCCGAAATGCAACTGCCGAGAGGCGCGGCATTGAAATAGGCAGCGGTCCCAATCCGACGCCAGGTCACATTTAATGCTGTAACTTTGTAATCGAATGGAATTTTCTCAAAATTTTTTGAATAATTCTTAGAAGTATAGAGAATAAAAGTCCGTAAAAGAAATCGAATTTTTGAAAATTCAAGGTGTATGTTACCCCTTAAGATAAGTTTTTTTATTCTATGTGCTCCTATGCATTGGCTTGCAGGGAGCCTTCCCTTCCTTGGCGTCAATGGGCGCAATATAAAGCACAGTTGCGATGGGTGTTTCTAAAAGTGATTTCGCTAATCCGAGAGCCGAGCCCTTGCTGTTCGTGGCCACAGTAGACAGGCGAGAGACTTAATCCTACTGGACTAATGTTTAAAACATTAAGTGGAAAAAAAAAACTAATTAATATACGGAAAATGAAATACTAAATATGAAAAGGTTGAATGAAATAAACGGAAAATAGTTTGGATAGTTTATACGGAGAAAACGGCTAAGGATTTTGTAGAGTTTGTAAATGCAGATTAGCAGAGCCCAAAGCAGGAATACCATGAAGGAGATTGAGGCCTAAGTTTGGGAAGTAGTGGTAATTAGGGACATGATTAGAGTCCTAATAAGGGTTGAAAACACCACGTGATGCGTAATTTCCGTTGGTGATTGTTTGACGAGCAAAAGTAAACGTCAACAAAGATTTTATATATCACACCTTGACCATAGACTGGAGCTTTGCACTTATGTTTGGAGGCATAAAAACCAATTTTATTTGCTGCAGATCAACTTCAGGGTGCGCTGGACAGTCAACCAAAAGTAATATTTGTCTGTTTATGAATTTTAATTCTTTGTCCTATTCGATTTCTGATGACATTCAGGGTTTACTCTTTGATTTGTTCTGTTATTGTTTGTTTTTAAAACACCTGGGATTGGCGGACTTTCCTATCACCAACAATTTTCTTTTCTCTGTTCCAAACATATTAGCAATTACCAACACAGTAAGCCTTACTTTTGATAATTTCCCACCAGCACAATTCTCTCCAACAAACTTTAATGTCTTATCAGGCGTTATCTTGTAAAACAAACCCGTTTCATCCGGATTAAAAATGTCCACATATTCATAACTTTCTCGAATTTCCGGCCTTCAATTGGCTAATCACTGACCAACAACAGTCATATTTACTCCTACAGTTTCTCCTACTATCTTACCCCCACTAATATTACGTCGCTTTTTACATCGTTCAATCCAAACGCGGTTTATTTTCGTTCTCCTTAGCCGATAATAGGAATATGTTCATGTCGTTTTTGAGTGAACCATTTAAGGAGTCCTTTACCGATTTGGTCATGTGTAGATTTTTTTACTTTCTTACAACTAAAGTTTCTTTTATTATAGATTGATAAGATTTCTTGCCTCTTCTTCCGTATGGTAGAAACCCTAGATTTAGTTAAATTCAACTGTTTGCAAACATCACTTTGTTTAACTCCATTTTCTATTTTCCTTATAATATCGTGTTTATCTTCTAAAGTAAAGGCTTTACGTTTTTGTGTACTCATTTTAAAATATCGATCAGGTGTATGCATAAGTTTTTGCCGGTTTTTGTGGTAAAGAAAACACGTAATTTTCAAGGGAAATTCATTTTTTTATTTATTCAAAATATTGGCCATTGGCTTCTACACACTTCGCCCATCTTTCAGGTAAATTATCAATACTATGCCAGAAAAACTGCTTGTTTTTTGCGGCAATCCATTCGTCGAACCATTTTCCAATTTCCTCGAAATTGCTGAAGTGCTGCTCTGCAAGCGCGTGCCCCATTGATGCAAAGAGGTGATAGTCAGATGGCACCAGGTCGGGAGAGTACGGTGGGTGCGGAAGGATGTCCCATCCAAGCGATTTCAAGGTGTCTTTCACTGGTTTTGCTGTGTCGTGTAACAAAACCACTTTGCCATGTCTTCTGGCCCATTCCGGTCGTCTTTCGATCAATGCGTGATTTAAATTAATCATTTGTTGGGTCATCTTCCAGTAACGCCTGCAATTCCTCATCTTCGTACTTTTGTGGTCTACCAGAGCGCGCACTGTCTTTCACATTGAAATCACCACGTTTAAATTGTCGAAACCATGTCTCACATGTTCTAATCGATCGAGCTTGTTCATCATATGTTTCTACCAGCAAACGATGACTTTCCGCAGCATTTTTCTTTTGATTAAATAAGAAAAGCAATGCGTGCCGCAAATGTTCTTTTTCAGGCACAAAAGTCGACATGATCACTGAACGATACAATACAGACGCTAATGTTTGGCGGACTCAACTTGTGTATGTTGGTTAGGTTAATGTCAGACTAACAAACTGAAGTATCTATCAAATTCAGACACAGCGTACTGTTCACTGATGCCATCTCTTAGTGAAACCGGCAAAAACTCATGCATACACCTGGTATATATATATATATATATATATATATATATATATATATATATATATATATATATATATATATATATAGAATAAAGTAAGAAAGCAAAAAATTGCCGTATCTACCAAAATTATTAAAAATACAATCTTAGTTGGGGAACTCGGCAAAAAGGGGGCGTGATAAGAGATCACACAATTTTCATTAAGCCAATATTTCGGTCCTGGATTGGTATCTTCTTCAGGGCAGAATTGAAAAGAAGAACAAAGCATATTCACTGATCGTGTCTGGGACAACTTTAAATTAATGATGTTATCGTTAGGTTGTTATAATAAATAAAATTAGTATAGAACAAGAATAGATATTAGTCATAATAAGTTAAAAAAAACTCACATGAGAAGTACAAAGATTTCGTTAGCCTGAATGGCCGTAGGTAGCTTATACATACAAAAGTTGTTACATATAAAAGTTGGTTAATCCATAAAATATATAAAATACACACTAAAACACTGTAGACAAAATTCTAAAAACCAAATTTAAAACATGGATCTAATTGGGAACCCTGGATGTTGAGAACATTGTTAATTATTTCACCTGTGACCACCACACATGGCCACCACCATTTAGGAAAGATGACAAGGACGACAGGAGACAGCTGCCCGACAGAGATAAGGGGTTTAGTCAAGAAAACTCAATTAACCAGGATGCAGGGTCGACACCTGGAAGGAAAAGGAAGTGCAAATATTGGACCCTAAGTGAGAAGGAGATGGCCAATTGACGGACCAAAAATCCGGTATGTAGTAGAGGAAGGATAAATCATAACCTAATTATAGGTAAAGGGTGAGCGAGGGAGCGAGAGAGAGACACAATAATGAGAGCAACGAACGAAGAGGAAGATTGTCTAATGAAATAATTATTAATTTATTAATTTCTTGTTGGAATCTGATTGGAGGAAGAGATTGTTTGCAAAAACCAATGAAGACTGGAGGCACCAGGAGGTGTTAAAGGGGTGACGCAAGGTACTGTCAATGCAAGGAAGACAGTAATCGCTAGGTGCACAAAATGGCCCAGATAAAATGGAAGGAATCTGTGGAGCCCAGGATCAAAGAGAACCGTAAATGAAGAGAGGAAGGAGAAGAGAAACCCTGGAAATTACAGAGCAAAAGAGAGAAGACCAACGCGGTTCAGATGGGTCATAAAACACTTGAAGACAGGAAATTATTGTGTGGAATTGATTTATCACAGGAGAGGAGGAAACTATATATGCTACTAAGACCATCTAGGTCGGTTCTTTTATTGATATTAAGGTGATTCTCCTGGATGTCACACATCTCAAGGAATTCTCTCTTGGAAAGATTGTTAGAGAAATGAAGAATTTTGGTTTCCCTGAAATTAAAAGAATGACCATTGTCAACAGAATGGGTCGCCAAAGCACATCTGTGTGGATGGCATCTAGTATCACTTTTATGGAGTGCAATACGACGATTCAAGGATTAAAAATTTTTGCCAATATAGATTGATGGACAATTGAGGCAGGAAATTGAGATGGAAAGAACTGGCAGCGGGGCCTTCACCTTACTGAAGACACGCCTTTTTTTGAAGAAGTAATATTTAGCAATTTTAATGTTAGGAATGACACGCAAAATGTGGACCAATTTGTTTGTAAGGCCAGGAATGAATGGTAAAGAAAGCAGCGACCAATTTATTTCGACTGGGGGAGTTAAAGGGGGAGGGGAGATATGCGGTAGGTGGAGGGGAGAGGGTTCTGGGGGAATTTGATGGATATGAGTAAGCTTGTTGACTTCATCTTTGGTTCTTAGTAAGAGTTTTCGATTGTATCCATTATCTATGAAAAGGTTTTTAAGTGTTTCTTGTGACTGGAGTAAGAAATCAGGATGGACTATTATCTTCAGTCTTCTGTATAGGCCTTTGATGACGTTGACCTTCACCTTCCAATCATGGACCGAAATATTGGCTTAATGAAAATTGTGTGATCTCTTATCACGCCCCCTTCTTGCCGAGTTCCCCAACTAAGATTTTATTTTTATATATATATATATATATATATATATATATATATATATATATATATATATATATATATATATATCGTACTATATGAAAGGTATCCAAATGTTGGCATATCGCTGGAATAAGTGTATCGCTCTTGAAAGAAACTATGTTGAAGAATAAAATCGATTTTGGTAGAAACGTATCTTTTTTATAAGTATCGGGACTTTTCACCCCTTAATTCCCCGTTCTTCGGTTCGCAGTGCGCCTTTCCTGCTTTCTGCTGATCTTGCAGTTTATCAGGACTTGCGTTCTATTCAGGATGCACGGACAGGACTACACACACTTGTTGCTGATTTTAATGGATCATTGGTTTGGCGCCAAACGATGTAATACTGTGTATAGTTTTTTTTGTACTTAGCATAGTTTCATTATTCAAAATACGTATTATTTTTTCAATTTCTTTCAATCTCCTCGTCTAATATACCAATATCGACCTTCGGCTTTTCGCCTCATTGCTGTTTATTCAAACAGCTGCGGCCGAGGTGCGAATAAGCACCGAAGAAGTTTTTGTCCGTCGCCGTGAGGCCGTTTCGTAAACAAATTACCATTCAGATAAAAGTTCTCGAACGCAAATCCCTTTATCGCAACCAATGAATAATGCGGGCGAAAAGAAGGAGCCGCAGCCCACAACCGTTCGGATATACCTTGTTTTGACACGTTTCTGTTTTTGTGCATAACCTCGGCTGTTATCGTAAAATTGGACCAGTCGAGAACCACATTAATCTTTGAGTTCCGTCAAAAGGCTGCTAGTAAACTAAGATCCATTAAATTAATTGTTCAGATTTACGAAATTCTCTGGCAGCTCTATTTTTAACCCATAGTCTTTGACGAGCAAATTAATGATTTTGAATTTTAACATCGGTTTTTTTTTTTATAAAATCAAAGGTTTCCTCTGTGTTTACAGTAAACTCTTTAAATTTAGATTGACGTGTTGATGAGGATCAAAACAGCTGCAGCCGTTAAAAAAAAATTAGAAACAGCGTTTGTGATTTAGAGGCCCTGAAATATGAACGCAAAAATAACATTGTTAGTCGTTTTGTGAATAAACTTCAGATGCAGGGAGGAGTTTTTGATAACCCTTTGTAATAGCGAAGATCTTGATGGAAACCTTGGGAGAAAGTGCTTTAAATCTTGCTTGATATGAAACAAAATTTTGACGTAGATATCAGGAAGACACCTTTGTCTGGTTAGGCGGTTAAATTTTAGATTTTTCTATTCCAAAAACGATGAAAATGAAGTATCAGACATGTTCGAAGTCAATAGACAGTGTCTACATAGGAGAAACCAGTAGGTTACTAACCTACTACACCAAGAAAGAAACCATGTCAAACTGTAGCTGTATCTGAATATCAAATTCAGTGTATGTTTGGGAGCAGAGCCCCAAGCATGAGAGGAGTATTCCACTGTTGGTAGAATTAACAGTTGTCATAAAGTGTAAACTAAGTTGGGAATGTGGAATCTTTGGCACAATGATACTACTCAGTATATATCACCACTACACCAAACACTTTATTTTTGCACTCGACGCGCGTTTCGCTAACCATGTTAGCTTCATCAGGAGCGATGATTGACTAAAGCTAAACTACAAATCTACCCTATTTATACTTAGCCTAACCCTTGAATTACTCAAGCGGAACTAATGACATAGGCAAGGCCATCAGTTCCGGTCAAGTAACCAGTAGAGAGGACTATAAGGAATAGGCCCTCTGTCTTTATTTAAACTACTTTTACTACTTTTTTATGATTTCCATACTTTTCGTATGCGTTCAACAATCTCCTATCAGATACATTTTTTATTAATTTTAGATTATCTAATGTTACAGTATGATCAGCTTCAAGGGCATGTTCGGCAATGCTAGACTTTTCTGTTCTATTGTATTTTAAGTGTGCTAAGTGTTCTTTAAATCTTGTTTTAACTGACCTTTTAGTTTGCCCAACATACTTTTTGTCACAATCATTACAACTAATTTCATAAATTCCACTTTTCTCACAATTAGGAATTTTTATCTTTGGGATTTCCTAAGATATTCCTCAGATTGTCTGATGACTTATAGACTAAGGTGAAGCCTACCTTACACCCCAAGGGTATGGTATAGGTATGTGGATGATATTTTCGCGATTTTTGATACAAAGAAAGCAAATATTGATGATTTTGTTTCTAAATTAAATAGCCGGTATAATTCCATTAAATTCACTTACGAAGTTGAGAACAAAGGACAATTGCCTTTTCTAGATATTTTAATTATTAAAAGTAATAATAGATTAGAATTTGATATCTATAGGAAGGACACAGTAACAGATAGATATATTCCTAATGATTCATTTCATTGCAAACAATATAAATTAGCCTCATTACATTTTTTAGTTCATCGTTTGGTCACTTTCCCTCTGAATAAAGTAAACTTTAATAAAGAAAGGAATCATATTAGAAATATAACTAGAGTTAATGGTTATGACGATGACTTGGTAAATAAGCTAATAAATAGACATAAGTTTAGGTTTAATATTCAGAATTCCACCTTTTTTACATGCGAAGAAAATAACACCAAGTATGTCTCCATACCATATAATCCGAAATATAGCAAGGGACTCAATAAGGTATTTAATAAGGTAGGCCTCACCTTAGTCTATAAGTCATCAGACAATCTGAGGAATATCTTAGGAAATCCTAAAGATAAAATTCCTAATTGTGAGAAAAGTGGAATTTATGAAACTAGTTGTAATGATTGTGACAAAAAGTATGTTGGGCAAACTAAAAGGTCAATTAAAACAAGATTTAAAGAACACTTAGCACACTTAAAATACAATAGAACAGAAAAGTCTAGCATTGCCGAACATGCCCTTGAAGCTGATCATACTGTATCATTAGATAATCTAAGATTAATAAAAAATGTATCTGATAGGAGATTGTTGAACGCATACGAAAATATGGAAATCATAAAATGTAAAAGTAGTTTAAATAAAGACAGAGGGCCTATTCCTTATAGTCCTCTCCACTGGTTACTTGACCGGAACTGACGGCCTTGCCTATGTCATTAGTTCCGCTTGAGTAATTCAAGGGTTAGGCTAAGTATAAATAGGGTAGATTTGTAGTTTAGCTTTAGTCAATCATCGCTCCTGATGAAGCTAACATGGTTAGCGAAACGCGCGTCGAGTGCAAAAATAAAGTGTTTGGTGTAGTGGTGATATATACTGAGTAGTATAAAGTGTAAAGCTTTCTAGAAATAATGCTTCCAGCTTTTGAGAAACCCAGCAAATTGAGTGATGATGGTAGGGGAATGGAGTGTCCCGACATAACTGTGAATCTTTTTTATAAAAAAGTGCCACCTGGATTTTTGTAGAGTTAAATTTTTCTTGGTTCCTGTCATATCAAGAATTTCTTCCAGATAAGTTGAACGACTTCCTGCTGTCTGAAGGCATAAGCGTACTGCCATCTGCATAGATATAGTTGCAGATTGGGTTCTTGATACTTACCAAAAAATCGTTAATGTAAATAAGAAAGAGAGTAGGAGACAGTAGGGAGCCTTGGGCCCATCGGCGTTGATAGTGAAGGTATTAGAAAGAAATCCGTCGACTGCCACTCGTAAAGAACGTTTTTTAGGGAGACACACTTACTTACTTAATCCTTAGTCATGATACTTCTCGGTGTAGGCTGGTATGAGTGGGTTGGGTTAGGTTGAGGTCTTCCATATTTCTCTTCATCCTTCTCTATTCCGGGCTAGCCTTGTTGCCTCCGCCCACCTCACTCCCTTCTTCTCTATTGCTCCCCTTACTTCCTCTCTCCACGTTCTTCGTGGTCTTCCTCAACTTCGTTTTCTATTCTCTCTTGCTTCATATTCTCTTCTTACCAGTCTTTCCTGTCCCATTCTTTGTAAATGTCCAAACCACATCAACTGATTTTCTTCTATTTTCTCCTGTATCGGCTTCATCTCCAGTGTTTCTCGTATATTAACGCTTCTTATTCTATCCAGTCTTGTCTTTCCTTCACTCTTTCTGAGGAATCTCATTTCGAAGCTTTGTACCTTACTTCTCTGACTTTGTGTTATTGTCCACACTTCGGATCCGTATGTAATTGGTGTCGCCACCTTTTTGAAGATTTATAATTTTGTTGATTTTGGTATTTCTTTTTTGGGCTACGAATGTGTTCTTGATGCTATTAAAGAGTTTCCCGCTGCCTCGGTCCTCAACCTAATCTCCTCATCTAGCCCTTCATCGCTTATCACCATTGCACCCAAATATTTGAAACTCTCCACCTGCTGTATCTTTTCTTCTCTTAGGTATATTTCATGCGTTTTATTCTCCTTGCTTATGATCGTTGTCCTCGTTTCTTTCACGTTTATGCTCATATTCATGTGTTCCAGGCATTCGTTATACACCTTTAGGCTTTCGTTCAAATTTTCGGTCTATGTTATCTCTGTTATTCCAACTCTCTCCATGTTCCGGAACCCCATCCAGTGTTTCTTTGTTTGTCTTTTTGCTGTTTTTATGTCCTTGTCCTTGTACATTACTACCGAGAACCTCAGTAGACTCAGTGTACACCCCTGTCTGACGCCTTTAGATGTTTCGAAACTCTCTGACTTTTCATGTCTTACTCTAACATAATTTGTTGCTTGTCTATATAGAAATTTTATTTCACTTATTGTCTTTTCATTAATTCCTCTATTCTCCAGGGTCCTCTAGATGTCTTTTCTGTCTATTTTGTCGAAAGCCTTTTCCAGGTCATAGGTGTACTTCTCCAGCTCCATTCTTCTCAATATTTGATTTCTTCGTTTCCGGCTTTTATCATTTCTGCTGTTATGTGGGGACATGAGAGCCATAAACAAAACTTTTAGATATATCATAAGAGTGTAGCTTGGATAACAATCCGTCACGCTAAACACGGTCTAATGCCTTGGACATATCAAGTGCATCAGCCCGAGATTCTCCAAAACGTTCAATTGCGTTGTTTCAAACATGAGCTACATAAGTTAGAAGATCTCTTTTTGATCTTTGCTTACGAAAGTGATGTTGATGGTCGCTAATGATATTGAATTCTCCTAGATCTTCAGTGCGACTGCTCCGTAGTTGTTTGGTAAAGTCTTCTTACCTTTTCTGGATATCGGTCTCTGTTTTATGACAAAAACCACGATTTCTTTTAAGGTAAATTTGATGACATGTTTAAATCGTTTTATTACACAAACTCCTAAAACTCTGAATTTTGGTAAAAATCCTAACATTTCATTATATTCTTTAAGTGGTCTTTAATTGTTGGTTCACATTTACTGTTTGAAGAAACAACAGTTGTTGGCTAAGCTACACTCTCTGGTATATCTGAAAAGATCACTATCAACGCCAATGTGCCCCAGGACTCAACACTGTCTCCTCTCTTTCTCATTTACATTAACGATCTGCGACGAACTAAAAAGCTTTACACTTCACAACAACTGTTAATTCTGTACAAAGCTCCAATTCGACCAACGATGGAATACTGCTCACATGTTTGGGGCTCTCCTCTCAAATCTATACTGCTTTTGTTGGATTTTATTCAGAAGAGAGCTGTTCGCCTGATTGGAGACCCGGAACTGGCCAGGAACTTTGATTCGTTGGAACATCGAAGAATGGTTGGCAACTTGAATCTATTCTATAAGTATTTTCGTGAAAACTGTTTTACATGGAGAAACTTATCCCTATGAAATAAATTGTCTAGAGCTGTGTTTCCTACCGAGTACAATTTACAGCGAATCAAGACTAACGTGAATCGCTTTTTCCGCACACGTGTCGCTCCTGTGGCGCTTTAAGGATTTTCCTGCAGCACGTGTGCTAGACCCACAAAAAAAAAAACCGGTCAAGTGCAAGTTGAACTTGCACAATTAGTGTTCCGTACGATTGTTTTTAAAATAGAAAATTTTGTTAGGGTGGTATAAAATGATCAGTGACTTTACAAAACACACCCCAAATGAGTTTTCAATAAAGTTTGCTTCCAATCTTTACTGAAAACTGGTTGGGTTTTTTTCTTTACCAGATAAATTATGAAAGGTAATGATAATTTTCGTTCAATCTATACCCCGTGGAGAATATTCCAGGATTTTTTCAAAATTTTTTGATCAATACTTTTCGAGATAAGGTAGGGGACAGCGATTTTTTACGATTTTTTAAAAGTAATACGAAGAAACGTGTGCGCAAGTATTACAATATATATATATATTTTTTACTCGTGTTTTCACAAGCTTTCATTTGACACCACACTCGATGACCTAGTAAAAAAATTTTTTTTCACTTCCGATTTCACCCCTCAAAACGAATCCCTTAAGTCAAAATTTATGTTACGGTGATATAAAATGATCAGTGACTTCACAAAACACACCCCAAATAAGTTTTCAACAAAGTTTATTTCCAATCTTTACTGAAAATTGATGACCTTGAAATTTCTGTTTTTTTATATACCAGATAAATTATTACAGATAATGCACTCGTGATAATTTTCGTTCAATCTACACCCCGTGGAGAATATTCCAGAATTTTTTCAAAATTTTTTAATAAGTATTTTCCGAGATAAGGCGGGTGGACAGCGATTTTTCGCGATTTTTTAAAAATAATACAAAGAAAAGTGCGTGCAAGTATTACATCATATATATATATTTTTTACTCGTGTTTTCACAAGCTTTCATTTGACACCACACTCGATGACCTAGTAAAAAAATTTTTTTTCACTTCCGATTTCACCCCTCAAAACGAGTCCCTTAAGTCAAAATTTATGTTACGGTGATATAAAATGATCAGTGACTTCACAAAACACACCCCAAATAAGTTTTCAACAAAGTTTATTTCCAATCTTTACTGAAAATTGATGACCTTGAAATTTCTGTTTTTTTATATACCAGATAAATTATTACAGATAATGCACTCGTGATAATTTTCGTTCAATCTACACCCCGTGGAGAATATTCCAGAATTTTTTCAAAATTTTTAATAAGTATTTTCCGAGGTAAGGCGGGTGGACAGCGATTTTTCGCGATTTTTTAAAAATAATACAAAGAAAAGTGCGTGCAAGTATTACATCATATATATATTTTATACTCGTGTTTTCACAAGCTTTCATTTGACACCACACTCGATTACCTAGTAAAAAAATTTTTTTTCACTTCCGATTTCACCCCCCAAAACTAACCCCTTAAGTCAAAATTTAACTTTCAAAACTACATGAGGCCATTAATTCCTATATTACTACCAAATTTCAACTTTCTATGACAAATAGTTTCATAGAAAATCGGGTGTGACAGACGGACAGACACCGAAGTGATCTTATAAGTGTTTCGTACGGAACACTAAAAACAGTGTAGTGAAACTTACCATGTGCATTTTAATCAAATATAGTTAAAAATCTCGAGTGAAAATAGTTTTATTCTACTTTGTTGACCTAAAATTTACAACTTGAATTATCTTTAAACTCGTACGGCAAATGCGTTATTTCCTATTCATTTGCGGAGACTCCAACCTTAATTTGATTTAAACTTCTTCATTTCCCCATTTATTTTTGACGAATATCTTTACACCCGCCAATTTACGTGTCCGTTTCAATTACTCGGGCCTTGCAGTACATTTCCTTTGCCGGGCTGAAATAAATTCAAAGTTTCGGGTTAATTAAACATTTCATTTGGAAAGTGAGGGGCGTGCGGAACATTCGAAAAGGCGTCTCGTGATGGCCATAACTTCCCCGCGATAAAGGGCTACCTTACCATCAACAAGTGTCTTCCAGGATATTATAATGTTTATACATATAGTATGTATGTTATTTGAGGTTTGAAATGTAAAAGCTTCTAACGGTGAAAGTCGTTCAATAAATTTACATTTTAATATATGTGTATATATATATATATATATATATATATATATATATATATATATATATATATATATATATATATATATATAACACATGGGCTGAAAAGTCCCGGGCCTAACAAAGAAAACACGGTTTTTTTTGGTTCAAAATTAGCTTTATTCATCAACGTAATCTCCATCAAGAGCAACGCAATCATTCCAGCGCCGCTCTTACAATGGCCAAACACTGCTCAGAATCATCAACACGTTCTTGTTTTTGATAAACAGTGAGCAAACGCGGCACCCACTTTGAACAGAGCTTTCTCATAGTCAAATGCTCATGCAATATAAAGCCAGCACGTTCCTTTGATATCTTTACGATGTCAGCTAATTCACGCAACTTCACTTTTCGATCATTCAAAACGATTTTATGGATTTTTTTTATGTTTTCTGGTGTTACCGCCTCATTTGGACGTCCACTGCGTTCTGCATCATCGGTGTCTCTACGACCACGTTTGAAGTCAGCAAACCAACGTTTTATTGTTGTTTCTGATGGAGTGGAGTCCCCATAACACTTTTCAAGCCATTGCTCCGCTTGAACGGTATTTTTTCCCATCAAGAAGCAGTGTAAAATTAAAACACGAAATTGTTTTTGATCCATTGTTTTGAAAATAACAAAAGTAGCGTCACTCTTAGCACAATAACTCACAAACTAATGAATAGAATATCATGAAATTTTAACAGCTGTCTTTTGAAGGTTAGTATTAACTGAAAAAAAAGGTGACTGCAATAAAACTAGCGCCATCTATGTGTTAGGCCCGGGACTTTTCAGCCCATGTGTTATATATATATGTTTTGCCGGATGTTTTCACGGGTGTAATATGATAACTGTGTGTAGGCTGGATATCCTGACAAGGATTGTTTAACAGCTGACGTTTCAATGGGATCTCACCCATCTTTTTCAAAGCTTACGTGATGGAATCTTCGAGACTGCGAGATATATATATATATATATATATAATATATATATATATATATATATATATATACATATATATATATATATATATATATATATATATATATATATATATATATATATATATATATATATATATATATATATATAGATAGATAGATATAATAGCCGTGCCCGCGGCTCTGCTCGCGTGGACTTGATTCACTATTATCGTCACTGCCTATTCCTTATGTCACCTAGCGTAATAAAATATATCCTATAACCTGGTCAGAGAATATATGTAAAAAAACACGTAAATCGGATAAGTGGTTCTCCAATGATAAGCACACTAACGGACAGACAGACAGAGAGACGTTGCATTTTATATATATTATATAGCTTATTATTATTATTATATAACCTGGCCAGAGAACATATGTATGAATTTAAAAAAAAAAACATGTAAATCGGATAAGGGGTTTTCGAGTTGATAAGCGCATTAACGAACAGACAGAGAGACAGAATATTATAGATAATCTGACCAAAGAACAAATGTATAAATTTAAAGAAAACACGTAATCGGATAAGTGGTTCTCGAGTGATAAGCGCACTAACGGACACACAGACAAAGAGACGTTGCGTTTTATATATAGTATAGATTTTGTTTTGATAAATATTAAGTTAAGAATTAAAAAAAAACAACATGTAAATCGGATAAGTGGTTCTCCAATAATAAGCACACTAACGGACAGACAGATAAAGAGGCGTATTTTATATATATATTATAGAAGATTATAGACAACCTGGCCAGAGAATAAATATATGAATAAAAAAAAACATGTAAATCAGATAAGTGGGTCTCAAGTCATAGGCGCACTAGCGGACAGACAGACAGACAGACAGACAGAGAAACGTTGCATTTTATATATATATATATATATATATATATATATATATATATATATATATATATATATTATATTTTTTGCTACATGATATTGTCCCATATTTAATGGTTTAGGCTGTGTATTTCAAGAGAATGCGCTAACGGCAAACTTTTTTCCGACTTGATTCACTATTATCATCACTGCTTATTCCCTATGTTACCTAACGTAATAAAATATATCCTATAACCTGGCTAGAGAACATATATATGTTTTAAAAAAAAAGCACGTAAATTGGATAAGTGGTTCTCCAGTGAGAAGCGCACTAACGAATAGACACACAGAGAGACGTTGAATTATATATATATATACGAGGCTAGTTTGAAAAGTCCGTGCAAAAATAAAAACTACTTATGTGTTTGGGGTAAACCTTTTTTATTTTTCGACATAGTCTCCTTTTAGGCTTATACACTTCGTCCAACGATATTCTAGTTTGTTGATCCCTTCCAAATAATAGGATTAGTCCAAGTCTGCAAAATATCCATTAGTGTCTGCAATCACCTCCTCGTTTGAATAAAATCTTTGTCCCGCCAGCCATTTCTTCAAATTGGGGAACAAATAGTAGTCCGAGGGAGCCAGGTCTGGAGAATAGGGGGGATGTGAAACGAGTTGGAATCCTATTTCCAGTAATTTTGCAACCACAACTGCTAAGGTGTGTGCTGGTGCGTTGTCGTGATGGAAAAGGACTTTCTTGTGGGCCAATGGCGGGCGTTTTTCTTGCAGCTCGGTTTTCAAACGGTCCAATAACGATGAATAATATTCACCTGTAATAGTTTTACCCTTTTCCAGATAGTCGATGAGGATTATCCCTTGCGAATCCCAAAAGACAGTCGCCATAACCTTTCCGGCCGAAAGAACGGTCTTCGCCTTTTTTGGTTCAGATTCCCCCTTGGTAACCCATTGTTTAGATTGTTGTTTGGTCTCACGAGTATAGTAGTGTATCCATGTTTCATCCACAGTGACGAAACGACGCTTAAAGTCCTCCGGAATCTTCTGGAACAGCTGCAAACCATACTTGCTACACTTCACACGATTCCGTTTTTGGTCAAGCGTGAGCAACCTTGCGGATAGCTTTCTCATGTCCAAATGTTTATGCAAAATATTATGTACCCGTTCAGTCGAGATGTCCACAGCACTAGCAATCTCACGCACCTTAACTCTTCTGTCATCCATCAACATATCATGGATTTGATCAATGATTTCTGGAGTCGTAACCTCCACAGGCCATCCAGAACGTTCAGCGTCACTTGTGCCCATATGGCCAGTCCGAAAATTTTGAAACCACTTTATAAACTGTTCTAATCGAAGGTGCAGAGTCACCATAATGTTTATCAAGCTTCTCTTTAGTCTCCTGATGCGTTTTGCCTTTCATAAAGTAATGTTTAATCACCACACGAAATTCTTTTTCGTCCATTTCTTGAAAATCACTCGACTTCCTTGATTCACACGAATGCCAAACACAAAGAAATAGACCAATATGGCTGAAACTTGGTGTGTGTTCATTCAAGAGATGCTACTAACTAAACATGACCTCGATACGCGCCGGTGGTGCCATCTCTCGGACTTTGCACGGACTTTTCAAACCAGCCTCGTTTATATATATATATATATATATATATATATATATATATATATATATATATATATATATATATATATATATATATATGTGTGTGTGTGTGTGTGTGTGAATATTGGACTTTTCACGCCAACCGGGACAAAGATCCGCCCAAAATTGTAGACGACGGAAAATAAAGCACTTTCGAATGCTGGGTGGCAAAACATGATCACTCAAAATGGCGGGTCCAATACGGCGGGTACAAGTAAGGTATTAAAACTATAAAAACAGCTATAAAATATTCGAAAAAGCATTCAGATTGCTATTTATAAATTTTACCTATCCACCTTCGAGCGTTTACATCACTGTTGAGAAATTCTAAATTGCGGATCCAACATGGCTCACCTCAAAATCGATCAGATCTCTCGTTCTCATAGGACTTGATATATTACGTGTTCTTGAGGCCTCTAAAGGACGATTATAAACTTTATTTTTAAAATATGTTTAACTTTTGAATGGTAAGACCTTATATCCTAAAAAAGCTAATCCAGTATGGCAGCTGCAAGTGAGGTAAGCGTTAATCCTTTTTTAGGTTGGAGATTTTGAGTAATTCTGATATGAAATTGTTTGTAGTTCAAAGGTTACCGATGGTTACTCATTAGGAATCTAAGGAATCATCAAAATGTCGGATCCAATATGGCAGACGTCGATTCAAAAAATTAAAAATTTTGCAATAAAAAAGGTCTCTAGTAATTTTTCACTAAACTATCTGTGATTAGATTATTAGATCAATAGGATATCTTCTAACTTATGTAACATATGTTTGGAACAACGCAATTGAACACTTTGGAGAATCTCGAGCGGTTGCTTTTGACATATCCAAGGCATTCGACCGTGTTTCTTCAAGAGGATAACGACCCTAAACATTAGGGTAAAACATGTAGTCAGTGGAAAGCGGAATTTGGTATTGTCACACTAGATCCCAGTCGCTCGATACAAACCCATTTGAGAAAGTTTATCCACACATCAAGCAGAAGCTTCTTAGTAAAAAAGTGTACACAGTGAAGCAGCTATCACGGTAAATTCGGGCAACTTGGACATCTTTGCTACAAGGATATGCAGAAAATATCGTCGGAAATATGCTCTGGAGATGCCAGGAGATCATCGACGCTGATGGAGACTGGACGACCTACCAAATTTTAATGGCAATTCTTTACTGCGGAATGATGTAAAAAACTCTTAAATAAATACATTTCTCACTAATGACTTTCCCATCCAAGATGACAAAACATAATAGTGCTGTAAAAAATGACTGATTGGAACTGAAAGTCAAATTAATGTCCAAAAAGCAGTTTCAATCTTTAAAAATATTCAAGAGAGTTTTAGTTTGCCTCTTCATCGGAACCGATGTTAATTAAATTAACTTCTATATTTTATGCGTTAACAGAACATTAATTTTCCAAATAATAATTTGTTTATTTCTAAAATAAAATATGTTCTTTTCATCTATTCGTCATACTCGCCTCTGAAAAAGTGTAATTTGCTGCAATATATTTTTTAGCGTTAATATGAAAACTTTTTCATTCCTTTATACTTTTTGCAAATATTTTAAAAGTCCCACCAAATTAACTGACTAATTTTAATTACTCGTGGCTTGCAAGCCATTTCCTTTGCTGGTTCGGTATAAAAGTTTGGGGTTAATTAAACATTGAATTTGGACAGTGAGAGGTGTGTGGAACACTCGAAAAGGTGCCCTGCGATGACCATAACTTTTCCCACGATAAAGACCTACTCTACCATCAACAAGTGTCATTGAGAAAATGTATTTTGAATATATTGTTAACAGTTTTAAAATACACTCAACCGGTACTTATATGCTGGGTTCTATATTGCACAATTACACGATATAAACTATTATTTTATCGACTTTTACTTAAGTTTTATACAAACCTGTGAATGAAACGTTAAAAAAAATTGTGAAGCAAGAAATGCAACATACGATGGATAATTTCTTTAATTTTGGTAACTATACACGACCAGCTATAGGTGTTGGAATAAAATATGTTTGAGTTTTGTACACAAAACAGCGCATTGACTGAATATAATCAGCTACCTTGCTTCTGATCGAGTTCAAACTGCCAATGAAAGGTAATAATTAGTTTTGTGTTACGTATCTTTACAGGGTGTTGAATACAAATCGATTTTTACTATACACCTAAGAACTGGTATACTTCTGTAACACAGCAATTGTAGAAATATATACTAATATATAATAATGAAATAATTCCTGTGTCTAATACCAGATGCCTGCCTAGGGGTGGTAATACAACAAAATCTAAAATGGAAGAGGCAGATTGCCGACATACAATTAAGGGCGAAAAAGGAAATAGCAGTCGTGAGAGCAGTAACTAAAGTATGGTGGGGAGCTGATCCGATAACTTTGATTTATATATATATATATATATATATATATATATATATATATATATATATATATATATATATATATATATATATATATATATATATATATATATATATGGATAAATGAATAACACAGGTTTACAAATTTTTAATTTGGAAAAATACCAAGAACGCCACATGCCTAGATAAGTTAATTGGGACCTCCTGAACACGAAAAACGCTATAATTTTTTTTTTTTAAGTACCGTTTTTTAGATAACGGTACTTTTGTGTTTTTCGGTGTATGGTCCCACTCAAACCCTTATGGAGCCCAACCGAAAAGTCCGATCGAGATAAATGTCATACCGTTGGAAAGGCAACTAAATGCCTTTTCCGGCGGTATACTATAAATTTCTATGTGACAAGAAGTGGCTGAGTTATAACACCTCAAAGTTCAAAATTTGCCTATTTTTTTTTACGTTTTTTTTTCAAAATTTTTCATTTTTATTTGGTTTTTTTTTCTACGTTATTGTAAAGATCTGGAATGTTTTATTTTTTTTTTACCAAGTAGTTTATTTAATAACCAACATTTTAAACGTAATTTGAAAAAAAAAGGATGAAAAATAAAGTTTTTATTAAGGATTTTGTGGAACGACAATATTTTCATTTTCATTGCTCACACGCTATATTCGGCGTCCATCAGAATTTGAATCACTGTATACGTTGGTAGCCCTGACACACGCTATATTCGGCGTCCATCAGAATTTGAATCACTGTATACGTTGGTAGCCCTGACACACGCTATATTCGGCGTCCATCAGAATTTGAATCTGATCACAGTAAACAGTTTGGCTTTGTACGTGCAAAAAAATAAAATGTGTTCAATCGATCCCAACGAATTTTGTTATGTTTGTGGAGTTCTTGTGAAAAAGAAATCACAGCATTTGATGCGAAAAATGAATACGAAAAATTTATCTGAAGCGTATAAGAAGTATTTCGGCTTTCGACCTGCGTCTCTGGACAAACCGTGGACACCGAATAATGCATGTAACAACTGCCGAACAATATTAAATAAAATTGGTAAGGGTCAAGAGTGTTTCTTCACATTTGGAAAGCCAGTGCAATGGAGAAAACCCGATCAGTCATACAACAGATTGTTATTTCTGTTTAACGGAAAAGCTGTCGGACGTAGAATTGAACCAGTTTATCCAGTTGTTAGCTCGGTGACGCTGCCAGTGCCGCACTCAGTATCGTGCCCCAAACCGCAGCTGATTGTAGCAGAGCCCACAAAAATACGAAAAAGAACAACAATAAGTGATTCATCAGATGAGTGCAGTGAATCAGAAATGCAATCAAATAAGAAACCCCATTTACTTACTCAGGCCGAGCTTAATGATTTGTGCCGAGATTTGTATTTGCCGAAATCGAAATCTGAATTACTTGCATCGCGATTGCAACAGTGGGGATATTGTGCTCCTGAGACACGTGTTACATATTACCGTGATCGTAGCAAACAACTTGCAGTTTTTTTTCGCAAAAAAACGGGAAACTTTTGTTTTTGTGCCAACATACGTGGTCTTTTCAATGCTCTCCAACAAAGTTATGACCCAGTGGAATGGCGTCTTTTTCTGGATGGAGGCAAGGATAGTTTGAAGGCAGTCTTGCTTCATAAAGGGAATACGAAACCATCAATTCCAATCGGATATGGAAAATACATAAAGGAAACATATGAAGCAATGAAAGAACTTCTCGCTCTCATACAATATGACCAACATCAATGGAAAGTTTGCTCTGATTTTAAATTAGTTGCCATACTATCTGGATTGCAAGGGGGCAATACGAAGTTTCCCTGTTTTCTATGTCTATGGGACAGCCGTGACCGTCAGAATCACTACATCCGAAAAGTTTGGCCCGAACGAAGTGGGCGTACGCACGGAGAGTACAATATTAAAAATGACCCACTCATTCCTCAGGAGAAGATAATACTTCCTCCACTACATATTAAGCTTGGGTTATTTACAAATATTGTGAAAACGTTGCCAAAAGACAGTCTTGCCATGAATTACCTTAAACAAAAATTTCCGAGAGCCACAGCGAGCAAAATTGAAGCTGGTATATTTGATGGACCTC
Organism: Pachyrhynchus sulphureomaculatus; assembly: GCA_019049505.1. NCBI lineage: Eukaryota > Metazoa > Arthropoda > Insecta > Coleoptera > Curculionidae > Pachyrhynchus > Pachyrhynchus sulphureomaculatus. The sequence goes on along the minus strand of CM032450.1, from coordinate 50,809,199 downwards.
AAATTCGGGCTCTGTACGGTGACCAAGCATTTAATGAGTGTTTAGGTCCAGCTCATTTGGAGGCATGGGAAGCATTCCAGGACATCGTTTACAACTTTTTGGGAAACTACAGAAGTCCTGATTACGCTGAGAAGATCGATACATTACTGCAAAAATTCAATGCCATTGGTAAGCGTTGAGTGAAAGCATGTATATCAAAAAGGCCGTTATCATTTGAAAATTATTTGAAATTTATTCTTTTTAACTTTTAGGTTCAAATATGACACCTAAACTATACTTTTTATTCAGTCATTTGGATATTTTCCCCATGAACTTGGGATCCGAAAGTGATGAGCAGGGTGAAAGATTTCACCAGGAAATGCAAGAAATCGAGAGACGTTACAAGGGCTGGTGGGATGAACAAATGATGGCAGACTATTGTTGGTTTCTCATTCGCGAAGATACATCCGAAAAAAAAACGGATAAAAAAAAAATTCAAGTCACTCGTCATTTTAATTTAAATTTTTTTAATTTACGCCGAATATAGCGTGTGAGCAATGAAAATGAAAATATTGTCGTTCCACAAAATCCTTAATAAAAACTTTATTTTTCATCCTTTTTTTTTTTTTCAAATTACGTTTAAAATGTTGGTTATTAAATAAACTACTTGGTTAAAAAAAAATAAAACATTCCAGATCTTTACAATAAACGTAGAAAAAAAAAAACCAAATAAAAATGAAAAATTTTGAAAAAAAAAAAAAAACGTAAAAAATAGGCAAATTTTGAACTTTGAGGTGTTATAACTCAGCCACTTCTTGTCACATAGAAATTTATAGTATACCGCCGGAAAAGGCATTTAGTTGCCTTTCCAACGGTATGACATTTATCTCGATCGGACTTTTCGGTTGGGCTCCATAAGGGTTTGAGTGGGACCATACACCGAAAAACACAAAAGTACCGTTATCTAAAAAACGGTACTTAAAAAAAAAAAATTATAGCGTTTTTCGTGTTCAGGAGGTCCCAATTAACTTATCTAGGCATGTGGCGTTCTTGGTATTTTTTGGCTGTAAACCAGTGTAATGATCACATATAGAATATGCAGGAATTGTTTTTTAAACCAGTAGCTTAAAATTTGAACCGCTAAGAATTATAACGGGATCTATGAAATCCACTCCGACTAATCTATTATTAACAGAGTGTAGCAAAATGTTGCTAAAAATGAGAAGGTGATGGCAAGCGCAGAAATTTATATTGGAAAATATATCAATAAGTGATAACCCGGTTATGGATGTGATACAAGAATTAAGTCTAATCATAAGTAGAAGAATCAATAAGTACTGGAGAAATAACATAATCCCGATTACAGTACAGGCATATAGGGATATGCAAAACAAAAGAACATTTGATATCCTCCCTAGCAAGGCAGAATATCAAGCTATGTTTCATATATGAATTCATAACACAGTTAACAATAATCCCAATTATAGAACTAGAAATATCAAAGGATAGCTTTGGAAATAAAGAATTTTTTTAAAAAGCCAATAGAAAAACAATTTTCAAGAAAAATGGAGTAAACAATGGAAAGACAACGGCAAGAGGGAGATGGTATAAGCAAATCCAATCAAAATTTCCGAAATATCCATAGTATTAAAATATTGTATACAGAAACAGAAGACCACGATGATAAGAACGAGAACAGGACATTGTTTAACACAAGAGCATCTATATAGAATAGGAATTAGTGATGTCTAAAGTTGTCACTGTAACAGGGGAATAGGAGTTTTGGAATATATATTATTCATTTGTCCAATAATGGAAAAATACTTATATAAAGATTTATCTAAACTAGGTAATACAATTCCTATTTCCGAACTTCCAAATTGAATAATAACTCTATACAAATGATCAAGAATTATCTTAATTATAATAAAATAAGTCATAGTAAAAAGTTTTTGTAGATCCTTTTAAAATCTTTCTTTATCCTGGTAGTCATTCCGAGGCAACATAGTGGGTGTGTATAGCTTCTCAGTTGCCCGGAAACGAGTAGATTCTGAATCCCATGTTGTATAAGTCTACTAATATGTAAATAAACATAAGGAGAAAGGTTTGTTACACATTGGAGTATTAGATTATGACAGATATCCGATGCCCTTTACTGGGCGATCCACAATTGAAGCAAAATAGTAGCTGGATAAATAAAGTTAACGCGAAGTCCATAACCAAATCAGCAGCAGCATAACGTTTTCGACGATAATGTCTTCCCAAGCCAGTTTTTGAGGTTAGGAAACGAAAAAGTCACTTGGAGTCAAATCTGAGGAATATTTCGTAGTCTAGCTCGTGCAATGTTGCTATTACATTGTGGGTGAGATGAAGCAGCACTTTTTGCGCGCTAATCTTTGCCGCTTCTGCTTCAACTCACTATGCAAACGGCCCAACAACGTTGCGTTATAAGAGCCAGTTATTATTTTACATTTTTCCAAATAGTCGATCAAAATTATATCCTGTGAGTTCCAAAGAACAGTTGCGATCGCTTTTCCCGTCGAAAAAACTATTTTCGCTTTTTTCAGTGCACTTTTATCTTTGCCAACCCACTGTTTTGACTGGCGTTTGGTCTCCGGGGTGTAACGGTGGAGCCACTTTCCGTCTGCAGTCATAAAATGACGCTAGAAGCTCTTCGGATTATGCTGCAACTTTCCCAAACATGATTTTGAAACGTCACTCCGCTTACGTTTTTGGTCTGGAGTCAAACGCGAGACCCACGCTTTCTCTTTTTTAGAATTTCCTGCAAGATATTAGGTATCCGTTCATATGAGATATCTACTATTTCAACAATCTCACCAAGCTTAATGCGATCATCTACTAGGATACCATGAATTTCATCGACCATTTCTATAGAAAAAAAACTCACCCAAGCCTATTGAACGTACAGTATCTGTAGTGCTCATAAGGCCACGTTTGAATTTGCTTATTTAGTAATAAATGATCCTGAGTGCTCGTGCAGAGTCCCCTTTCTTTAGTTCAGTATCTATTTAGGCTGCAGTCCACTTTTTTTTTAATTAACAGGTTTTACCACTCCACGGTACTTGGCTTTAACTATTTCTACAAAACCTGTAACCCCGATCACTTTGGATAGCTGCTAACAAGAACTATGCATCTGTTTAAAACTTTTAACACAACCGTTACAAGAATCACGTTTACCAGTAGCCATGCCATTTAACAAAATTTCTCGCGATTTCTTAGAAATTTATCAATTCACCCTTGTAGCTATAAATATTTATATTTAAACATATAAGGGGTTAAAAGAAAGGGTGAGGGGGGGGAGTTACAGTTAGAGAGTTGCTTAGTATTGTTTATGTCCTTTTGAGGTTCTTAGAATCGAGGAATGCAACCTTATTATAGCCGTATTCTAAACCTTATATCTGAAAGTCTCCAAATCAAACAAGTCTCTGAAACAGACTTGTCTGAATTTAATAACAATATAAATTTTTTTTCCCTGTTGAAGTCATATTGAAAACTAATGAAACATTAATCCTTAAAAATTGTATCAATAGTGTTACATATGGACAAGCTGTGTGACTAATATAATTAATACAAAACTAAATGAACTCTTTCAAGATTCAAAATTTACGTACATTGCAAATCTTATATTGAAACATAAACATCTACTATTTCTCCTGTAACATAACGATACCGAAATGAAATACAGAGTATTAACTGTAGTCATAAATTTCAGTTCATTTATATTGTCACAACGTCCGAAATCCTGATGTGAATATAATTATATCTTTAACCTTAAAAAGTGGAATTATAATGTCTTAGAGGACACTTGTTGACAACGGGGTAGTATTTTATCCCGAAGAAATTATGACAAATGTTAATTAACCCTAAACTTTGAAGTTATTCCGGTTCAGCGCAGGAAATATACTGCAAGACCCAAGCAATTGAAATTACCTGCTTAATTAAGTGAGATATTTGTGAAAAGTGGAAAGAAATTAAAAAGTTTTTCATATTAACGTAAAAGTACCTTCCATTTAATTATATTTTTCGCTGAGAGCTGACATAATCCTTTTTCTTTAAAATAAGCAAAGTAACACGACTAAAACAGTTAATCTAACTGCCTCATGTACTGATTCAACCTTTTTCATTGCACATAATAATATTCTGTAATCAGGAATGTATATAAATATATATATATGTATATATATATATATATATATATATATATATATATATATATATATATATATATATATATATACAAATATTTTTTTTTTATGGGTCTAGCACACGTGCTGTAGGGAAGTCCCTAAAGCGCTCCAGAAGCGGCATGTGTGCGGAAAAAGCGATTCGCGTTGTTCTTGAATCGTTGTAAATTGCACTCGGTGGAAAACACAGCCCTGGGCAACGTTAACTTTTTTAGAAAAAACTGCCGCCTGAGTTTTTGTAGCGTTAAATTCCACTTGGTTACTGTCACCCCAAGATAGAATTTCTTCTAGGTCTTTGTTAAGTTGAACGACCTCCCGCTGTCTGCGGATATTCGCCTGAGTAGCCGATGTCCGAGCGTTCAAAGTGAGTGAAGAGATAAGCGTACTGTCATCTGCAGATCGTTAATGTAATTGAAAAAGATAGTAGGAGACAGTATGGAGCTTTGGGGCACACCGGCGTTGATATTGAAGGTTTTAGAAAGAAATCCGTCGTAAAGAAAGCTCTTTGAGGAAACATGAGAGCCACCAACAGAACTTTTCAGACATACCACAACAGCATAGCTTAGGAAAGAGTCCATCGTGCCAAACACGATCGAATGCCTTGGATATGTCAAGAATATATATATATATATATATATATATATATATATATATATATATATATATATATATATATATATATATATATATATAAGAATAATTTTTTTTTGTAATATGTAAGATAAACTTTTTCTCCATTTGTAGAACACTTTTTGGGACACGCTGTACCAGTTACATTAAGCAAGTGACCAAAACATAAAACGATTTGGTTGCCATAATAGAAAATTATTTTTCAATTTATGAAAATTTGTAATAAAATCATTAAAATCTCACCCCTTTGGAGTGACTTGCCCAGGTTTGTGTTTCCTAATGAGTAAAATTTACAGAGATTCAAGACCAACGTAAACACGTCACTTCTGTAGCGCTTAGGGATTTCCCTGCAGCAGGTGTGTATGTAATGACGATTATAATGTAGAACTAAGAATAATAAAACAAATAGCTACAAATAATTGTTAAAGAGAGTCCACAAGAGACAGCTTGAAAAAAAAAAGAAAAAACGCGAAATGATCCAAATAGAGTTTTATAGCATCCCAGATTTACCAAAAACTAATTATAAATTTCTGAATTACATATCCAATATCACAAATAAAATTACCAAAAAATGGAAATCTCAGGATATCAAGATTGATAGTTTGCAACAAACTAAATTTAGGTAATATGTTGGTAAATAACAAGTATAAGAATTAAGTATCCGGATTGTGAAGCTTTTTATATTGGACAAAATAGTAGAAATTTAAAAACCAAACTTAAAGAACACTACCATTGAGTGTTAACTAATATTAAGAACACAGGTACAATCTGCCAAGTAAGAACGTGACCACTCGTATTCTTAAAAAAAAAATGTGTTTCCAGAAATTTTTTTGCCGTCAATATATTCTTTGATGTGCTAACAAAGTCACAACTACCTTAGTAAGTTGTCTAATCGCCTCCTCCATTAATAATCGCATCTTCGAGGCATGCTGTCGACGAGATTTTTTGCAAACTCTGCAAATTTTTCGAATCTTGCAGGACAATTGAGTCAAAGTCCTCAGTCTTTCCTCTGAGCTTTCTCTTTACAAGGGACTAAACGTTTTAAATAGGGTTGGCGTCCGGCGATTGTAAGGGTCACTCTAGTATCTTATCGTGGGCTCAAGCGAGCTGCTTCGCGACGTGATTTTCGACCAGCAAAGGTTTCTTCAACGTGCTTCGGAATTTGATATCATGAGCACTATTATGTTATCGAATGGTCTCATGGGATATATTCAAATGATTTTCTTAATTTTGCCGCTCCTTGAAGCAACGTCAATTTCGGGCTCCGTGAAAATAAAGACACGATTCGTTTTTCGACTTCTGGAGTGACTTTGCCTACCGAGCCACGTTTTGGCAAGTCGTCGATATTCTTCGTCCCGTTAAAATGGTTTACCCACTTCTTCACAAACGATACCGACTTTTTAATATATTTTTCGTCCGCGGAATGTGTCATTTTAGACCCCTTTGGAAGGAAACAAAGAAAGACTCACAAAAAAGTGACTCATTTGAATTTTACGTGATAACTGATTTTTTGTTGAATCGCTAGAATCGCGTCTACAGCAAATGAATCATCGCGGATACGTTCTTACTTGATAAACTGTAGTTTTACATTATCGTCATTTTCACTGAGTAGGAGGATTAAAAGCCTGTTTACCAGTTGAGACCTATTTATTAGACTCACATAACATATTCGATCACTCAAGCTGAAAATTATACGGGGTCGAGCTAGTTTTTAAACTGTTTCTTGTGCTCCTAATTACACCAAAATCTGAAATCTAGCAGAACGTCAACTTATAAAAAAATGAACATTTAATATTTCATTATGTTATATTAATTTAGTAGCTTTTACTTCTAATATCATAAATGCCCTTTGTTTAGGGTAGAATAGTCCTTTAATTTTATAGAGGTATATCCCAAGAGAAAATCTTGTTGTGCTATTAACAATTCCATTTTAACCCACAGTTACAAACATAACTTACACAGGGTGTTTAGTTAGGCTTTCTGAGCGGAGATGCAGAAGGCATTATTTAATCTTAATTTATATCATTTAATTTAAAGAATTGTACCAGGTGTACAAGTATGAAGTGCGGATTTCAGACAACAGATGGTGCACCAATGCAGTTTGTGCTATAAAGATTTGATACTGCGCCATTTTGTTGTGTCATCAACAAGTGTCAGACGCGCCCGAGTGATAAATTGGAAAAGTGTGTGCATAGTGTTGTGTTGTTGTGTTCAATATGTCGAAATTTATATCGAACAAAGAGCATTCGCGGACAGCATTATTTTTTTGTTTTCATTTGAAGAAAACTGCTGTTGAATCATACCGATTACTTCGAGAAGCTTATCGTGAATATGCTCCATAGCAAGATACGTGTGAACGATGGTTTCGGCATTTCAAAAGTGGCGACTTTGATGTTGCAGACAAGGAAACGTGGAAAACCGCCAAAAAAATACGAAGATGTGGAATTGCGAGCATTGTTGGACGAAGATGATTCGCAAACACAAAAACAACTCGCCGAGCAATTGAGCGTTAGTCAACAAGCTGTTTCTAATCGGCTACGAGAGATGGGAAAGATTCAGAAGACCGGTAGATGGGTACCACATGAGTTGAACGACAGGCAAATGGAAAAAAGCGCAAAAGCACGTGTGACATTTTGCTCGCTCGGTACAAAAGGAAGTCGTTTTTGCATCGTATAGGGGATGAAAAGTGGATTTATTTTGAGAATCCCAAGCGCAAAAAATCATGGGGGGACCCAGGCGCACCATCCACCTCGACCGCAAGACCAAATTGCTTTGGCAGAAAGACGATGCTCTGTGTTTGGTGGGACCAGAGGGGCGTAGTCTATTATGAGCTGTTAAACCTGGGGAAATGGTTAATACTAAACGGTACCAAGAACAATTGACCGATTTGAACCGTTTGCTGCTTGAATACCGAAAGAGGCAACACAAAGTCATTTTTCTTCATGACAATACTCCATCACATACGGCAAAACCAGTTCGCGACACGTTGGAAGCACTCAGCTGGGAAGTTTCTACCCCATGCGGCTTACTCACCAGACTTGGCTCCTTCCGATTACATCGATCGGTCACGTACTTGCTGAGCAGCTCTTTGGTTCGTACGAAGATGTGAAAAAATGGTTCGCAGCAAAAGGGGAAGATTTTTACTGGCGTGGTATTCACAAATTGCCCGAAAGATGGGAAAAATGTATAACAAAACCTATGGAGCATACTTTGAATAAAGCACTTTTTATCATTCTTCCGAATTTAACATGTTTTTTTAGAAAAAGAAACCACATTTCATACTTGTACACCTGATAATACTTAGATTGAGTTATTATTTAGCGTTAGAAAATGAAGTAGATTTTATTAACACACAAATCGCAAGGATAGCAATCTGTTTTCGTATGGTTGTATGTGTGTGTGAAAGACCTAACACAAGTTTTCCGTAATCTTTTCAAACTATCCTACAGAAAGGGAATGTTTCCGTCCGGTTGAAAATGCGCTACAGTTCAGCTGGTACCTAAAAAAGGCAAGAAACACATTGCCAAACAACTACCGACCAGTCGCACTGCTTTCAATAATATCGAAAGTTATGAAAAAGGTCATCCCTCAGTATCTTGTAAAATATCTTGGAGGATTGAATATTATTAGCGACCATCAATATAGCTCTCGTAAGCAAGGATCACCAGGAGATCTTCTAACTTATGGAACACATGTATAGAACAACGCAATTGAACTTTTTGGAGAATCTCTAGCGATTGCAGTTGATATATCCAAGGCATTCGACCGTCTTTGGCACGCCCGATTGTTGGCTACGCTATGCTCTTATTGAATGTCTGAAAAGTTCTGTTTATAGCTCTCGCGTTTCCTCAGCGAGCATTCTTTACGAATGGCAGTCAGCTGATTTCTTTCTAACACCTTCACTATCACGTGGTGTGCCTGAAGGCTCCATACTGTCCCTACGCTCTTTCTCATTTAGATTAACAATCTGCCGGAAACGACCAGGAATACAATCTATAGCTGTGCAGATGAGAGTACGCTTATTTCTTCATTTACTTGGAGTGCTCGAACATCAGCTACTCCTGCAAATATTCGCAGACAGCAGGAAGTCGTTCAACTTAACAAAGACCTGGAAGAAATTATAACAATGAAAGTAACCAAGTAGAATTTAACGCTACAAAAAGTCAGGCGGTAGTTTTTTCTAAAATGTTAACGTTGCTGAACTCGACGTAGTTAGGTCAGGCCACTCCATTCCTCTACCATAGGCGTTAATTTTGAAGCAAACGTATCTTGGTATGAACATGTTGCAAGCATAGCGAAGAGAGATTCGCAAAAGAATATTATTTCGAACTAGTTAGTTTTACACTCCATAACAACTGTTAATTCGGTACAAAACTCAGGCTCGACCAACGATGAAATACTGCTCCCACGTTTGGGATTCTGTTCCTAAATATACACTTCATTTGTTGGAGTCTATTCAGAAAGTGAGGTTCAGCTTGTTACTCCGCGTACAACGCTTTTCAAGCAGTCTTTTATATGGAGAACATCATCCCTTTGGAATAATTTGCCAGGGCTGTTTCCCACCGAGTACAATTTACAGCGATTCAAGAACAACGTGAATCGCTTTTTCCGCACACATGCCGTTCCTGGAGCGCTTTAGGGACTTCCCTGTGGCACGTGTGCTAGACCCATAAAAAAAACAGAGCTGTTCACACCTGATTTGAGACCCAGAACTGACTAACAATCTTAATTCCTTAGAGCATCTAAGAACGGTTTACGACTTGAGACTATTCTACAAGTTAGTTCATGGAAAATGTTCGATGGATGTAACCAGCTTGTCACCCTCGCACAATCCTTTTCAAGCAGTCTTTTATATGGAGAACAATCTACAGTGGTTCAAGACCATCCTGAATCGCTTTTTCCTCACACGTGTCGCTTCTGTACTGCTTTAAAAGTTTCTATGCCAGCACGTTTTGCTATACCCATAAAAAAAAGAGAAAAAAAAATGTATGTATGAGTATCTGCTCATAACTTGAGACCAAATACTCTAATATCGATAACACTGGTCAACACAAGTCTTGTTTCCTTTATTTTTTTTTTGTTATTGGGTATTTCTATGGCCCTGACTATGAAAAAAATACTGGGAGATTGCTAACAGCTTTACCTTTTGAAATATACAGCTTTATTATTTTGCCAAAAAAATACGAAAAAATAATACATTATGTTAACAAAATTTCTATTGAACACTAGCCAATGATCTTTTATAAGATTTTCTTGAATGAACGACTTTAGGTAGATCTCGTTGCAAACTGCAGCAGTAGTCTGCCATCATATGTGAGTCCCACCGTCCCTGATAACGCTCTTCCATTGTCCGAAGATCCTGATGAAATCTTTCACCCTGCTCCTCACTAAAATCACCCAGATTTTGTGGAAATCGGTCTAAATGCGAGTGCAGGAAGTGGATTTTTATGCTTATGTTGCACCCTAGCTCTTGCAAGTTCGATAGCATGCACTCAACAAGCTCGACGTGGTCGTCAGATTTCTTTTTGCCTAGGAAGCTACTCATAACCAAAACAAATGAATTCCAAGCTTTGGATTCGACTTCAGTCGTTGATTTGACAAAATTAAGATCTTTCACGAGTTGCCTAATCTGTGGCCCATCAAAAATACCAGCTTTCAATTTTTCTGAACTCAATCCTGGAAACTTGCGTGAAAGAAAATTAAAACATTCGCCACTTTTGTCAAGCGCCTTCACAAACTGTTTCATTATGCCGAGTTTAATATGAAGTGGTGGAAGTATGATGCGGTCTCGGCTAACTAAACGCACGTTTATAACATTTTTTTGTACCAACTTTTAGCTCTTCCCGCACTGGCCAAACTTTTTGTGACCAATGGTGTTGTTTGTCACGACTATCCCAGAGACACATTAAACAAGGGAACTTTGTGTACCCCCCTTGTTGACCTAAAAGAAAGTTAACCATTTTCAGATCAACACAAATGACCCATTTGTGGTCTTGATACTTAATTTTTTCCATAACCTTAGAAATATTTACGTATTCTTCTTTTAAAGTCGTCGAATGTGCAATAGGTATAGACCCGTACTTGTTACCGTTATGAAACACACTTTAAACTTCTTTTGCTGCTGTCTATGAAAAGACGCCAATCACTAGGTTGGTACTGTTTTAATCCCATCTGCTGCAAAATACCACCAACATCGTTACAAAAAACTGAATCCTTCTCTTGAGAAAAATACGGTAACAGATTTTTTTCTCGGGTACGATAAAATGTAATGTTGCTTTCCGGAGTAAGCAAATTTTTTTCTTTTAAACGAGATGCTAAAATTTCAGAAGCTTCTTTTGGTAAGTTCAGATCTCTTACTAAGTCATTTAGTTCTTTTTGATTAAATGGTTGAGGTTCTGAAAGGCTACATTTGTAGTCTGAATCAGAGTCTTCACTTGATGTATTTCGTTCGGGTTCCAGAGATTTGGATCATCAGAAGATTTAGATGTGCTGGGTTGTACCTCTTGTGATTTTAATTGAGGTCGTTGAGCAGAAGATAAGTTAGGATATGACCACTTACTTCGATTTCCAGGGTTAATTCCGTTTATTTTCACAACGCAGAAGTAGCAATCGTCATGATGGTTTCGAGGTTCTCGCCAAATCATGGGTGTTACGAACATTATTGCATCTCTTTTTCCACTGGACCATAACCGTAGTCATACCACACATTTCTGGGATACAATATGAGGAACCCATGGCTTGTCCTGATTACACAATTTTTATTTTAAAGTATTGATGAACGCAGTTTTCACAAAGTCCGATATAGGTTTTCGATATTTTGCAAATATATATTCACCACAAATATAGCAAAAACAATCGAGATTAAGCACACAACATCTTCTTGACGAAGCCATATCTAAAACAGCAACAAAATATATTTTAGTGTCCAATAAAAAACGAAAATCTAAGTAAAAATAGTAAATGAGGGTAGTTAGCTATAACTCAAAAACAAAAGTTGTTGGAGAAAAATTGTTGCCATATTTAAAAAATACGCGTCAATTTGAGATAGAAACAAAAAAAAAATCACAGGAAACAAGCAATTTTCTTTTTTTTGTTGACCAGTGTAATTTATTCCTTTCGAGAGTTATAGTGCCAACAGACAGGCAGACCCACAGGTAGATCAACATAAATGAGATACTTAGAGAGCCTAAAATGTAATAAAATGTAAAATCTCGTAATGTGATTTTTTTTCATAATTCAATTCCTCCTTTTGGGCGGAGGTGACAAAATCCTCGCATTATTTATGACACCACATCCCTCAGTTTTACTTAAAAAGTAAAAAATGAAAAAAATTGTCCTCAAAATGTCATTAAAAATCGTACTTTTTCGTCAATCCATTCAGTTAAAAATAAAAACCTAGATTTCTCGTCTCGGAGTTCTGTAATTCCTAATCCGGCATGATTATAACCGCAATAAGTAAAAAGTTTTAAACTGGTATGTCCCAACAAAAACCTAAAACTTTTCACGCCACCGATTCACATTTAAATCCTTTTAGTTTAGATTTCTATCAGTGTCGGAGGTTTGACGTATTTTAAGATTAAAAGGGTGGTTTTTCTAAAATATGTTGAAGTTGTGTTCTTTTCATATACCTTGCTTAGAGGAGAATTTGTGCGTATTTCCCAGCCCATAACGTTTTGGCTCAGTATCGATATCACATAATAATTAATATCAACCAAATAATAGTCTAACCAAACATTACAGAAAACATTACATATCGGGAGGGAGGAGACTTTCCGAGAGATTGCAGCACAAACAAAAAAAAAATATGTAATTTTCAGTTAGTCTATGTCAAATAGTTTCGGAGAAAATCGGGTGTGCCATATGGACAGACAGACACCGAAGTGATCTTATAAACATTCCGTACGGAACACTAAAAATGGGACACAACACAAAGGGTCTCAGTTATTAAAAAATCTGGCTTTAACAAAAATAATTTACCTGTAATTCGTAGCTACTGTTTTGATGTATGTTCTATAAACAATTTTAGGTTGTTCCAAAGTTGAAATGAACTTGTCATAAAAATTCAAAAATAAAGAATTATAAAGTACCAATTTAATTATAGATAAGTGAAAAAGATAATTAAATGAAATACCAATCGGAACTTTAATTAGGGCCCTTTCACAAAAAGCCGAAAAGATTTTAAATAATAAATTTGGCTTTGTCAAAATAATTTACTTCTAATCCTGGGCTTTTATTCCTCTTTATTTAACACAGTTTCGAAATCACACAAATAAATGCAAAGTTTAGAGAATAAAGTGTCTTCAATTGTCATCAGGGGATTTAAATTAGGATTTTTATGGAAGAGCTCTCAAAGTGAAGGGGAATGGAAACGAGCTACGGCTCGATTTTCAAGGAAATCGCCAGGAAATCCACAATATAATGTAAATTTCATTGAAAGGTATTCAGATGCTTAATAAAGGTGTACAAAGAAAATTGAGGTAGAACAGTATTTAAAAATACAGTAACACACAAGTACAACAGCCTATATTGTGTACTAAAAAAAACTGGCGTGATATTCTTTTTAAATGGCTTTTCGGTTTTTCGACAATATAAATACAAAATATTTTTAGAGCTCAATAGTTAATTTCTTTTTTTTTTTTGTTTTTATTTTTTATGAGTCTAGCACACGTGCTGCAGGGAAGAAGTCCCTAAAGCGCTACAGGAGCGACACACGTTGTTCTTGAATCGCTGTAAATTGTACTCGGTGGGAAATACAGTCCTGGGCAAATTATTCCAAAGGGATGATGTTCTCCATATAAAAGACTGCTTGAAAAGCGTTGTACGAGGTGTAACAAGCTGAACCTCATACGGATGTGAAGTATTAGCGCGACGTGTACTTCTAACATGCACCGCTCTGGGATGCGGGCCACATCGTTCGAACACTTTCCATGACAATACTTGTAGAATAGGCTCAAGTCGCCAACCGTTCTTCGATGTTCCAGCGAATCAAGGCCGCCAGTTAGTTCCGGGTCTCCAATCAGACGAACAGCTCTTCTCTGAACAGAATCCAACAAATGCAGTGTATGTTTGGGAGCGGAGCCCCAAACATGGGAGCAGTATTCCTTAGTTGGTCGAATTTGAGCTTTGTAAAGAATTAACAGTTGTTGTGGAATGTAAAGCTTCCTGGTTCGAAATAATATTCCCAACTTTTGAGAAGCTCTTCTTGCAATGCCTGCAACATGTTCATGCCAGGACATATTTGCTCCCAAATTAACCCTCAACAAATTGAGTGACGATGTTAGAGGAGGAATGGGGTGCCCCGACATAACTATGTCGGGTTCAGCAACATTGACTTTTTTAGAAAAAACTGCCGCCTGGGTTTTTGTAGCGTTATGTTAAATTCCACTTGGTTACTGTCACCCCAAGATAAAATTTCTTCCAGGTCTTCGTTAAGTCGAATGACTTCCTGCTGTCTGCGGATATTCGTCTGAGTAGCCGATGTCTCAGCGTTCAAAGTGAATGAAGAGATAAGCGTACTGTCATCTGCAAAGCTGTAGATTGGATTTCCGGTATTTTCCAGCAGATCGTTAATGTTTATGAGAAAAAGAGTAGGAGACAATATGGAGCCTTGAGGTACACTGGCGTTGATAGTGAAGGTGTTAGAAAGAAATCCGTCGACTGCCATTCGTAAAGAACGCTTTCTGAGGAAACATGAGAGCCACAAACAGAACTTTTGAGACATACCATAAGAGCTTAGCTTAGCCAACAGCCCATCGTGCCAAACACGGTCGAATGCCTTGGATATGTCAACAGCAACCGCTCGAGATTCTCCAAAGTATTCAATTGCGTTGTTCCAAACGTATGTTACATAAGTCAGAATCTCCTGTTGATCTATTTTTACGAAAGCCATATTGATGATCGCTAATAATGTTGAATCCTTCAAGATATTTTAGAAGAAGCTGATTGTCAGCCTTTTCCATGACTTTCGATATTATTGAAAACAGTGTGATTGGTCGGTAGTTATTTGGCAAGGTCTTTTTGCCTTTTTTAGGTATCGGCTGAACTGTGGCACATTTCCAGCAGGTAGGAAATATTCCCATTCCGTAGGATAGGTTGAAAAGTCTATAGAAAACTGGTGAAGCAAAGAGTTCAGCCAACAAGTTCGCTTTCTTAACAGGTGTTGGCAACAGGCTTAACAAATAAGCGCATTTGTGTCATATCAGTCGCATACAAACTCACATGAGCAGTAAGATCTATAGGGTGTTTCAATAAAAGGTTTCATTTTAAATTATTTAAAAAAAAATGAAGCTTTTTATTGAAGGGGGCATGAGAGATTACATTTACAAATCTGGCACTTCTTTTACACCACATTTAATAACACAAGGTGACTTAGTGCGTGATTTGAGTTTATCCAAAAAGCAAGCTGAAGTTTTATCATCTAGATTGAAACGATGGAATTTACTTCATTCAGAAATGAGAATTTGCTATTTCCGCAATCGCGATGATGAGTTCAGAAGTTATTTCTCTCAGGAAGGTAACCTTGTTTACAGTAATGACATTAATTCTGTAATAAATTTATTAGGGAACACCAACTATACAAATACAGACTGGCGACTAGTTATAGACTCTTCAAGTTTAAAGGCTGTTCTTTTGCATAATGGAAACAAAATTCGGTCTATCCCAGTAGCCCATGCCACTGACATGAAAGAGTCATATGATAACATGATGCTACTTTTAGAGAACATAAAATATTGTATACATTCTTGGAAAATATGTGGAGATTTGAAGGTGATTGCCATTTATTAGGGCTACAACTTCATTACACAAAATATTGTTGCTTTCTTTGTGAATGGGACAGTACCGATAGAAAAAAAAAAATGATTATATTAAAAAAAAACCTCTGCTATACCTGCTCACTAAATACGTCACTAGAAAATGGATACCACCCCGGAAGAAACAGCACAAGTCATTGCCCTATTGCAGGAAGGGCATAGTCAACGTGTAGTCGCTTCGCAACTGCACCTGAGCCCGTCAGCTGTCTCCAGAGTCTACAGACGTTACCAATAGACCAGTATCAGGAAGAAGAAGGTGTATCTCGGAGCGAGACGCCCACTTCATTGTCAACACAACTTCAAGAAATCGTACAAAAATAAAGTATTGATTTTGGTTTTTGAGAATAAATTTAATTGTTAAACTTAAAATTTGTTTAATTTTTTCTTTTCTCTTACCCTTATTTTCAATTCTTATTTCCCCTTTCAATCATTTTAATCAGTAAAAATCATGAGGTATAATATGAAAATTGGTATCATTAGAAAAAGGATTGAATGGGGTTTTAAATGATACCAAAAATCTGTAAAAATACACGAAGGCTAAATCCTAGGATCTGTCTTAAATGAAGCTGAATAGTCTGAGTCGATTTTTTTGTTCACTAGTGTATTTTTATTGTAGTTTTAAGCCTAGAATAAGTAACATATTAGTTTTTAAATTGTGCAGCGTATTGTTTTTTTCTTGGTATAGTGGGTTACCCGTAAATAAATAAATAAATTGTCTTAAAACATATTTATTCCATTCTGCGTAAATTATCAGACTTGGCGAAATGACAACGTTTTAAACATGCGTCTGTTGGACTTGCCAAAATCTCTAATAATTTGTCTTCATTTCTGCACTGCGGATTTTTCTATGTTAGGGAACAATGACCGAAAACTATTGTAATTTATAGTTTAAGAGATTGCCAAATTGAGAAAGCTATAAAGAGTTGAAAGCCCTTAGTGAGCGTTCGTGCTAGGAAGGGTTCCAAATTTAAAAATGGAAGGAAAGAATCTAACGTCATTTGACAATTTTGGAATTGCATAGAAAGATATATTAAAAAAAAAAACCTATGTGGCTGAGAAGGGCGCAGTCACAAGGAAAATAATGAATAAGATGCACATACAGTCCCTGGCCAAATTATTAGACGCACTGCAAGATTTCATGTAAAATATTAATTACCGAGTGATATTGTACCGTTTTATTATTTTAAATTGATTTGTTTTTTATTTTTATATTATCCAATCAATTACCTATTTATTTGACATAAATAAAACAGCATTAATTTAGAAAAGCATAAGTTTATTAAGTTTTAAAGAAAAGTGAAATTAATGTTAGTAAAAGTCAATATTTAGTTGAGCCACCTTTAGCCGCTATCAAAGCTTTAATTCTGCGCGGCATGCTATCAATGCAAGATTGTACTGTCTCCTGCATTTGAGGATGATGATTCCACACATGAATAATCTTTTCTAGGAGCTGGGTTTTGTTGGTAATCACATCTTTAGCCACTTCTCTTTTCATCAGCTCCCACATTTTCAATGGGGTTCAATCCAACAGAGGGATATTTTTTTTCTGCCAAAAAAGCTTTAACAGACCGAGCAGTGTGGCAGGGAGCTCCATCTTGCATGAAAGTGAATGGTTCCCCATTTGGAAACCATTCTCTGAGCTGCGGAATCAACCGATTTTGTAATACTTCTTTGTACTGATCTTGCCTCATTATTCCTTTGACGACGGACAGACGTCCAGTGCCCTTGCCGCTGATGACTGACCAAATCATCACTTTGGTGGGATGTTTAACCGTCGGGACGACACAATCAGGATGAAACTTTTCTCCATGACGACGACGCACATACTGAGCTTTATTCTGCAAAATTTCGAATGTGCTTTCGTCACTGAAGCAGACCTGTCAAAAATAGGAAAAATATATAAACTTCCATGTTTATTTGCTTTATTTAACTGAAAAATGATAATAATGTATCAATTATTGATTAAATTGCTGTATTTTACCGATCTCCAGAAGTCCACATCTTTGTCTTGCCATTGTTTGGCCCACTTCAGGCGCTTTGCTTTCATTGCAGCTGTTAACTTGGGCTTCCTGGCGGGGGCGACAGGCCTTAAAATCTAATTCTTTCAATTTTTCTTCGAACAGTGCGCTCAGAAGCATTTACGCTAGCATCCTGGAGTTGTGATTTTATTACCTTTGTGGTAGCAAATCTGTTTTCTACACAAATTTTCTTCAAACATCTCTCTGGAGTGAAAATTGGTTTTCTACCGCATCTTTTCTTTCTTTTCGGGCTTAATTCCTTCCCTGACTCAATTTTCCTTTTTATGCGTCGTACACTAGCTTCAGAAACCTCCAATCTTCGTGATATTTCTCGGTTTGTAAATGTTTTCGCAATCACAAGGGCCTTCACTTCAGCTTTTTTACGTGGTGAAAGATCGCCTCTTCTACCGATAATGAAAATAGTCCAATTACTTTTTTAAAACACTGCATACAAAATAAAACTAATAACTGAGTAGTATAAAACTGTTAAACAAACAATCACAGTCCATAAAGCCACAGAAACACGTCCGTACCTGACTCGATTCCGATCGCGGCTGATACAGGTTTGTACTTATTTACGTTCATGTATCACTTTGTCAACACAGTGTTGCCATATGTTAAAAATAAATACAAATATGTAGTTTACAACAATCCTTTTAAATAAAAATCAATAATATTGTAGTTTAAATATACCATTATTGCATAAAAACTCTTAAGAAAACATAAAATTACTAAAAAAAATACAGTGCGTCTAATAATTTGGCCAGGGACTGTAAGTCAACGTCACAGGAAGAGAGCAATACTAAGTATAAAAAGATTTATGAGTGAATTAGAAAGTGTACTAAAATAGCACATATCAAAAACAATACTATAGGGAAATTGCACACGAGCTGCAGGGAAAATCTTAATGCGCTACAGGAGCGACACGTGTACGGAAAAAACGATTCACGTTGATCTTGAATCCGTATAAATAGTATTCGATAAAAACATAGCCCTGGGCAAATCATTCCAAAGAGACGAGGTTCTCTATATAATAGTGCAGGGGTGCTCAAACTTGAACTGCTGGCGATCTACCTCAACATTGTTAGACTACGATCGATCGACTCTGAGAGGCTGCAAGTAAGTGTAATGCAGGATTGTCGTCTAGGTAGGGTGTATCGTGGCATAGATATTAGTTTTCCGCACAATATGCATTTTTTTAGTCAAGGTAAGTGTAGGTCCGCTCTAAAATGTCAATGAAAAAACTCATAATTATTCAAAATTGCGAGTTTATTGGTTCTTACAAAACAAACGAGTTCTAGTGTCTATACTTAACTAAAGAGTGACTTTGGATGTTGAAGCGTGGCACTGCATGTCCTCAGCATCTTTTCATAAGATGGTACGTAATTACCGAGTGCTAATCGCAAGCATGAAGACATATGTTCGTCAGTTAGTCGATTGCGATATTTTGACTTAATTATCTTCATTTCAGAAAATGCAGACTCGCACAAGTAAGTTGACCCAAACATCGCCGTCAGTTGAAGGGCGATTTGCCTTAGATTCGGATATTTATCTTCAGATATAAAACACCAGAATTTTGTATCAGATGCTGTGGCCTTGAGATGTATATCTGATATAATCTGCACTAACTCATTTTCAACAGAACATGAGTCCATGTTAAACTGACTTGCTATTTCAGTAGCTAATTTCTCAATGTTTTTACACGAAAAAGGATAACTCATAAATGATGCGATATTTGCCAATTTACTGAAATCATAAAAACGTATTTCGAATTGGCCCAAAATATTTGATAATTCTGCCTCATAAAATATCACAATTCAACTGAGGAATCCTTGCTTTCAAAGACGGAAAATTTTTCAGATCCTTTCTTTTCAGTTGATCTATCATAAGTTGCAATTTACTTTTGAATGCGTTTATTGCGCTAATCATCTCAATAATAGTTTTTCCTTTACCTTGAAGCTCCAAATTAATGGTGTTTAAATGCATTGTGATGTCTGTCAAAAATGCCAAATCAGTCAGCCATTTTCCGTTTTTTAGCATCTGAGTGTCATCACCTCTTTCATCCAGAAAAGCTGTTATTTCGGGCAATAATTCTTGAAACCTTTATAGGAATTTTCCGCGACTCAACCACCTGACGTCCGTGTGAAGAACTAAATCAGTGTGTTCAGCTGAGTCACTATCTTCCAACTGCAATTTAAACAGCCGTCGTTGCAAGCTACGTGCACGGATAGAATTCACAATTTTTATTGCAATGCCCATAATCTCCTCCATGTTTAGAACTTTTGAACACAAAATTTGTTGATGTATAATGCAATGGAAGGAGAAAAATGAAGGGAAATCATCATTAGCTCGACGCAATGCCACAAAACCGTTTTTGTTTCCAGTCATTGCTGGTGCTCCATCGGTTGTAATGCACACTAGTTTATATATTGGTAGCTTGTAGTTTGTTACAAAATTGAAGAAAACGTCATATATATCTTCGCCACGGGTCTTTCCTTTCAGAGGAATCATTGTCAAAAACTCTTCCTTAGCCGACATGTCATTGAATATCATTCGAATAAAAATACACAGCTGGGCAGTGTCTGTCATATCGGTGGATTCGTCGAACTGTAAAGAAAAGTATGTCCATGATATCATGTTTTAGTTTATCTGCCATGTCCTGACTCATGACTTCAACACGCCTTATGACAGTCGGACGAGATAACTGAAGTTCTCTAATAGCAGACATAATCTCTGTTTTATTTTTAAAATCTCCAAATAAAGTCTCACCCGCTTCAATAAATGCTTCCTTCACAACCAATCCATCATCAAATGGTTTCTTGTGTTTCGCCAATATATGAGATATTTTAAATGACGCGATCGTTGCAGCTTTTGATTGTTTGGCTGGTCTTGTGAACATGGTTTGTTCTTTTTTCAAACAAGTTATCAAATTACGTACTTGTCGTTTTCTTAATTCACTCTGTGACCGAAAATCCTTTTCATAGTTTTTATGAACCGTTTTTATGATGCCCCCCTAAGTTCCCACGCTTAAGTATTGCAACTGACGCACGGCAAATGAGACAAATGCACTTATCCTCTACCATACAAAAGAAAAATTCTTTCTCCTAATCGTTATTAAAATGATAAGTTTTACTTTTCTTCGACGCACTCATTTTGGACTATTTATTAATAAACTTTGTATCGATGTATCGCCTTCAAGTTATAACTCAGACTGACTCCTATTCCTGCAGGCGCAACATTTATATCGGCGCAAACGAAGTCTCGAATGTTCCCGTTAAACACGCCGCCCGAAGTTTCTAGAAAAATCGGCGCCTTTTGCCGCTAGCAGGGGGTTATTACGATAAAAGAAAGTGTTGAGTGGGTTATTCTGGCCTAATTGTGGATCGAATAAATTTTAGTAGTTTATTCATTACATTTTGTTTTAGTTACCTAAAACAAAATCTATGAATAGTTCTATATCGGAATTTTTTTCTCGAGATCGACTCAAAAAGCACTCGCGATCGACCGTTCGAGCACCCCCGTAATAGTGGGTACGAGGAGTGACAAACTAAATCTCATACAGATGTGAAGTATTAGAATCCAACAAATGCAAAAGAAGTAGACTTTCTTTTAGGTCTTTCTTAAGGTGAACAACTTTCTGCTCTCTGCAGATATTCGCACGATTAGCCAATATTCCAGCATTGCTTGCCCCAACAATTCTAGGTCCTAGGTCAGTCGCTAAGGCCGTTAGTCAAAATTTCACTAAATCCACTCTACCACCACTCATACGGCCAGATTGCAATAACACCTGTTGAGAAAGCGAACTTCTTGGCTGAACTCTTTGCGTCACATTCTACTGTCGATTTCCAAAGCAAAACAGCAGCAGTCAAGGATTCCCGATATTATCTTCAGAAAGAGTATCATAAAACGTATTTTAATCAGTTTTCTGTACACTTTATAACCTATCCCACAGAAACGGAATATTTCCTTTCTGCTGGAAATGCACTACAATTCAGTCGATGTCAAAAAACTACCGACCAGTCGCATACCTTTACTATCAAAGCCGGTGTGCCCCAGGGCTCAATACTGTCTCCTATTCTCTTTCTTATTTATATTAACGATTGGCTGGAAAGACCACGCTTTGCAGAAGACAGTACGCTTATCTCATCATTCACTTTAAACGCTCGAACACCGGCTACTTAGGTAAATATCCACAGACAGCAGGAAGTCGTTCAACTTATCAATAAACGGTCGGTGCATGATAGTAACCAAGTTTAATTTAAAGCTACAAAAACCCCGATGGCAGTTTTTTCTAAAAAAAAGTTAACGTTGCTGAACCCGACTAATACTTCTCATCCGTATGACGTTCAGCTTCTTACTCCTCGTACAACCCTTTTCAAGCAGTCTTTTATAGGGAGTACCTCATACCTTTGAAATAATTTGCCCAATCAAAACAGCACGTGTGTTACACGCATAAAAAAAATTCAAACTGAACAAAGAAATAAGTGTACTGTCATCGGCAAAGCTATAGATTGGATCACTAGTCTTTTCCAGCAGAGGATTATTGTATAGTGAGAAAGCGAGTAGGATAGAGATAGAGTATGGAGCCTTGGAGCGTTGATAGTGAAAATCTTAAAAACAAATCCTTCGACTGCCACCTGTAAAGAACGCTCTCTGCGACAACACGACAGTCATAAACAAAACTTTTCAGACATACCATAAGAGGGTACCTTAGCCAACAATCCGTCATGCCAAACACAGTCAAATGCCTTGGATATATCAAGTGCAACCGCTAGAGTGTTACATAAGTTGATATACGATGATATCAGGAGAGCGGTTAGGGCGTGATAGTCAAAGGTAGCACAAAATGGAAACAGATGAAATGAGGAGGATGGTGAACGCAGGATAAAGAGAAAAATCTCTGAGAAAATTCATATATTCTCAACCTGAAATAACCTAACCTAATACTTAGTTTTACATATGACCCTTGCAACAGTTACACTGCACTTTTTACTCTTCGTATAGCAATTGGAAATATCAACAAAGTTATCCTCTTAAGTTTTATTGCGTAGAAAGTTTCCGGAAAATGAGTCCATATTTATTTATTCAGTACGGGTTTAAATTTAATACTTATTATCTCTTAACTGATACTGAATTATTAGAGAGGTTTTGCAACGCTCATTTTTCACATGCCTTTTTCCTTATCGTTATCTCAAGCATGCGCAGTATTAACGCAAGGAATTGCAAGGTTAGGTTAGTATTCATCTTCTATAAATTTAGGGGATTTTTATTTCATAGTTAAGCACACCGTTTATGAATTAAGGCTGTGTTCAGCAGGTTTCTATCACTTCCTTTAATATTTCCAAGGTAATACGAAAGTGCGTTAAATAAAATTTAATTTGAAATTAGCACTACACACATTGTAATGTCATTGTGACAAAGATTGGAAAACACCAACATCATCTGAACACTAATTAACTGGTATCAGTGTTATCTGCAATAAAAGATTATCATTTCACTTTTACTGTATTTCCTTAGTTATTTGTATACCTAAGTAAAAAAAAACAGGCCCTGTCATAAGAGTGATAAGAATAACGAACTCTCTTATAAGTTCCTAAATAAGGGAAATCGTTATCCTTAATAAAGGTTTCTCTTATTTTGTTTCAATACTGCGCAAGCTCCAAATGGTGGGCGCATGCTCCAAATAACGTTAACAGCTGAGTCCTTGTATTTAATTTCTTTTCTTTACTACTGCGCAAGCTCCAAACGGTGGGCGCATGCTTCAAATAAAGATAAAGACCAAGATAAGGGTTGCAAAATCTCTCCATTACCTTCATCATTTTTTTTTTCAAAATTAAAATTTATATAATTTAATTGTGTGAAATTCAGGACCATCTGCAATTCTTTGACGTCTAATCCGATTACTGGATATAACAGAACTTGCATTGTCCGTAATCATATTATATTATTGGTAGAATTGCATTATTTACTAGTTTCCAATATAATTAAGACATGTTACAGTCAGAAAATTTAACTGAGCGTTATTCCCTGCGGCCGACTATAACAAACATGAATTTGCCAGGTTAGTTTCTCGACCACAGCCCAACTAAATCTCTGAGGACCACGTTTCTGTTTCTCTCGTGCCTTAGCCGCACCAAACAGTGTAATCTACAATTTTCAAATTAAATTGTGCTTTCTCTTTTCTGCTGCTTCTCTTTTTAAAATAATTTAAATTCCTGGTAGCATGTTTGCTGAAAAGCAGAGTTTAATTATGTCTTTATTTATGTTAAAGAATATTGTTAATAAGTCCAACGATATAATTTATATAAAGATGTTCTTTATTTAAACAATAGCGCTAACAATGAAATATTCATGAAATAAAAAAGAAATCGGCAAAGTGATTTAACCAACGGAAGAGTTCTAAAATAAATAATATAATAAAGGGGGAAGTCAAATACAGTATGTATTTAGCTTCCTTACACTTGTATAACTTAACTGTTTAATTAGGTTATTCAAGTGTATTTTGGGAGTCGTTATGTAAATGGCGTGCTTTATGTTGGAACAGGTTCGGTTTTTTACATTCAATAAATTCATTTAACACAAATATCCAATTCACCACAGCAACAGATCTAAAAGGGTAATACATTTTTTCAAAAAAATTACAATAACGGCTTAAAAATGAATATATTTTTTTAAAAAATCTAGCTACGCTATTACTATTAGTGAGCTTGACACTAGACACGATTTTCTGCTTCCGACTTATAGCTAGGCACTATTGCCTGTTTTCTTTGTTCCCTACTCTACAGATCGTTGCTCCATCTCTTTTTTGGACGTCCCATTAATCTTCTTTCATTCGGAAATTTGTCTCTTGCTATCCGTACTATCCTGTTGTTTGCCATTCTTCCTATGTGTTGATCCCATTCCAGTTTTCTTCCTCTTATCCACTCACTGATATTTTCTATATTACATGGGCGTCTAATGTCTTCATTCCTTTCTCTATCCCTCAGTGTCTTGTTTGTACATCTCCTAAGTATTCTCATTTCAGTTAATTCTAGCATCCCCTGTGTTACCCTTGTATCGAGTCTACTCTAACTCTGAGAGTCATCTATACTCTCTCTCATCCATGATCATCATAAATAATCAATAACACAGGGGAACAGCTGTTTTGGTGTCGAGGTTTTTTGAGCTGATTCTATACCAATTTGATGTCCTGAATTCAAATAACGTATTCATTTTGTACCTAGGAGCTCAAATTTTTAAGATATACAATTTTAGAGAAATATAAGTTACATTATTGTAACTCAAATCCGTAAGTGTAGTAAACAAAAGTAGATACGAAATTTTTATTTTAGTTATACAAAATACAATATTATGTCGTACTTACAAACAAAAAAAAACATTGAAGAAATGAAATAGTCACTCAACATTTGGAAAGCTTCTTTTCCGCGACATTCTTGAATGTTTTTTTAAAACAGTCCCTTTTTAAACTCCAGCAGTAATCTGCCATCATGTGCATGTCCCATCTTCCTTGGTAGCGGTCCTCCATGACTTTAATATCTTGGTGAAATCTTTCACCTTGTTCCTCACTCATGTCTCCTAAATTTTCTGGAAAACGGTCTAAGTGGCTGTGTAAATAGTGTATTTTAATACTCATATTGCACCCTAAGGATTTGAAACTATTAAGCATCTTGTTAACCATTTCAACATAGTTTTTGAGCTTTATGTTTGCCTAGAAAATTTTCTACAACTGCAACAAATGATGTCCAAGCTTCTCGTTCAACTTGATTCATTGAATTTATGAAGGCAGGATCCTTAATTAATTGTCTTACTTGTGGGCCGTCAAATATCCCTGCTTTGAGTTTTTCTGTGCTCAGCTGATGCATTTTTACCCCTATATATGCAAAACAAGACCCATTCTTATCAAGAGCCTTTACAAATTGCTTCATTAAGCCCAACTTTATATGTAACGGAGGAAGTATGATTTTTTTCTCTTTCAACCAAAGCGTCGTTAATGACATTCTTTTCCTCAACGTCCATGTTTTTTTCTCTCTGAGGCCAATTTTTTCTAACCCAGTGGTGTGTGTTTTGTCCCTACTATCCCAGAGGCACAAGAAACACGGATATTTCGTGTAACCACTTTGCTGCCCAAGAAGAAAGTTTACCATTTTTAAGTCTACACAAATCATCCATTGATGTTCGTAATACTTTATCTTCTGCAAGACCAAAGCTATGGTATTATATTCTTGTTTCAGTTTCGTTGAGTGAGCTAGTGGTATTGAACCATATTTATTCCCATTATGTAGAAGGACACATTTTAAACTTCGCTTTGAACTGTCAATAAATAGGCGCCAATCATCTGGAATATATTCAGAAAGTCCTATTTCTTTCATGAGTCCCCTAATTTCGTGACAAAATACAAGATTGTCTTCTTGAGAAAAGAATGGTAGCAGATCTTTTTCTCTTGTACGGTAAAAGGTAATTTTGGTTCCTTGTTCCAGTAAATTTTTGTCGTTCAACCTAGAAGCCAGTACTTCAGAAGCTTTTTTCGATAAATTGAGATCCCTGGTGAGATCATTTAATTCATTTTGATTGAAGCGTTGAGGAACTGATGACGTCCCCTCATAGTCACTGTTAGTTTCATTAGCATCAGAACTTTTATTAGCATCAGAAGAGCGATCAGAGGGAAAATATTCGTCATCAGAGATATGTGGTAGCTGATGAAATGTTGGAATCGGTATTTCATCTGAGTGCGGGATAGGGCGTATTGCCGAGTCTAAATTGGGATAAATCCACTTACTGCGGTTATTTTCGATTGATTCCATTAGTATTTACTAAACAGAAATAACAATCATTGAAGTGGTTTTTTGGTTCTCTCCAAACCATTGGTACGCCGAATTTTAGACATTTTCTTTTCCCGGTAGTCCACTGCCGTAAATGCTCTGTACAAGTTTTACATACGAGATGTGGGGCCCACGTTTTGTCCTGATCACCAAGCTTAACTCCAAAGTATCCAAGATACGTTCGCTTTACAAAGTCAGTAATAGTCTGTCTGTTTTGTTGAAACATGTATTCTCCGCATATATAGCAAAACACATCAGGTTGATTTACACAACTTCTTCTTGAACTGGAACCTGAACTCATTTTAATTCTGTTCAATAACACAAAAACACTCTTTTCTTAACATAAAATAACACGCCGAATTCGATCTACTCTCATTAGTAAGAACGCACAAACTGACGAGACTTACCCGAGTTAGGTGATTAAAAGGGTCAGTTCAGGTACCTGATAGGCAATGGTTCCACTATTTATAGATTTACCTGGAATTTACTCAATTACAGACTGACAATAAAACCATTGTACCTACATTAATGAATATATAATAATTTTAGAACTCTCATAAATGAATATACTGAATAAAAACCACATTGGTAGATAAGTTGATGTATCTAAAAAAGTAGAGCTGATAGAGAAAAACGGATTGCATGTATAGATTTAGCGTCCCAAATATAGTTAAAATCAGCTCTAAAATCCCAGGCACCAAAACAAAAATATTTTTTTGTTGCCCTGTGTAATTTTTTCACATGATGATGCAATTGTTGCTCGCACTATCACGGCCAAAAATCGGACCAATTTAATCAACTAATTCTGAGAGTCACCTATACCCTCTCTCGGCCCTGATCATCATAAACAATCAATAATTTTTTTAGATGATGATGCAATTGTTGCTCGCACTATCACGGCCAAAAATCGGCCCAATTTAATCAAGCAAATTCTTAATTAAAACAATGATAATGCACAATATTAAAACACACTATAAGTTATTCATCTACAGTGAAGTTCGTTTATAACGAACTCCAAAAAATCACTAAAAATGGTTCGCTATATCCGAAGTTCGTTACAAACAGTAAACAAAATTTAATATCATTTTTCACTACTTTTTTATTTAGATTAGACGTTAATGCTTAGAAAAATGAACAATAATTATTATTTAATTGAAAGGAAACGTTCAAAAGGAAAATAAAACAAGTCAGACTAAATTATTATTATGTTTGTTGGTACATATACGAGTATAAACGAAAACATTAAAATAGGTAGTTTATTCAATAAAATCAGTAATTTTTGTTTGTACAATTTTACTTGAAAAAGAAATGATGTTTATATACTTGTCAAGGTCACAAAAACTATTCCATATATGTTCAGAAACCTCACGAGATTCCGAAAAATTGCGAGTTTCAGTCATGTTCTTAGTCATTTCTGAAATGGATGGGACATAAATATTATCTTTTTTTTGGATTGTTGTAGCTTCTACTTGATGGAAATTCATTATAAATATATAATAAAAGACTGTTTTTAGTCAATTTCCACTGGTTTATTTAAATTGCGATGACGCGTTTCGCTGTCGATGCAGCTTCTTCAGATCTACATTTTACACTGTCAAGTTAGGTTTAATATTCACAGTGTTATATAATTTCATAATTATAATATTACACCTAATTAAATTACGTTGATAGTATTGGAAAATCCACACAGATTTGGAGTTAAGAGAATAAATTCAATGATGGTGAATTGCTTAAATCTACCTGGTCGTTGAGTAAAGTACCTGTAGTCCTTAATCGATTTATTTGCATAGTCTCTAAAAGGTTTAGTTTTAAACCTTTTTGTTGGGTGTGATTAGCATATGTTGAATTAGATTTTCTATGGATGAAACTTTTTTCGTGTTCTGTAATTCTTTGTCTAAATGTACGTCCAGTTTGTCCAATGTATGTTTTAGGACATGACCCACATGTTAATTGATAAACCCCTGATTTGTTGTCTTTATTGATTTGTGGTTTGTAGTTTTTAAGGTATTTCCCTATAGTATTGTTAGTCTTGTACGCTATGTTGATATTTTTTTGATTTAAAAATTTCCCCAGTTTTTCCGTTGGTTTGCCGAAATAGGTTAAGCATTTAACAGTGGTATTTCTGTCCTTAAAACGTGGGTATATTTCTGAGATAGCCTTGTTTCTAAGTTTTTTCTTAACGATACTATTGATTAAAGTAACCGAATAACCGTTGTTAACGGCTACTTGTTTTATGTAGTTTAATTCTTTAGTAAAATTTTCTTCTGATAAGGGGATATTAGTTAGTCTATGTATAAAACTATGATAAGCGGCAAGTTTATGATGGTTAGGGTGATGAAACTATTGTGAATTGTGGTATCTGTATGACAAGGTTTGTGATATATTGCAAATTCATGTTTTTTCCTGGCTTTACTAATTGTTAAGTCTAGGAAATTGATTTTCCCTTCGACTTCTTCTTCCATTGTAAAACTGATATTTCTATGTAAAGAATTAATATACTGTAAAAAGTGAGTTAATTGTCTGTCCGTACCTGTAAAGCATACAATTATATCGTCTACGTATCGATACCAGTATAGGCAATTACTACTATTGTTGTTATGGCTGTTAAATATCATTGTTTCAATACTGTCCATGAAAATTTCGGCAAGTAATGGACTTAATGGACTCCCCATAATTAACCCTTCCTTACTATTGTAGAATGTATTGTTAAATGAAAAATAATTTTGTCTTAGGCAAGTTCTTAATAAATTAATTATGTCCATTTTTTATAACTTCATTTACTTTGTTTTTTGTTAATAGGTTCTCTATTAAAATTATTGTTTCGTCTGGAGGAACACTTGGAAATAAGTTTTTGACATCGAAAGAGACTAATTTAGAATTTTCTGGAATTGTTATATTCTTAACTTTATTCACGAGTTCGTATGAGTTTTTGATACTATATTTAGGTTCAAATTGGTATGATATTTGATTAAATCAATTAAAAAGGATGACGTCTTATATGCTGGAGCAGACATGTAGGAAACAACTGGTCTGATTGGGTGGTCAAGTTTGTGTAGTTTTATGAGCGAATAAAGTTGTGGGTTTGGGGATTCATATTTATCAATTTAATTTTATCTTTATCGTGAATGATACTTTTAGCCTGTTCAATTTGTTGTTTTATTTCTCTTTGAAAAATATTTGTTGGATCTTTATTTAAAATTTCGTACTTTCCTGTTTTGAAAAAATCTAACGTTTTATTAATATAGTCGATTTTGTCTATTGCTATTACTGTGTTATCTTTGTCTGCTTTGGTAAAGATTACATCATTTTGTTTTGCTTTACTCTGAATTGTTTTTATTGTCCTTAAGTCTTGGTTGATTTTGTTAGTGTTAGATATGAATTCTTTTTTAATAATTTCGGCTGTTTGAAATTTTGATAATATGTTGTTAGGACTATCTTTCAAGGCAATCTCAGTATCAATACCTAATGTCTCCGATTCTTTGATATTGAAGTTAGTTTGAATATTGTGTTTGAAACCTTTTGTTAGAAGATTTTTTTCCCTGTCCCACATTGTGGGTCATGTCCTAAAACATACATTGGACAAACTGGACGTACATTTAGACAAAGAATTACAGAACACGAAAAAAGTTTCATCCATAGAAAATCTAATTCAACATATGCTAATCATCTATTAACAGAAAATCACACATTTAACAAGAATTTTCAAAATTTTACACACCCAACAAAAAGGTTTAAAACTAAACCTTTTAGAGACTATGCAAATAAATCGATTAAGGACTACAGGTACTTTACTCAACGACCAGGTAGATTTAAGCAATTCACCATTATTGAATTTATTCTCTTAACTCCAAATCTGTGTGGATTTTCCAATACTATCAATGTAATTTAATTAGGTGTAATATTATAATTGAGAAATTATATAAAACTGTGAATATTAAACCTAACTTGACAGTGTAAAATGTAGATCTGAAGAAGCTGCATCGACAGCGAAACGCGTCATCGCAATTTAAATAAACCAGTGGAAATTGACTAAAAACAGTCTTTTATTATATATTTATAAATATTATCTCCTTCTCCAAGCTCGTCGTCGTCATCATTATCGCTTAAAATCTTTCCAGAAGTCACTGATGTCACAATTTGATCATCAGCTAATATTTCTCTCGTCATTAATTAATTATCAGCACATACATATTCTTCAAAATTAAAGTGATTAAACATCTTTTTAATCTCGACTTCCACTGTACTTTGTTGAATGTCAGCATCGTAAACAAATTCTAGACAATCATCATCTGAGTCATATTTACAGTCCTTCCTCCCCCGCCATGCTTAAAACAGTTTGCAATGGTTTCTCTACTGACTCTTTGCCAAGCCATATGGATAAAGTTTATAGCATCCAAGAGAGTTACAGAAAAAATGTTACCTTTATTGATCATCATAAGTAAAATCTTTCTATAATTACATTTTAAAGAATGTATCACACTTTGATCGATAGGCTAGAGCTTTGCACTTGTATTTGGAGGCATAAAAAACCAATTTTATTTGCTGTAGATCAACTTCAGGGTGCTCTTAACAATTGTCAATCAAAAAGTAATATTTTTCTGTTTGTGAATTTTAATTCTTTCAAAAACTTCCGATGTCACCAGGCTTTACTGTTTGATTTGTACTTACTTTGTTTTTACAACACATGGGATTGGCGAACTTTCCTATCACCAACAATTTTCTTTTCTCTGTTCCAGACATATTTGCAGTTATCAACACAGTAATCCTTACTTTTGATAATTTTCCACCAGCACAATTCTCTCTGACAATCTTTAATGTCTTACCAGGCGTTATCTTGTAAAACAAACTGCATTAAAAATGTCCATATATTCATAACTTTGTCGAATTTCCGGCCATACATTGGCCTGCAGTTTCTCCTACTATTTTACCCCCCACTAATATTATGTCGCTTTCAATCCAACTTCTAGAACAGTTAAACTCGGTGTTCTCTATTTTCCATCCCAATCCACTAGCTTTCTCCTGTAAAGTATAGCCGGTAATAGGAAGATGTTCATGTCGTATTTGACTAAACCATTTAAGGAGTCCTATATCGACTTGGTCATGTGTAGATTTTCTTTTATCATAGATTGATAAGATTTCTTGCCTCTTCTTCCATATGGTAGAAACCGTAGATTTAGTTAAATTCAACTGTTTGCAAACATCACTTCGTTTAACTCCATTTTTTTATTTTTCTTATAATATCGTGTTTGTCTTTTAAAGTTTAAGTTAAAGTTTAAATCGCTTTACGTTTTTGTGTTTCGGTGAATTTCCTAGATTAAGTCGCGCGACATTGAGCACAGGGAGTGGCAAGTTCGTTATAAACGGATACAAAACATCCAAATTTGGTTCGCTTTATCCGGAAGTTCGTTATAACCGGGTTCGTTATAACGGATAAAAATTTTCATTGGTCTTCTGGAAGTTTTTTTCGCGCATTATAAAATAGTTTGTTTTAACGGAAATTCGCTATAAATGGGTTCGTTATAAACAGACCTCACTGGGTATCAATATGAGGTATTATTAAATGATGCACGGTAATACTAAGTTACAAAGTAATGGGTGTGATGTATATGAAGAGGAAATTGTTCAATATGACTGTATAATAAATATGAATTTAGTTTAATTTTTTTTTTTAATTTTATTTATTCAGTATTTTTCACAGGCATAATCAAAGTTACACAACAAACGTGATGTGTTTATTTTCAAAAGTAAAAACAGAAAATAAAAAATTATTTTAGTCTAAATTAGTATAATATACTGGATCTGTCCCAAAAGTAATAAGAAGGATTTTTTTGTAGCCAACCAGAGGGCCTGGAGTGACGCGGTTTTCGGCGGTATAGTTGCTGGAGGGTCTTAGGTAAAGAATACGATCCGGCTCAGTTGCCTACGAGCCGTTGTAGAGTGAGAATCGCTGTCGGAGTGAAGGTCTGTTTGGTCGCCGCGTCAGAAAAAACAATGTAGCGTTTAGTTGGGTTTTTTAGGCAAATAAATTTTGCGTAAAAATCGGGTGGTCAGACCTTAACGATGATTAAGGAGGCAATGGTTTACAAGTTGCACAAAGTGTTTCGGGAAGGCCGAGAGGATGCCGCCGGACGTCCGTCGACCTTACAAACAGACGACAACGTGAAAAAAAGTCAGGGACTTACTGAGTTTGTGCCTCCCGGACATTGGACAGTCCATAATACGTAAAAAGTCCTCGGCCAGCTACGGATTAGGGTGCGACGTGTGAGGAAGGAGAATTCTGACACCTGGATGCGGCATCTCTACAACACGTCATAACACAACTCGCTTCTCATAAAGCAGTTCCTCGCCAAGTATAAAGTGACAACGCTGCTTCAGCCGCCGTACAGCCCTGACTTGACACTGCCGGACCTTTTATTGTTTCCACGAATCAAGAGGAGCTTGAAAGGGTACCACTTTGGAACGCTGGAGAGGGTCAAAGAGGCCTCGACGCAGTGTTTAAAGGAGGTTTCCGTCGCCGACTTCCAGAGGACGTACCAGGAGTGGCAGGAACATTGGCGATGGTGTATCGACGCATAAGGATCAGATTTGGAAAATTTTAGTTGTTTGTACGTTTATCTGCAATAAATCTTTCTTTATGGATTGTCATTACTTTTGGGACACACCCTGTATTAGGTTATTGTATGATGATGGCCATGTGATTTTCTGATAATGATTAATTACCTATATTTTAAAATAAATATATTTTATAAATAGTTTGGACATGCTGTCTTCGATATATACATATATATATATATATATATATATATATATATATATATATATATATATATATATATATATATATATATATGTATATATATATATATACCAAATACTTTGGTACAATTCGTTGTATCTTCCTATTATTGGCCGTAACTCTGGCATAGGTACTAGAAAATTCCGTTCTCTTGTTTGCCGATCCTAGCTCGACTGATGAGCCGTGATACGGAATATGGGCCCTAGTCCGTTTTCAGTTGTTTTACGTTGAGCCGTATATGCCTGAGGCGGTCCCCTCGAAAGATGACGCTGCCTGCGACGCAATGTTGGCAACCCAATCACTTTGTCGACTTGTCTGGCTGCAGCAAGTCAGCCTCCGATGGAGTACCAAATACAAGGTATGGTTTTCAACCTAAAGCCTCGGGACTTGGACGGAAACAAATTACAACGACTGCTGCGAAAACAGACTATGAGATTGGCTATATGGAATATGCAAGGATTAAGAACCAATCAGGATGACGTTTTTAAACAACTTAAACAGAAAAAGATAAACATTTGTGTTCTGACTGAAATGAAATAACCGGTCAAGCGCAAGTTGAACTTGCGCAATTACTGTTCCGTATGTTGTTACGGAGGTATAAAAATGATCAGTGACTTCACAAGACACACCCCCCAAATGAGTTGTTAACAAAGTTTGTTTCCAATCTTTGACCTTGAATTTTTTTTTTAAAATATATCAGATAAATTATTAAAGGTCGTGATAATTTTCGTTCAATCTACCCCCCATGGAGAATATTCCAGAATTTTTTTCAAAATTTTTTGATCAGTACTTTTCGAGATAAGGGGGGGACGATTTTTAAAAATAATACAAAGAAAAGTATGCGCAAGTATTACATTATATATATAGTTTTTACTCGTGTTTTCACAAGCTTTCATTTGACACCACACTCGATGACCTAGTAAAAAAAAATTTTTTTCACTTCCGATTTCACCCCCCAAAACTAACCCCTTAAGTCAAAATTTAACTTTTAAAACTACACGGCTTTGATTGGACCATCAATTACTATATATATGCCAAATTTCAACTTTTCTATGACAAATAGTTTCGGAGAAAATCGGGTGAGACAGACAGGCAGACAGACAGGCGTACAGACACCGAAGTCATCTTATAAGTGTTCCGTAAGGAACATTAAAAAAAGGAGAAAGGGAAACTAGATTGTGGGGAAATATATTCATTTCTACAGTAGGGTATGTAAGAGTATACGCATAAAGCTAATGCTAGAGTTAGTAAAAATACTGAATATGTAAGTAAAAATGGGGAACTTGTAACTGACCTCTCCAGCCTATCAGATGCATGTAAAAATTCCTTTTCTTCCTTTCTTGATTAACAACATTATAAATATTTCTTAGAATATATCTAGGTCACTGCTGGCATGCGCTTCAGAATTTTTTGAGATTAAAATTTAAAAAAGCAAAGCAAACGAAAATGTTTTTAAAAAAACCTTGAATTCGAATAATTCCCTTCCTTTAGATATTTATATTAACCGTTGTGTTATCCATTATCTTTAAAACCGTAAAATGTCTTACATTTCCCTAATAAATGTCTATACTTTATTATGAAAAGCATTTTTATTTCTACGTCTGAGTACATATTCTAAAGTAAATTTAACAATAGTAGTATTTTCTGATATTAAACATATTTTGGTAAACTCAAACATTTACCTCAAGCAGTTTATTCCAATAGAGGCAAGAGAACGAGAAAACTGTATTTTTATCAGCACCGTTGGGTAAAATTACTTCTATTTGTGTCTTCTTGCCATTGTCTTTGAAAAGCGGAAGATGAAAATTTTCAAGTTGTGTTCATAGTTCTTTGTTTTGCTACAATATAACAAATATGTTTATTCTTATTGTATACCGACTGAATATAACAAAAGACAACTAGAAAATATAAAAGGTAATTTTACATTATCTACTGTCATATATTTTTGATATAGAGATTATTGTTTGTAGGCCACCATTTTAATTAAAACGAAACTCGATTAAGAATATAAAAGAAAATTATGTCATACAAAGGATAAAACTACTATTCCCATAGTGCAGTCAGGAATCGTCTTCAGACAGATTATTAAAAAACGTATGTTAATGGAACTATATATATATATATATATATATATATATATATATATATATATATAATATATATATATATATATATATATAATATATATAAGCTTGGCGGAGCTAAAAAGGTGTCCAAAACTTTTTAGTTCATTTCCAAATATCGCTTACCCCAAGAAAGTAATATTATATATATATATATATATATATATATATATATATATATATATATATATATATATATATATATATATATGTGTATATATATATATATATATATATATATATATATATATATATATATGTATATATATATATATATATATATATATATATATATATATATATATATATATATATATATATATATCAATCGGTTTTATAACGTCTTCCGTCTTTTGATGCCTAATTTCCACTGCTCCCGGTTTCTCCATCCCTCCTCCTCCAGATCTCTCTCTAGTACTTTCTTGTTGATTCCTGCTCTCCAGCTTTGGCGTGGTCTTCCTCGCTTTCGTCTTCCATGAGGGTTCCAATTTAAGATCATTTTAGGTAGTCGGTCTTGTGACATTCTCTGCACATGTCCCTACCATATCAACTGTTGGGTTCTGATTTCATCCACTATATCGTGCTTTATTTCTAATTCTTATTATGTCATTCGGTATGCGGTCTGTTCTGGATTTTCTGGCTGCTCGTCTCCAGAAATTCATTTCTGTAGCTTTTAGTATTTTTTCTGTTCTTTCCTTCGATGGCCACATCTAGGAGCTGTAAGTTATTATACTTTTCACCATTGAGTTGTAAATTCTCTTCTTATTTTCAATGGTTATGTTTTCATCCCATAGTATACTATTAAGCATTGCAATCGCTTTTCTTCCTTGGATATTCCTCTCGAGTATTGCTTCTTCCAGTGTTCCGTCCCTAGATATTCTCGTTCCCAAATATTTATAACTGGCACAGTGTTTGATGGTGTGTCCTGTGGCCAGTTTCAAATCCTGCTGTTGTCCCGACGCACATGTACTCGGTCTTTTTAATATGGACTTCTAGGCCCCATTTTTCATATTCCTCCATAAGTTTCCGTGTCATGTATTCCATATCATCGATGTCCTGAGCGACTACTACCTGGTCGTCCGCGAATGATAGCGTGTACAATGTAGTATCGTCATCCAGTGGTAATCCCATACTGCTGCATTTCCTTTTCCAGTTCTTCAGTGCATTCTCCAAATAGATTTTAAATAGCGTTGGGGATATACAGCAGCCCTGTTTGAGACCCTGTGTGACCTGGAACCCTGTTGTTACACCATATTTGGTTTTCACTCTACTTCTTGCATCTTCGTATAAGGATTTTACGGCTTCAATGATTTCGGTGCTTACATTACTCTGTTGTAGTGTTTCCCACAATCTCACTAGGGGTACGCTGTCGTAGGCCTTTTTTAAATAAACAAACAAGACATGGACTTCCTGATCAAATGCGGATTCGTGTCAGTGACAGGAGATGGTCTATTGTGGACCTTCCTGCTCTAAAGCCTGCCTGTTCTTCAGCTTCTACGTCCGCGTATTCCGTTTCTATTCTATTTTTAAGTATTTTTCCGTATAATTTGCTAATAGATCCTGTAACCGTTATTCCCCGATAGTTATCGCAATTATTTTTGTCTCCTTTCTTATGAATTGTTGATATGTATGGTGTTTTCCATTCCTCGGGTACTTCTGATGTGTTAATGCATCTTTGGAATAAGTTCCTCAAAGCGCTAAATAACTTTTCAGTTCCGTATTTTACTATCTATCTTGGAATGTTTCCTAGTCCTGAGGCTCTACCATTTTTTAGCTTTTTATATACTTCTTTAACTTCTGATGTTGTTATCCTTATTGGGGATCCTCGTATAACTATATTTACGTTTCCATGTTGGGTACTTTTAAACTCCGGTCTATCTTCTGTTAGCATATTTGTAAAGTATTGGTTCTATTTTTCTGGTGTTATTGGTGAGAAGATTTCTCTTTTCCGTACTGTTCTCATATTTTTAAGAAGTCTCCAGCTTTCTGTGCTTTTCCTTCCTCCTATGTAAGTGGTGAGTCTTGACCATGTCTTTTCCCATTGGTTGTTCTTTTTGTCACTAATCATTTTGCGTACTCTAGCTTGGGATTCTTTGTATTTTAATTTGTCGTTTGTGCTCTTTGAACTTAAGTATTTGTGATAGCTTTTCTGTTTTTCTTCAATTTCGTATTTAATTTCTTCATCCCACCCCCCCCCCCCCCCCCCCCCAATACCAAAAAAGCTTCTGGCGTTGATGGAATACCTGTCATAGTCTGCAAAAAATCCGCGAGAAAAATCAGTTTTCTGTAGACTTTTCAACTTATCTTATAGAAAGAGCATACTTCCTTCCTGCTGAAAATGCACTACAGTTTAATCGATACAAAAAGGCAAGACAATCTTGCCAAGCAACGACCAACCAGTCACACTGCAGTCTATAATTTTGCTGAAAAAGGCCATTAAAGCATCTTCTAAAATATCTAAAAGGATTCAATATTATTAGCGACCATCAATATGGCTTTCGTAAGCAAAGATCAACAGGAGATCTTCAAACTTATGTAAAACATGTTTGGACTAACGCAATTGATATATCCAAGGCATTCGACCGTCTTTGGTATAACGGATTTTTGGCTAAGTTACGCCCTTATGGTATGTCTGAAAAATTTTCGTTCTTTACGAGTGGCAGTCAACGAATTCCATTCTAATACCTTCACTATCAACGCCGGTTTGCCTTAAGGGGTTACATGGGTTTTGCAATTTCAAAAAAATTCATTTTTTTTTATTTTTTGTCATGTCAAGAATATTTTCCCAAAGTTTCAAGTCAATCGGAATAAAACTCTAGGAGATAGATCCTTTGGAAATTCATGTCATTAGGTTCGGCCGGCCGGGAGCGTCGCAGGTATATCGAGGCAGCTGCTTAGCTCGACTCGAGAAGCAAGAATTCGTCTCAGGTAAGAGCAAAAGGATACTCTGGACATTGTTACTGCAGCAGGATCTTTGCTTTATGGGGCTGGAATCGACGATTCTATGTAAGTTTAATTTTTTTTTTCCGTTTATTTCTACTTAAAACTTGAATCGCCTTTTTCTCAAAACTCTTTTTTTGAAGTCGGATTTCTCAAATACTAATGCACCGATTTTATTAAAATTTTGCACACTTCTTCTAGATAGGATTGACTAGTGATTAGACGAAGTTTTTTTTTTCTTTGATCACAACTTATTTTACCGAAATTTGTACCTTTTTGTATACAACTCTGCGAAAAATTCAAATTTCTATTTTTTTTTAATCCTCCGTTCAATCACGAGCTATACTCACCTGTTAACAGAAAATATTTAGTCTTTTGATTTCAGATAAAGCTATCATGAGTTGTCCTGCTTACCGCAAGGATACTTTTTTCAAGAGGTCCCCGAAAACCAGGTCCCAACAGCCGAATTTTCAAAATTTTTTAAATGAAAATTTCAGAAAATATTGTTTAAATGTTGTTCTTTTATATGCTCATAAGTTTAAATAAAATAAATCTTTTATTATATTAAAAATAAATTAGAGAAAATATGCTTTTTTTAGCCTTCGAAATCCATTGTAACCCCCCAAGGCTTCATATTTTATTTTCTCCTACCCTCTTTCTCATTTACAATTTACATTAGCGATTTGTTGAAAAGGTCTAAGAATCCAATCTACAGTTTTGCAGATGAGGGTGCGCTTATTTTTCATTCACTTCGAACTTTTAAACGTCGGCTACTCGTGGAAGTCGTTCAACTATACAAAGGAAGAAATTCCACCGTGGAGTGACACTAACCAAGCAGAATTTAACGTTACTAATATACGGGCAGCGAGTTTTCTAAAAAAGTTAACTTGAATACTGCATAGTTATATCAGGACACAGCATTCCTCTGGCACCATCACTCAAATTACTGGGCGTTAATCTGGAAGCAAATAGGTCTTGGCATGAACATGTTGCCCAGAGCGGTGCATACTAGGAATACCAGTCGCGCTAATACTTTACATCCATTGTCACCCCTCATACAACCTTTTTTAAGTAGTGTTTTATATAGAGAACCTCATTATTTGGGAATGATTTGCCCAGGCTTGTATTTTCCACCGAGCACAATTTACAGCGATCCAAGACCAACATGAATCGTTTTGCCCGCAGACTCATCGCATGCCCATAAAAAATGAAGCCTTCTTTTCCATAGAATGAAATTCTTTTGAAGCCAAAGATCTTCAGAGATATAAATGTTTAATTCTTTTTTTTTTCTGACCAATTGCCCTCATAAACGAGCTTGTATATGGTCGGATTTGCACCAGTTACCTTTAGGTCACTTGGCAGGCTGTCAACCCACCCACCTACTGAGGCTGAAATTTGAAAACGACTTCTGTAGCTAGTAAATTTGTATAATATCCGGCAATTAATAAAATAAAAAGTGTATAATTCACTAGCTTCAGTTGAAAATCATTAAAATAAAAATGCCATATCAAAGGATTTTAGGTTGAAAGTTAGCTGCACAACAATTTTCGATATAACGGAAAATCTACAGCAGAGAAAATTGCTTTAAAAAGTCTGGCACAAAGTTTGTCTAGCTGTAAAATAAAAACATTTTAACTCCGCCACCGACACTTTGGTTGTACAGTTTGTTTTTTGCATTTTGTCAGACAAGTTTTACACTGTACACATAGTCGTGAGCATTACTGG
Organism: Pachyrhynchus sulphureomaculatus; assembly: GCA_019049505.1. Lineage (NCBI taxonomy): Eukaryota > Metazoa > Arthropoda > Insecta > Coleoptera > Curculionidae > Pachyrhynchus > Pachyrhynchus sulphureomaculatus. The sequence goes on along the minus strand of CM032450.1, from coordinate 50,769,153 downwards.
GGGCATTACTAGGAAAACAAAATCAAATTTTTTATAAATGAAACAGTGGCGGAACTAGAAATTTTGCAGTGTCGCACAATATTTTTTGGCAATTATTGTTTTCTTCGTGTGTATTAGAATGAGCGTCTATAGTATGAAGCTAGAAGGAAAGCCCTCCATGAAAAAGCCTTCCCTACGTAGTCATTCATTCTGAGAATGATGGTTAGCATCATTAGTTAAAAATCGACTAATGTGAAATTTCTGCGACGGATTGGCAATGGCACTAACGAATTATTTAGAAACATTTATAATACAGTCTGGCAAGCTGTCATTTTCTTTTATATATTTTTTTATAGGTCTAGCACACGTGCTGCATGGAAGTCCCTAAAGCGCTCCAGGAGCGGCATGTGTGCGGAAAAAGCGATTCACGTTGTTTTTGAATCGCTGTAAATGTACTTGGTGGGAAACACAGCGCTGGGCAAATTATTCCAAAGGGAAGATGTTCTCCATATAAAAGACTGCCTGAAAAGCTGAAGTAGTAAGTAACAAGCTGAACCTCATACGGATGTGAAGCACCAGCGCGACGCGACGTGTATTACTAACATGCACCACTTTGGAAGGAATTAAGCGGGCTACATCCTTCGAACACTTTCCATGAAAATACTTGTAGAACAAACTCAAGTCGCCAACCGTTCTTCGATGTTCCAGCGATTCAAGGCCGCCGGTCAGTTCCGGTCTCCAATCAGACGAACAGCTCTTCTCTGAACAGAATCCAACAAATGCAGTGTATGTTTGGGAGCGAAGCCCCAAACATGGGAGCAGTATTCCATAGTTGGTCGAATTTGAGCTTTGTAAAGAATTAACAGTTGTTGTGGAGTGTAGAGCTTTCTGGTTCGAAATAATATTCCTAACTTCAACATGTTCATGCCAGGACATATTTGCTCCCAAACTAATGCCGAACAAACGGTCGCCTGGGTTTTTGTAGCGTTAAAGTCCACTTGGTTACTGTCACCCCAAGATAGAATTTCTTCCAGGTCTTTGTTAAGTTGATGATGACTTCCTGCTGTCTGCGGATATTCGCCTGAGCAGCCGATGTCCGAGCGTTCAAAGTGAATGAAGAGACAAGCGTACTGTCGTCTGCAAAGCCGTAGATTGGATTTCCGATCTTGTCCAGCAGATCGTTAATGTAAATGAGAAAGAGAGTAGGAGACAGTATGGAGCCTTGGGGACTTCATATGCTGTTTCTGTTAAAATTCTCGACTCCAAGAATCACGAACATAACGTACAATGTGCCTGCATGCACTTTATAAACGAAATACTTTCAAACATTAAACGAATGTAGTTCATATTAACAAGAAACAATGTCTTGGTATGCAAAGCGAAACTTAATGATGTATAAATAAAAACAAACTTTTTTTATTTGTAGTTTGTATATTACTGTTATTATTAATTAACATAAATTTAGGAATTTAGTTCGGTAGTGAGGTAAACAAAACGTAAAATGCAAAAAACAGAATAATTCACGTCAAGTTTGCTATAACAATACCGACCATTTTCCGACCGTTGATGTCACCAGGACCTAACCTGAACTAATATTGTTGAATGAGGCGTTCAGTGCGTAAGTAATACTGGCTACATTAAATTTTCAAATTGAGTAAAAGAAGATAATGAAGTAGATTACTATTGTGTGTTAAAATTTAAGATAATTACTACTCAGTATATATCACCACTACACCAAACACTTTATTTTTGCACTCGACGCGCGTTTCGCTAACCATGTTAGCTTCATCAGGAACGATGATTGACTAAAGCTTAACTACAAATCAACCCTATTTATACTTAGCCTAACCCTTGAATTACTCAAGCGGAACTAATGACATAGGCAAGGCCATCAGTTCCGGTCAAGTAACCAGTAGAGAGGACTATAAGGAATAGGCCCTCTGTCTTTATTTAAACTACTTTTACATTTTATGATTTCCATACTTTCGTATGCGTTCAACAATCTCCTATCAGATACATTTTTTATTAATCTTAGATTATCTAATGTTACAGTATGATCAGCTTCAAGGGCATGTTCGGCAATGCTAGACTTTTCTGTTCTATTGTATCTTAAGTGTGCTAAATGTTCTTTACATCGTATTTTAATTGACCTTTTAGTTTGCCCAACATACTTTTTGTCACAATCATTACAACTAATTTCATAAATTCCACTTTTCTCACAATTAGGAATCTTATCTTTGGGATTTCCTAAGATATTCCTCAGATTGTCTGATGACTTATAGACTACTTATTAAATACTTTATTGAGTCCCTTGCTATATTTCGGATTATATGGTATGGAGACATACTTGGTGTTATTTTCTTCGCGTGTAAAAAAGGTGGGGGAATTCTGAATATTAAACCTAAATTTATGTCTATTTATTAGCTTATTTACTAAGTCATCGTCATAACCATTAACTCTAGTTATATTTCTAATACGATTCCTTTCTTTATTAAAGTTTACTCTATTCAGAGGGAAAGTGACCAAACGATGAACTAAAAAATGTAATGAGGTTAATTTATGTTGTTTGCAATGAAATGAATCATTAGGAATATATCTATCTGTTATTGTGTCCTTTCTATAGATATCAAATTCTAATCTATTATTATTTTTAATAATTAAAATATCTAGAAAAGGCAATTGTCCTTTGTTCTCAACTTTGTAAGTGAATTTAATGGAATCATACCGGTTATTTAATTTAGAAACAAAATCATCAATATTTACTTTCTTTGTATCAAAAATCGCGAAAATATCATCCACATACCTATACCATACCCTTGGGAAATAATCGAATTCTTGACTGGCTTCGATTTCAAACTTACTCATGAATAAATTGGCTATGAAAGGTGACAAACAATTACCCATAGCTGTTCCTTCTTTCTGAACATAAAATTGATTGTTATATTGGAAATAATTTTGTTCCATACAAAGTTTAGATAATGTTAAGTATTCACGAATAATTTCGTCTTCAAAGTCATTCATTCTAAGTAATTCTTCGAGATATTGTAAAGTTTGTGGAATTGGCACACTTGGGAACAAAGGACTAACATCAAAAGAAATTAAGACTTCGCCTTCATTAAGAACTTTTTACACGCGAAGAAAATAACACCAAGTATGTCTCCATACCATATAATCCGAAATATAGCAAGGGACTCAATAAGGTATTTAATAAGGTAGGCTTCACCTTAGTCAATAAGTCATCAGACAATCTGAGAAATATCTTAGGAAATCCCAAAGATAAGATTCCTAATTGTGAGAAAAGTGGAATTTATGAAATTAGTTGTAATGATTGTGACAAAAAGTATGTTGGGCAAACTAAAAGGTCAATTAAAATACGATGTAAAGAACATTTAGCACACTTAAGATACAATAGAACAGAAAAGTCTAGCATTGCCGAACATGCCCTTGAAGCTGATCATACTGTAACATTAGATAATCTAAGATTAATAAAAAATGTATCTGATAGGAGATTGTTGAACGCATACGAAAGTATGGAAATCATAAAATGTAAAAGTAGTTTAAATAAAGACAGAGGGCCTATTCCTTATAGTCCTCTCTACTGGTTACTTGACCGGAACTGATGGCCTTGCCTATGTCATTAGTTCCGCTTGAGTAATTCAAGGGTTACGCTAAGTATAAATAGGGTAGATTTGTAGTTAAGCTTTAGTCAATCATCGCTCCTGATGAAGCTAACATGGTTAGCGAAACGCGCGTCGAGTGCAAAAATAAAGTGTTTTGTGTAGTGGTGATATATACTGAGTAGTATCATTGTGCCAAAGATTCCACATTCCCAACTTAGTTAAGATAATTAGACAATAACATAACCTATAGCTTCCTAAACACCGAGAAATCTGAAATAGAAGTATATAATATGAAATGTTCTCTTTTTAGTGTTCCTTACGGAACATTTATAACATCACTTCGGTGTCTGTCCGTCTGTCACACCCGATTTTCTCCGAAACTATGTGATATCGAAAGTTGAACTTTGGTACTAATATAGGAATAGGCTTCATCGTGTAGTTTTGAAAGTTAAATTTTGACTTAAGGGGTTAGTTTTGGGGGTTAAAGTCGGAAGTGAAAAAATTTTTTTTTACTAGGTCATTGAGGTCAAATAAAAGCTTGTAAAAACATAAGTTCAAAAATATATATAATGTAATACTTGCACAAACTTTTCTTTGTATTATTTTTAAAAAATTGCCAAAAATCGCTGTAACCTCCTGTATCTCGAAAAGTACTTTTGGAAAAATTCTGAAATATTCTCCACAGGGTGTAGATTGAATGAAAATTATCACGAGTGTATTACCTTTAATAATTTATCTGGTATATAAAAAAAAACAAAAATTTCAACGTCCTCAGTTTTCAGTAAAGATCGGAAACAAACTTTGTTGAAAACTCATTTGGGGTGTATTTTGTGAAGTCACTGATCATTTTATACCTCCGTAACAAAAATGTTTATTAAAGCAATTAACGTAAGGAACCCTAATGGCGTAAGTTCAATTTGCACTTCACCGATTATTTAGATATTGGCTGAATTCTGGCGCATTTTCAGAAGGAAAAAATATTCCTTTTCTGCAGGCGAGGCAGAGAAGTATATAGAAAACCGATGTTAAATCTCTCATACATTTTTTGAATACTATCGCAGGTACTCCATTAGCGCCAGAAGTTTTTTGGTGTCTATCTTCATTAAAATAGGCTTTATGACATCTTTGATTACCGGTTATAAACAGCGGGTGATGTTGTTACCTGGAAATTGACAGTAGAGTGTGAAGCAAAGAGTTCATCAAGTTGACTTTCTCAATAGGTATTATTGCAATAGTATTTTTTGAAGTCTTGGTAATGTCAAATCTCAGTTTACGCTGGGTACCATGCACCATACCTAAACATTGATCACTTCGATAACAGCAATTTAGACGGGCTTGAAGAAAACCCAGATCATTTTTACTCAAAAGTTGACGAAACGAGAGTCTGTGCAATGGAAACACGGGGTTTTTTCACTTACTTTAGTCATTTTTATGGAGTTTTCTTCATACTGAATAAAGTACTAAGGAGTATATAACTTTTTTTTTTACGAATGATGAACATGAGCTCTACTCCACAGCAACTTTTAATTCTGTACAAAGTACATATTCGACAATCATGGAATTCTGCTCCCATATTTGGGGCTCTGCTCTCAAACAGAGATATTGGTCTGATTGGAGTGCCAGAATTCACAACAAACCCTAATTCTTTGGAACACCGAAAGACGGGGGTCCTATAAGTACTTTCATGGAAAGGGTCCGATGGGTGTAGCCCGCCTAATTCCTCCCAGAGCGGTGTTAAAGCATCCAAAATAAAGAATTGAATCACTGCACGATACTCAATTTTTTCCATTTAAAAAAAATGAATGCCACATCAAATTTTTAGATGTATTTATATAAAGGACTAGCCGGGCCCGCGGCTCCGCTCGCGTGGACTTGATTCACTGCTTATTCCTTCTGTTACCCAACGTAATAAAATATCTCCCATTATTTCTCCTTATCTCCCAATATTTCTCCTTATTTCCCATTATCTCTACATAATTTCCATTATCTAGGCTTATCTCTGCTAATCTTCCATTATTTCTCCTTATCTCCCATTATTTCTCCTTATCTCCCATTATCTCACCTTATTTCCCATTATCTAGGCTTATCTCGACTTATCTCCCATTATTTCTCCTTATCTCCCATTATTTCTCCTTATCTCCCATTATCTCACCATAACTCCCATTATCTAGACTTATCTCTGCTTATCTCCCATTATCTCTCCTTATCTCCCATTATTTATACTTATCTCCCATTATCTCACCTTATCTCCCATTATCGAGGTTTATCTCGACTTATCTCCCATTTATTTTTCTCCTTATCTCCCATTATCTCACCTTATCTCCCATTATCTAGGCTTATATCGAATTATATAGAATATATGTATAAATTTATAAAAACACGTAAATCGGATAAGTGGTTCTCGAGTGATAAGCGCACTAACGGACAGACAGACAGACAGAGAGACGTTGCATTTTATATATATATTGTATTCTTTGCTACATGATATTGTTCCATATTTAATGCTTTAGGGAGTGTATTGCAAGAGAACTCGCTAGCGGCAAACTTTTCTCCGACTTAATTCACTATTATCGTCACTGCTTATTCCTTATGTCACGTAATAAAATATATCCTATAACCTGGCAGAGAACATACGTATGTTTAAAAAAAAAGCACGTAAATCGGATAAGTAGTTCTCCAGTGATAAGCACACTAACGGACGGACAGACAGACAGACGTACAGAGAGACATTGCATTTTATATATATTATAGATATTCTCTGCTACATAATATTGTTCCATATTTAATGGTTTGGACTGTGTATTGCAAGAGAACGCGCTAGCGGCAAAACTTTGTCCGACTTCATTTACTATTATGGTCACTGCTCATTCCTTATGCTACCTATCGTAATAAATATAGCCTATAACCTGGCCGGGGAACATATGTATGTTTAAAAAAAAAAAAAAGTACGAAAATCGGATAAGTGGTTTCTCCAGTGATAAGCGCACTAACGGACAGACAGACAGACAGAATACGTTGCATTTTATATATATTATAGTTATAATAAAAATATATATACCTATAACCTGGTCAGAGAACATATGTATGAATTTAAAAAATCACCTAAATCGGATAAGTGGTTCTCGAGGGATAAGCGCATTAACGGACAGACAGACAGACAGACAAATATTGCATTTTATATATATATTATAGATACAGATTATTATTATTACTATATAACCTGGCCAAAGAATATATGCATGAATTTAAAAAAAGACAGGTAATTCGGATAAGTGGTTCCGCGTGATAAACGCACTAATGGACAGACAGACAGACAGAGAGACATTGCATTTTATATATTATAAATAGATTATACATTACAGATATTCTTTGCTACATAATATTGTTCCATATTTAATGGTTTAGGCTGTGTATTGCAAAGGCACGCGCTAGCGGCAAACTTATTTCCGACATCATTCACTATTTTACGTCACTGCTCATTCCTTATGCTACCTATCGTAATAAAATATAGCCTATAACCTGGCCAGAGAACATATGTATGTTTTAAAAAAAAAAGTACGTAAATCGGATAAGTGGTTTTTCAGTGATAGGCGCACTAACGGACAGACAGACAGACAGACAGACAGACAGAGAGACGTTGCATTTTTTATATATATTATAGATGGAACTTTCCGATAACAATTATTGTTTCACACTAATTTCTGTCGCCATCTATGTGTCAGGTCGAGAACCTAGGTAATAACGATCCATCCATTAGGTAGATAATGAATTTGACTTACTCACGATACTATAAGCGAAATAGTCAAAAAAATTAAAAGATCTAACATATATTTTACATTTATATTCAAGTGTGTGGAAAACTTTAAATCGGGATGAGATACAATTCCTTTACAAACTGCAACGGTGTTTATACCATTTCTTGTTTGTCATGGTGTATGGAGGGGAAACCTGGACTATTAATAACTGTAGTTGAACAGCAACATTCAACACACCAGAGTCTCGAGTTTCTTACCTATTACTTAATCCTTATACCTTTCTACCCCTTTAGGGGTGTAAGGCCCGCGGAGTTGAGTTATTCTATATTTGTCTTTTCTATATTTCCTTCCACCTCTTTTTATCCTATGTGGCTCGTCTTGCATGTTCCCACTCTATTCCTCTTCTGGCCACTGCCTCTCTAACATCCTCCAACCATGCGCTTCTAGAGCGACATCTTGTTCTTTTCTTGCTCACTTTGGCTTTAAACACTTGTCCAACTATTCTTTGTTCAGGCATCCTTTCGACGTGACCATACCATCTTAATTGTGCTTCCTCAACCTTTTCCACCATTGTTTTCAGGTTCAAATTCTTTCTGAGTTGTATATTCCTAACCTGTCCATCCTTGTTTTGTCCTGTATTTTCCTTATAAATATCATTTCTGTAGCCGTTATCTTTCTTTTCTGTCTTTCTGTCATTGTCCATGTTTCTCCTTCATGTAAAAGTATTGGTGTTGCAAGCCTTCTCGAATACTTCTTTCCTAGGAATGTATTCCTAGGAAAGGAAGGAGATCTTTATACTGTTAAATAATCTTTCCTCCTGTTATTATTCTCTTCTCGATCTCCTCTTCTATCCTTCCATCCTCCCTTATTGTTGATCCTAAATATTTAAATTTCTCCACTTGGTCCAGCCTTTCCTCTCCTATCTTTATTTCACGTTGTCGTTTTAGTTTTCCTATTATCATAGTCTTTGTCTTTTCTTAATTATTTCCATAATTATTTTTCCAATGGTTCTTTATATATCAAGTTTCTATAAATGAATAAATTAGTTGATCAATGATAATTTCACAAACACCCCAACATCAACCGAGACACTAGAAATACTATCACACATAGAAAAGACCATTACTCTGGATCACAATGAACACAAGTTTACTTTTGTCTTGTTGGGAACTCGGCGTTCTAATCTCGAAGAGTAAAGTTCTTAAAAATGCATGCGTCGGCTAAAACAGGAAAGTAACTCCAATTTGATACAGTCTAATCATAACCATGATTCCTTGACTACTATTTTTTTTTATAACATAAACTTGCCACAGGACTACATTACCTACTTTACAAACCTAGGAGAAATATATACGAATTTTGTAAACAGTATTACCCAATCAAATTCAATTAACGATAAAAGCTAAAATTTCCGTGAATCACTAAAAAAACGTTGTAAATAGTGCATGGAAAAAGCGTAGGTATCTTTTTATATCTGGTTAAATTTTAACTGACTAATTTGCATTTCGGTTTTTTTACTGCCACACTTACTCTACCCTTATCCTAACCAGTAAACTCAGCTTGTTGTCATCATTACTGCGGAATGATGCTCCCTATGGATAAAAACGTTGATGAATTTAGTGAATTATTAATACTTTCCAAACAGTTTTCTCGTGCCTGTCGACATTAGACGAGCAAATAATAAAATCACTAGGTACTGTAACCTGTAGATATGATGTTCTGATTATTTTATATATTTATTTTACAATAATATCAAGTATAATTATTATGTTGTTCTATAATAGTTTAAATTATTCATATGCTTGCATAATTCTAAAAGTGCTAAAAAATAATTTAGTCTAAGCATTACAAATTAATAAACCAGAGGTTTGTTCTTTTCCAACTAACTGTACTCAGTTAACTTTCAACCCATTCAGTTCATTTAACTTAAAAATTAGTATTTCTCAATAGAGGTTGCAAATATTTGCTTCGTTTCATTTTTAGTGAGGAGACTCGTAAGGAATAAGGACAATAGGATCGTTGTTGACTGGAATCAAAACAATACGAGGGTGGATGGATAAGTCGGGCAATTGTGTTTAAGTTGCCGAAACGGATAAAACGCGCAGTTGTTTGTTGGCAGCTATCGTAAGTAATAGGTATTATACCTCTCCCAGAAGTAGATAAAGCTGAGCAATCGTGCAGTAATAAAACTGTTTTTATTTAAAAGAAAAAGTAAAGGTATGTCGATGGGAAAAAAAAAGTTGTTTGGCATCGCAGCGCCTAGCGTTGTTTTCACTACCAAATGTCAAATACATCAGTATACTCTCATTGACATGCACTACTTTGGGGCCGGGGGCATCTAAAAATGATCACACTGTACTCATCGTCTATCGCAAAGTAGTTCACAATAAGCTTTTCTTCCGACTTGCAATACCTTGTAATTTGATTCCGTAGATGTGAGTATCAGAGATTAATACAGATTCAAGTCAATAAATTGAGGAAATTAATTCCTAATAATTTCAATAATATCACTGAATACAAAGTTTTGAACCAATAACTTTTTTCAAAGATTATGAATGTTAGAAGTAGAACTGTCGACATATCGTTCTGAATTTCCTCGTCTTAATAAGATCAGTTTTAGGATGTCGGAGTTGTCACGAACACTTTCAAAGACGAACAAGCACAAAAAATACAGTTACAAGAAATCATGCGTGTTGGCTCTAAGGAAAAAAGTTATAGAAAATTCTTTATTTTCATTATCAGAGTTGAATATAGATGGATTTGTCAACAAATAACGATCAAGTCAATTACATAAAAATTTACGTAATATTGAACTTATACACCTCTCACCTAATATAAAGTATATATCACCACTACCCAAACACTTTATTTTTGCACTCGACGCGCTGTTTCGCTAACCATGTTAGCTTCATCAGGAGCGATGATTGACTAAAGCGTAACTACAAATCTACCCTATTATACTTTAGCCTAATTCTTGAATTACTCAACCCAATTGTTTCATCGGTCGGATCACCCACATATTTAATATCCAAATGGTTTTCAAAAGAATTGAGAAGTTACCGTTAAATACTTTCGCAGTGAAGAATTCGTTAGAATTCATTAATAAAACAAAAATCTAGTTCTTAATGAAGGTGAAGTCTTAATTTCTTTTGATGTTAGTTCTTTGTTCCCAAGTGTGCCAATTCCACAAAAACTTTACAATATCTCGAAGAATTACTTAGAATGAATGGACTTTGAAGACGAAATTATTCGTGAATACTTAACATTATCTAAAATTTGTTATGGAACAAAATTATTTCCAATATAACAATCAATTTTATGTTCAGAACGAAGGAACAGCTATGGGTAATTGCTTATCACCTTTCATAGCCAATTTATCATGAGTAAGTTTGCAAAATCGAAGCCAGTCAAGAATTCAAATATTCCCCAAGGGTATGGTATAGGTATGTGGATGATTATTTTCGCGATTTTTGATACAAAGAAAGCAAAATATTGATGATTTTGTTTCTAAATTAAATAGCCGGTATAATTCCATTAAATACACTTACGAAGTTGAGAACAAAGGACAATTGCCTTTTCTCGCTATTTTAATTATTTAAAAATAATAATAGATTATAATTTGATATCTATAGAAAGGGCACAGTAACAGATAGATATATTTCTAATGATTCATTTCATTGCAAAACAACATAAATTAGCCTCATTACATTTTTTAGTTCATCGTTTGGTCACTTTCCCTCTGAATAAAGTAAACTTTAATAAAGAAAGGAATCGTATTAGAAATATAACTAGAGTTAATGGTTATAACGATGACTTGGTAAATAAGCTAATAAATAGACATAAGTCTAGGTTTAATATTCAGAATTCCACCTTTTTACACCGAAGAATACTAACACCAAGTATGTCTCCATACCATATAATCCGAATATAGCAAGGGACTCAAATAAGGTATTTAATAACGGTAGGCCTCACCTTAGTCTATAAGTCATCAGACATCTGAGGAATATCTTAGGAAATCCAAAGATAAAATCACCTATTGTGAGAGAAAAGTGGAATTTATGAAATTAGTTGTAATGATTGTGACAAAAAGTATGTTGGGGGCCAAACTAAAAGGTCAATTAAAACAAGATTTAAAGAACACTTAGCACACTTAAAATACAATAGAACATAAAAGTCTAGCATTGCCCGAATATGCCCTTGAAGCTGATCAGACAGTAACATTAGATAATCTAAGATTGATAAAAAATGTGTCCGATAGGAGATTGTTGAACGCATACGTAGAAAGTATGGAAATCATAAAATGTAAAAGTAGTTTAAATAATGACAGAGGGCCTATTCCTTATAGTCCTCTCTACTGGTTACTTGACCGGAACTGATGGCCTTGCCTATGTCATTAGTTCCGCTTGAGTAATTCAAGGGTTAGGCTAAGTATAAATAGGGTTAGATTTGTAGTTTAGCTTTAGTTAATCATCGCTCCTGATGAAGCTAACATGGTTAGCGAAACGCGCGTCGAGTGCAAAAATAAAGTGTTTGGTTGTAGTGGTGATATATACTGGAGTAGTATCATTGTGCCTAAAGATTCCACACTCCCAACTTACCTAATATAAAGTATATTGCTCCAATTTATGGATCAGGGCATTATTCGTTTCTTAAAATGTCACTATAGAAAATGCATGATTTGAAGATACATATAAAGATTGCTACAGAACGAAAGAAAGACACACAAGTTTTGAGAATGACGCATTTGAACCTAAAGACTATTTGCCACTAGAAATGTCGAATGGTCACTACTGCAAAAACTTTAAATATACAATGATGAAGATAATTTGACTTTACCGGGATGACGGCTCTAGACAGGCTGCCCAATATATTTCAGTAACTGTGAAAAGATAGTCAACATAGACTATGCTACAAGAGAAGAACAATCCGACCCCCCTTCCCCCCCGAGGCCATCGAAAAAACGGGACACTGTATACAAATAAAAAAATTAACTCGTAAGCAGGACCCTTTTAAACACATCTCAAAAGGATTGGGGAATAAAAAAAAAAAAAAATAAATGAGTCTATTACTAAAGAGTTCTGCAAACTAACATTTTCTATTTTCCCTTGTATCTATTTATCTTATAGAGCCTCATTTAACAACAGCACCAACAAAGACAAAACTTTTGCCACATACATCGTTTTCTTTTAGTTGAAAATTTTTCTACTGTTATGTGTGTTAGCCACACTTCTATTTTGTATGCAAGCAAATCTTTTTCCTACTGGAGACACCGAGAGCTCATGCATAATAATGAATTAGATCCCAAGGGTAAATTAAAATTAAAGATCTTTGCCTTTGCTTCTCAAAACTTGCCCATTTACTGCATTGATTTTCTTATGTAGATTACTCTGGACGAGCTTAAGGTTTTTACAGGGGACAGATAGTGCCTTGTCGACATCAATTACTTTTAAAGACCGTTTTGTTGTATAATTTTAAATGTTATTTTTGAAGTTAATTGACTGTGAAGGTAAATAATTTCTATTCAAAAGTTTTTTTTTTTCAGCTTACCTGAACTTCTCTTACATTAAGAATAAATTGTATTTTTACATTAAGTATTGAAACTCACAGATAAAACAAAATCCAGCCAATATCTGTTTTTGGTAGCGTTCGTTCAAAAATAACTCTGAATAAGTATTACTTTAGATATTAAATTTGAATTTGTTTGCTTAACAGTTTGAGTAAATTTTAGCAGAATAACTGAACAGAGTAAAGTCAATACTATTTCTATATTTCAAATTGACTACATTCATTAAAAATCCATTGTTGGATATTCGTTGGAATTTGTTTGATAAATACCCATAACTTTAAATGTAAACCAATCACTACAGAATCAACTAACTTTTTTTTTTATGGGTCTAACACACATGTTGCAGGGAACCCCCAAAACGCTACAGGAGCGAGACGCATGCGGAAAGAGCAATTCACGTTGTTCTTGAATCGCTGTAAATTGTACTCGGTGGGAAACACAGTACTGGGTAAGCCATTCCAAAGGGATGCTGTTCTTCATTATAAAAGACTGCTTGAAAAGTTTGAATTGTTGTGGCTGTTACTTGATGGAAATTCATAACGAATGTAATGAAAGACTAATATTGTCAAATTTTCACTTTATTTAGTTTCACTGAAACTGTATGACGCGTTTCGCTATACTATAGCTTCTTTCTGATACAAAATAATATTTGAGTATTAGTGTTGTTACATTTATATAAATACCCTAAGGTAGATAGGTAATAAAATTAATACTATATGCTAATGAATATTGCTGGGAAATCCATTCTGAATATTAATTGTATAAAATTGAGTAACGGAGAGTTACCATAGGCCAGACAGGTATCTTTTTGTTCGTTTAAGATGATGTCTGAATTTTTAATTCTATTTATTTCTAAAATTTTCTAATAGGTTTATTTTACGCCTTTGTTTTGTATGTGTAGAATTTTAAATTTGTCGTCAAAAAGATGATTTGATTCTGTTAAATGATTACTGTACGCTGAGTCAGTTTTTGTTTTTTAAATAGCTTCTTTTATGTTCTAAAATCCGAGTTTCGAATGAGCGACCTGTCTGACCTATGTAACTTTTTATGACAAGAACCACAATTTAACTGATTACACTCCAGATTTCTTTGATCTATTTTGTTTTCCCTTTGCGTTTTTAATGAATTTTCCTAACGAGTTATTTGTTCTAAAAGCTACGTTGATATTATATTTGTTTAAGTGGTTTTTAATTTTCTCTGACGTGTTACCAATATAGGTTAAAACGTTAAATTTTTTCCCTGTGTTTTCTTTCTTGGGGTATCTCACCCCCTACAACACAAATTGGCAGCTTACCACAGTATGTTGCATAGACTTGTAAGTGTCCCCTTATCTGTAGATGATTTTAATAAAGAATTAAATCTAATAAAACAAATTGCTGTTAACAACGGATATTCTCCTGACACCATAGACTCAATTCTAAAACAAAAAAATTAAAAAATAAAGCTATTTTCTTTATTATACCCCAAGAAAGAAAACACAGGGAAAAATTTAATGTTTTAACCTATTTTGGTAACACGTCAGAGAAAATTAAAAACCACTTAAACAAATATAATATCAACATAGCTTTTAGAACTAATAACTCGTTAGGAAAAATTCATTAAAACGCAACGGGAAAACAAAATAGATCAAAGAAATCTGGAGTGTATCAGTTAAATTGTGGTTCTTGTCATAAAAGTTACATAGGTCAGACAGGTCGCTCATTCGAAACTCGGATTTTAGAACATAAAAGAAGCTATTTAAAAAACAAAACTGACTCAGAGTACAGTAATCATTTAACAGAATTAATATCATCTTTTTGACGATAAATTTAAAATTCTACACATACAAAACCAAAGGCGTAAAATTAAACCTATTAGAAAATTTAGAAATAAATAGAATTAAAAATTCAGACATCATCTTAAAGGAACAAAAAAGATACCTGTCTGGCCCATGGTAACTCCCCTTTAGTCAATTTATACAATTAATATTTAGAATGGATTTCCCAGCAATATTCATTAGCTTATTGTATTTAATTTTATTACCTATCTACCTTAGGGTATTTATATAAATGTAACAACACTAATACTCAAAGGCACACGGCACTCCTTATGGACAACTCCAGCTCCAGGGATCCCGCATCCAATGGGCAACCACCATCAAGTACCTGGGAATCCAGTATGACAAACACCTCATCTGGAAAGACCAGGTCTGTGCTGCCTCAAGGCAAGCCAAGCAACTACTGGGCAAGCTGTACCCAATCATCAGCCGGTCCAGTAAGTTGCAACCAAAAATCAAGCTGCTAATTTATAAAACCATCGTGAGGGCAGGACTCACACACGCCTGCCCTACTTGGTCTAAACTCACCAAGACACGCAGAGCTCAACTTCAGGCAGTACAGAACAAGGCCTGAGGATGATCACGGGAGCCCCATGGTTCGTCCGAAACAGTCAATTCCATAGAGACCTCGGTGTGCCAACAATCAAGGCACACATGAGGTCCACCAACATTAAGTTCTTCGCAAAGGCGCTACAACACCCAAACGCCACCATAAGGAGCGCATTCCACGTGCCCGCCAACGCCCGCCATCTCTATCCAAGACCTTCTGACCCCATATCGACGAAGACGATGGCCCCCTCCCCCACCCCCATGAAGATTGTAACCTAGATTAAGTTTAGAATTAAGTTCTAGATTAGTTAGAATTAAGCTCTAGTTAAGTTAGATTAGTCAACCAATGTAATTAAAACCCAATGTCCTAGGTTAAGTTAATTAGGATTACTGTATAGAACCTAGGTTAAGTAGTATAGGAATATAAGCTATCATAAATGTAAGTAAGCGGCATAGCCTAACTTAAATTCAATAAAGACAATGACAAAACTCAAATATTATTTTGTATCAGAAGAAGCTATAGTATAGCGAAACGCGTCATACAGTTTCAGTGAAACTAAATAAAGTGGAAATTTGACAATATTAGTGTTTCATTACATTCTACTTGAAAAGCGTTGTACGAGGAGTAACAAGCTGAACTTCATAAGAATGTGAAGTATCAGCGCGACGTGTACTTCTAACATGCACCGCTCTGGGAGGAATTAAGCGGGCTACATCCTTCGAACACTCTCCATGAAATACTTGTAGAATAAACTCAAGTCGCCAAAACCGTTTTTCGATCTTCCAGCGAATCAAGGCCGCGCGGTCAGTTCTAGGTCTCCAATCAGATGAACAGCTCTTCTCTGAATAGAAATTCAACAAATGCAGTGTATGTTTGGGAGCGGAGCCCAACATGGGCAGAGCAGTATTCCATAGTTGGTCGAATTTGAGCTTTTTAAAGAATTAACAGTTGTTGTGGAGTGTAAAGCTTTCTGGTTTGAAATAATATTCCCAACTTTTGACAAGCTCCCCTTGCTATGCCTGCAACTTGTTCATGCCAGGATATATTTGCTCCCAAATTAACGCTCAAACAAATTGAGTGACGATGCTAGGGGGGCCCCCCCCCCCCCCCCCCCCCCGCCCCCCCCCCCCCCGGGGGGAATGGAGTGCCCGACAGAACTATGTCGGGTTCAGCAACGTTAACTTTTTTAGAAAAACTGCCCGCCTGGATTTTTGTAGCGTTAAATTTCCACTTGGTTACTGTCACCTCAAGATAGAATTTCTTCCAGGTCTTTGTTAAGTTGATGATGACTTCCTGCTGTCTGCGGATATTCGCCTGAGCAGCGATGTCCGAGCGTTCAAAGTGAATGAAGAGATAAGTGTACTGTCATCTTCAAAACTGTAGATTGGATTCCCGGTCTTTTCCAGCAGATCGTTAATCTAAATAAGAAAGAGAGTAGGAGACAGTATGGAGTCTTGGGGCACACCGGCGTTAACAGTAAAGGTGTGTTAGAAGAAATCCGTCGACTGCGACTCGTAAAGAACGCTCTCTGAGGAAACATGAGAGCCACAAACAGAACTTTTCAGACATACCATAAGAGCGTAGCTTAGCCAACAGCACATCGTGCCAAACAGGTCGAATGCCTTGGAAATGTCAAGAGCCAAACCGCTCGAGATTTTCCGAAATGTTCAATTACGTTGTTCCAAACATGTGTTACATAAGTCAGAAAATTTCCTGTTGATCTATTTTTACGAAAGCCATATTGGAGATCGCTAATAATGTTGAATCCTTACTGAACTGATCTTAAATAAAAGAAAAAAAATTATAGAGAATAATTTATTATGAAAAATTTATTCAGTGTTGGTTGCTCTTACTTCTTTTTCTTGGTCAAAAGAACTAGTTCGTCTTGTCTAAAACTAACAAATGACCTCTCTCTACAGTGCTGCATGCAACTTCTATTGTCTATGACTTTAACGATCGCCTTCAAATGAAATTATCAATTGTTCAAAGAGTTTCACCCGTCCCCCTTGGTTTTACCACAGTAAACATACTACAGTAGCGAAACTGAGCTCCAATTTGATGACGAGATTTGACGGCGCGTGCGTCGACGGGTCCTTTTTCAAAATGGCGCTCAGTGTTTACATCCGATCTCGGAATGTGTCTTTGGAAATGTATTGTCATCGTTTCTTGATGTGACTGCAAGTTTGTATGAATATAAAGACAGAAGGAAAGGAGAGTTTGTACAAAAAAAGAGAATTAATAAAACCATTTGTAAGTGAAGAGAATCGAAAAGGGTTGAGAAACAATTTATATAATCATGGGGAAAGGAGGTTATTGTTGTGCCGTTGCGAATTGCAATATTCTATATAATTATTTTAGCAAATTATTTACTCGAGTCGCACTTTTTTATGCTCTAAAATTTGCAAATAAGAAATTTATAACTCAATCGGGCGCGCTAAGACTATTATTCTAAATCATAACTAAATTTAATTATGCTTTATTTACATCACATGTAAGCATCAAACAGTATTATCCGTCAAAGTTTAAGTTGCTGCATTAATGATTTTTTTTTGCAGTTCCTCTGTTTTTTGAAACAATGATTTTATAGAAATCATGGTATGCGATTAAAGTTGTTGGAGTTGTTGATTATTTATAATAAATCTCTATTGCTTGCTTTCACAAGACAACTTTTCACTATCTTAAATGCATTTTTGAAAAATACATATGCATGAAACAATATTATCATTACTAATGTACATTCTGTTTAGGCGTATTTGCTCAAGAGACGGCCTTCCAGGGAACCTTGATTGATTTAATAAAACGTTCGTATTGGTAGAGTGGTCATTAAAGCTTGAAATTTATTTCTAAACTTAGTTCGGCTGGTTATTTTAAAAATCTGACGTGATTGCTCAATTCTGACCTCGGATTCGGTTTCAGCGTCCAAAAATACATATAGGTATAGGGATCTGTTCGGTAGTGAAAAACTTTTTTTTTTTTGTGTGCCTGTGTAATTTTTTTATAATAATAAAATAATCCTAAATCCTCCAAATTTCTGGTTTTTAGAAGATTTATTTTTGTGTAAACTAGTATCCAGTTATTTTAAAACTATTTATATTTGATAAATTATAAATAAAACATTATTTTTTTCTAAAAGGTGTATTCGCAAGAGGCTTCTAGTTTTCAATAACTTCATCTGAATTAATTGTTTGACACACCCTTTTCTAATATAAACCTGATTAATTTAACACTGTTTATTTTGCAAGTACAATTAATACTCTGAAAGTGATTTTTTTTTTCTATAAATTACATTGCTCATTTTTTCATGCCAATCTTACAAAAGTTTCTGTGAATATGTTTGTAAGGAATACGAACCTTATAACAACATATTTATTATTTTCAAATTTTAGACAGTATATTTTATTTTCTTATAAGCTGGGTTTGAAAGTTTAAATATTAAGTGTCGTGTTGAGATCACAAAACTACTCGAGAATGGGATTATTGAAATAACTGATATAAATGGATAATTGAATCAAATATGCTATTAAAATAAGAAAATTTTTAATGTGATTCTAAAGAAATTTTTTGTAAGATGATTTTGTCAGACGATGTGTGCCAGACGGTAAAATATTCTGAAAATAAGTTCGTTAAATGGACAGTACACCTAATCGAAGTCCATTTTGATGGTAATTTATGGTTACTATTCAAAATTTTGAAGATTTAGTTACCTGTTATTAATACTCCTCCTATAAAGAACTTATTTCTATTGTTGAATACCTATACTATAAATTTTTAAATATAGTTATTTTCCTTTTAAACTGTAATTGACAACACTCAGTATATATGAGTCAATCATTTCTCCTAATGAAGCTAATATGGTTAAGTGAAACGCGTGTTGAGTGCAAAAATAAAGTGTTTGGTGTAATGGTGATATATACTGAGTAGTGTCATTGTGCCAAAGATTTTCCACATTCCCAATATAGTATAGTAACTGACAAGTCGGCTTGGTCATAACTAAGTATTTGTATGTAACTATAATTAGGAAATTACTGTATTGACTCTTTTGATCGAAATATTAATTCACTGTAAATAAAAGCAAGCGTTAAAATTTACATATATCAAAAAGCAATACAGATAACAGAACACAAAAGGTATAGAACCTCTAAGAATCATTCACATAGAAAATAGAGGACTATACATATACGTTCATAATTCATTAATAATATTATATTACCCTTTCCTCGAAGTTACACAATATAGTTTTTTTTTTTTTGTAGTTTAAGAAAAAATAAGTACCAAAAAAGTAGATACAGTGGTTTTTAATTAACGTGGAGATCTATCACACCAAACAACACAACACTGTTTAGAAAAAAATGCTCTTATTTTAGAAGATGTTGAATCTTAGTAATGACAATTAAAATTAAATTAATTTAGTCCTTAAAAAACATCTTTAATCACAAATTTACTTGAAAAATGATGTAAATAAAACTTTAACCTCACGCAAACAGTGACGTTTTACTTTGATAGACTTTGAATTTTTGGATAAGGTTATTAAAAACTGAAGTTGAATATGAAGAATTCCATCATGAATACCTTCCTATCAAGTTTTTCGCCTGTATTTCATTCTTTTCTAACAAAGTGCTCCATTCTTTTTGTTTGTTTTTTTTTATATTACTCATGCTGCATTAACTTTTATATTACTCATGCTATATTAAATAACAAATCAAAAATTTTCAAACATTTCTATATCTATGATTTTGAATGATAAAACTTTGCACAACTTTATTTGTATTTCAATCTCGCGCTGGTCCACTTTTAACATGGCGGATTGCCACGTGACCTTCTGAAAACGAACTGATTTTTCTATGCGATTATCCTTGAGTTTCGCTACTGTATAGTGTGTTTACTGTGGTTTTACCTTATCAGTGGCTCACTCTACCTTAAAGAAGAGAACAATATTCCATACTTCGATTTTTGTAAATACAGCATTCAGCGCAATTTTGATTGATCGACCTCGCATATTGCAACTGTTTTTGGATGAAAAACTAAAATAGTAATCTGGGTTAGAAGTAAATGAAAAATATATACTTATTGGAAAAATTTTACGTGATAGTACGTATCGCAATAAATTGAGCAAAATATATTTTTCTGAAACGGATGTAAAAACCGATTTGGGAAAATTTTTATAAATTTTAGAATCTCCAAATGTAGGAGAGCCTGGTTAATGCATTTAAACTTTTAAACTCAAATCGTTGCAGAAGTTGTGTTTTTTTTGGCTTGCAGAACTTCCATTCCTCAATCTTTTCCATATATTATCTCATTGGAAATTAGAATATCTTGCACTGAACAAGCAAGTAAGTAGAACGAGGAACTTAAAATCGTACCAGTAGAAAACGCTTTATTTCAGAAAAATATTTATTCGCTGCTCTATTTCCATTTCTCTATTTTCTCGTTAATATTTCAATTGAAAAAGTTACTTTGATATTCCTCAAAATGACACATAAATTACGTAAAGTAAAAACGCCAAGAACAAATTTCCCTTCCGAAAACCCATCACGTACTAAATCCCAATCTAACATTCCCAGCTTCAGGCTTTGAATTAATAAACAGCAAATTACCGATAGTGCATTGTCACATCCAGGTTTCGCCCAGAGTGTATCCCATAGGACGCACGCTGCCGCAAAAATATCTTGCTTTTATAGATATCGATGCAAAGAAAAATATTTTACAGCATCAATCTGTCACAAAGGATTGGTCTTTTAACGACTGACAGCTAGGATTTATATTCCTTAGGATTCCATGAGTAATGGTTCTCCCTGCCGCTTGAATCGTTTTATAGAAACACATTGAGATCCGGCTGTGTTACGGGATATGTAATCCTTAAGGGGGAGTGAACAGGGTTGACTGATAAAACGTTGCGGTTTTTGAACGAAGACAAAATCTTTTATGTTCTTTGCTAGTTCTTGATTGTTGTAAAACACGATTAGTAAACAGAGCTACAGTCCCTGGCCAAATTATTAGACGCACTGCAAGATTTCATGTAAAAATATTAATTACCGAGTGATATTGTTACCGTTTTATTATTTTAAATTGATTTGTTTTTTATTTTTATATTATCCAATCAATTACCTATTTATTTGACATAAATAAAACAGCATTAATTTAGAAAGCATAAGTTTTATTAAGTTTTAAAGAAAAGTGAAATTAATGTTAGTAAAAGTCAATATTTAGTTGAGCCACCTTTAGCCGCTATCAAAGCTTTAATTCTGCGCGGCATGCTATCAATGCAAGATTGTACTGTCTCCTGCATTTGAGGATGATGATTCCACACATGAATAATCTTTTCTAGGAGCTGGGTTTTGTTGGTAATCACATCTTTAGCCACTTCTCTTTTCATCAGCTCCCACACATTTTCAATGGGGTTTCATCTCAGGGCCAATCCAACAGAGGGATATTTTTTTTTTTCTGCCAAAAAAGCTTTAACAGACCGAGCAGTGTGGCAGGGAGCTCCATCTTGCATGAAAGTGAATGGTTCCCCATTTGGAAACCATTCTCTGAGCTGCGGAATCAACCAATTTTGTAATACTTCTTTGTACTGATCTTGCCTCATTATTCCTTTGACGACGTACAAACGTCCAGTGCCCTTGCCGCTGATGACTGACCAAATCATCACTTTGGTGGGATGTTTAACCGTCGGGACGACACAATCAGGATGAAACTTTTTCTCCATGACGACGACGCACATACTGAGCTTTATTCTGCAAAATTTCGAATGTGCTTTCGTCACTGAAGCAGACCTGTCAAAATAGGAAAAATATATAAACTTCCATGTTTATTTGCTTTATTTAACTGAAAATGATAATAATGTATCAATTATTGATTAAATTGCTGTATCTTACCGATCTCCAGAAGTCCACATCTTTGTCTTGCCATTGTTTGCCCACTTCAGGCGCTTTGCTTTCATTGCAGCTGTTAACTTGGGCTTCCTGGCGGGGCGACAGGCCTAAAAATCTAATTCTTTCAATTTTCTTCGAACAGTGCGCTCAGAAGCATTTACGCTAGCATCCTGGAGTTGTGATTTTATTACCTTTGTGGTAGCAAATCTGTTTTCTACACAATTTTTCTTCAAACATCTCTCTGACCGTGGAGTGAAAAATTGGTTTTCTACCGCATCTTTTCCTTCTTTTTCGGACTTAATTCCTTCCCTGACTCAATTTTCTTTTTTATGCGTCGTACACTAGCTTCAGATACCTCCAAAACCTCCAATCTTCGTGATATTTCTCGGTTTGTAAATGTTTTCGCAATCACAAGGGCCTTCACTTCAGCTTTTATACGTGGTGAAAGATCGCCTTTTCTACCCATAATGAAAATAGTCCAATTACTTTTTTAAAACACTGCATACAAAATAAACTAATAACTGAGTAGTATAAAACTGTTAAACAAACAATCACAGTCCATAAAGCCACAGAAACGATCGCGACTGATACAGGTTTGTACTTGTTTACGTTCATGTATCACTTTGTCAACACAGTGTTGCCATAATGTTAAAAATAAATACAAATATGTAGTCTACAACAATTGTTTTAAATAAAAATCAATAATATTGTAGTTTAAATATACCATTATTGCATAAAAACTCTTAAGAAACATAAAATTGCTAAAAAAAATACAGTGTGTCTAATAATTTGGCCAGGGACTGTATGTATGTTCGGCAAAATCCCATAAGAAAAATCATGGAGCCTGAGTTCTGCCATTTTCGTGCCATTTTTGAACCACTTCCAAAAGCCGAGATCTGCGTAAACACAGGATGACATCACCCGATAATTATCGCAGATGTTCTATCTCATGAATAGGTTATGATGTTTTCCGCATTTCCGGGGGGTACTCTACCTAGGTACGCAACATCTCGTATGAACTAGTGTTCCATAAATTCCCGGCCGATTCATAATTGGTGTATGTGTTTGACGTATTAATTTTATTTATTTATACAAATTTTACTGTAAAACCCAATTGTAGTACAATTTTAAAACAGGTACAAATGCAGATATAAAATATTAAAAATTAAAAAGACAAACACGTGACAAAGACTATGTCTAAATAAAAATATTCAACAAACACATAAACATCCTCAATAACAAAATATATAAAATAGATACAGGTAATGAAAGAACTAACCTCAGAAATATTAAAAACAATAATAGTATTAACAATAGTAAACACTGATCAAGTAGAACCTCTACAGAGCCCTCAGCAGCTGGGCAATCCCGAGATAGAGCTTTTAAACATATCGAGCCGGCCATCCGATGAATTCCAAGTCTTCAAAGCTCTATGAATGGGACAGTGCCTCCCATAATTCGTGCGATGGAAGTGGATGCAAAAAGAGATCATGATGGCGAAGATTGTCTCTGGGTATATTAAAATTTGTTTTAGCGAGTAGCTGAAGACAGTCAGTGATTTTCATTAATAAGTTTGAAGATAAAATATGCATCATAAAGGGATCTTCTCATTTCCAAAGTATGTAACCCTAAGGTCCTCCGCATGACAGTCTTATGATAATTCACAAGTGTACCGTTGCACTTGAGTGCGGAAAATCTCAAAAAATTATTTTGCACTCTTTCGATTGTTCCCTTATGCAACTCATAAAATGGAGACCAAATGACCGTCGCATATTCCAAGTTTGCTCTCGCAAGAGCACAATACAATACTCTCAAAATAGTCATAGAGAACTACCCGCAATTTCTCAAACAAAACCCAGCATGTATATATATGCTTTGTAAAAGTAAGTCTTTCATCGAAAACAACCCCAAGGTCCTTTGCTGAACTCCTGTAAGGAAGTTGAACAGCTTCAGTCGAGTATGAGGATGGGACTCTTATATTTCCCTCTATAGAAGCTAATGGTAAAACATTTTCTTACATTTAAAAATAGATGATTGGACTGGGTCCACTGCCAAACCAGATCAAGGTCATCTTGAAGCGCTACAACGTCCTCAACACTACCAACCCGCCGATAGATTTTCAAATCATCTGCAAACATAAGCCCCGTTGAGCGATGCAATGCCGATAACAGATCATTTACAAACACAATAAAGAGCAGAGGAGCGCAGTGCGAACCCTGGAGGACGCCCGATGTAACATAAATAATACTGGATGACAAACCATTCATTCTCACAGTCTGGGTACGGCCCAAGAGAAAACTCTTTAACCAAGCTATGATCTGCTCAGAGAATCCCAGGAAAAAAAGCTTAGTCAATAAGATCTTAAAGTTCACTCTGTCAAAGGCTTTGGAGAAGTCAGTGTAGATAACATCGACCTGATCACCCCTCTCCAACGCCTCCAGCAGAGCAACTTCATATAGTGCCAAATTTTCTGTGGTTGATTTCCCAGGGCAGAAGCCAAACTGGTAGGGATTGATCATTCCCCTACAGAACCAGTTTAACTGGTCGCACCTTTGGCATGCTTCTTATTATATTAGCGAAAATAAATAGGATACACATGTAAATTTGTTTCTCTATATATTTGATAACTAATTACGATTAAGAATCTTTCACGTTTAATATCTTTACAGTTGAGTAAAAGATCACCATCTAGTAGTAGGAACCATAAGAATCAAACTGGCCAAAATAAACAAATCTAATACTATCGCTCGGTAATAAATATAACACAGAATTTCTTAATTCAAACTGTCAATGTCATCTCCTGGAAAGAAATAGTCCGAAATTATGGATGATGCTGCCGAGAAAGCACTGGGTGTGAAGCAAGCTGAGCGGAGAGAATGGATTATCACAAGAAACATAGCATCTCATAAAAAAAAATAAAAAACATTAAAGCTGCAATACTAGCATCAAGAACGACAGCCCAAAAAGAAGATAACCCAGTACAGTACCAAAACATAAATCAGAAGGTTAAAAAAGTGCTAGAAAAGATAAAAGATCCTATATAGAAACAGGTACAAGTAGCAGCAGAACAACACGTACACGTGAATTACATAATATTACCAAACGTATAGGTGGGAAAGCAAATAACAAACATCACTTGTAAGGTCAGAAACGGGTCAACTGATAATAACAAGCAATTATCAATTACAAAGGTGAAAAGGACACTTTGAAAACCTTCTTAGTACATCAAGAAATAAGGACTCATCGGAATTAAATGATGCAAATCAGCACACAAGAACAATAAACATATGCTGCCTGCCCCCAAGTAACTCTGAAATAATTAAGGTAATGAAATCATTAAAAAACAATAAAACAGCAAGATCGGATAACATCAGTGGCGAACTTAATCCACTCATAAAGGAAGCATGGGCGGACACCAAAATCCCAGTGGAAACCGAGTACCATCATAAAACTTACTAAAAGGGGAGACCTCACCCTTTGTTAGAACTAGAGAAGAATCACACTTCTTAATTCTATACAAAAAATAATGGCTCAAATCATACAGGCTGCCTGTCAGCATCTGTAGAACCCATAAACTAAGCATGTTTCAGATCCCTCACTCTTACATCCGTACTGTCTCCTACTCTCTTTCTCATTCTCTACATTAAACGATCTGCTGGAAAAGACCGGGAATCCAATCTACTGCTTTGTAGATGAGAGTACGCTTATCTCTTCATTCACTTTGAATGCTCCGACATCGACTACTCAGGAGAGTATCCACAGACAGCAGGAGGTCGTTCAACTTAACAAAGACCTGGAAGAAATTCTATCTTAGGGTGACAGTAACCAAGTGGAATTTAAGGCTACAAAAACCCATGCGGCAGTTTTTTGTAAAAAAGTTAACGTTGCTGAACCCGACATAGTCATGTCGCTGCACACCATTCCCCTAGCATCATCACTCAATTTGTTGGGCATTAATTTGGGAGCAAATATGTCCTGGCATGAACCTGTTACAGGCATAGCAAGGAGAGCTTCTCAAAAGTTGGAATATTATTTCGAACCAGGAAGCTTTACACTCCACAACAACTGTTAATTCTTTACAAAGCTCAAATTCGACCAACTATGAAATACTGTTCCCATATTTGGGGCTCCGCTCCCAAATACACACTGCATTTCTTGGATTCTTTTCAGAGAAGAGCTTTTTGTCTGATTGGAGACCCGGAACTGACTGGCGGCCCTGATTCGCTGGAACATCGAAGAACGGTTGACGACTTGAGTCTGTTCTACAAATATTTTCATGGAAAGTGTTCGAAGGATGTAGCCCGCTTAAGTCCTCCCAGAGCGGTGCATGTTTGAAATACACGTCGCGCTAATACTTCACATCCGTATGAGGTTCAGCTTGTTACTCCGCGTACCCCGCTTTTCAAGCAGTCTTTTATATGGAGAACATCATCCCTTTGGAATAATTTGCCCAAGGCTGTGTTTTCTCACCGAGTACAGTTTACAGCGATTCAAGAATTGATGTTGGTGGGTCCAAGCTGCGAGTGATTCTCTTCTCAGTGATTTCTTTGTCAGGTTTTGTGTTTTCATTACAGCAACGCATGGCATGTTCGTTGATTCCTGTGGTGCAACTCATGCGCTGCTGTGATTTTCCCGCCTTGGTGGGTGTCGGCTTAGTCGCCGACACAACACTTTTGGCAGGTCCATTTTCGGTTGCCTGCTCTTCATCGTTTTGGTCGAGCTGCCATTTCCCGCGACGTCCTCTACCGTTACGTCGCTCGCCCGATGCTTCTTTTATTGGTCTGCTGTTCCCTGGAATGTTTTCAATGTTTTGTGGTGTCAGAAGCTCAAAGTGTCCCGACATTGGGTTGCGTGTTAGTAGAAGGTAAATGGTTTTGTTGTATTTTCCCGTGCTTATTATTGTTGGTCTGTCCGTAAAAGTTATTTTTGTATGTCTTGTTCTTCGTTGTTTTGAGAAGATATGAAAGTTGCTATTTTGTGTTTCCGAGAGGGCAAGTATCTCTAGGCTCGTTCCATAGGTGCCATTTTTTCCTCATAAAATTATAATAGTTATTGAAGTCTTTTATATCGTCGACTTCAATTAATGAAAATGTGTGAAGTTCCGACCAGTTTTGTTGTAAATATCTTAGAGCAACCTCTCGGAGTTTCTCATGATGGTTTTGGTGGCCATATAAGTGTAAGCTAACTGCACGGAAAAGGCAATTTCCATCACCTACAATGTCGGATCTGGTAAAACTATCGGGAGTAGTTTCGGCTGAGGCGGTTGTTTGGTTCGTCTGTGGTTGTTGTTGTTGTGGTGTTGCTATAGCTGTTTGTACGATAGGGGTCCGCCTTCGCAACACCCTTCAATTTTCATTATTATAATTATTATTATTTGACATAGTATTCCCACGAGTTTCCCTAGGAGAGAAGGGTCGACTGCGGCACAGCCTGGATGCCACAGCAAGGCTACTTACTCCCGGAGGGTGCCCGGTATCCGGGGGAACCATTCGCGACTCATAAACGCTGAGCCATTCATCTTCTCGGACGGTAAACACCTGAAGATTGCGTTTTTATTACACATAATCTGGACAACACAAGACAGCACAACATGACTCAGGTACCTCGGGATCGTCAATGCCCGTACTAGGAGAATCCTGGGATTCCCCTAGCCCCTGAGGGGCTTATTATTATTATTATTATTAAATTAAGTTAGGCAAACGACAATCGGCTATTCTTAGAATAAGAAGGAAAATAAAAAAAAAAAAAATAAGTTCTACTAGTAAAAAAAAAATTATTTTATTTCTAAACTTTATAATTTACAACATTTTTTTTTTCCCAACTTATACAAGTCATTTTTTACTTATCCAACAAACAATTGTAGTTATATATATACCTTTCATTTACACTTTATTTCACGAAGCTTCAATAGCATAAATGTTAATACAACAGAACTCCATCACAAGGGTCCACGGTTCGTATTCTAGCTAAGCACTCAGACTTTTTTTCATTTAAATAATTTACCAAAAAATAGGGGAAATTACCCTCACAAAGAAAAATTTTTATTTTTGCCTTTTTTACACCGTACCAAAACTACCCCTAAAAATCAACCCCCTAAAAACACCCCTTTTTGGAAATAAGGACTTTTTGGCCTAATCTATCCTTTCATCTTCTTAACAATACCCCCAAGTCTTCAAACAACCTCTGGTATGTGACGTCATTGACACTTTTTCTTCTTCTTCTTCTTTTCGCATTACTAAAACTCTTCGTGACCACGCCCACACACTCTTCAACAGCCTCTGGTATGTGACGTCATTGAAAACACTTCTTCGTCTTCAGCTCTTCAAGGGCATTCTTAGACTCTTTCAAG
The DNA here is from genome assembly GCA_019049505.1 of Pachyrhynchus sulphureomaculatus. Classification (NCBI taxonomy): domain Eukaryota; kingdom Metazoa; phylum Arthropoda; class Insecta; order Coleoptera; family Curculionidae; genus Pachyrhynchus; species Pachyrhynchus sulphureomaculatus. The sequence continues at coordinate 50,740,646 of CM032450.1, read as the reverse complement.
GTCATTCTTCAGCTCTTATTATTATTATGATTGTTCTCGTTTTTCTTTCTCACATTTGGTCAATGTGGTTCCATGTTTGGTTGACGGCGCAAACCAAGTCAGCACAAACGCATTACTATTGTGTATTAAGGAATGACCTGACAATGTTACATGTTTTCAAAATCACTGACTTCTGAATGTTTTTGTGTATGTTTGTGTTGAGTCCTAATTGTACTAAGTGTGGTGTGAATGTTGTTGGTGTAAGGCCTGTGGCTGATATAATGAGGGGGACAATGATGACTTTTTCTTGTTTCCATAGCCTTTTTATTTCCGTTGCAAGCTCTGTGTATTTGGAAATTTTTCTCTGTGTATTTCGTTTGGATGTTTGTGTCGTTGGGGACAGCTATGTCAATTAGATAGGTGACTTTTTTCTTTTTTGCACTGAAAAGTAATATCGGGTCTATTGGCGGAGACTGTTTTATCTGTAATGGATACCGATGTCCCAGTAGAAGCTTGTTAATCTTCATTTTCAAGTATGGATGTTGGCGTGTATTTGTAGTAGGGATCTGTGTTTTCTATGAGTTTGTATGTTGTGGCCAGTGCTTGGTGAACTACTTTGGCAGCTGAATCATGCCTGGCTGTGTACTCTGTTCCGGCCAATATTTTACATCCGCTCGTTATGTGTTCGATCGTTTCTTTCTGCTGGTGGCATTTCCTACATCTGTCCTCTGCAATAGTCGGGTTCTTTGATGATATGCTTTTTGGTAGTTTTCTGGTTAATATGACTTTATCCTGGATGGCAAGTAAGAAGCCTTCAGTCTCAGGGAATACTGCCCATCCTGTAACCAGGTGTATGATTGTTTTTTTATTTACATGGTCTTGTTCTATGTGGTATCTGTGTTTTCCGTGGAGTATTTCTCTGACCACGTATTTCATCTTTTCCTGTTGTAATTGGATGTGACTGTGTGTGTCTGCTGAGTGGTCTAGGCCCGGGATAAGTCGAGAGGTGTGTAGTTTTTGTTTATATTATTATTATGATTGTTCTCGTTTTTCTTTCTCACATTTGGTCAATGTGGTTCCATGTTTGGCTGACGGGCGCAAACCAAGTCAGCACAAACGCATTACTATTGTGTATTAAGGAATGACCTGACAATGTTACATGTTTTCAAAATCACTGACTTCTGAATGTTTTTGTGTATGTTTGTGTTGAGTCCTAATTGTACTAAGTGTGGTGTGAATGTTGTTGGTGTAAGGCCTGTGGCTGATATAATGAGGGGGACAATGATGACTTTTTCTTGTTTCCATAGCCTTTTTATTTCCGTTGCAAAGATCTGTGTATTTGGAAATTTTCTCTGTGTATTTCGTTTGGATGTTTGTGTCGTTGGGGACAGCTATGTCAATTAGATAGGTGACTTTTTCTTTTTTGCACTGAAAAGTAATATCGGGTCTATTGGCGGAGACTGTTTTATCTGTATGGATACCGATGTCCCAGTAGAGCTTGTAATCTTCATTTTCAAGTATGGATGTTGGCGTGTATTTGTAGTAGGGATCTGGTGTTTTCTATGAGTTTGTATGTTGTGGCCAGTGCTTGGTGAACTACTTTGGCAGCTGAATCATGCCTGGCTGTGTACTCTGTTCCGGCCAATATTTTACATCCGCTCGTTATGTGTTCGATCGTTTCTTTCTGCTGGTGGCATTTCCTACATCTGTCCTCTGCAATAGTCGGGTCTTTGATGATATGCTTTTGGTAGTTTCTGGTTAATATGACTTTATCCTGGATGGCAAGTAAGAAGCCTTCAGTCTCAGGGAATAGCTGCCCATCCTGTAACCAGGTGTATGATTGTTTTTTATTTACATGGTCTTGTTCTATGTGGTATCTGTGTTTTCCGTGGAGTATTTTCTCTGACCACGTTTTCATCTTTTCCTGTTGTAATTGGATGTGACTGTGTGTGTCTGCTGAGTGGTCTGCCCGGGATAAGTCGAGAGGTGTGTAGTTTTTGTTTATTATTATTATTATGATTGTTCTCGTTTTTTCTTTCTCACATTTGGTCAATGTGGTTCCATGTTTGGCTGACGGGCGCAAACCAAGTCAGCACAAAACGCATTACTATTGTGTATTAAGGAATGACCTGACAATGTTACATTTTTCAAAATCACTGACTTCTGAATGTTTTTGTGTATGTTTGTGTTGAGTCCTAATTGTACTAAGTGTGGTGTGAATGTTGTTGGTGTAAGGCCTGTGGCTGATATAATGAGGGGGACAATGATGACTTTTTCTTGTTTCCATAGCCGTTTTTTTATTTCCGTTGCAAGATCTGTGTATTTGGAAATTTTCTCTGTGTATTTCGTTTGGATGTTTGTGTCGTTGGGGACAGCTATGTCAATTAGATAGGTGACTTTTTCTTTTTTGCACTGAAAAGTAATATCGGGTCTATTGGCGGAGACCGTTTTATCTGTATGGATACCGATGTCCCAGTAGAGCTTGTAATCTTCATTTTCAAGTATGGATGTTGGCGTGTATTTTGTAGTAGGGATCTGTGTTTTCTATGAGTTTGTATGTTGTGGCCAGTGCTTGGTGAACTACTTGGCAGCTGAATCATGCCTGGCTGTGTACTCTGTTCCGGCCAATATTTTACATCCGCTCGTTATGTGTTCGATCGTTTCTTTCTGCTGGTGGCATTTTCTGCATCTGTCTTCTGTAATAGTTGGGTCTTTGATGATATGCTTTTGGTAGTTTCTGGTTAATATGACTTTATCCTGGATGGCAAGTAAGAAGCCTTCTGTTTCCGGGAATAGCTGCCCATCCCGTAACCAGGTGTATGATTGTTTTTTATTTACGTGGTCTTGTTCTATGTGGTATCTGTGTTTTCCGTGGAGTGTTTTTTCTGACCACGTTTTCATCTTTTCCTGTTGTAATTGGATGTGACTGTGTGTATCTGCTGGGTGGTCTACCTGGGATAAGTCGAGTGGGGTATAGTTTTTGTCTGCTTTGACTAGATGCTGTGTGAAGGCTGGTTTGCTTGGTGTGAAAGAATTTCCTAAGTGCTTGTATTTGTTTTGTGTGCAATGATCTGATGTCTATATTTTTCCTCTTCCTCCTGCCTTCCTCTCGATGGTAAGTCTTTCTTTGCATGGCGTTGGGGTGTAATTTCCTGTATTTGGTGAATTGAGACCGTATAAGGATGTGAATATTTTCTAAGTCTGTTTGTGACCATTTGATGATACCAAATGAATATGTGAGTACAGGTATAGCGAACGTGTTGATGGCTTTAGTGAGATATTTGGAGTTGAGTTTTGTTTGTAAAAGTTTCGTCAGTACTGTTCTTGAATTCGGTTCTGAGCTCATGTTTTGATGTGAGTATGGTTGAGTTGGTGCTTTGTTGGAAGCCTAGATATTTATATGTTTCTTTGTCAAACATGTTATCGAGTGTTTTTCATTGTTTGATGATTTCTGTCTCATGGTGGTACTTCCATTGGCCTTTGTTGATGTGGAGCACTTTGCATTTACTTATACCAAATTCCATATTGACATCTAAGGTGAATATTTCTGTGATTTTGAGGAGTTCTTTCAGCTGTGTTTTTTGTGGCAGCGTAGAGTTTTTATGTCATCCATATATAAGAGGTGGTTTATTTTATGTTGATTCACTTTTTTGTGTCTGATATTGAAAGCCATCTCTGTTCTGTTAGTATATTTGAGAGTGGATTGAGACAGAGGCAAAACCATAGAGCGCTGAGCGAGTCTCCCTGAAATATACCCCGTCTGATGTACAGCTCTTCTGTTTGGATGCGTTCGGTTTGTGTTTCTAGGCGTATTTTGGTTTTCCATGTTTTCATAATTTGCGCTAGAAATTGCCCTGAGGTGTTGGTTGATTTTATAGATTTCTAGGGCTCTGATTAACCAGCTGTGGGGTATGGAGTCGAAGGCTTTTTTATAGTCTATGTAACCGATGTGAAGGTTTCTGTGTTCTTTTCTGGTTTGTCCCATAATCACGCTATCTATGATCAGCTGCTCTTTGCATCCTCGACTATTTTTTTCCTGCCATCCCTTTGCTCTTCTGTGATAATATTGTTGTCTGTTAGGTGTTGTTCTATTTTCTTGGAAATTGCAGCTGTGATGATCTTTGTATAGGGTTGGAAGACAGGTGATGGGTCGGTAGTTTTGACGGTTTGTGGTGTCTGAGCTTTTGGGTTTAACGTATGTTATTCCTTGTGTAAGGAAAGTGGGAAATGTGTGTGGTTGTAGAATGGCTTTGTTGATTTGGTGTGTGAGTGTGCTTCGTGTGTTGAGGTAAACTGTTTGTACCAGAAAGTTTTGTATATTGTCTTTCCCAGGGCATTTCCAGTTGTGTGTGTGTTTGATTGTTTCTGTAATTTCTTCTGTAGGTTAGTGTGGAATTTTCTTGTTCTGTCACACCATTTGTGTTTATCTTCTTCGGCTTTGATCCCGGGGTGTTATTATTATGTAGTTTGGGTTGGGGCTGACCAGACAGTTTCCAATAGTCTGCGAGTTCTTGTTTGTTTGGTGGTTCAGTTACTACTGTCTGCTCGTTGTACATAGTTTTTCGGTAGAATAGAATACTGTTTTTCACTTCTTCGGAAGCGGTTGTTGTGTCTTTTCCTCTCGTTTGATTCTTTGTATCTACGGAGTCTTGCAGCATATACGCGATAGTTTTTGTTTCAAAGTATCAACGATTTCTGGCAGTGTTCGGTTGAGAGATTTAAATTTGATCTTGTCTACAACCCTGATGTGACACGTTTGGATGCGTTCCCGTTCATAAAACTGGGTAGGTAAGGTGTCCCAGATCTCTTCTGATGTTGTTGATTTTGTTTTCTATTCTTATTTGCCATTTTAAATTTAGGTTTTCTGCTGTTGGGGGTCTTTTTGTCTGTTGCGGGAGCTTTTTGATTATTCTGTGTTATAGGTGGTGAATTGCTGCTGAATACTATTAGTGTGGTGTAATGTCTTACGAATCGTGCTTAAGTCTCGTTATGTTACTGTGGTTATTATTATGTGCGCTTGTTTATGTGTGTGAGGAATTATTTGTGTGCTCTGTTTGAAGATTAAACGAGGGATGGGGATTTCTTGTTGTAGGGTCGGTTGCCTGACCATCGAGCCGAGGATGCGGACTGCATTTCTGTTTTTGAGTGTTTGTTGAGAGGTGATTCGGTGGTGATGGTTGTGTGAGATGTTGATGAGGGTTGTGAAGTCATTCATTTTGTTCGTCTGTGATATGTGTGTCGTGTGGTGCTGGCTATTTGTATCCTGAATATTATTTTGAGTTATTGCTCCTGAAGGGTGGTGGGGGTCTTGTTGTTTTCGGACTGTATGGTTGTGTGTGTGAGAGTGGTTCGGTTATCTGCTATCTACTGTTTATATTGTTTGGGTTGTGTCTGTGTTCAGTTTAGCAGCTACTGTATTCTTTGATGTTGTTTGCAATTAAACCGAGTAAGTTACAGAAATCTCGCTGAGATGATTATTATTATTATTATGATTATTGTTACTGTATCTTTTATATTGATGTCCAATTTTGATTTATTATTATTTTTTAGTAAGTAATAGATCCAAACAAAGGTAAACTCTAATAGAGTTTCATACAAGTTTATTTAATTCAGAAAACAAAAACCTTCCACATTTGGAAGTTTTATACCAAAAATCGCTCCACATAACCACATCATGCTGAAATTTTCAGTCTAACAGTATTTGGGGGGGCTCACCAAAATTATTCGTTAAATAATAAAAAGGTTTCGCCTGTAATAAAACATCCCTTACAACCGTCCGTCCAACTCTATAAACGTAAAACACCCCGTACACCCTTCTCCTCCTTTGCTACCCGTCTTTATTATTGAAGTATCGGTATTCCTAATTAACCTAACAGTGAGCATTCCCCCATGGTCCCGGGTTATAGCCTTGACTCGATCGTCATATGCCACTCTTTGTTTATATTTTTACGCTATATACATTGCTCTATATATAATCTCCGACTTCTTTATACGAATATACCCCCAACCCACCCCCTTTTCTGACTCTACTGTCTCAAGCATAGTGCTTTTGTTATCGGGATCAATCCGGGTCACATATAGATAGCATTTTGTCGCAGCATAAACGAACACATTTTTCACGAAAAAAAATTCGCTCCAATTTGCGCCAAAACGAACAACGTCCACAATGGACGCAAGAACCAACCAAATAACCGAGGGCGTAAAAATAAATGGTTGGATCGATTCGTCGGGGCGATTTTTGATAAATCCCGCGTTCTCCTGAGATGCCAGGATAAAAAAGTATAGGCAAATAGTTTCGTTAGATAGTCCCTCGTAAAATCTTAGGGATTCGATCTTGGGAGGCACCTACATTGCACCTGTGGACCCGAAGAGGAAACGCTACAGGACCGCTAACGTCTGGATGCAAACAGGGTCCCGGACCCAACATCTGTTAACTCGAATTTAAATTTTAATTTCAAGTTTTTATAATTCATAGCTAATAAATTTACCGGTTAGGACTACATATTGGGGTCGTTTGTATTCCTGCTGTTTATACCAACAATGTTTCCGTGTACGAGATGTACGTATGACGATGAAATCTAACAGCAGTTAGATCTTTATACAATTATTTTAACCAATAGAAAATATTAGCGGTTCCATGTTTTAAACTGATTATAAGTTACTTTACATGTTACGGCTTACGAGGCTGGTTTGAAAAGTCCTGCAAAAAATAAAAACTACTTATGATTTATGGGTTGGTAAACCTTTTTTATTTTTCGACATAGTCTCCTTTTAGGCTTATCACTTCGTCCAACGATGTTGCTAGTTTGTTGAATCCCTTCCGAATAATAGGATTTGTCCAAGTCTGCAAAATAACCATTAGTGTCTGCAATCACCTCCTCGTTTGAATAAAATCTTTGTCCCGCCAGCCATTTCCATTCAAATTGGGGAACAAAGGTTAGTAGCCGAGGGGGGACGCCAGTCTGGAGAATAAGGGGGGTGTGAAACGAGTTGGAATTCCTACCTTTTTCCATTAAGTTTTGCGACCACAACTGCTGAGGTGTGTGCTGGTGCGTTTGTTCGCTGATGGAAACAAGGACTTTCCACACCCTTGTGGCCAATCGCGGGCGTTTTTACTTGCAGCTCGGTTTTCAAACGGTCCCAATAACGATGCGAATAATATTCACCTGTAATAGTTTTACAACATTAAAACCCACCCTTTTCCAGATACGATAGATCGAGGATTATCCCTTGCGAATCCCAAAAAGACAGTCGCCATAACCTTTCCGGCCGAAGGAACGGTCTTCGCCTTTTTTGGTGCAGATTCCCCCTTGGTAACCCATTGGCTTTAGATTGTTTGTTTGGTCTCAGGAGTATAGTAATGTACCATGTTTCATCCACAGTGACGAAACGACGCTTAAAGTCCGCTCACGGTATTTCTTCTGGACACAGCTGCAAACCATCCTTGCAACACTTCACACGATTCGTTTTTTGGTCAAGCGTGAGCAATCGCGGCACCCATCTTGCGGATAAGCTTTCTCATGTCCAAAATGTTTATGCAAAATATTATGTACCCATTCAGTCGAGATGCCCACAGCACTAGCAATCTCACGCACCTTAACTCTTCTGTCATCCATCAACCATATCAGGTATTTGATCAATGATTTCTGAGTCGTAACCTCCACAGAGCCGATCCAGAACGTTTCAGCGTCACTTGTGACCCATATGGCCAGTCCGAAAATTTTGAAACCACTTATAAACTGTTCTAACGAAGGTGCAGAGTCACAATAATGTTTATCATCAAGCCTTCTCTTTAGTCTCCTGAGGCGTTTTGCCTTTCATAAAGTAATGATTTAATCACCACACGAAATTCTTTTTCGGTAGGGGTCCATTTCTTGAAAATCACTCGACTTTCCTTGATTCACAAGAACGAAATGCCAAACACAAAGAAATAGACCAATATGGCATGAAACTTGGTGTGCGTTACATTCAAGAGATGTTTCAACTACTAACTAAACATGACCTCGATACGCGCCCGTGGTGCCATACTCTCGGACTTTGCAACCGGGACTTTTCAAAAAATCAAGCCTCGTATATATACATTTATTAAAAATTTAATAAAACCACAAACGACCACAAAAGTTTTTCAAAGTAACGCCCATTTATAGGGCTTCCTTTCTCAAAAAACTGGACTAACTTTAATGATTCTGCAAAAAAACAGGTATACGATGAAGTACATTTTCAGTATATACACAAAACTATTGCAATTTAGATGCCTTACTCACCTTGAATACAGCATACTAAGCCCTTTAACATGTAGAGTAATCATCTAATGAATTTGGCACGTTGTAAACGCCAAGTATTGTATTATTTACACTAAAATAACTTTTATTCCAACTGTTCTACAAGACACATTGTCTTATTTAATAGGGATTACAACTTAGCTACAAACAGAAAACTCCGAAGTTCCACATATACTTTTAGGGACACGCCTAAATCTCCGGAATTTACCTTAACCCAAAAACCCGATAATGGTTTCTACTCGATTTTTTCCTCTTAAAAGAAGTGGCAGCCATAGAGATTATATGCATTGTCGATAAATAATAACACATTGTAGTGACTTATCGAGGATCTGGTTTCTATAATAAGGGGAATCCAACGAATATTATTGCGTTTGGGGTATGTCGGATTTAAAAAGCATCGACCAAATATATTTGTATTTAGCTTTTAAAAAAATGACTTGTTTATTTTATATTTTTAATTTAAAATGGGTTAAAGTGGAATTATTTTCAATCCTTTTGCATAAACGTAGTTCTAAAATAAGTACTGAATTTGACTTTCTCACACTGTTACATTTGCAAAAACACTC